>JAECXR010000024.1:10165000-10795000 GCA_018153035.1 Drosophila pseudoananassae pseudoananassae
AATTTTTCTAAGGGGTACCCCCATCAAATTGAGCGGTTTCCCAATTTCGCCACTTTTGCTCCTTCCGATGGCCATAGCTCTGTCAATTCGTATCCGATCAGGAAATAAAGTACCATTTTGTAATCAGCAAACCCAGAAGCGACTTTCCTTATTCAAAACATTGCTTAAATATAGTTTTCTAATTTTTCGAATTTTTCTAAGGGGTACCCCCATCAAATTGAGCGGTTTCCCAATTTCGCCACTTTTGCTCCTTCCGATGGCCATAGCTCTGTCAATTCGTATCCGATCAGGAAATAAAGTACCATTTTGTAATCAGCAAACCCAGAAGCTACTTTCCTTATTCAAAACATGGCTTAAATATAGTTTTCTAATTTTTCGAATTTTTTCTAAGGGGTACCCCTTATAAAATTGTGCGTTTTCCCAATTTCCCCACTTTTGCTCCTTCCGATGGCCATAGCTCTGTCAATTCGTATCCGATCAGGAAATAACTTACCATTTTGTTATCAGCAAACCCAGAAGCGACTTTCCTTATTCAAAACATTGCTTAAATATAGTTTTCTAATTTTTCGAATTTTTCTAAGGGGTACCCCCATCAAATTGAGCGGTTTCCCAATTTCGCCACTTTTGCTCCTTCCGATGGCCATAGCTCTGTCAATTCGTATCCGATCAGGAAATAAAGTACCATTTTGTAATCAGCAAACCCAGAAGCTACTTTCCTTATTCAAAACATGGCTTAAATATAGTTTTCTAATTTTTCGAATTTTTCTAAGGGGTACCCCTTATAAAATTGTGCGTTTTCCCAATTTCCCCCCCTTTTGCTCCTTCCGATGGCCATAGCTCTGTCAATTCGTATCCGATCAGGAAATAACTTACCATTTTGTTATCAGCAAACCCAGAAGCGACTTTCCTTATTCAAAACATTGCTTAAATATAGTTTTCTAATTTTTCAAATTTTTCTAAGGGGTACCCCCATCAAATTGAGCGGTTTCCCAATTTCGCCACTTTTGCTCCTTCCGATGGCTCTGTCAATTCGTATCCGATCAGGAAATAAAGTATCATTTTGTTATCAGCAAACCCAGAAGCGACTTTCCTTATTCAAATATTCCTTTTCTTATTCCTTATTCATTTTGTAATCAGCAAACCCAGAAGCTACTTTCCTTATTCAAAACATTGCTTAAATATAGTTTTCATATTTTTCGAATTTTTCTAAGGGGTACCCCCATCAAATTGAGCGGTTTCCCAATTTCGCCACTTTTGCTCCTTCCGATGGCCATAGCTCTGTCAATTCGTATCCGATCAGGAAATAAAGTACCATTTTGTAATCAGCAAACCCAGAAGCTACTTTCCTTATTCAAAACATGGCTTAAATATAGTTTTCTAATTTTTCGAATTTTCTAAGGTACCCCTTATAAAATTGTGCGTTTTCCCAATTTCCCCACTTTTGCTCCTTCCGATGGCCATAGCTCTGTCAATTCGTATCCGATCAGGAAATAAAGTACCATTTTGTAATCAGCAAACCCAGAAGCTACTTTCCTTATTCAAAACATTGCTTAAATATAGTTTTCATATTTTTCGAATTTTTCTAAGGGGTACCCCCATCAAATTGAGCGGTTTCCCAATTTCGCCACTTTTGCTCCTTCCGATGGCCATAGCTCTGTCAATTCGTATCCGATCAGGAAATAAAGTACCATTTTGTAATCAGCAAACCCAGGAGCGACTTTCCTTATTCAAAACATTGCTTAAATATAGTTTTCTAATTTTTCGAATTTTTCTTAGGGGTACCCCTTATAAAATTGTGCGTTTTTCCAATTTCCCCACTTTTGCTCCTTCCGATGGCCATAGCTCTGTCAATTCGTATCCGATCAGGAAATAAAGTACCATTTTGTTATCAGCAAACCCAGAAGCGACTTTCCTTATTCAAAACATTGCTTAAATATAGTTTTCTAATTTTTCGAATTTTTCTAAGGGGTACCCCCATCAAATTGAGCGGTTCCCCAATTTCGCCACTTTTTCTCCTTCCGATGGCCATAGCTCTGTCAATTCGTATCCGATCAGGAAATAAAGTACCATTTTGTAATCAGCAAACCCAGAAGCTACTTTCCTTATTCAAAACATTGCTTAAATATAGTTTTCATATTTTTCGAATTTTTCTAAGGGGTACCCCCATCAAATTGAGCGGTTTCCCAATTTCGCCACTTTTGCTCCTTCCGATGGCCATAGCTCTGTCAATTCGTATCCGATCAGGAAATAAAGTACCATTTTGTAATCAGCAAACCCAGGAGCGACTTTCCTTATTCAAAACATTGCTTAAATATAGTTTTCTAATTTTTCGAATTTTTCTTAGGGGTACCCCTTATAAAATTGTGCGTTTTCCCAATTTCCCCACTTTTGCTCCTTCCGATGGCCATAGCTCTGTCAATTCGTATCCGATCAGGAAATAAAGTACCATTTTATAATCAGCAAACCCAGAAGCTACTTTCCTTATTCAAAACATTGCTTAAATATAGTTTTCATATTTTTCGAATTTTTCTAAGGGGTACCCCCATCAAATTGAGCGGTTTCCCAATTTCGCCACTTTTGCTCCTTCCGATGGCCATAGCTCTGTCAATTCGTATCCGATCAGGAAATAAAGTACCATTTTGTAATCAGCAAACCCAGGAGCTACTTTCCTTATTCAAAACATTGCTTAAATATAGTTTTCTAATTTTTCGAATTTTTCTTAGGGGTACCCCTTATAAAATTGTGCGTTTTCCCAATTTCCCCACTTTTGCTCCTTCCGATGGCCATAGCTCTGTCAATTCGTATCCGATCAGGAAATAAAGTACCATTTTGTTATCAGCAAACCCAGAAGCGACTTTCCTTATTCAAAACATTGCTTAAATATAGTTTTCTAATTTTTCAAATTTTTCTAAGGGGTACCCCCATCAAATTGAGCGGTTTCCCAATTTCGCCACTTTTGCTCCTTCCGATGGCCATAGCTCTGTCAATTCGTATCCGATCAGGAAATAAAGTACCATTTTGTAATCAGCAAACCCAGAAGCTACTTTCCTTATTCAAAACATTGCTTAAATATAGTTTTCATATTTTTCGAATTTTTCTAAGGGGTACCCCCATCAAATTGAGCGGTTTCCCAATTTCGCCACTTTTGCTCCTTCCGATGGCCATAGCTCTGTCAATTCGTATCCGATCAGGAAATAAAGTACCATTTTGTAATCAGCAAACCCAGAAGCGACTTTCCTTATTCAAATATTCCTTTCCTTTTTCCTTATTGATTTTGTAATCAGCAAACCCAGAAGCTACTTTCCTTATTCAAAACATTGCTTAAATATAGTTTTCATATTTTTCGAATTTTTCTAAGGGGTACCCCCATCAAATTGAGCGGTTTCCCAATTTCGCCACTTTTGCTCCTTCCGATGGCCATAGCTCTGTCAATTCGTATCCGATCAGGAAATAAAGTACCATTTTGTAATCAGCAAACCCAGAAGCGACTTTCCTTATTCAAAACATTGCTTAAATATAGTTTTCATATTTTTCGAATTTTTCTAAGGGGTACCCCCATCAAATTGAGCGGTTTCCCAATTTCGCCACTTTTGCTCCTTCCGATGGCCATAGCTCTGTCAATTCGTATCCGATCAGGAAATAAAGTAACATTTTGTAATCAGCAAACCCAGAAGCTACTTTCCTTATTCAAAACATTGCTTAAATATAGTTTTCATATTTTTCGAATTTTTCTAAGGGGTACCCCCATCAAATTGAGCGGTTTCCCAATTTCGCCACTTTTGCTCTTTCCGATGGCCATAGCTCTGTCAATTCGTATCCGATCAGGAAATAAAGTACCATTTTGTAATCAGCAAACCCAGAAGCGACTTTCCTTATTCAAAACATTGCTTAAATATAGTTTTCTAATTTTTCGAATTTTTCTAAGGGGTACCCCCATCAAATTGAGCGGTTTCCCAATTTCGCCACTTTTGCTCTTTCCGATGGCCATAGCTCTGTCAATTCGTATCCGATCAGGAAATAAAGTACCATTTTGTAATCAGCAAACCCAGAAGCGACTTTCCTTATTCAAAACATTGCTTAAATATAGTTTTCATATTTTTCGAATTTTTCTAAGGGGTACCCCCATCAAATTGAGCGGTTTCCCAATTTCGCCACTTTTTCTCCTTCCGATGGCCATAGCTCTGTCAATTCGTATCCGATCAGGAAATAAAGTACCATTTTGTAATCAGCAAACCCAGAAGCGACTTTCCTTATTCAAAACATTGCTTAAATATAGTTTTCTAATTTTTCGAATTTTTCTAATCATCAAATTGAGCGGTTTCCCAATTTCGCCACTTTTGCTCCTTCCGATGGCCATAGCTCTGTCAATTCGTATCCGATCAGGAAATAAAGTACCATTTTGTAATCAGCAAACCCAGAAGCTACTTTCCTTATTCAAAACATTGCTTAAATATAGTTTTTTAATTTTTCGAATTTTTCTAAGGGGTACCCCCATCAAATTGAGCGGTTTCCCAATTTCGCCACTTTTGCTCCTTCCGATGGCCATAGCTCTGTCAATTCGTATCCGATCAGGAAATAAAGTACCATTTTGTAATCAGTAAACCCAGAAGCTACTTTCCTTATTCAAAACATTGCTTAAATATAGTTTTCATATTTTTCGAATTTTTCTAAGGGGTACCCCCTCAAATTGAGCGGTTTCCCAATTTCGCCACTTTTGCTCCTTCCGATGGCCATAGCTCTGTCAATTCGTATCCGATCAGGAAATAAAGTACCATTTTGTAATCAGCAAACCCAGAAGCGACTTTCCTTATTCAAAACATTGCTTAAATATAGTTTTCATATTTTTCGAATTTTTCTAAGGGGTACCCCCATCAAATTCAGCGGTTTCCCAATTTCGCCACTTTTGCTCCTTCCGATGGCCATAGCTCTGTCAATTCGTATCCGATCAGGAAATAAAGTACCATTTTGTAATCAGCAAACCCAGAAGCTACTTTCCTTATTCAAAACATTGCTTAAATATAGTTTTCATATTTTTCGAATTTTTCTAAGGAGTACCCCCATCAAATTGAGCGGTTTCCCAATTTCGCCACTTTTGCTCCTTCCGATGGCCATAGCTCTGTCAATTCGTATCCGATCAGGAAATAAAGTACCATTTTGTAATCAGCAAACCCAGAAGCGACTTTCCTTATTCAAAACATTGCTTAAATATAGTTTTCTAATTTTTCGAATTTTTCTAAGGGGTACCCCTTATAAAATTGTGCGTTTTTCCAATTTCCCCACTTTTGCTCCTTCCGATGGCCATAGCTCTGTCAATTCGTATCCGATCAGGAAATAAAGTACCATTTTGTAATCAGCAAACCCAGAAGCTACTTTCCTTATTCAAAACATTGCTTAAATATAGTTTTCTAATTTTTCGAATTTTTCTAAGGGGTACCCCCATCAAATTGAGCGGTTTCCCAATTTCGCCACTTTTTCTCCTTCCGATGGCCATAGCGCTGTCAATTCGTATCCGATCAGGAAATAAAGTACCATTTTGTAATCAGCAAACCCAGAAGCGACTTTCCTTATTCAAAACATTGCTTAAATATAGTTTTCTAATTTTTCGAATTTTTCTAAGGGGTACCCCCATCAAATTGAGCGGTTTCCCAATTTCGCCACTTTTTCTCCTTCCGATGGCCATAGCTCTGTCAATTCGTATCCGATCAGGAAATAAAGTACCATTTTGTAATCAGCAAACCCAGAAGCTACTTTCCTTATTCAAAACATTGCTTAAATATAGTTTTCATATTTTTCGAATTTTTCTAAGGGGTACCCCCATCAAATTGAGCGGTTTCCCAATTTCGCCACTTTTGCTCCTTCCGATGGCCATAGCTCTGTCAATTCGTATCCGATCAGGAAATAAAGTACCATTTTGTAATCAGCAAACCCAGAAGCGACTTTCCTTATTCAAAACATTGCTTAAATATAGTTTTCTAATTTTTCGAATTTTTCTAAGGGGTACCCCTTATAAAATTGTGCGTTTTTCCAATTTCGCCACTTTTTCTCCTTCCGATGGCCATAGCGCTGTCAATTCGTATCCGATCAGGAAATAAAGTACCATTTTGTAATCAGCAAACCCAGAAGCGACTTTCCTTATTCAAAACATTGCTTAAATATAGTTTTCTAATTTTTCGAATTTTTCTAAGGGGTACCCCCATCAAATTGAGCGGTTTCCCAATTTCGCCACTTTTTCTCCTTCCGATGGCCATAGCTCTGTCAATTCGTATCCGATCAGGAAATAAAGTACCATTTTGTAATCAGCAAACCCAGAAGCTACTTTCCTTATTCAAAACATTGCTTAAATATAGTTTTCATATTTTTCGAATTTTTCTAAGGGGTACCCCCATCAAATTGAGCGGTTTCCCAATTTCGCCACTTTTGCTCCTTCCGATGGCCATAGCTCTGTCAATTCGTATCCGATCAGGAAATAAAGTACCATTTTGTAATCAGCAAACCCAGAAGCGACTTTCCTTATTCAAAACATTGCTTAAATATAGTTTTCTAATTTTTCGAATTTTTCTAAGGGGTACCCCTTATAAAATTGTGCGTTTTTCCAATTTCCCCACTTTTGCTCCTTCCGATGGCCATAGCTCTGTCAATTCGTATCCGATCAGGAAATAAAGTATCATTTTGTTATCAGCAAACCCAGAAGCGACTTTCCTTATTCAAAACATTGCTTAAATATAGTTTTCTAATTTTTCGAATTTTTCTAAGGGGTACCCCCATCAAATTGAGCGGTTTCCCAATTTCGCCACTTTTGCTCCTTCCGATGGCCATAGCTCTGTCAATACGTATCCGATCAGGAAATAAAGTACCATTTTGTAATCAGCAAACCCAGAAGCTACTTTCCTTATTCAAAACATTGCTTAAATATAGTTTTCTAATTTTTCGAATTTTTCTAAGGGGTACCCCCATCAAATTGAGCGGTTTCCCAATTTCGCCACTTTTGCTCCTTCCGATGGCCATAGCTCTGTCAATTCGTATCCGATCAGGAAATAAAGTACCATTTTGTAATCAGTAAACCCAGAAGCTACTTTCCTTATTCAAAACATTGCTTAAATATAGTTTTCATATTTTTCGAATTTTTCTAAGGGGTACCCCCATCAAATTGAGCGGTTTCCCAATTTCGCCACTTTTGCTCCTTCCGATGGCCATAGCTCTGTCAATTCGTATCCGATCAGGAAATAAAGTACCATTTTGTAATCAGCAAACCCAGAAGCGACTTTCCTTATTCAAAACATTGCTTAAATATAGTTTTCATATTTTTCGAATTTTTCTAAGGGGTACCCCCATCAAATTCAGCGGTTTCCCAATTTCGCCACTTTTGCTCCTTCCGATGGCCATAGCTCTGTCAATTCGTATCCGATCAGGAAATAAAGTACCATTTTGTAATCAGCAAACCCAGAAGCGACTTTCCTTATTCAAAACATTGCTTAAATATAGTTTTCTAATTTTTCGAATTTTTCTAAGGGGTACCCCCATCAAATTGAGCGGTTTCCCAATTTCGCCACTTTTTCTCCTTCCGATGGCCATAGCTCTGTCAATTCGTATCCGATCAGGAAATAAAGTACCATTTTGTAATCAGCAAACCCAGAAGCTACTTTCCTTATTCAAAACATTGCTTAAATATAGTTTTCATATTTTTCGAATTTTTCTAAGGGGTACCCCCATCAAATTGAGCGGTTTCCCAATTTCGCCACTTTTGCTCCTTCCGATGGCCATAGCTCTGTCAATTCGTATCCGATCAGGAAATAAAGTACCATTTTGTAATCAGCAAACCCAGAAGCGACTTTCCTTATTCAAAACATTGCTTAAATATAGTTTTCTAATTTTTCGAATTTTTCTAAGGGGTACCCCTTATAAAATTGTGCGTTTTTCCAATTTCGCCACTTTTTCTCCTTCCGATGGCCATAGCGCTGTCAATTCGTATCCGATCAGGAAATAAAGTACCATTTTGTAATCAGCAAACCCAGAAGCGACTTTCCTTATTCAAAACATTGCTTAAATATAGTTTTCTAATTTTTCGAATTTTTCTAAGGGGTACCCCCATCAAATTGAGCGGTTTCCCAATTTCGCCACTTTTTCTCCTTCCGATGGCCATAGCTCTGTCAATTCGTATCCGATCAGGAAATAAAGTACCATTTTGTAATCAGCAAACCCAGAAGCTACTTTCCTTATTCAAAACATTGCTTAAATATAGTTTTCATATTTTTCGAATTTTTCTAAGGGGTACCCCCATCAAATTGAGCGGTTTCCCAATTTCGCCACTTTTGCTCCTTCCGATGGCCATAGCTCTGTCAATTCGTATCCGATCAGGAAATAAAGTACCATTTTGTAATCAGCAAACCCAGAAGCGACTTTCCTTATTCAAAACATTGCTTAAATATAGTTTTCTAATTTTTCGAATTTTTCTAAGGGGTACCCCTTATAAAATTGTGCGTTTTTCCAATTTCCCCACTTTTGCTCCTTCCGATGGCCATAGCTCTGTCAATTCGTATCCGATCAGGAAATAAAGTATCATTTTGTTATCAGCAAACCCAGAAGCGACTTTCCTTATTCAAAACATTGCTTAAATATAGTTTTCTAATTTTTCGAATTTTTCTAAGGGGTACCCCCATCAAATTGAGCGGTTTCCCAATTTCGCCACTTTTGCTCCTTCCGATGGCCATAGCTCTGTCAATACGTATCCGATCAGGAAATAAAGTACCATTTTGTAATCAGCAAACCCAGAAGCTACTTTCCTTATTCAAAACATTGCTTAAATATAGTTTTCTAATTTTTCGAATTTTTCTAAGGGGTACCCCCATCAAATTGAGCGGTTTCCCAATTTCGCCACTTTTGCTCCTTCCGATGGCCATAGCTCTGTCAATTCGTATCCGATCAGGAAATAAAGTACCATTTTGTAATCAGTAAACCCAGAAGCTACTTTCCTTATTCAAAACATTGCTTAAATATAGTTTTCATATTTTTCGAATTTTTCTAAGGGGTACCCCCATCAAATTGAGCGGTTTCCCAATTTCGCCACTTTTGCTCCTTCCGATGGCCATAGCTCTGTCAATTCGTATCCGATCAGGAAATAAAGTACCATTTTGTAATCAGCAAACCCAGAAGCGACTTTCCTTATTCAAAACATTGCTTAAATATAGTTTTCATATTTTTCGAATTTTTCTAAGGGGTACCCCCATCAAATTCAGCGGTTTCCCAATTTCGCCACTTTTGCTCCTTCCGATGGCCATAGCTCTGTCAATTCGTATCCGATCAGGAAATAAAGTACCATTTTGTAATCAGCAAACCCAGAAGCGACTTTCCTTATTCAAAACATTGCTTAAATATAGTTTTCTAATTTTTCGAATTTTTCTAAGGGGTACCCCCATCAAATTGAGCGGTTTCCCAATTTCGCCACTTTTTCTCCTTCCGATGGCCATAGCTCTGTCAATTCGTATCCGATCAGGAAATAAAGTACCATTTTGTAATCAGCAAACCCAGAAGCTACTTTCCTTATTCAAAACATTGCTTAAATATAGTTTTCATATTTTTCGAATTTTTCTAAGGGGTACCCCCATCAAATTGAGCGGTTTCCCAATTTCGCCACTTTTGCTCCTTCCGATGGCCATAGCTCTGTCAATTCGTATCCGATCAGGAAATAAAGTACCATTTTGTAATCAGCAAACCCAGAAGCGACTTTCCTTATTCAAAACATTGCTTAAATATAGTTTTCTAATTTTTCGAATTTTTCTAAGGGGTACCCCTTATAAAATTGTGCGTTTTTCCAATTTCCCCACTTTTGCTCCTTCCGATGGCCATAGCTCTGTCAATTCGTATCCGATCAGGAAATAAAGTACCATTTTGTAATCAGCAAACCCAGAAGCGACTTTCCTTATTCAAAACATTGCTTAAATATAGTTTTTTAATTTTTCGAATTTTTCTAAGGGGTACCCCCATCAAATTGAGCGGTTTCCCAATTTCGCCACTTTTTCTCCTTCCGATGGCCATAGCTCTGTCAATTCGTATCCGATCAGGAAATAAAGTACCATTTTGTAATCAGCAAACCCAGAAGCTACTTTCCTTATTCAAAACATTGCTTAAATATAGTTTTCATATTTTTCGAATTTTTCTAAGGGGTACCCCCATCAAATTGAGCGGTTTCCCAATTTCGCCACTTTTGCTCCTTCCGATGGCCATAGCTCTGTCAATTCGTATCCGATCAGGAAATAAAGTACCATTTTGTAATCAGCAAACCCAGAAGCGACTTTCCTTATTCAAAACATTGCTTAAATATAGTTTTCTAATTTTTCGAATTTTTCTAAGGGGTACCCCTTATAAAATTGTGCGTTTTTCCAATTTCCCCACTTTTGCTCCTTCCGATGGCCATAGCTCTGTCAATTCGTATCCGATCAGGAAATAAAGTACCATTTTGTAATCAGCAAACCCAGAAGCTACTTTCCTTATTCAAAACATTGCTTAAATATAGTTTTCTAATTTTTCGAATTTTTCTAAGGGGTACCCCCATCAAATTGAGCGGTTTCCCAATTTCGCCACTTTTTCTCCTTCCGATGGCCATAGCGCTGTCAATTCGTATCCGATCAGGAAATAAAGTACCATTTTGTAATCAGCAAACCCAGAAGCGACTTTCCTTATTCAAAACATTGCTTAAATATAGTTTTCTAATTTTTCGAATTTTTCTAAGGGGTACCCCCATCAAATTGAGCGGTTTCCCAATTTCGCCACTTTTTCTCCTTCCGATGGCCATAGCTCTGTCAATTCGTATCCGATCAGGAAATAAAGTACCATTTTGTAATCAGCAAACCCAGAAGCTACTTTCCTTATTCAAAACATTGCTTAAATATAGTTTTCATATTTTTCGAATTTTTCTAAGGGGTACCCCCATCAAATTAAGCGGTTTCCCAATTTCGCCACTTTTGCTCCTTCCGATGGCCATAGCTCTGTCAATTCGTATCCGATCAGGAAATAAAGTACCATTTTGTAATCAGCAAACCCAGAAGCGACTTTCCTTATTCAAAACATTGCTTAAATATAGTTTTCATATTTTTCGAATTTTTCTAAGGGGTACCCCCATCAAATTCAGCGGTTTCCCAATTTCGCCACTTTTGCTCTTTCCGATGGCCATAGCTCTGTCAATTCGTATCCGATCAGGAAATAAAGTACCATTTTGTAATCAGCAAACCCAGAAGCGACTTTCCTTATTCAAAACATTGCTTAAATATAGTTTTCTAATTTTTCGAATTTTTCTAAGGGGTACCCCCATCAAATTGAGCGGTTTCCCAATTTCGCCACTTTTTCTCCTTCCGATGGCCATAGCTCTGTCAATTCGTATCCGATCAGGAAATAAAGTACCATTTTGTAATCAGCAAACCCAGAAGCTACTTTCCTTATTCAAAACATTGCTTAAATATAGTTTTCATATTTTTCGAATTTTTCTAAGGGGTACCCCCATCAAATTGAGCGGTTTCCCAATTTCGCCACTTTTGCTCCTTCCGATGGCCATAGCTCTGTCAATTCGTATCCGATCAGGAAATAAAGTACCATTTTGTAATCAGCAAACCCAGAAGCGACTTTCCTTATTCAAAACATTGCTTAAATATAGTTTTCTAATTTTTCGAATTTTTCTAAGGGGTACCCCTTATAAAATTGTGCGTTTTTCCAATTTCCCCACTTTTGCTCCTTCCATAGCTCTGTCAATTCGTATCCGATCAGGAAATAAAGTATCATTTTGTTATCAGCAAACCCAGAAGCGACTTTCCTTATTCAAAACATTGCTTAAATATAGTTTTCTAATTTTTCGAATTTTTCTAAGGGGTACCCCCATCAAATTGAGCGGTTTCCCAATTTCGCCACTTTTGCTCCTTCCGATGGCCATAGCTCTGTCAATTCGTATCCGATCAGGAAATAAAGTACCATTTTGTAATCAGCAAACCCAGAAGCGACTTTCCTTATTCAAAACATTGCTTAAATATAGTTTTCTAATTTTTCGAATTTTTCTAAGGGGTACCCCCATCAAATTGAGCGGTTTCCCAATTTCGCCACTTTTTCTCCTTCCGATGGCCATAGCTCTGTCAATTCGTATCCGATCAGGAAATAAAGTATCATTTTGTTATCAGCAAACCCAGAAGCGACTTTCCTTATTCAAAACATTGCTTAAATATAGTTTTCTAATTTTTCGATTTTTTCTAAGGGGTACCCCCATCAAATTGAGCGGTTTCCCAATTTCGCCACTTTTGCTCCTCCCGATGGCCATAGCTCTGTCAATTCGTATCCGATCAGGAAATAAAGTACCATTTTGTAATCAGCAAACCCAGAAGCGACTTTCCTTATTCAAAACATTGCTTCAATATAGTTTTATAATTTTTCGAATTTTTTTCTTAGAGGTCCCCTTAAAAATTGTGCGTTTTCCCAGTTTCCCCACTTTTGCTGCTTCCGATGGCCATAGCTCTATCAATTCGTATCCGATCAGGAAATAAAGTACCATTTTGTAATCAGCAAACCCAGAAGCGACTTTCCTTATTCAAAACATTGCTTAAATATAGTTTTCTTTTTAAATTTTTCGAATTTTTCTAGGGGGTAGGGTAAGGGGCCCCCATCAAATTGAGCGGTTTCCCAATTTCGCCACTTTTGCTCCTTCCGATGGCCATAGCTCTGTCAATTCGTATCCGATCAGGAAATAAAGTACCATTTTGTAATCAGCAAACCCAGAAGCGACTTTCCTTATTCAAAACATTGCTTAAATATAGTTTTCTAATTTTTCGAATTTTTCTAAGGGGTACCCCCATCAAATTGAGCGGTTTCCCAATTTCGCCACTTTTTCCCCTTCCGATGGCCATAGCTCTGTCAATTCGTATCCGATCAGGAAATAAAGTATCATTTTGTTATCAGCAAACCCAGAAGCGACTTTCCTTATTCAAAACATTGCTTAAATATAGTTTTCTAATTTTTCGAATTTTTCTAAGGGGTACCCCCATCAAATTGAGCGGTTTCCCAATTTCGCCACTTTTGCTCCTCCCGATGGCCATAGCTCTGTCAATTCGTATCCGATCAGGAAATAAAGTACCATTTTGTAATCAGCAAACCCAGAAGCGACTTTCCTTATTCAAAACATTGCTTAAATATAGTTTTCTAATTTTTCGAATTTTTCTAAGGGGTACCCCCATCAAATTGAGCGGTTTCCCAATTTCGCCACTTTTTCTCCTTCCGATGGCCATAGCTCTGTCAATTCGTATCCGATCAGGAAATAAAGTATCATTTTGTTATCAGCAAACCCAGAAGCGACTTTCCTTATTCAAAACATTGCTTAAATATAGTTTTCTAATTTTTCGAATTTTTCTAAGGGGTACCCCCATCAAATTGAGCGGTTTCCCAATTTCGCCACTTTTGCTCCTCCCGATGGCCATAGCTCTGTCAATTCGTATCCGATCAGGAAATAAAGTACCATTTTGTAATCAGCAAACCCAGAAGCGACTTTCCTTATTCAAAACATTGCTTAAATATAGTTTTCTAATTTTTCGAATTTTTCTAAGGGGTACCCCTTATAAAATTGTGCGTTTTCCCAATTTCCCCACTTTTGCTCCTTCCGATGGCCATAGCTCTGTCAATTCGTATCCGATCAGGAAATAAAGTATCATTTTGTTATCAGCAAACCCAGAAGCGACTTTTCTTATTCAAAACATTGCTTAAATATAGTTTTCTAATTTTTCGAATTTTTCTAAGGGGTACCCCCATCAAATTGAGCGGTTTCCCAATTTCGCCACTTTTGCTCCTTCCGATGGCCATAGCTCTGTCAATTCGTATCCGATCAGGAAATAAAGTACCATTTTGTAATCAGCAAACCCAGAAGCGACTTTCCTTGTTCAAAACATTGCTTCAATATAGTTTTATAATTTTTCGAATTTTTCTTAGGGGTACCCCTTAGAAAATTGTGCGTTTTCCCAGTTTCCCCACTTTTGCTGCTTCCGATGGCCATAGCTCTATCAATTCGTATCCGATCAGGAAATAAAGTACCATTTTGTAATCAGCAAACCCAGAAGCGACTTTCCTTATTCAAAACATTGCTTAAATATAGTTTTCTAATTTTTCGAATTTTTCTAAGGGGTACCCCCATCAAATTGAGCGGTTTCCCAATTTCGCCACTTTTGCTCCTTCCGATGGCCATAGCTCTGTCAATTCGTATCCGATCAGGAAATAAAGTACCGTTTTGTAATCAGCAAACCCAGAAGCGACTTTCCTTATTCAAAACATTGCTTAAATATAGTTTTCTAATTTTTCGAATTTTTCTAAGGGGTACCCCTTATAAAATTGTGCGTTTTCCCAATTTCCCCACTTTTGCTCCTTCCGATGGCCATATCTCTTCCAATTTGTATCCGATCAGGAAATAAAGTACTATTTTGTAATCAGCAAACCCAGCAGCGATTTTCCTTATTCAAAACATTGCTTAAATATAGTTTTCTAATTTTTCGAATTTTTCTAAGGGGTACCCCCATCAAATTGAGCGGTTTCCCAATTTCGCCACTTTTGCTCCTTCCGATGGCTCTGTCAATTCGTATCCGATCAGGAAATAAAGTATCATTTTGTTATCAGCAAACCCAGAAGCGACTTTCCTTATTCAAATATTCCTTTTCTTATTCCTTATTCATTTTGTAATCAGCAAACCCAGAAGCTACTTTCCTTATTCAAAACATTGCTTAAATATAGTTTTCATATTTTTCGAATTTTTCTAAGGGGTACCCCCATCAAATTGAGCGGTTTCCCAATTTCGCCACTTTTGCTCCTTCCGATGGCCATAGCTCTGTCAATTCGTATCCGATCAGGAAATAAAGTACCATTTTGTAATCAGCAAACCCAGAAGCTACTTTCCTTATTCAAAACATGGCTTAAATATAGTTTTCTAATTTTTCGAATTTTTCTAAGGTACCCCTTATAAAATTGTGCGTTTTCCCAATTTCCCCACTTTTGCTCCTTCCGATGGCCATAGCTCTGTCAATTCGTATCCGATCAGGAAATAAAGTACCATTTTGTAATCAGCAAACCCAGAAGCTACTTTCCTTATTCAAAACATTGCTTAAATATAGTTTTCATATTTTTCGAATTTTTCTAAGGGGTACCCCCATCAAATTGAGCGGTTTCCCAATTTCGCCACTTTTGCTCCTTCCGATGGCCATAGCTCTGTCAATTCGTATCCGATCAGGAAATAAAGTACCATTTTGTAATCAGCAAACCCAGAAGCGACTTTCCTTATTCAAAACATTGCTTAAATATAGTTTTCTAATTTTTCGAATTTTTCTAAGGGGTACCCCTTATAAAATTGTGCGTTTTCCCAATTTCCCCACTTTTGCTCCTTCCGATGGCCATATCTCTTCCAATTTGTATCCGATCAGGAAATAAAGTACTATTTTGTAATCAGCAAACCCAGCAGCGATTTTCCTTATTCAAAACATTGCTTAAATATAGTTTTCTAATTTTTCGAATTTTTCTAAGGGGTACCCCCATCAAATTGAGCGGTTTCCCAAATTCGCCACTTTTGCTCCTTCCGATGGCCATAGCTCTATCAATTCGTATCCGATCAGGAAATAAAGTACCATTTTGTAATCAGCAAACCCAGCAGCGATTTTCCTTATTCAAAACATTGCTTAAATATCGTTTTTAAAATTTTCGAATCTTTTCTGGGGGTACCCCCACAAAATTATCGGTTTTCCTAATTTCCCCACTTTTGTTCCTTCCGTTTGCCATATCTCTTTTGAAATTAGCTAAAGCTTAAGGGTTTTTTGGGTGGCTTATCATGTACCGAATTTTTACAGTGTACGCCTTAAATACAAACCCTATAAAATGAAATATAATAAGATCGCTGTCGCCTACAGTATAATAAAGATATTGAACGTTGAGCTGAGTGAAGATGTCATATAGCAGATAATCTTTGTGGTTTTATTACTTTATAGTATTATATAATAATTTTAATTTTTATACCAATATCTTGGTAGATTTTTAGGTGTATATCTGTTTTTGCGACCATTAAACGAATTTATTGATTGAAATTTAAGATTTTCATAAAATGTAAGTTAAAATCAATAAAATAAACGTACTAAATTACAATAAATAGGTATAAGGCTTATATTTTATATTCTAAGCTTTTCATGAAAATCTTTAATCGTTGCGTATCGAATTATTATAGTAAGAAATAGCCTTCTGTGATCATAACTTTAAAAATTTATATTTATCACCTTCTGCAGAGTGCTAATAAATCTTTCGAAACCCTGGCGGCAAGATGTTGATGGAGGTTTATTGTATTAACATTGTGGATTGAGTATGGTTAATGAAAATATTCATATCCAAGTGGACGATTATTCCGAGGAGTTATATCCGGCTCCTCTTTTCTGTGAAAGGAGATGTCCTTCGGCGGCTTGAAGGTGCAATTCATGTCATGTCCAGGGTGATCCAGAATAATGCAGATCATTATGCAGCTCAGCTAACAAATATCAGAGTATCAGGGTGTTGAAGGGGATCCCTCAATATCTCTTTAAAGCATATGAATAAAATTTGAAGGCTGAGAAACCAGATATGGATAAGGTTAAAAAAAATGAGAGAAAATCGCTGCAGCTCACTGACTGAGCTGTATTCGTATATTCTCAAACAAATATGCATCGCCCACCTTTTCATACCATTATTTGAGGCTTGAACGTGTCATTGTAAGTTCAAGTGTAGCCAAGAGCCGGGAAATCAGAATCAGGAGCAGGAGTAGAAGCCAGAGCTGGAACAGAAGTCCTCCAGCTGACTCTTATTGAGTCGGTGAGGATGGGTGCTGATGATGATTGTAGTCGTTGTTGGTGGGGTTACTACTGTACAGTGAAATACGAGGGGGACTATCCTGGGGTCCGGGTCTTTTCGGGCCTGGTCCGATGATTGTGATGGGCACAAAAGCCAACGGCTCATGAAAAATGCATGTGACTCGGCTGCCTCATATGTTTTATGCCTTGTTGAATTCCGTCGTGGCCACCACCCCTCATCCCCTGGAAGGCCCCGTTTCTGATTCCAACACTGCTGTAGTTCAAGTTGTAGTCAAAGTCGCATCGCATCACTGCCGGAGCCTGTTAAATTAATAAAGGACAGCCGTGGCAGCGGCAGGACCCTGACAAAAATGTTGTGTGCGGCCAAAGTTAAGGTTTGTTTTTCAACAGCTGTGCCGGAGACGACCAGAGTCTGTCCAAAAACTGAATGCCGACGGTCTGGGATAATATGTTTAATTTTCTCATACATATTTCCCTAGCTTCTGTGCTCGGTCGAGTTTTTTATCTGTTGTTTTCGGCTTTCTTTGATTTTCATCGTGTGTGTGTGTATGTGGGTTGTCTAACGGAGTGGAAGTCCCCCTTCTTCGTACCCCCAATTTTTTATATAAATTTTAATTTCCGTTTGCATTTTGCACGTTTTTCATAATTCATGCCCTCGAAGTAACTAGATTGATGAGGAACGTTTCCAGGCGGGCATTTGCGGGCTGTCCACTGGGCTTATCCCCACCCAATGCGAAAGGCCCGAGCACCACCCAACTACCACCCAGACACAGACCACCCAGCTACCAGGAGCCACACCGCCACTCACATGCATAATCGTGCGGAAATGCCAGACACACTAAGCTGACCCAGGCCCGAGTCTTACTTATATATTAAGCACATATACAAGGATGTATCTATAAGCACTGTAGAAAATATTTTTGGCCCAGAACATGCTATTCAAAGATGAAGAGAAATAATTAGAAAGTTTTTAATACAAAACATATCATTTGATAAGTTTTTTTTGATAACGCCATTTTTGCTCAAAATGGTGCTATTATTTATATATTTTTTATATTTTTGTAGAAAACTATTTTTTGCGAGTGCATTTAATATACATGCATATGTGTGCAAGTAAGTCGCTGTATCTGAGCCGAGGAATCACCAATCACCCAGCACCACCCACATCACAGTTCACCACTCAATCTCAACCCTTTTGCCGAAACAGCTGCCTTGGCTGGAGCTCCAGCTCGATGCTGCTACTTCTGGTGCTGCCGGTGATGGTGTTGGTGGTGCAACTGCTGGTGGCTCTGAATCTGTGGTGGTGCATCCCCATAGGGCCATTGACTAATAGGATTTGAAGAGCGTAAAATTGGTTCGTTGTGAACATGAAATATGCAGTAAATCCTTTTGCGCCCCGCTGCCGTTCCGTGTCCGTGTTTTCCTTTAATATTTGCTGCAACGTTGTTGCAGCTTAAATATTCTCACCCTGGCTTCCAGCGAGGTCCTGACTTCTGCTGCGGGAGTCGCGGGATCTGCCCTTCCTGTTCGCTTCAACCCCACGATTTTCTCGAAGGCCAATGCACGCGCAGTTTGTTGCAATTTCGCGGTTCGATTTTCGCCACCCGCCCTGTTTTCCGGCCCTCAGTTTTCTGTCGTCGTCGTCTCGGCGCGATGGTGTGTTTTATTATCACAAATAAAGCGCAATCACTGTTGTGGCACCCGCTTCTTGCTGCCAATCCCACCCCGGCAGGGGTATTCCGCCCACACTTCCAAAGGAAGCCCAAGCAAGCATTGCATTTTTCATGTCTGGATTTCGTTCGTGTGGCAGCCTGAAATATTGCAAATAGTTTGGCTCCTTCTCAATTGCGTGAAATATGAAAAAGACCGAGAAAATTTGTAGGAAAGTAGCTCTGCAGCATTGCAGCAATGCACTACCACTTCAGATTTACTTTTCGTTTCGCTGCCATTGCAGATTGCAGTCTCCTAATGTTTGCCTCTTTAATTGTCCCCGTTGCTGCAAATGGCCGGGCATTTGTTTTCATTACTGCCAAGACAAGTAGGGAAGGGTTCGACTGTACTGGTCCAGAAAACGACCAAGGCGAGACATTCTCGAGCTTGGGGTAATTTGGCTACACTGAGGAAAACTTATAAATATAAATGTCAACCATAATTCGAACTATTTGGGTCTATTCCTTTAGATAATATTTATTTGTAGAATTAGGATGCCCAAAAAACCATTTTTGTTGTAGTAGTTTTTTGCTGGTGGCAGTGATAATTGAGAGTCCTATTTATGCAGTCCTTAAAAGGGCTCCTCTACTCGGGATTCTACTCCTCTTGACTAGAATGGTTGGGAATCTCTTCTAATGCCGCTCATCCAGCTGCCAAGGACTTACCAAGAGTCAGAGCCGAACCAGGGCTTTGCTAAGCCGCTTGAAGACGCCGTCCGCCTTGTACGCCTTATTCGCTTCCATCGTTCATTCAACTGCAGCTCGGCTGACTTCCGGCGTTGCCTTTTATGATAAATTGAAACAAATAGCCACCAACACCAACACCAGGTCCTGGCGCAGGACCTGGCTTATCAGAAAATTGCGCTCAGCTGTTTATGAAAGCATAACAATGTTAGCTGCCGTGGCCATTACAGCTCCGGCCCAAGAAACCTAGGGCCAACATCAACATGATCATCAAACTGAATGGCTGGCCTCATCCTGTGGAAACAGGTCCTGGCCCAGCTCCTTGCTGCCTTGCTGGCTGGCCGTCGCAGCACATAACTCACAAGTAGGATAAACAATTTACTTATCGCTGCAGCCACGCCAGATGGAGTTGGAGTTACCAGAGGGAAGGATATGGGGTGGCGACCAAGATTCAGTCTCAGTCTGAGACGTTGCCACATCAGCGCGCCTCATTGGCAAATAAATCATAATAAATAACTTGAAAAACGAAACACCTTTGCGCACAAAAGTTGCACGTCCTGTGTTCCAGGCTTGCCGTACGAGCCAAACTTTGTTTGGAACACGAAAGGATAGTTCCAAAGGTCTCTAGGAACGTTGTGTAAAAATGCTCAAATACATACTCAAAATTGAAGCGCAAAATTTTGGGAGAACGTTAGTTCTCCTTTTAAATAGTATCTTTAAAGTATGTATCTAACAGTCCCCAACTATTTCCTTAAAAATAATTATACTTTTATTATAGAGAATTTGGGATTCGGTCTGGTTTTGTTCCGATACATTCGGTTTCCTGTTGCTGTTATGTGAGTTTGTTTCCTTTTTTCGGTGTCAGTGGCTGCTTACAGTTTAACACTTTGCCAACTTGCCAACTTCTTACCCAGGCAGAGGAGTTAGAGTGAATAAGACAGGACCTGGCTCAATTCCTGCAACTGGTGATAAAAATTGATACATAACTTGTATAAATCAGGCGCCTGCCACGCATTACGCATACGCCATGTGGAGCGTCATTTATTAAATTAGCCACAGCATTAGCTACCCCAGCTCCTAGCCCTTGGGCGCGTCAGGTAATTTGTAAATTTCTGACAGATGCGGTGATAAACTCATTGCTGCAGAGATTTCTTTGTGTTCGGTAGGGGTTTCGGGTGATTTGTGATTTATGCGGGTCTTATTACGACATCCTACATAACAATACTTTATTCGCAATACTCTCGGGCCAAACTTAATGTAACATCACAACAAAGGGAATGTGAACGCGTTGAACGGGAGTAGCAATCGATTGCCGTCGCAAGAACTTCGAAGGACTACTTTTGAGGATTCAAATTTCAGACCGCTTCAAGGCGCCGTCTCCGAGCGTCTGAGGCGAGTGAGCTCCGGATGGGATGACAAGCCGTCGTCCTGGTCCGCCGCCAGCGGCGGTTTCGGCAGACTGAAGAATTTCTGTAAATTAAATTTGTGAAAAATGAAATTAGGCTACGGCTGCTTTGCATAATTTAGATTATAAATTAGGTAGCCGATGTGCCAGAAAAATTCTTCCCCGGTTGATTGCTCAACCCAGCGGAAGAAGTTTAAAGAACTCGTTCAACTTTCGGGAAAGTAAAGAAAGTAATTACAGTCAAGTAGCTTTTACAGCACTTTGTATCCAAAATTGCTTAGAGATGTAGCATAGTGATGGATACCCCATTGAACCGAAATATGTTCCGCGTAATATGATAAAAATAAACACTTACGTCGTGCCTGCCAAAATGGCTGGCCTCTTCTAAAGTATCCGGTAGCTTTTTGTGCAGCGTTTCGGGCAGGAAAAGGGCGCCGATCCCGCCCAGCAGGAACAACAATCCCAGAATGTAGTAAGGTGCCCGAATGTCCACAGTAGTGCCCAGGTAGACCAGGTAGGGAGCAAACACTCCAATAGCATTGGCCAGGATGGTGCCCAGCGCCACCCCAGTTTGCCGCATGCAGGTGGGATAAATCTCAAGGCATTGGAGGTTCGCTGTGAAGAAGGTGAGTGCGTTGAGGAACTTGATGAACGTGGCCAGGTAGATCATTAGGTCCTCGTACTGCTCATCCACGGAGTAGACGATGATGGGCAGACAGGTGACGAACGAGATAAGGAACGATACAGAGTTTGTGAATCGCCGTCCATACGTATCACCTAGAAAAACCATAAAGAGAAGGGGAAAATGGAAAAGGTTGCAAATTCCGTGATGGACCGCTCCAATCAGAGTCACGTCACGCCTCGCAGCGGCGCTTACCCATGTAGCGGCCAACGACGTAGGCGGGAATTTCCACCACGCTCTGGTACAAAAAGTTCAAAAACGGATTGCCTGCCATGCGGGAACTGAAGAGCACCAGCGTGAAATAGGAGACGGCTACCACGCACCTGGAAAGGAGTGAATCGGCAGTTAGACATGCAAATTGGTAAAGTTGCGACCTTCTAGGGGAGGCAGTGAAAAAATTCTAAAATCAAAATGATTTTGTGGAAAGCACAAGCCATTCTGCAATAAAATATTCATTTATACAAGCCATAGTGTGAATATTTAATTTATAATGAAATTACCAGGGGAAGGTAATCTTTTGGAACTTTCTTGCGGTGTAAAAGCTTACCAACTGAAGCCCATAATAATAGTGTTGCGGGCCAACCGCCAGCCTGAAAAGAGCGATGCAATGCCATAGGTGACGTCCTGTTTTTCCCGACTGTAAATTTCGGCCAACTCCTTTTCGGTCACATCGAAGCGGTGGCCATTAAACTTGGCTATCTTCTGCATTTGCACGATGGCCTCGCGGAAGCGTCTTTTGCTAATAAGCCAGCGCGGAGATTCAATTACATATCTGTGGGATAAAGAAACAATTAAATGTGACCTTAGTCATAGTATCACGTATACATAAAATTTATAAAATAAGAAAACTAAAATTGGAAACTTATATGGATTGCAAAATCTAACAATTTAAGCGAACTTTAACTTGAATGGCAATTCGCAATTAATGTGATGTCATAAACTTGGAGAGTGATTAGATTTGGGCTACGATTTCGTGACTTACTTTGAGAAGATGAGGACCATTGCCGTGGGCAGCGAGGTGAGCCACATAAAGGAGTCCCAGTGGCGCAGCCACCAGTAAAGGAGGGGCATCAGTGTGGTGCCGATGGACCAGCCACAGCTTTGGAAAAAGGCAATTCGACTGCGATCCTCCCTGGAGTCGATGGATGGACGGGGTTAGCAATAGAAGTTGTGCAAAAACTTTGACCAAACTTACTCCCGGGAGATTTCCATGCCGATAATTTGGGGCGACTGGAAGAGGCTGTTAACGCTGAGGCCCACGATGCCGGACATGATGAGGAACCATGTGTACGAGCTGGTGCACATAATCGAACCGATGCGTCCCAGGGAGCAGAAGACCACGCTTATGTAGTACACGAACCTGCGCCCATACCTACGGTGTGCAAGTATTAAGAGTGGACAAATTCAATTACCGACAATGCCATAATTTAGTCAGGCGGCGAAGAAAGTGGAAGTCGACTTTGACTCCCACGCGCACTTACGAGTCGCCCATTTGTCCCAATATAAATGAACCGGCCACCTCCGTCACTCGGCCCACCACAAAAACATTTGTCACGAACAAATCCTTGGCGCATACCCAGTTGTGGTCCGTGGGGATGGTGCTCTCGTACCAAGTCTTGTCGTAGCTCCAACCATTCGGGCAGGCTGAAAAGCGGAAATGGAAACGGGAGCAGTCGTAAAATGCATTCGAGTGCAAAGTTGCAAGAATCTATAAGACAGCAGTCGCAGGAGCGCCGCCGGAATAAAAAGTAATTTCACAACTAATCCTGCCAACAGTTGTTTATGCTAACATTTACTTTCTCATCTGAATCGTTTTGATGTAAGCCAGGACGAAGTTACAATATAGGGCTTATTTCTTAGAAAACATTATTTGACTGAAAAAGTATGTTACCCTAATACCGGTTTAGAGTCTTATACTGTTGGCAGTGCTTTCTTTAATTCATTGAATAAAAATAATACTCACTTTCTGTTACATTGGTGCGCTGTGTAGTATTCCAGCTTGACCAATTCTCAATATCAGAGAAATTCATCCGATACACCTCACAGTTGCTGAAGGTTAGCTTTCCTCGGTTGTCAGCCTGTCTATTCCAAATTTGTATTCACGTAAACCGTCCGGAATGTACATACGTAGCCCTACTTACTTGGGCAGGGTGATTTCCCGCCATTCCTCCAGTGAGAAGTTTGTGTTTTCCCTTCCGGCCACAGTACACCAGTGATCCGGTATATTGAGGGCCAGAATAATGTTCATGTAGATCATGGCTCCACAAAATGCCAGTCCTCCGACAAAGACGTAGTTGTAGAGCGTCTGGTAGCGTCCATGGTTTCCGGCCTTCTCCATCAGCTGCTGGAAGGGATCGTTGAACTCCGACTCATCGATGTCCATCTGGGAGAATTTTCCCTGGGAGGCCTGGGAGGCCTTGCGGCTGTTCACCTGCTCCAGCTTATCGCGCATCTTGTTCTATTCGTAGTATTCTTCCCGTGATTCTCCCAAGTTCAAAGATAGTCTGTCAAATCTTTATGGCAGATGGCGCTCGAGATTGTAGGGGATCTCCCGAGACACGAGCAGTTAATAAAATCTTGAAATTATGAATATAATTATGAATATTTACTCATAATTCTTAAATTGATGGCGAGTAATAACTAATGGTTTTGTTGGATGTCATTAAACGATTAGAGATCACGGATTAGACATTTGATAACCGTCATTAAAATATTAAAGGTTTAGTGCAGACTCAAGGAAACACTTCTTAATTGGTTTATAATTTTGAGCATAAAGTTAACAGTTTTAATTCTTTTAACTCTGTCAAGTATTTCTTTAAGCTAACAACCACTCTTTCATTTTTCCACTTACCACTAATTTTATTTGTGCCGGCACAAATAATCAAGTTTGATAAATTATAAAACACAGATAAACTTTTTTACCACTGTGGAACTTTGGATTCCGGCTAAAACTATTTTCCTTTAATGTTTCTTTAATTCATCCCAATTTGAGGGAGATTTGAAAGTGTAGGTGGATTCTCAGGGCCCGATTGTGCTTTTCACATCCCGTCGCGAAACGGTTTAATCTTTGCGATCGTCGTCGAGAGCTCATCAACTGTGGCCAACACACGTCGGTGTTGTTCTGACTTCCAGATCGGTTGTGGGGCGACTTATCAGGCCCAAACGGAGACGGAGCACAATAAAGTGGATTGCTGATAAGGCTGAATGTCTATTTGATTTACACAAATGTATATAACCATTGCAGGGCTCGTTCTGAGGTGAACCTGTCCAAAAAGCAGGTCTTGAGCAGGTTATGTTTTTGGCTTTCAAAATCTAATCACTTTTCCCCATTGGCCCATTGATAAGAGCTCCACGGGTCATCATGGTAATCAGCAGAATCAACTGTTAATGGGCTGCTAATGGATTCGCATCGCCGGAATATATGTATTTATTGTTGTATAATAATGCGGTCCTGAAATTGTTTACATTTCGATTGTTGTCATTGCATAAAAGACTCTCTGATTGATGTGCGGCTCTCCGATGGTGAATGCAATTTCATCTTTTATTAAGGTTATAGCACAGTAGTTAGAGGGTTCAAAAGCTCCTTTATCAGATAAGATAATTGCGTACCGGTTACAGATACATTTTGGATTCGAGACAAAGAAAAAACATGCCTCTAATCCCAAGCTCAAATATCAGGGCTCAGCTGACAATTACGGTCTTTGCCGAAATACTCTTCAAACTCGCACTGCACTTGCACTCCAAGTTCCGAGACCTAATCCACTGCGATCTACGTTGTTACTATTTGTAGTTTGGATTAGACGGGCAAGCAACGAAGATTTTTCTGGTACAGGTGCTGATGTTTTTGTCACTAAAAGACGACTGCTACTGAAACGGTTCTGGGGAGGCGTAGCTGAAAATGAGATAGAGTCCACTTGAACCGGTTTATGCAAATGCAATAATATCCATTTTCATATTTCATATATAGCGGTCCGACCGAAAGACAAAAGCAATTTAACAATTTACTAAGGCACTTAAGCGAAAATTCAGCCTGGTCTCGTACAGATCTCCGAGGCTAGACGCTGTAAAACCTAAGCTCGGCCAGTGACGACTGTCACTCTATGAATAAACATCGTATCATCATAGTAATCAGTGCCCCGTCTAGCCCTAGCACCGCCTCCATCACTGCTGATTTATATAGATCTGGGATAAGGAGTAGATCTGTAAATTTAATCAGAACAGATTACGTTGGCGATGTGCTAATCTATTGACTGTCACCGACACCGACACCACATCGCTATGTTCGTCTAAGCGTAGCGAAGATTCACGGGTACTCGCATCCCCGGTTTGTGGATCAGAGAACTATTCACGGTACATCAACTTGAGATAGGTTGGTCGCCCTAGGTGTACCTCTTTGCACTTCACACTATCTTAAGCGGGTACCTAACGCTGTGATCAATCTTATTTGAAATATTACTTTCATAATCTGTAGAGAATGCATGTTTCATGTCTTCTATGTTCTGTCAAGATCTAAGAGCGCTTAGGGGCAGGGTCCAACAAGGTCGTACAATTTCTTCCAATTGCCGAGATCCGAAAACCACACGCTTATGATTCCATTCAGGGTTCTGGTGAAATACAGCTGCTTGAAGGCGGTCTCTTTGGATTGATTATGAGCTCCTATGGATGGGGCGGTAAGTGATGCCCCCTTACTGGAAGAGTGTGGGAAAGCCAATGCCATTGAAGATAAATGGGAGGTAATGACGGGTCATGATCGCCCCGTTCCAGAGACAAGCCCAAAGTATAGCCACACGTGTTCTGCAGCATACCCGCCCAGCAAATAATAACACATTCTGACTTTACTTTTTAGATATGTTCATTTTTATTTAAAGAATTTTAATTTGATTTATCCATAAACATGAATTCTCGCTCCTTTGTAATTCTTGTGTTTTTTTTTTGTTGAAAATTTCTTCTAAAATGTACTGAACTCTGAATACTTTAGTTTGCGCTTTGTGTAGAAATGGAATTTTATGGGTTTGTTTTTCCCGCAATCGTTATCGTGTGAATTTCTTTTAAGATTAAACTTTAATATTGCTTTTATATTCTTTCTATACATTACATCATTTTACAGTGATAATTAGAAAATGCTAGCACATGAGAGTGTGGTTTGTTTTTTTTTTGTGGTTGGGTTCTTGATTCTCACTTCGAGTCTCCAAATATATATAAATACTCTTTGCTTTGACTTTATTACAATTTACAGTTTAAACACTTAAATGTAGTTTTGGATAGGTAGATTAAAAAATGCACCGTATCCAATATCTCCTTCAGCGCTTCCAAATATACCCTCGGTTCCTCATCTGGCTGTAACACGTGCGACTCCTTTCTCTTCTTTGTTTAATTTAATTTTATTTATTTTGGATTAAAGTTAATGTGTTACAATGTACGAATATCGGTATCTTAGCTCACAAAATATTTTCAGGTTAAATTTTACGATCTGAGTAGAAGTCAAAGCGTTTCCGAAATAAACTCATTTACATTAATTTAAGTCAATTGCTAATATATTGTACTCTACGCTAGGGTATGCTATGCTTTAATATGTATTTCGATCAGTTTAGATTTTTAATTAATATATTATATATAAATATAATCGTAGTAGTTGTGCCGTGATAAATATTCATTCATTCATTTAACTAGTTGCTGGAAAACTGATTAAAAACATTTGCGCTGCCTGACTAATTTCATTGTCTGCTTTTTTGATTATCTCGAAAGCATCGCTCATAGTGGATACCTTTTATTATGCCTTCTACAAGAGAGTGCCATATTAATAAATCCTAACTGGATCCTCGTCCTATATATACACACATGCTAGATCCTTTTTCGATGACGGCTCTGGCTACAATTTAAAATATTGCTTAGCGTACATTTAATATTTGCTCGATTTTGGCAATTTCGGCATTAATTTTACAAGTTTCTGACGGATTCCTCTTTACATTTATAACATATTAAAATTAGTTTGAATGGCAGTTGGTGTCATCCTTTCGTTTCATTTCTTCGCTCTTGATTTCCATTGTTGTTGTGTAAATATTATGATTTGTTATTTAAAATTGAATTGGTCTATTGCTTGCACTCGGATGTAGCGCTCTAAAATAGGAATCAAGTTCAGTGTTGTCTTCATGTGTGTGTTATGTTATGTTGTTGGAAATAAACCTATGTAAAATGCAATTCAAGTTGGACGTTTTCACAATATCACGTTGAGAAATATGCACACACAAAGCAATTGAATAGTAAATAAATGGCAAATCAAACAAGTCTCATTTACATATCTCGAGGCTAACTAAAACAGTCAAAATAATTTCAAACATTCTCGTTCTACTTCACTAGTTATATAAAAATTCCCCCCGGCTTTCTCCGGAGGTATATGTGTATATAAGTCTGTCTAATATAAATATGTCTGTGTATTATGTATATTTTTGTGTAAATGCCAACATTATCGGAGGAAGGATTGACTGACTCTGACTCTGACTCTGCATCTCCATATCGCTCCTTCTAGCCTAAGCTCTAGCTTTCCCATTCCCTACCCATCTGTCTATCTCTCTGTTTATACATACTATACATTTGAACTGAAAGACGCGTCTTGGCCTTTCGAATCGAATCACAGCAATTGAAATACACCTAACTCAACCGGAGACTAAACTAAGAATTTGATGTAGTAAATGGGTTATTGATCCTCCTGCCGGTCATCCTGATCATGCAGCAGCTGCATTCCCACGCCCCCGGTGCCTCCGCCACATCCTGATAGACCTCCGAGGCCGCTTCCGCCGCCTGTGTTCTTCCGCAGGTGGTTGCGAAGCATCACCAGGTTGCGGTTAAGAGGCAGATTGCCGGCCATCGAGGAGAGGCCCCCTCCGCCGGAGGAAGAACTGGGCGCATGCGGCAGAGTGTTGCATATATTGCCCAGCGGTGCTGAGTGGGTGGTGGGCGAGGTGGCTCCGACACCGTGGGGCGTCAGGGTGCCTGTACCGCCGATGCCCATGCCAGCGCCCACGCCCAGGAGCAGCTCGTGGGCTAGAATGGTGGGCAAATGTTAAGTGCTGCTCTTCAGCGGACCCGACGATAGCGAACTGCTGCTGACCCCCGAGTCGCTCGACTTCTCGCTAAGCCCTCCACGCGTGAGCGTATCGTCCGCCATAAGGCCGCCGCCGCCGAGAAAGGACTTCTTGCCCAGTCGTCCACCGCCGGCTCCGGGCAGGGTGCTTTTAAAGGGGTTGTCCTTGCACCGACGTGCGCTCTCCACGCGCTTCATAATTTCACTGGAGCACTTGGTTACCACATCGTCCAGGCTGTTGGACTCGTCCGTGGAGTTCACCGCCTGCGTGGGTGTCTGGGAGCTGGGCAGTGGAGATCCTTCGTAGCATCCAGAGTCCCGGGGAAAGTGACGCCTTCCAAAGGGCGAGGCGCCGTGCTTCTTGTTGATGTTGTTCAGTCGGGCCTCATCGTTCTCCGAGCTGGAGCCGGCTATGTCCACGTCGGAGCCTGTGCGGGCGAAATTGGCAGCTGTGAGTTTTCATGGTGTTGTTGTGGGTGTGCGCAGGGGGTGTTGAGTTGTGGGGTGGTTAGTTGAAAAACGGGGTTAGGTGTGGACACTCTTTCTTATCCCTCTCTGACTAGCTTGGGCCCACGACTGTCACAGGCATGTCGCTTCATAAACCAAGTCAAAGGAATTGGAACTTCAAGGATTTAAACTCACATTCAATGTCATGCAGCAGCTGCACAGCCGTCAGCAGCTTGGCGCGGTGCTCCTGGTTGAGAATGCCCAGGTAGTCCAGGTCAGCGGGTTCCAGCTCCTTGAAAAGCTCCAGGTCCTCGTAGCTGCAAATGGAACGATAGGTGAAACAATCCAACAAAAATATTGTTGGTAAATTTGTTTCATCTACACCACTTACCCGTTGAGCACGAACACGGAAGTGTACTCCTTGAGTCCGATGCGAATGAGCAGATCCTCCACGGAATTGGGTCCTCCACCGCCTCCATTGTTGCTTCCATTTCCGACATTGACCATCCGGGAGCCGGGATGGCCCAGGGTCTTGCTGCTGGAGTTCTTCATGCGCTGCTCCGGCAGGACCTCCACGTTGATGAACTTGAAGTGGCCCACACGGCCGTGGCAGCGTCCCTTCCAGATGCCGGATGCATTCATGGAGAGGACATCGATGAGCTCGCCTTTCTGTTAGGGAAAGCGAAGGGCAAGCTTAGCATTGCATCCTTTGACGAAGTTGTAGCTCCAACCGCTTACCTTGAATTTGAGAGCCTCCTTGTCGTATGGATTGGGCAAACTATCCACCAGGGCCTTGGCCTTGCAAATGCTGCTGCCGGTCATCGAAGTGCGATCCTCGGCCGAAATGGAGCTGTGCGGACTGCCGGGACGAACCAGAGCCTGAGTGCCTGCAAAGCAAAGGATTTGGGGTTCAGTGAAATGATAAACATTTACCCAGCTTTACCCGGGTTCGAAAGTTTGTCCTGGCGAATTTCCAATTAATGCGCCCACAGCCAATTAGCCGCAGGACCCTGGGAATTTACTAAGGACAAACACTTTGCCTAAACTCACTCTCACACTCACACTCACACCCACACTCATTCGTTTGGTTAATTAAAAACTTTTCAAATATTTTTACACACACACACAGATACGCCCCCAAAAAAATATTCAAATATGCACTTGAAGTTTCCCATTATTATTTTTCTGTGCTGGGCTGTTGTTTTCTTTGCGTTGCTTCTGTTTGGTTTGCCAGTCCAAAGCTTTTGGGCTAATCCTTGCTTTGTGTCCTGGCCACATGAAAAATAAAGTATTTTTCCTTGCACTTTTCAAAGTTGATGCTCCCCCCACCGCTCCCACTTTTCTGGGATGTTGCTGCATCCTTTTATTTGGCCAAAAGTTTTGTTCATTAAAAAGGAAGCGGTTGCCCTTCATTTAACCACGCCCCAGACATTGCAATCCGCCATCGCCTCCGCCTCTGCCACAAACGCCTCCACGGCGCACTTGCCCTCTTTTTGGCCCCTGAACTGGGCTTCGAGATAGGACCCAGCAAGTGCATTAAAAATTCATTAAGTTTGCAAAATTTGAAGGAGCAACAAAAAACCGCAACAAGAACTACAACTGTTAATAGACCAATATGCAAGCCAGCCAGCACGGAAGTCTGGGAATTTTTCAAATACACTTGAAGAATTATTATTGACCATTACTGATGAATATGCATCTACATTATAGTGTGGTATTCTTTTATATAATACATATATTTCTTTTCTAAGAGAATGTTTTACGACAACATCACTCCTCTTTAAGATGTTTCTAATATCCTTTTTTTTAGTGCAGCATTGGCCTGAAGGAGCAGCCCCAATCTGCCCCCAAGCCCCGACAGCTTGGTGCTGCAGAAGCAACAGACAAAATCAAACCCGAAAACTCTAAATTGCAAGCTCAGACAAAGATACACAACTTCACGGATGCAGATACCCACCCACACCCACACCCAAATCTACGTTGGCTACTTTGTATAGTAACTGTATGTGCTATGTATACTTACTCGAACCGGAAGCGCTGGGCAAACTTTCGACTGAGCTGGCCGAGCAGGCGAACGCCTGATCGCTCATGCTGCCACGGTCGGTATTATCTTGGGAATTGCTGAAATCCCTCGACGTATCCTTTGTGGCAACAAAGTTTCGTCCATTCTCATTAAATGCGCCAATTTCCTTTGCCGAGCTACGCATATCGCCCGACTGAAAATCCCCAAGCCAAGCACCAGTGAAAGTTATCCATTTTCCATTTTGTTTCACGTTTTTTTTTGTTGTTTTTTGCGCATCGTCGTTGTCGTCATCGTTGTGCAATAAATTGCATGTTGAAGGGGAGAGAGCACCAGAAAGCAGAACAAGAACAGGACCAAAGTTTTGTTAGTTAAATCATTAAAAAGTTTAAAGCGAACATGCCGATGCGCGGAGGGATAGAAAGTAGCTTAGTTTTCGAATGAGTCAAGGCCTTGAGTACACCGAAATAAAAATTATCTGTTTAGTTTGTGGCCAAAATCTAACTTGCTATAGCCTTTTAGCCTTATGTACCATAATTTTTTTCCAGTCCATTTTGGTTTAGGCCTCTTCCGAATATCTCAACCCTTGACTTAAGCTAAGCCCCTGCGGCCGAGAACCGGCTAACTTTGCTCATATTTTTCGGCAAACACAGGCATCGAAAGTTGCCCAAATGAGCTTTCACTTTTACTTCTTGACGGCCATAAAAACTCATTAAACTGGTATTCCCGTTTGGAGTACACGTTCTATTACCGGCGAAGAGCAAAGCTTGGCCGATGAGTGGTCGATTGCATATGCAAATCACCAATCGAAGGCTAATTACATTTTTCAGGCCACGGAATGTGTCAACAATGTGCACTTTTGGCCAATGCAGTTGGCCCTGCCTCCTCTCCGATCGGCACATAAGGCTAGGAGAAGGAATTAGCGTTTAATTAACTTACGTGATGCACCGTGGCTTTTTGGCAAATGGTGTTCGCCTTGCCGTGGGCCATGCCGTTCTTTTTGGCCTTAGCGGCCAGCAAGCTGGGCGGAAGGCAGCCGTGTCCTCTGGCGGTTCCGATGTCCTCGTAATCCGACGACGGACTGGGCGACAGCGAGGGCGACTCCCCGATTCCGCCGCTCAGCGTCCGATAGCGAGCCGTGCAATTGTTGGTGCCAATCTGTGGGGGCGAGAAAGGGGGAGAAAATCGGATTGAGCGGATTGAGTGCGTTTCCATATTAGCCAAGTTTGCAAATGAAATGGCCTCGTCTGCTTTCGGGCAACATTTAGCTGGCTTAAGTGCCCAGCTCCAGGCTGCAGGCTCCAAATCCAACTCCGGTTCCAATACCATTCCCGTAAAGAAAACAACGGCACAAAAAATCGAGTTTAGAGCCATGGGGTAGTAAAGGCCAAAACTTGGCTAAAAAGCTTTTCAAGTTTGTGTGCGTTTTATTCCGCTTTATCTACGTCCATTCTCGACCGAATGCGAAGTTTGTTTGTCACAAAGAGCACTTAATCAATTTAGATGCAGCCGGGAAGCGGTGGAGTCGGACTTGGGGGCTGCAACTTAAATGAGCCACATCCATTCGGAGCTGGCTTTCTGAATCTGCCACTTACCGAGACTGCACTAAGCCTGGAGGTAACGCTTTGGAGGTCTGAAATGGATCCCGCATAGTCGCCGCTCTCCCGGTCGTGGGATCTGCAATAAAGGAGGTTTAAATTAGAAAAGTAAGCAAAAAATCAATATTAATTCTAAGTCCAATGCCAAAGCTATACACAACCGATATCGGTTTCACTTTTCACTTCCCCCGCACTTGGCACGACAATGAGGAAAATCCTGGCACCAATTGCCTCCTAACAATGCCCCTAAAATAACTTTAAATTCGTGCACGGCAAACATTTTGATGGCAAACAATAACCGGAGAGAAGACGAGGTGTCGGCGGGCACGACCCGAGGTCGAGTGGCAAACAAAGGTCATATAAATAAATACTTGATATCTTTTTCGTATTTCTTTCTTCCGAGTTGGCTTCTTGGGCTGATTTTTCTTTCGCCATTTGGCTCCAGCACCCGGACTGGGTTGAGATTTTCACTTTTGGTTGCCTTTGCTGTTTGTTTTCCACCTTCCATTGGAGTGGCCCGGGCCATCTTGCTCCTTCTTCCTGGAATTCCGTGCGAAGAAAAAGTTTTTCTTTTCGTTTGGCTCGTTGTGGGACCCAGCGGCGCACGAGGCGTATAAGTTATTTCAGCAAGTCCTTTTGTATGCGTACGTGTGGAAAACGTAGCTCGGCAATAAGGGGCAGAGCAGATGCCCCCAGAAGCCCTACCCAGGACCTGTCTACCTCTGTATAGAGCTGGCTGATTGAGGAGCTGCCTGCCTGGTGGATTGGCGTTGAAGTAGCAATAATGCCATTTCATTCGAGTGTCCCTGCCAGTCCCTGTCTTGCCCTTATTGGTTTTGACGCTGCAAGGATCCCGGGATCCAGGGATCCGTTCGTTTGGACCGCTTCGAGAGTGTGGCATGCGTAACAATATGAAATTGATGACTTTCGCTCCGATGCGTTTCGATATGTGTGCCGTCTGTCACTCACTCAGTCAGTCAGTCACTTACTAATTCCCCCATTCACACAGCCTCAGCCTCAGCCAGTCGCTCGTTCAGACATTCATTCATTCGTGTCTGCGGACCGTTGATAACCGCACTAATGAAGTAAGGTCTGCCCCTTTTCAGCTTCCTTATTTCATCCTTTCGGGCCTCAATCCTTTGGCGCACCTTTTCCGATTGACAAATAAATACGGAGACCTGAGTCCGAGCGGCCTGATTGCTTTCGCTTTTGGCCAGCTATTAGTACTGACGGCTGGTCCACAATGTTTGGCCTTTTCATGGCAGAACGAGCACATTTGTGGCACAGTTTTATGGTTCAACGATTTGCCTCCTTTGAACCCTTCGAAAAGGGTTCGGGTGGGGGCTCAGGCTCAGGCTCAGGCCATATCATAACTACCCCTCGAACTGAAATCTGAGTACAAGGACGCCTTCACTTTATTTATTAATGCGGCACCTTCGTGTCCCGGGGCCTTTTGGCCATAAACTCAACTGCAAATAATAATGGCAATCAACAACCAGCCTGCCCGCCACTTCACTCCACCCCAAAGAGACTACCGCCCGCTGAACTCACCTGGCGTGCGTTAAGGGTATTATTGTCGGCGGATTTGGCGGCTGCTGTGGCACGATAAGACCTCGGCGCGGCGGTCCACGCTGCGGCAGCGAAATATCTCCGGCGGATCTTAATGAAATTACGCCCGTGCTCTCGCGGTTGTTCGAAAAGCGCACTCGTCCACCCTGCAAAGAAAAAACGTGGATAACGTGAGACTTACACGGCAAGAAAAGCCAAGGATATGCAAGTTCATAAAATCAGTTCATCTTAAATCTTAAATTAAACTCAGGATAATATTTTACAGTGCAGGTGTCCATAAAGGAGGGGGGGGATAGAGTGCCTCGCACAACATGGGGATTAGCATTCAAGTAGAATTTGTTGGCCACCGTAGAGCAACAAAATTATGAAAAATTAACAAAGTTATAAAAGTTTATGGGCCGGGCGGGGAACAGAGATGAAGAGTGGTAACAGGAGCGAAAGAGACAGGGCTTGTTTGCTGTTGTGGCAGGTTGCCGTATTTGTTTTTGTTGCACTGATTTGCGGAGCTGCCTGGTGTTAGCCGCCGCCCGGAATTTTAAATTTAGTGAAACACCAATTTGGTTTTGCTTTCTCCTGACTTTTTTCGGGGTGCGCTTGTTTGGAAACGGAAATTGCAAAGTTTTCTCGTTTTTAATTTAAGCAATGCAGCAAAGTTTTCGGGTGCGACCAGGGAGCCAGGCCAAACTCCTGAATCTGAATTGGATTTTCCGATTACTTTTTCGGCCTTAACCGCCGGTCTGGCTTAATTCGCAGAATCGTCGGTATGCAGAATCGATATACAGGATACCCATATCATATCAAACATTTGTCGAGTCCAGTTCAGTACAGCTGTTGTGATCAAAGGCCTCAACAATCCAATTTCAATGCATTATCTCCGACTTCTTCGCTCCGCCAAGGAACCGCAAACGACGGCGCTTAACCTTTTTTAGATTTTTGTGGGCTTATGTGGGGGCCGGGCGTGGGGGGTGGCAGGACCGCAAAAGTTTCATTTCAATTTTAAACAAATTTCGTTGCCACATCAAAGCAATGTTTTCTGGCCGAAAAGAGGCCCGCACAAAAGGCCGAGTTTCCAGGGAGCTCGGCGGTCTTCAGCAGAGCGCTTCAGCGTTGAGTGATTTCAATTGACTAAGAAAACAAATTCCCCCATTCCCAGTCCTAGGCCGTGGCCCAGTCCGTGTCCCAGTCCGACTCCCCCATGTCGAGAACTTGCCTAATGCGTTTCGACAAAAGCGCAACTCACAAAAAAAAAATAATAATAATGGCTAGGAAGGCAAAGAAAATTATGCAAAAGGAAAAGTCTCAAGACGGCGACAGTCCCCTTCCGCAGCTCCGCCGATCAATTCACAATCATCAGACCGGGAGTCAAAGCCGAGCAAGTCAACAAGAATTATGCACTTTTTGACTGTCAATAAAAATAAAGTGAGTTCGAGTCGCAGTTTGTCCCGGAGTTATGCACACAGGAGCAAAGGAGCAGGAATGCCAAAGGACGGGACGCACAAATCGAAGTGGGTAGAAATCAATGCGCCAGCACAAAAATATATTCAGCGTATAATTTAATAAAGCAAATAGAAGGAGGCTACAAAGCGAAAATCGTTGAGGAAATCCAACCCAACTGGGGGACAGGAAAAAAGAGTGACTCCCCCGAAACTTTGTGGTCGTCGAATTCCGCAGAGAAATCAAAGTGGGCTGCCACTGAAATGGGTATAGGAAAATGTTATTGGATAGCGTTTGGTATTCCCAGGCAGCAGCAAGGGGCAGGAAGTTGTCGGGATTAACGGCATCACAGGATGGGTATCCTTAATACTATGGGACTTTTGAAAAACTCTTATGATAAACCTATTTGAAGATGGCCACTAATAGTCACTCACCTGAATGGTGGCCGCCGGGCCGCAGTTGAGTCCGGCCATGAGGAAGTCGTCGGGATCGCTCTCGTAGGGTGGTTCGTCGTACCAATGACCTTGGTGGTGCAACGCACTGACTGCGTAGTGGGCGGCAGTACCACCTCCTCCTCCGGCACCCGCTCCACCCACTCCGATGGGCATGACCCCGGTTCTCAGCGCCTCATCGTACATGTACGTATCGTCTGAAAGGAGAGTAAGCCGCCAGTAAGGATTAGGATTAGTACTTTTTTCGAAAGAATTTGGCATAAAAAAAATAACTTTAAAAAGTTTGAGAGCGCCCGAAAAATGTGCAGAGCCAGCAGAATGGCGGCAACACAATATTATTATACGCCACGTTGCACACAAAACTTGCAATGCCATTTGCCACATGCACGAAGTGCAGGCTGCGGCGAAGTCTGAAATCCGGAGTCCAGAGTCCGGAGTGTGCAGTCCGGGTCGAGGCTTATGTTCGGATCCTGGTCCGGAAACGGACATAAGATTTTATGCTCGCTTATGCATGTGACGCTCTCCAGACGGGCGGGCGGGCTCGCGTGGCACGCCCCCTCAGACGTTGCAGCTGTGGCTGCAGCTTGCAACTCGCAACTCGCAAAAGAAGCACTTCAAGTGTAAAATTTCTGGCTGTATATTGCTCGCCTAGATTTCCGCAAAAGCTCCCATTGTTCTTGGGCCTCTTATGAAATTTTCGTTTTCACTTACCCATGCGTCCTTCGCCTCGACTCATTTGTAGAAGTCCTTGTCGGATGTCACGCAAGATCTATTAAGTACAAAATACAATATAGCATTAGTGTTTCGGTTTTTGTTTGTTATGCCCTATGCCTATATTTTCCGATGCTAAAGAATTCTCTACCAATCCACACCAATTCTTTGAATTGAAAGGGTAAGGGAGTCGGTACGTTAGTTTCTGTAAACCTGTTAGTGGAACCCCCAACAGGTCCTGCTTTTGGCAAACTTCTGGCGAATGTTTTGGCATCCTGTGCTGGACCATAACTAGATAAAACTTTGTCGTATTAAAGTCAACGCCTCCGCTCCGAGTTTGTATGCATGTATAGTAGACTCGTATTTGGGCAGCCAGCACTTTGTCTGCATGCCAAACGTGACTGCTGTGCGAAATGCGAAATGAGGACCCAGGACTGGGGACTGGGGACGACGCGTTGTCAACTCTGAGCGGGGAGCTCCAGCTGGCATCTTATTAGCCAGCTCAGGAGCAGTTGGTAGTCAGTCAGGCAGTTGCAAAGGCGTTAAAATTACAAAATTCCATTTGAAAACTAAAACAATTTTCCCGAGCAAGCGCAAGCAGGGCGAACGAACTACCGAAATGTGCTACTTGCCTCTTCTTTTTTATTTTTGGCACTTCTTTATTTCTATACATATTATTTCTTGTTGGGATGTCCTGCGCCATAATGCCATTCTGTATGTGTTGCATACTAATGTCGAGAGCACATACGAAAATGTGCTCCGCTGCTAGAAAGCGAAAAGCATGCCAGGGCCAGCCAACAAACAGAAATAGAGACAGTCGGCAATAAAAGCGGGGCGCTGAAAAATTAGCTAAAAGCTTTTTTGGCCAGTCCCATTAAAAATGCATTCAAATGGCACTGCAGGATGTGGGGCGGGGGGGCACACATGGAAACTTCCATACAATTGACTAGATATATAGTACAGATGCCAAATTGAAATTTACGTGACCGAGACAGGGCGAATTTTTCTTACAATTCTAATCACATCTGGGGGTCTGGGGCGCCTGCCTAATTGCCTGGCCAAATGCAAACCCCAGCTGGAAAGAAGGAGGAAAACATGGCACTCCGCCCACTCTCGTCATAAATATTTCATGGTGCTCGCTACGAAAAACAAGCTCTTTGTTTTTTGTGTTTTCGGATGCCTTTCCCCAAGCCAGCCTCCTTTCTTCCTGGGCTACAAAAACAGCAATTACAATTAGACAAACAGAATGCTGTTTGCACAAGTTAAGCAGCAGCAGGAGCAGGAGCAGCACTAACAACAATAACATTGTCCTGCGACGCCCACTCTCCAGCTCCCAGCTTCCCAGCTCTATGTATGCTTTTCATTTATGCACAAAAATTATTGCCTTGCTTAGGCGCTCACACAAATTTTGTGCCGGACTGGCAAACAGTCGACAAATTGTCGTGCAGCAACGCAGTTTGTGTGTCTGCCACAGGAGCTAGGTAGTTGTGTGTGTGTGTGGAGCATCCATCATTCAGGCTGATAACTGGCATAATTAACTGGGCCGGCTGCCACGTTGATTGAAGAGGCAGAGTGGGCTGCAGAAAAGGATTTCCCTAATCGATTACAGATTTGAAACCCCTGACCTCACGAGCCTCGTCCTTAAAACAGAGACACACATTAAGGATACATTTTTTGACTTTGACACTCAATTCTCAGGGCAAAATAAATAAGCTGGTCTGTCCTTCTTTCCTGACAACATTTTCAAGTGTGGAAAATAATTCTTTTTATGGCAGACAAAAGTTTATCATTTGCCACGTTGCACTTCATTGTCCTTGCTGCTCCTACTTGTCCATGCGCTGGCGCTGGCAAGTGTGTATCTGGGTCCACGTCTGTTTTGCATGTTTGCACACCGCTCCCAGAGCTTTGGGTCCTGGCCGCCTGGCCGGTCCTTGGGCTTTTATGCCTCGGAATAATTGCTGTTTTTATATCAAATATTTTTAATAGCTTTTTTAATTGGCTTGTGCATGTAGAAGTCGTAGCATTTATGTATTGCAAATACACAAATACGAGTGCAAACAGTGCGTGACACAACTATAAGTCACTTGCATTAAGCTTACTTTATGACTGGGAAAAGGAGCCACGTACCTCTAATTAGGTTTACTGTTTGAATATAACTTTTTCATCGTTTTCTTGGTGAATGATACAGTAAAATGGTATATAATGTTACCTATTACAGAACCTAAGCTAAGCCCTACCTAGCTGAAACGCACTGTCGTCTGAGGAATCTCAAGTTTCGTCTACAACTGTGTGTCTTCAAACTCATGCAAATATAATGCTTCGGAATCTGTGAAATTAATAGTGCAGCCTTACTTTCCCCCTTATCTTCAGGCCTGAGAGTGTTTTATGTTTATTTAATTTGCGAAAAGTGCTCAGAACAAACATGCTTGATTTATCCACTGGCCCAGACAGATGTTTGCCGTTCGCATTTATCAATTTGGGAATGCATGTTTAAACTTAGGCCTTGTGGTCAGGACATGTCGGAATATTGTGAAAGTCACTTACCTCCTCGTGTTCACGCTGGAATTTTTCCTTCTTCCGCATGGCCTCTTGTACTTTTAACTGAAATTAGAAAATTGTTCCTTGAGTTACTAAGTGACTTCTTGTTTACTTGCAATGTGGTCAACTAATTTCTTTCGGTCCATGAGAATTTTAAAGCATACTTTTAGGTTGCAAACGAAAATGGCCGCCGCTCTTGGACTCTAGAACGCAGATTGTTCGGGGGCGGTTATATGTATGTGGTTATGCATTATGCATTTGCTAACTATTGTTGGTGCTGTTGGTGGTGTTGCTTCAGGTGTTGCTGTCGCTGCTGCAGGTGTTGCTGTCAGTCTGTTTGCTGGTGCTGCTGTCGCCGCTGATTGCATTTTGTTGCTTGTTTTAGTTTGGCGCTGTGCGCGCGCTGTCATTAATAATGAATGTTGACGGCAATGAACTTTTAAATGTTGCATGCATCCGTACGCTGCCACTTCCTCTTCCTCTCTACCAGGGCTCCGGGTGCCACTGTTGTTGCTCTTGTTGGCATGCCATTACAGGTAAACGTGCTCAAAAGCAACAGCCGCAGCTTTCGTGTTGAAATTGCATTGCAAATGCAGTCAAAATGGGGGATGCGTTGGGCTGCCTTTGAAACTTTCTGCTGCAGTTTGTGCAAATTTTTCCTTTTTTCACCGTTTTTTGTTGGGCAACATTTTTGTTGGCTGACGCAGCTGTTGCAGCAGCAGAACCAAAAGGAAAAGCAGCCCCAGCGACAGCAACAGCAGCTTGTTAAATTTGTTGCATAAATATTTATGCGTCTATTGCATTCTAAGCCCGCCCATCATCCTCCCATATAAGTTGGGCTTTACTAGGACCCACTTTTGATTGCTGGACCATATATAAGCTTAAGCTTTTTAAAGGCGAAGTCCTACTTACCCTGTGAATCGTCTCCTCGAAACTGTGCTGCTGTCCGCCGCCGTTTATCATTTGAAAATGCCTCAGACGATCGTTGGCCGCCTGAAAAGAAATGCCATTAGAAGGGGGAAAATCAATTTGCGGAAAAGTTTAAATTCATTTTGGGGCTGCCAAAGACGAAGGCTTGTTGTTCAATCGCCCGGCTTATTAACTTTCTTAAGTATGCACAAAGGTTGCAGAAAAAACCAGAGTGGCCGGGGTTGTTGGTGAAATGGCGGCTCATAAATCAAGGACTCCCTGAAAAGGGGGCACGTCGTGCTTTATCGCCATTAGGACGCCATTTTGTATTTCACACCTTTCAGCGGGGCTTTAATTTTTAATTAATAACGAGTCAAGGGTCAGGTTTAGGGTCGCCCTGTCGACTTCGACCCTTCTCTGCCGGCCCGGTTTAATGCGTTTGTTTTCTTATCATAAATAGCAAATCAGGTGGGAGAGCGCATGGCAATGGCCCTGACGGCGGCCAGGTGAGTGCTGTTTAATTATATTTTGAAAGGAAGTAGGATGCTGCTACTTAGGCACATATCCTTAGTCATTTCCTGCGCTTATCTGCCGGAGCCCTTGCCGGGTTTCCTTGTACCTACGTACATATATACAGTGTGTACGGCTTGCTCCCCTCAGCCATCGGTTTATTATTTATTTTTTTCCCGTTGCCCCGTTCGTCCTTTATTTATTCTTTTCTGTGTACTGCTTGTGAAAAATTTATGCATGTCCTTGCTTATTTATGAGCAGCGTCGCCGACGTCCTGTGGCACGTTATCTGCGCCGCAGTTTCATTGCCAGGCTCAAGAATAGTGCCTGCTCCAGCTGCTTCTGGACCTCCGGCTCTACAGCTCCTCAGCTCCTCAGCTCCACGGCTGCTTTTCCTTCTTTTTCCTTCTCTGGTTTTCCCCAAAGGTTGCTCTAATCAAAGGCGCTGAATGAATCCTTTGTGAGCGGCGCAGATAAAGCCAGGACGAGCCGAACCGGGGGTGGGAGTTGGTGGCACTGCCGCTGCAGCGGCGCCAAGAATGAGAAGTGGCAATGTAGACATGGCCGCTGGCAAAACATTTTTAACCTTTTCAGCCGGCACAAAAAAAAGAGGAGAAGCTGGAGCAGCAGAAGCAGCGCGGATAAAAATTTACATGTCCCCAGGGCCAAGATTAAGTATACTATCCAGAACAGGACTCGAATGCTTCCAAGTCAAGAAGAAACGCAGAAAGTCATAAAATGGCAGCCAGCAGAAGGCGGCACGGCAGGCTGCCAAGAATGGAAACGCAAGTCGAAGGAAACCAAACGAAATGCGAGCAAATAAATTGAAAGAATTACCGCAGCAGTTGATTCAAATGAAAGGATCTGGGATCTGGGGGACAGGACAAACAATTTGCTTGCGGTCATAAAACGAAGCGCGAAAATGAGTTTCGTTTCCTTTCCGGGATGGGGCACGGGGCAGGGACTGAGGGGAGTACTTACCCTGGCCTGGGCGCCATTTTGTTGATTGTTGCGATCCCGCCGATTGACAGTCTTCAAGCCTTTCAGCAGGCGGGCCAGCGTGGTGCGTTTTTTTGTCTCGCGTCCCTCTGAGAATCGAAGAGAAAAGCGTGCAGAAATTGAATTAGTAAGGGTAGTTCCAGTTGGAGGCTGATTTGCATATTCTCCTTTATATTCTGAGCAATTTGCATACTCTAGCAGAGGGACCTGTCACTTTTGGACGGAACTTTAAAGGACACAATACTTATGTTCATTACACGAATTTCGGGGGAAAATGTGAGAGACCTCTGCTGGAGTATTGGCAAATCCTACACTCTTACTCACCAGCTGTCGGTGGGAATTCGTAGAAGTAGGCGGAGCGGGGACTCAGGCAGCTAAGTGGAGAGTTAGGCGTTGGAATTAGTTTTGAAATATGAGTTGGCCAGGACTTGGCTTCGGAATGTCTGTTTAGGAAAACTTACTTTTGCTGCACAAAGTTCATGTGGGCGACATTGGGTGGCAGGGTCTGGTGGTTGTGCGGTCCAAGTCCCGCTGGTTGCTGTTGGCCTGGCACGATTGGTAGCTGTTGTTGTTGTTGCTGCTGCTGCTGCAACTGCTGCTGCTGGATGGCCTGCTGCGTCTGCAGCGTTTGCTGCTGCAGCAGATGCTGCTGTTGCGTCAGGCCGCCTCGCGCCACTCTCGGCGCAAAGACACCGTAGCCGAACCCGTAGATCTCGTCCTCCTCCTTGTCCGACAAACAACTGGAGGGCTGTAAGTTGGTCAACAATAAATAAATAATTTTAATATAATATTACTCAAAAAGATCACTACTACAATCATGCGAGAAAAGAGGAGTACTCAAAAGCAGGCAAAAATATTTACACACACATTGTACACACATTTAGCATTGTTGTGAGTTTTCAAGTCAATTTCGTCACAGTATCTGCCTAATGGTAGCCTCGGCTTAATGGTTTCTTTTTATTACAATATTTTCAAGCATTTCTTTCAACGCCAACATCAATATCAATTGTGTTTTCAAATTTCTTTTTAATTTTGTAAATATTTTCCTTGGAACTTTTTCGTGGGTCGGGCCTCTAATGGTTTGTGTGGGTGGTTGTGGTGGTGGGAGGAAGAGTGGATTTCTGGGTGGATCCATGGTGATACATACCGAGTACTTGCCGGGCACGTAAATGGGCTGGCTGTGGGAATTCGGCAGACCGGCGCCGTGCATCGAGTGGCCGCGATGGCCGTGCTGCTGGCGGTGGTGCAGACCGCCGCCGCTACTCGCGCCACTGCCACCGCTCGCCCCGCCGCCACTGCTGCCGCCCGTGCTACTGCTGGCACCGCCGCCCATATGCGAGGCACCGTGCAGAGGACTCCGCTCCGCCCAGGCCGCCTGGCGCGCTTGTTCTAGAACTGCCAAAATGTCCCCGAAGGGAGCCATTAGCAGTTCGCAATAGACAGATGCCAGGCCCTCTAAATGACCACGTTGTCCGTCCTGCAAAGAAGGCGAGAAATAAAACTTGCTGTTTACCACACTACCGTCTAGCGGGGGCGAGATGGGGGTGAGAGGAGCGTGTGAGATGGCTGAGAATTATGAATGCTAATGGGGTGCAGGAGGTTAAATGTTGAGGGTTTTCTAGTGATTTCTATCTCGGGATGTGTAGAAAGAGACATACACGTTGGGCGAGAAAGAGGCAGAGAGAGAGGGGGTGGTTAATGATGTTAAATTGATGTTGGCGTTGGATGGGTTTATCGGTTTATCTTGGGGGTTAATAATTGAAGGGGTTAATGCGCTTATTCGCTACACGGGCGGTTAATCAATAGGGACTATTACTTGGCTACAGGCACAAAGGTAACAGGACACTGGAGGAATTCTAAGCATAGCATACAGTCAGGAACATGATTAGGGGCTATTACCAAAGAACCATATAATCTATTATATAAAATATACAAGGTTATGATTAGCAAGGGAGTCAGTTTTCCATTTTTATACATTTATATACTATATTGGCTGGCCCAGAATCTCCCAGTGTACACAAAGTCTAATTAAATAAGTGCGTTTAATGCGTTCTGGCCCATATGTTTGCCTGTTTGCTCTCGATAGGCGCTCAAGTCAAATTAGTAGGCACAACTGCCTGCGCAACTGCCACAAATTATTGAGCCTGCCCCCAGGGGAAAATCTCCGAGAACGGGAGGGAGGCACAAAGCACTCTCCCCATCCAGCCTAATGCACTTAGTCTGGAGCATATATTATGGCCAGACACACTCGTATTTACATCAATTCAAGTTCCCCGGCCAACCAAAATCCATTCACAAGGAGCCACATCTCGGGCCTGATAAAATTGTTAACAAACTGCCAAGTTAAATTACACAAAACACACACTCTCGTACACCCACAATGAAAACAATGGCCTCCCTTACGCACTTTTTCATTGCATACCTGCAGGGGCAATTCGCCGGAGGACGAGAGCAAAAAGCGCGACGGAAATGACGGCGAACGAGGGGTTAAAAGTGGGCTTAAAAGGGGGTGCCCACACACCGTCTTGATGCTTTGAGTGGCGCCCGGGGCAATGTTAAACGCTTGACATTGTTCCGCGGCCCTGTGCTCCTGGCCCGGGCTTCACGGTCTTCCCGGGCCCTGGCATCAATCAAATATGACACGCATTAAAATATCGCGCTCGTCCTTCCCATTTTGTGGACCCCATGCGTGTGCTGGAACGGAAATTGACAGGCTTCGGATTGCCACCTGGCCCGCCAAACCATTTAACCAGGCCATCTGCAGCCGAGTGCCAGTTATGGGTGCCGGTTGACGTTTGAAAAATTACTGCCACGGTGCTTTATGAGGCTTATTATACACTCTCCGATAGGGAGTTTTGATTTTATACAGTTTCACAACTCATATTTAATATATGCGCGATTTATTTTTTATTAAAATAAATAATTATATGAACAACTTTCATATGTTTAAGGATTGATATCTTGGGACCTTCTGGTACTTCAGTTCTCTGCCAGAACACACCCAGGCATGCGTATATATATTGTGTAATTTACCAGGAAATTGCCACGTTTAGCGTAATTTTTGCTACTTATTGCCTCTCTTGCTAGGATACCGGGGATCCAGGCCGAGTTTGGTAGCCCTTGGGCTCTACTACCGACAAGTTCCATTTTCTTATTTTTTTGCTCCGGCTTTTTTTATTCTTTGGGTAATTTCACAATGAGCCCTCGAGGTGCTGGGCTGGTGCTTTCTTTGTCGTTTTTCCCTGCCTTGTTTGGCCTTTTCATTAAAGGTTAACTCGGTAAGTGTCAACTTTTGATGAAGGGGAACGAAAGTGTTTGCCTTTTATGACTGACAAAGTGTGTTTAATGCTCGATTGAAATGGGAGACGACTGGGCTTGCACACCACAGAAAGATATGGGATGCGGGACACCGGATACGGGATACATCAATCAACATGTTATGGCCTTTCTAGCGTCCGTGCGACAACGAATCCATTCATTCAGCATCTCTTGCAATTGCCTCATTATGCGCTTGTGCACAAATTTATTATGCAATTCTGAGTTTATGCCCAGAGCGGAATCAATTTCATCTCGATGATGAACCCGGAGAAGTTGTTTCAGTCATAAAGTCATTTGCAATTTGCTGCCAAAGACTTGGGCGCCGAATGAACCGAAATGCCAACTGACAGAATGTGTTTATTCCTGCCAGATGGGTGTACGGATATATGACTCTCTTTCAACTTATGCTCGTGGCTACATAGCTGAACAAATTCATAAAAAGAAGTCGGAAACCCCGTTCGGAGGACGAGAGCGCAAAGCAAGCAAAATAACTGTCGCAATAAAATAATTTATTGAAGTTTTGCAATGCCAGCGACAAATGCAATAAACTGCGAACTCTGTCTCACCCCCGGGCTTACATGACGTATGCGTTATAAATTTATTTTCAATCGAGGAAGAGCGATCGGGTTGGGAATTGCGATGTGTGGCTGAAGCTCTAGCTGTAGCTGGAGCTTTATTGGCAACTCTTGACACACATCGCGGTGCGAGAAAAACGCGCCAGTCCAAAACAGCAGGATGCAGCAGGATATGGCAAATGGAAGCTGTGGGATAAGGTGATGTATGAGTTTAACGCCCTCACGTCCTCGCAGACAGCCGAACGGGGCGAAACTTGTCTAAGCACAGAGAAAATATTAAGCGAGGAAATATGTTGCCACGATATTGACAGCATGAATCAAGGGAGATCGGGGGGTTTGGGGCCAACCTTGGCCGAGGATTTTGGCAGTGACAGCAACTAACCGGGGAGCCGGAGGAGACTGGTAGCAACTTTTTGGCAGCGTATCTTGTTATTCTCTCTCCGACAGCCGAATGACTTTGTTTATTAGTTCCATGTACACATTCCGGTAATCAGCCTGGCCCAAATTACACGCCGGGCTAATAACTTTTGACATGTGATTTCGCAAGTGGCGTTAAGTCCGTTTCGCATGCTTGCCTCTAGTTTGCTCATTAGGCCTGGTCCGAGCGCCGTCGGAGCACGAAGCTGTACATTTTTTTGCGCAAACTTGGCTGTCTGGCACTCGACTTGCGGCCGGCTAATTGATGACGTCTGTCCAGGGGCGAAATGCCCGGGCTTATATGCATAACGTTGATTGGATGGGGTAGGGATGGTCGCATTACTTATCGGGGGTAGCAGGAAAAATGTTACTTATGTGGCATTAACTTATTTTTGATTATTTCACAGTGGATGCAAACAACAAATCGATACCCGAGCAAATCCGTTTAATGAGCAAACACAACGCACGCAAAATTACAAAAGAAGCTCAGGCGTGTAAGAAGGGAATCTGGGTTGTTCTGGTCAGCCAGATTCCCATGTATTTACACAAGACCTCGAGAGCCACATGCAAACACCAATTAGAGTGACCACAGGGCAAACAAAGGGCAGCAATTAAGGGGACACGGACTGGACCCCGGCCTCTTTAAGTTTTCTCCTTGAATCTCCGAGTTCTGGCTGTTCAACGAACCATTTACGACTCCAGCCTGGTAGTCTGTCAGCCAACCAGCCAGTCAGTCATCCAGCCAGCCATCAATTGCAAATTGTAAATCGCAAAATCTATCTGCAAGTCACAACAACGTGGCACACAATTGCCTTTAGACTCTAGATGGATGGGCGACCCAGGGTGGCGGGGATGGAGATCCGTTTCCGTTTCAGCCGCAATCAGCTGAAAGAAATCAACTGGAGCGTTGATCCCACGGAAGGCTGAACTCCGCTATCTGACTCTGATGGCGGGGGAGCACTTAAGGGTTAATTCCATAAATTGTACATCAAAGCGGCAGCATTTGCCCTGCAGTTGACAATTTTTGAAAGTCAGTGATTTGTAAATAATCCTTTTATAAGCACAATGGCTGCTCGTTAACGGCAAATGAGTTTTGACATGGCCAGTGGACATTGGACACTGCCGCCCCTTCCTTCTGCCTTTCTGACCCCCGCGCTGTTTTTAGCAATCTAGATAGACCCCCCTCTCACACACACGCCCCTGGTTATCGCTGTGACAATCTGGGAATGAGGCTCTGAATAATGCCTGGCCATTAACACAGCCATCGTGATGATGATGATCGTCCTCGTAATCATCGTCCTTGTGCTTATCCTTGCCCTTTGTGCTGTTTTCGTTCTCCGCCCACTTTTTCTTCTATTTTGGCCGGCACTTTCAGCCAACACCATTCCTTAGCAACAGTAGACCTTCCAAAACTATACTTCTTTGAATTATATATAAGCTCTGCAATATACCAGGGTTATCCTTGCATATCCCTTACAGTATTTCAACTTAGCCAAGTTTGACTGTAGTTGGTAGCTTGTTGTTTGGCTGTTGGTTTTTCCGTGTTAATATCCTGCGTACATGCAAAGTTGTGAGCCCGGGCGGAGGTTTTCCATTAAGGAAAATGCTATTTTGTACTTACATCCTTACATGAACAGGCGACGCCAGACTCGAAACCGAAACTATGTTAAGTTGTTAAAAAGCACAAAACTTCTTGGAGGAATTCATTAGCCAGCCCGCCAGCCAGGACATGCTTCGACAGGATGGACGAAGGGGAGGGATGTGGAGTGGCAGAGCGAGGCAGCTATCTGCTTGGCGCTGCCTAAAAGTATTTTCTAATTAAATACTCATGTTTTACAATATGACGCTGACATTCTGCGGAAATGCCTTTTAATTTTCACATTTGAGATGCTCACATGTGGCACTTAGACCGAAGCACTTTCAACCCCGTGCCTTTCAGCTTTCCGCTCGGCATCCTTCTTCGCCTTCAACCCGAAAAATGTGGCACATTTAAGTTTAATTTGCCAGAAATGAGTTTTAGTTTTCCACGCGACACACGGCGCACAAATTTCATCTTCAGATGGGTGCCCTTTTGGCTCTTTTGCTGTATCATTTCCGCCGGGAATGGGAGCCAGAGTCGCTTAGAGTGGGAGTGGGAATGGGAGTGGGGATGCCTTTCATTCTGTTCCCAACACACATTAGCAGCAAATAATTTAATTTCTCATTTGTAAGTGATGGAAAAATCATTTCAAACATAAAAAGCTCGCCGGAGCGCGAGTGGAGAATGTCAGAGCTCAGCAAAGGGTTGTTCCTCCTCTGGCTCCGCGGGAAAAAGTGAAAAATTACGCATACGCCGCGTTTCCCATGAAAGCGTAAAAGTCAGACAGCTGGAGGGCAAATGCGAGCAGGACGGTGCCCAACGAGACTGCATTACATTTCAATTTTCATTTCCATTTTTCTTGCCATTTAATTTTAATTCATTTGCATTGTCTCTGGCGTTGTGTGCTCTTTTGTTTGCAGCCTTCAAATGGAATGAAATCAGCCATAATTAGCATAATATTTCATAGTTAATATAATTTAACTTGATAAAATGCATGACAGTCGCATGGCAGGGGTCACCCCATCCATCTATTGAAAAAAATGAGTGTTTTTCTGCCAGTACCAGCTAGAGTGACAGCCATGCAATGCCCAGGACAATGCCAAAGTTCTTGCCTTTGTGGAAGTACACTCAGAAAAAGGGAGCTATGTTTATGTTTAATTCTTATTAAACAAGAAAGGAAAGCTAACTTCGGGCGGAACTTTGCGGATTTTTACCAAATACCAAAACTTTTACCAAAAACGGATTACCTTAAACGATTTCTATATCGATTCTCCACCATTCTGCATTAAAATCCCGAGACAAAATATTTTTTAGATTTTTTGTCCATTTTTCGTGATGGGATCCCTGAAAATGAGGTTTTCCTCTATAGGGCCCACAGTGATGGCTATATCTTCCCCAATTCTCATCCGATTCTCAAGCGGAGTACCTTAAAAGATTTGTGTATCGATTTGCCACCATTCTGCATTAAAATCCTGAGACAAAATATTTTTTTGATTTTTTGTCCATTTTTCGTGATGGGATCCCTTGAAAATGGGGTTTTCCCCTATACAGCCCACAGGGATGGCTATATTTTCCCCAATTCTTATCCGATTCTCAAGCGGAGTACCTTAAACGATTTCTAGATCGATTCTCCACCATTCTGCATTAAAATCCTGAGACAAAATATTTTTTAGATTTTTTGTCCGTTTTTGTGATGGGATCCCTGAAAATGTGGTTTTCCCCTATAGGGCCCACAGTGATGGCTATATCTTCCCCAATTCTCATCCGATTCTCAAGAGGAGTATCTTAAACGATTTGTATATCGATTTGCCACCATTCTACATTAAAATCCTGAGACAAAATATTTTTTAGATTTTTTGTCCATTTTTCGTGATGGGATCCCTTGAAAATGGGGTTTTCCCCTATACAGCCCACAGGGATGGCTATATCTTCCCCAATTCTTATCCGATTCTCAAGCGGAGTACCTTAAACGATTTGTATATCGATTTGCCACCATTCTGCATTAAAATCCTGAGACAAAATATTTTTTAGATTTTTTGTCCATTTTTTGTGATGGGATCCCTGAAAATGGGGTTTTCCCCTATAGGGTCCACAGTGATGGCTATATCTTCCCCAATTCTCATCCGATTCTCAAGAGGAGTATCTTAAACGATTTGTATATCGATTTGCCACCATTCTACATTAAAATCCTGAGACAAAATATTTTTTAGATTTTTTGTCCATTTTTCGTGATGGGATCCCTTGAAAATGGGGTTTTCCCCTATACAGCCCACAGGGATGGCTATATCTTCCCCAATTCTTATCCGATTCTCAAGCGGAGTACCTTAAACGATTTCTAGATCGATTCTCCACCATTCTGCATTAAAATCCTGAGACAAAATATTTTTTAGATTTTTTGTCCATTTTTTGTGATGGGATCCCTGAAAATGGGGTTTTCCCCTATAGGGTCCACAGTGATGGCTATATCTTCCCCAATTCTCATCCGATTCTCAAGAGGAGTATCTTAAACGATTTGTATATCGATTTGCCACCATTCTACATTAAAATCCTGAGACAAAATATTTTTTAGATTTTTTGTCCATTTTTCGTGATGGGATCCCTTGAAAATGGGGTTTTCCCCTATACAGCCCACAGGGATGGCTATATCTTCCCCAATTCTTATCCGATTCTCAAGCGGAGTACCTTAAACGATTTCTAGATCGATTCTCCACCATTCTGCATTAAAATCCTGAGACAAAATATTTTTTAGATTTTTGTCCATTTTTCCTGATGGGATCCCTTCAAAATGGGGTTTTCCCCTATATAGCCCACAGGGATGGCTATATCTTCCCCAATTCTTATCCGATTCTCAAGCGGAGTACCTTAAACGATTTCTATATCGATTCTCCACCATTCTGCATTAAAATCCTGAGACAAAATATTTTTTAGATTTTTTGTCCATTTTTCGTGATGGGATCCCTTGAAAATGGGGTTTTCCCCTATACAGCCCACAGGGATGGCTATATCTTCCCCAATTCTTATCCGATTCTCAAGCGGTGTACCTTAAACGATTTCTAGATCGATTCTCCACCATTCTGCATTAAAATCCTGAGACAAAATATTTTTTAGATTTTTTGTCCATTTTTCGTGATGGGATCCCTTGAAAATGGGGTTTTCCTCTATATAGCCCACAGGGATGGCTATATCTTCCCCAATTCTTATCCGATTCTCAAGCGGTGTACCTTAAACGATTTCTAGATCGATTCTCCACCATTCTGCATTAAAATCCTGAGACAAAATATTTTTTAGATTTTTTGTCCATTTTTCGTGATGGGATCCCTGAAAATGAGGTTTTCCTCTATAGGGCCCACAGTGATGGCTATATCTTCCCCAATTCTCATCCGATTCTCAAGCGGAGTACCTTAAAAGATTTGTGTATCGATTTGCCACCATTCTGCATTAAAATCCTGAGACAATATTTTTTTGATTTTTTGTCCATTTTTCGTGATGGGATCCCTTGAAAATGGGGTTTTCCCCTATACAGCCCACAGGGATGGCTATATCTTCCCCAATTCTTATCCGATTCTCAAGCGGAGTACCTTAAACGATTTCTAGATCGATTCTCCACCATTCTGCATTAAAATCCTGAGACAAAATATTTTTTAGATTTTTGTCCATTTTTCCTGATGGGATCCCTTCAAAATGGGGTTTTCCCCTATATAGCCCACAGGGATGGCTATATCTTCCCCAATTCTTATCCGATTCTCAAGCGGAGTACCTTAAACGATTTCTATATCGATTCTCCACCATTCTGCATTAAAATCCTGAGACAAAAATATTTTTTTAGATTTTTTGTCCATTTTTCGTGATGGGATCCCTTGAAAATGGGGTTTTCCCCTATACAGCCCACAGGGATGGCTATATCTTCCCCAATTCTTATCCGATTCTCAAGCGGTGTACCTTAAACGATTTCTAGATCGATTCTCCACCATTCTGCATTAAAATCCTGAGACAAAATATTTTTTAGATTTTTTGTCCATTTTTCGTGATGGGATCCCTTGAAAATGGGGTTTTCCTCTATATAGCCCACAGGGATGGCTATATCTTCCCCAATTCTTATCCGATTCTCAAGCGGAGTACCTTAAACGATTCCTAGATCGATTCTCCACCATTCTGCATTAAAATCCTGAGACAAAATATTTTTTAGATTTTTTGTCCATTTTTCGTGATGGGATCCCTGAAAATGAGGTTTTCCCCTATAGGGCCCACAGTGATGGCTATATCTTCCCCAATTCTCATCCGATTCTCAAGCGGAGTACCTTAAACGATTTCTATATCGATTCCCCACCATTCTGCATTAAAATCCTGAGACAAAATATTTTTTAGATTTTTTGTCCATTTTTCGTGATGGGATCCCTTGAAAATGGGGTTTTCCCTTATAGGGTCCACAGGGATGGCTATATCTTCCTTAATTCTCATCCGATTCTTAAGCGGATTACCTTAAGCGATTTCTATATCGATTCTCCACCATTCTACATCAAAATCCTGAGACAAAATATTTTTTAGATTTTTTGTCCATTTTTCGTGATAGGATCCCTGAAAATGAGGTTTTATCCTATAGGGCCCACAGGGATGGCTATATCTTCACCAATTCTCATGTGATTCTCAAGCGGAGTACCTTAAACGATTTCTATATAGATTCTCCACCATTCTGCATTAAAATCCTGAGACAAAATATTTTTTAGATTTTTTGTCCATTTTTCGTGATAGGATCCCTGAAAATGAGGTTTTCCCCTATAGGGCCCACAGTGATGGCTATATCTTCCCCAATTCTCATCCGATTCTCAAGCGGAGTACCTTAAACGATTTCTATATCGATTCCCCACCATTCTGCATTAAAATCCTGAGACAAAATATTTTTTAGATTTTTTGTCCATTTTTCGTGATGGGATCCCTTGAAAATGGGGTTTTCCCTTATAGGGTCCACAGGGATGGCTATATCTTCCTTAATTCTCATCCGATTCTTAAGCGGATTACCTTAAGCGATTTCTATATCGATTCTCCACCATTCTACATCAAAATCCTGAGACAAAATATTTTTTAGATTTTTTGTCCATTTTTCGTGATAGGATCCCTGAAAATGAGGTTTTATCCTATAGGGCCCACAGGGATGGCTATATCTTCACCAATTCTCATGTGATTCTCAAGCGGAGTACCTTAAACGATTTCTATATAGATTCTCCACCATTCTGCATTAAAATCCTGAGACAAAATATTTTTTAGATTTTTTGTCCATTTTTCGTGATAGGATCCCTGAAAATGGGGTTTTCCCCTATAGGGTCCACAGTGATGGCTGTATCTTCCCCAATTCTCATCCGATTCTTAAGCGGAGTACCTTAAACGATTTCTATATCGATTCTCCACCATTCTGCATTAAAATCCTGAGACAAAATATTTTTTAGATTTTTTGTCCATTTTTCGTGAAATCTCTTCGTGGATCCCTTGAAAATAATTTTTTTTTTGCACTGTAGACAGGGCTTGACATATGCCCCACGCAAAGTGCAACGCTTGATTCCTACCCACCCCTGTCTCCTACTACAATACCCTGTCTCTACAATCGTGCCCCCCGTCAGTTTTTCTATGGCTTCCCCCTGGAATACGCACGTGCCCCCTGGCTGCTTGTCTTTGGCAATTTATGCGTTCGCCTGACGCAATTATGCGAAATTTTCGCACACAGCGGGGCAGGATCTGCCCGCCCAATGGGATGGGGCGTGGCTAAACGCTTGTTGCGTGGGCGTGGCATTTTAAGTTTTGCTTGGGCTTCGGTTTTGTGGGTTAGGGTTTTTGGTTTTTGGCCAAACTGAGTTTGAGGGTTTGGCTTGCAACGTAATTTAATTACTTTTTTGCGGCATTTATACACAATGATGGGGGCGTTGCTGCCACGATGGACAATCATTTGTTGTCCTTGCCGCTGTGGCAATTTAAATTTCCAGAACATGACAGGAGTGGGGGGAATGAGAAATGCTTGAGGTTATATTAGGGGAAAATTAATGTTGTTTTAATTGTAAATGAGTTTGCAAATGGGCAGTACATCGGTGGTTTCGGGGCTCAAGGAGGCAGATTAGGGAAGGAGTCTATCTTATTGTGTCTAGACTTTCGGCAGTAAATTTTTGGCTAAAAGGGGAGCTGGGTTAAGTTGGCTTCAAAGGCCTTTCAAGAAAATACAGCAGTTAACATTCAATAGTCAAAAAACATTATAAAAGGTGTTAGAAACTAATCTCCCAGCTATGGAAAAAATAAGGGATAGGCACTCCGACTTGTATGATTTGGCGAGAGGGTGTAACAGGCTAGGCGCCTGACAGCACCATGAGAAAGTGCCAAAATGACTAACGCACGTACGAGGGGCGGGAGAAAGTGACAGTGGCAGAAAGCAGGCCGAGGAGGCGAGGTGAGAACATGACTGGCAAGAAAGACAGACGAGCAGACAGACTGCGGGAGACGGAGCCACTGACAGATTGAGTTTCATTTGGGTGGAAAACACGAAACCAAAGTCAAGCGACGAGAGCACCCAAATATTTTGCCAAATTACATTTCAACAGCCTTCTCCGCCGGTACAGTTGCTCTCTGTTAACGGGTTTCTGGCCTCCTTGTTAATACCCTTTTCAGGGTTACCAACTTGGATACCAAACGTAGTCCTTTTTAGTTCCCAAAATTGTTGTTTTATTTTGGGGTTTTATTTTGAGTCTTGAATTTTGTTCTTCACTATCCTTTCAACTGTTCCTTGTCAGAGTATTCGCCCTCAGCTATTGTGGCAATTTTCCCGCACTATTATTCTCCGTTTTTGCTGCCTCCTCTGCCTGGTCAGTGGAAGAAAATTTCCACATTTGGCACATCAATGTCAAATTGAGGCATCGGTCAGACAGCAGACGGGGGAGGGGCGGGCGGCAGGCGGCAGGAAATTGCCAAAAAATGTGTGAGGGTGGGCTGCTCTGTATGTGAGTGCGTGGAAAACCTCATAGCCCATGGCGGACATAAAACGAAATGAACAAAAAAGATTTCTATCTCGAGCGTGGCCACTCGAATGGCCAAAGTTGCTTAATATGACAGCTGCTGCTCGGGCTCCTTTCGCAGGACGAGAAACAAATGAGCGTGTGTAATAAATGTGGTCGGCGTGGAGGGTTCAAAGTTCGGGCCAAGGAACTGCAATGGGGTTGGGCTTTTCTGGCTTCTTCTGCCCACCGATGCTAATCCGTGGTATGCTTAAAACAATTTACTTTGATGCAATCCAATTGACTTCATTTGTCCGAGCAAAGAGCACGGAGACAAAATGGATTAGGCCGCAGCCTGTGAGCCGGCCATTGTCAGTTGGCCAGATATAATGGTTGAGCTGCACCCCCGAGTTATATTTGCTGTTAACCGCACACAACAATGGCCTCGCAGACGGAGCCACAACGATTTGATGAATTCATTCGCCGGCCCCCTTTTGGGCTCCGGGTGCTGTCTGGGCATATGAATTGATTCGATGTCAGGATGCGCTGCTACATGCACGACTTGCCTTTTTCTTTGCCTGTGTCCCGGCCTCATTATGCCGCACATATGGCCTTGTTGCCACGTTTGCCACACTACATCCCTTCCCACCCAGAGCTATTTGGTATGCGCAGGCATGTGGCAAGACTTTGGCTCTGGATCAGGGCGGTTTAACTGCCGCCCCCATCCCTGTACTGCCGGGCTGTAATATTTGCCCAAATTTACGCGTTTTCTTTCTTCGGCCTGCCCCCAATCAATTTGCATTGTTTGATGTGCAGACTGAGAGAAGCACGCAATTACGTGGCAGGCAACATGCTTTCATGGAGAAAGTTAGGGCCCAATAAAATTCTTCCAAGTTTATAGAAACTTTTTACGAAAACATCCAGTTGGGCCATTTGATTTCCAAAAGATAGCAATGGATGGATCATCACAAAGGCATGGTTATAGAAATATTTTAATTAATTTCTTTGTTGGGGAAATATTTTTGGGTAAAAGTTTTGAATTGTTAGACATCAAAGAGATATTACTATTATCATAATTATTCAATCTCTATTCTTAATAAGCGTTTCCGATAAGCTGCAGTGGCCTAATCCCCGCATAATTTCATTATCATTAGGCAGGGAAAGCGAACAACTTTTCGCAGCCAAACAAGCTGTCAACATTTTAATAAAATCAAAAAGGAAGCCGAAAACGGCGGACCAGAAAAACGCTTTGGCTAAATATTTGTACAAAATTAAAAAGGCAAATGGACTAGAGTCTGGAGTCTGAGTGAAAAGCCCCAGTCCCCGGGCAATAAAACTTTCTTCATCAAGGCGAGAGAGGCTGGCTGGCTGGCAGGCACTTGCTGGCCTAAAACTATGCTTAATTTTTTATCAGCTGCAAGTCACGGCGACTCTTGAAAACTCGACCCAAAGACCAACTTTGGACTTGGCTGGCATTGGGCCAAAAGTGGGCGTGACATCGCAGATTGTGAGCGGCGATGAAAGCCGCGGAAAATGAGAAAAGAAAATGGCAACTTTTGGCCTACAACGATTTTGTTGCCTCGTTTTTTTCCTGCTTTCCGCTTACTCTTTTGTGAAACAAAAGCGCGTCCATTGAACTTTTGAATGGGAAACAGGGGGTGATGGGGCGGTGCTGGTTTGGGTTCAAGTGGGCGTTGTGAGTCCATGTATGCGTCAACGTAAATAGTTGCTCCGAGCCAGGAGGAGGAGGAGGAGGCGGCAAATGGCAAACAGAAAGACAGCAGAAGCAGGCAGCAGGCAGTTGGCTGTAGCTATTGCCTGTTGGCTGTTTTCTGTTGGCACTTTGGCAGAGCAAAAAGGCAGAAGGCGGAATTCAGAGACAGAGAGTCCCGCAGACAGACAACAGACAAGTGCACCCTTCTTCCTAATGAAGCCAGCCAAAAACACGAGCCCAGACACAATGTCTGCCCATGTTTTTGTGCCGAAAAGTGCATACATGCTGCTCTGTCTCGGTCGCGATTGCACTGCAAAATAATTCGTTGAAGTCTCTTACTTTGATTATTTTGGAGAGAGGTTTATTTTCCCAGCTTTGAATGTGAATTTTGATAAGCTGGCTTAGGTATCTTTTGAAATGTAGCCCTCTTTTTGTTGCAGTGCCTTCTCGCGTCTGCACCCGGCAATCGCAATCTGCCAGCCATCTGTGAGGCGTACACACTTGTCAGTCGGCCCAGGGCAACCCGTTAGACACTGTTGACAGCCAGCCAGCCGGTGCAGCACAAGGTGCACACACATATAAATACAAATGTATAGATGAAAGGGGGCTGAGCCCCAACCCCTCGCCGAGCATACCTTGCCAGAGAGTTTGGGGAACTGCAAACGTCGACGGCCGCTTGACAACTGGCCGACTGTCCACAAGTTTGCTCCCCGGCTGTTTGGCTTTTAGTGCACTTGCCAATTGGCTGACCTAGAAAGTGGCAACATACAGCAAACAATTCCGCTCCATCCTTTAGTGACTCATTGTCTACTTTTAGTGCACTTTTGCACGCTTGCTTTTTTGTCGTATTTATAGCTTTGGCTTTTTCTCCGAGCTGTAAATCTGTTAAGCTCCTGAGTGCCTCGTTTTTGTACGATTCTCAAGTGTGGAGTGGCGGGAAAATTAATAAAATTTTATGAAGCGAGCGGCGACCTTCTCCTTCCCCAGCATTTATTATGCTAATTTCCCGTCTCACTTGCAGGCGGCAGGATCAAGTTGATTATGGCTTATCAAAGCTATTGGGCGCTTTGGCAATTGCAATTTCATTTTATGTTCGCGGCATTAAAAATGCAAAAGTGATTATCTCTAATGGCAACGTATGCAGCGCGGTCTTTGCGGCAGAGTGCCGTTTCAAATGATGAGCTGTTGCGGATGTGTTGTGGGGCGACGTGAAAGGAATCGAATTTGATAGCTCCAAATCGAACAATAAACATTCCTAAAATAGCATCCATGTGACACTGCACCGGAAGACCCATTCTACCGGCAGGAGTGAACTCATTCAGCCGCAGACTGTGGGATTGCGAACGAAATCCGCGCAATGCAAATTAATATAGCATACTTAACAGCGCGAAGCTATATGCCCATTTGCGGCTACAAAATGGCAGAGTGATACCCAGTAGTTCACGGAGTGTGTTTAAGACACGGTCACCATGGAGAGTACTACTTATTTTTCCAAAATTAATTTGTGCTTGCTTTTGAAGTTATACTAACTAAGGTTTGGATGGAACGGTTCCTTAGAGGATATCACCAAGGACTGAGGACATCTGTCGAGTGTCATTTCGCTTTCGCTCATCGGTGGATTGACACTTTCCATCAAAGCGACAGTTGCACATTTGATTTGGTTTCGTTCGTTTGGCACATCTGCCGGCACAGCCAGGCCCGCCCCCAGTGCCACACTCTCTACCCCAACACAACAAGGGGGCAGTGGCAATTTACCGCAAAGCAGACACACTCCCGCAAACATGTCCGTCGCGTCGCAGCTCTGGCTTTGTTGTTGTTTATCAACGTTGACAAATCTTTATGTCGCCTGCAATCTTTTTCGGAGAACGAGTATTTTGCATTTTGTTTGTTTATTCCCGGCACTCTCGCTATTTTTCATTAGAGTCCTCGCGTGCGGTTAGCAGGGGGTGCAAAGAGGATTTGGATTTAATTTATTTAAATGCTTATCACGAAAGGCTTAAATGTTGTTTTGCCTGTTGCGGCGGCGACGCTCGAAAGCGGCTTATGAAAAAATGAAAGGCGAGTGGTAGTGGCAGTGGCAGTGGGTTGGAAATTGCAACCCCACTGAGTCACCAGGATATGTACGGCTTAATTAACAGGTCCTGAGAGCGCCAGAATAAGCATCTGGGGCGCCCCCAAGACAAGACAGGATACATGGCCAGAGAAATCGGAGCGAAGCAAGGTAGCCACCGGACACAGGATATCCTCGCCCCAAAACTGCTACGTTCAATTAATTATTCAAGTGAAAATTCTCATATCCTGTGCTCCCCATCCCCTGTCGTACGTACTGCGAAAACTACGAAATAAGTTCGACAATCGACAGCTGTTGTTGACCTTACCTCAAATTGCCCCGCACAATTTATGGTTGCAAATTGTTTTGCACCCGAAAAGGTTACGGGGCGGATGAGCAACGCCGTTGAAAAGTCAAAGGCAAAGGTCCAAACTGCTGCTGCTGCTGCTACTGCCTAGTACTGCTTTGCATGCCAAAAAGGTTCAGTATCCTCCCGGCTTGTCGGCCTCTCGGAGCTCAGATGTTGTTGATGATGATGATTGTAATCCGGTTTGTAAGTTATGTGCTGCTTAATTGAGTTCACATGCACATGACCTGAATTCTTGATTGCCCCAGCCCAGAAGGAGTTGGGAAAACCAAAGGAAAGGCCTCCGGTCCGCTCTCCTTCCCGGCCACCGTTTCGGCACAACCCTTAATTCCGATGTGTGTGTGTCAGGTGCTCTGACTGCTGATGAGGCAGCCGCAGCACGTGTTGGCCCCCTTCCACATCCGAGCCCCACATCCCATGCAGTTAGATCCTTGGATAGGAGCCCCGGCCGTTTAACCTGCCAGCTGATTTCACTTATCCCTTTGCCTCCTTTATTACGTAATTTTGTAGTTTGCTTTAAGTGGGTGCCGGGCGCCGAGCCCCGCCCACCCGGAGTGGAAAAACAATCTCTTAATTTTCGTAAATCTGCACATCATAATTTATTTTAATTGCCCCTAAGACCCCAAGTGAAGTTTCCACATTATTCGCCCCCCATACTGCCTGCTCCACTCCGTCTGCATGGGCTGCCATAAAAAATGACCCAGACTTTGTTTGGATTTCGGGGGAAATGGCCAAAGAAAAGCAATTTATGATAGCCACATGGATTGTTTATGATGTCTGGGCTGTGGATGGAAATTTACGTGAGCCAAAGCCAAAGCCACGAAAGCTACAAAGAAAAAAAACGAAAATGGAAATCCCAAGCCCAATCTAGGAAACTTTCGTTTCGTAGATAAATGAAACTAATTTAGTGAGCGGCTCCAATCCAAAGGCTTAAAATCATTTGGCCGCAAATAGCTCGGGCCGGAATAGCACAGGCCAGTAGGTACACCCAAAAATATGTAAATACGAGCAGCAGCACACCTGGCGCACTCACAGATATACCCAAAGTTCTTCGACGGAAGGTGTGGGGTCTTGATGGGGTCCCTATGGGCTTTGCGGTAAGTTTTCGGGCTGCTGGAACTTTCCGGGGAAACTGTTGCTATTTTGGCAGGCGGCAACTTTTGCAGTCGGGCGCTGAAGCCTCGCAACAGCATTTGACAAATGTCGGCAAGACAGAAAGGACACTCTGCCCCCACCCGAAGGATGTGCGGGCTCCACTGTTGATGCCAAAGGTGGTTGTTGTGGCTGCGTTGCGATGTCCCGGAGGCTTTTGCACCAGGCTTTTAATAGTTTGATGTACGAGTTGCTCATGCTTCTGCCCTCCATCCCCCGATATGGTCATGGCTTAAGGGGCGTCCCCTCATATGCAAATTTTTCAGAAAAAAGGATTCGCCGCCACTTCCTGCTCCTTTGTGGGCATGTTAGGTTGTGTGTGTGGAAATTAACACAAATGTATTTAGTTCTGCCGAAATATTTCATGTGGGGATTAAGGGGGTTTCCTCATAGCTAGTTTAAGTTTCAGCCATTATTATTTCGACTCTAGGACTCTCTGCTTTAATACATTTTCGGATCCTGATTTAAATCCGTAGAAACATGCTTAATCGGAAAGTATAAGGATGTTTTGTCGCTGGCAAATAATGAAGACAAGTTCAAAGCAAACATAAATAAAATTGTTAGCATTCTCTGACTAGCCCGCCCCCTTGACTTGCCACCCACGCCTTTCGCCGCCATGACGCACACGCCCCAACAATTGAATTTGCTGCAAGGAGTACGGGAACCCGAAATTTCTATACATTTCTAAAAAAAATGTACGAGCGGACGGAGAAGACAAAAACTTTTTCCTTTTCGCTGGCTGGGAAATGAAATTCGCTCGTTTGATGTGAGCACGAGCTTTCCTCCGTCTCCCCCACCGAAGAACTGAATCCAGTTTTGTATTCTTTTTCGTATTGGGCTGCTTTGGCTGCTTTCACTTTGGGCGTCGCCTTGTGCAATTGTTTGAATACTTTTGCAGCGCATTAAATTAGTTTCGTTTGAGTTAACGTGCCGAGACGAGATCCAGACTCAGACTCGGAGCCCAACAGACTCGGCGAGTCAGACAAACTTATAATCATGTCAGTCAAAGGCAACGAAAACGCAAGGAATTCTGCCTGTATGTGCTCCCCCTTCAGTTTCCACTCCTTCTGAAAAAAAACCCAAATCCGCACTCACTCCTATCATGTCAGAAAGTTTATGCAGACGGATCAAAAACGAGCCGGACCCCAGGCAAATGTTTCAAGGGAATCCTATGAAATTAACCAGTCAAATAAATAAAATAAGGATAATGACCTTGTAGTTGCATTATTTTAAAGCTTCAAAATTAAAGTTTCTAAATTCAGAAACAGAAACAGGAACCTGTGACTATAAAAGTGTCGAAGAAAGTCAAAAATACGTTCATAATTCTTGGTACAGAATCCTCCAAGTCCTCGCCCATCGACCACCAGCTAATGCCTTAATGCGCTGCAACAATAAATGTCCAATGCTCAATGAAGCTGAAAGTTGAAAAGCTGAAGCTGAAGCCAGACGCTCGCCTCCTTGGCGAAGTGCAACTATTTGGCTGCCTCAGCACCCGGGCATTGGCTTGGTTGCAAGGATTTATAGGAGAAGCCATTGAGCTGGTAATTGAAAAGCGAACAGCAACAGTAGCTGCACAAGCAGCAATAAAAGGCCGAATTAAAGCTGTTAACATACAACCCGGGGTCCCGGGTCCCGGATCTTGTCTTGCGGGGATTATAAACTTGTCGGATCGGATAAAGTCCTTTCAAGAAACTGCCAAAGTCGGGCCAAGCCAAAACTTTCCAATCCAGCGGCGTCGTAGCCGCCGCCACAAAATGTTATTTATATTTGTTTTTATTTGCCTCTCTAATTGAAGTGCCCCTTGGCTGGGAAAGGGTGGTTTGAGGATAGAGCTCAACCCTTGTGGCGAAATTATGCAATTTCCATAATGCTCGCTCTCCCCCGATAGAGATCATTTGGCGAAGATATCGCCCGGGACCCTTTTCGTGGGTTGGCACGCGGCAGCCGTTGCGGTTTGAGGGCTGCTGAGCAATTTTCATAACTTCATTTGCATTTAATAAGTAGAAGCCGTTGCTGAGCAAATAGAAATAATACAAATTAAGCAAAATGTGTACTCGTTTCGAGTATTTTTGTTGCTTACATTTCTCAGTGTTTGAAGCGGCGGCCAACAACTGCGACGCATGTCACCATCGAATAAATCACTAAACGCTGTGACAGTGTCAGATGTCAGGGACAAACAGAAGGGGAGGGAGGGCGAGGGTGGGGGCGGAAATGTTTAAAAAGGGTGGTGCACTGTACAAATTCTATTTAAATCAGATTTCGGATTTAAGAGCTTGGCTTTATCTTTTTTAAATATTCATAACTTTTTTTATTTTAAATTAAAAATGTAGCTATTCTTTAAAATCTGATTCTTACTACCTAGTATTTTTCCTCAGTGCTTTATAGCTCTGCGGATGTTGTCTCAGTTGGTAGGCGCGCAAGGGGACAATGACCGGCACTCATCCACCTCACCACCCAGCCGCCCTAGCCCTCAGCGACTCGAACCCACCTTAACCCCTTGGTGCCCTGTTGCCGTGCTGCGTCACTTCATTGTTGACATTTAACGTGTTCGTGTTTGGCGTGACAAGTGACATGCTGTGCCTGCGCCTGGGCCTGTGCCTGTGCCTGTGCCGGCAGTGCCAGTGCGACCAACTGTTGAGGTTGGGTTCCGAGTTTCGCGTCCTGGGTGCCGGGTAGCCCGAAAAAGGGTTGATGTACGTACAAAAACGTTGGCTGGCACAAAAGGTAGCGTATAATTGCATAAATATGCAAATTAGTGAGCCGAAAACGGGAGGAGGAGCGGGTGGCAGGGTGGCAGGGTGGCAGGGCGGCAGGGCGGGGGTAAGCGACTGATGGCTGCCTTGACGCATTGTCGCCCCCAATGTCAACGAGTGTCGCCAGACAGACAGACATCGGATCCCCCTCCACCCGCCCTCAGCTCCTGTGACACGCACCCTCAATCACCCATTCACACACACCCATGCAATCACACACCCGTTACCACAGGATGTGCGAGGCGCTCGAGCAAAAATCTATAGCATACTTTGCAGCTGCATCCAAGAGTGGATGCCTCAATGAGCGCACAGAGAGAAATATCAACGAATATAATGGCGAATATGAATGGAAATGACTTTGGTCTGTTGATATATTTTACAATTAAAATAGATATATTTATTTCCCAAGGGAGGGTCTTGGGGACACAGGCTACCTATTAAGGCTAGCCTGTCATTTGATATTTGGAACAATACTTTTAATTGAGCTCCTAAAACAGGAATTATTATTCATTTTTCCAAGTGCTTTTTTGTGTTCGCATATCAATTCCCTGCAAAACGGAGAGTTGAATAAAGGGAAATAAAAGCGAGGAGGGGTTGCCAGCAGCCGCTGGCATTTTCCATTGAACGGAAATGTGTCTAATTTCAATACAAAGTGACTTTGTCCAAAGAGGTGGAGGAGAGTGAGTCCGGGCAGCTGCAATGCTTCGTTTCGTTCCGTTTGTCTCTGCAACTGCAATTGCACTAACAAGCGACACATGAACACAAGCCTGGTATATAAAGAAAGCCCTTAGCCGACATTACCTTCATTTGGCAACAGTTTCCATTTCCATTTCAATGCACAAAGCGCTCTCCCGCCCTCCAGTGGCAGGGACAAAGTTTTTATTTATTTTTGTTGCAACCCCTTGAAGGAAATATTTTTGCAGGCAAAAATAAACAAAATGTTATTTATTGAAAATTGTTATAGACTTGGCCAGACAAGAATCTTAATTTTGTTGCCAAGTTGTTGTGTGAGTTCCGAGGCAGCTTAAAGGCAAGGAATTTGGCCTTTTTGTGTTATTTTTTTGGTTCGGAAAACCCCAAGGAGCCGGCACTTGAAGGCACTCCGGCTCCCAGCGGTAGCTGGTGGCAGCATTATGACAAAATGTGCATTTAAGTGCAACATTTATGTAAAATGTGCGTCTGGCAAGTTTCGCCTTTAAAATATGCACAAACATTTTTCTGGCAAGAGCAAGGATTCCTTGCGCCCTTCCCCGACTGGGGATCCTGGGGAAAAGACGTTGAAAAAGCGCAGCTCAAGAGTTGGTGACGAGCATTTTGTAAGAGGGCACTGTGGGAAAATTGGGGGATTGGCTGCCATTTGCCTCGGCAAAAGTTCAGAAATTAAGTTTGCTGACAAACGTTTGTTCGAGAAAATGGAATGGGGATCGGGGATGGGGTTGAGTGGGGCTCGGAAAGTTTTTCGAAGGCATTTCTAAACTTAAATAAGCGCAACTTGCGATGGGGCACATGTGCACCAGCTCGCTGTCTCCCTCTCCCACGGGGCAACTTTTCTAATGCAATTAATTTCTGCATTCAACGAGGAGGGGGAAGCACGAGGAATGAAAATGTGGGCGTGGCCAGGACTTGCCACAGCTTGGGCAAAAGTTTTTGGCGGCGTCGTCGTCCTCGTCGTTTGTCGTGCTCTGTGTTTTTCGCACCCAAGTTGGCACAACGCACAAATTAGTGTGGCAGCAGCATGTGGCATATGCCCCGTCCTGCGTGCTGGTGCTCGTCCTGCTTCCTGCGGCCTGCTACGTCCTGACCATAATGCATGTCATAATGGCTGCAACTTCCTTCGTTCGGCTGCGAATTTGTCACACGCACAAATTGTTCAGCCGCCCAGCCTGCCCCCAATTTGATGTAATTTAAATTTTTAATTAGGGACACAAATTGTTTTCGGCGGTTTCGGCAATCTCTGACAGATTTCCTCGCTCGCAAAATGATAATGAAAATGTTTAAATATTTACCACAATTTGTAACGACAATCAAAGGACATACACAACACACACACAGACTTGCAACAAACATAGCGCGGGCAAGCACACGTATGTATGAATGTTATAGGCATAAATTTCCGGTTAAAGTTTGTTAGTGGGGTTTTCAAAATTCTAGACTACATCAAAAAATCATGGAAATCATGGAAATCATGGAGTGTTGTTACGAATGATTGAATACTGGGAATAATGAAATAATTAATGAAAAGTCAAACGTTGTGGGGATGAAGTGTGCGGAGGTAGAGCCGAAAAACATTGACGAAACATCGAATAAGAGTCCTTACCTGGAAAGAGAAGAAAAGAATTATGGAATTAGCAAATGGAAACTTTTAATTGAACGGTGAATGAACCCTGGGCCCCCAAGCAAGCCTAATTTCAATAAATTCCAATAGCCATAAATTCCAATTTTCTCGTCACAGCCAGGCATAAATCTGCCAGCTTTAATTGGCTTTATCTGCCGTCCGATAAATAATAAATATCACTTTTATAAATTAACTCTTGTGTGCTCTTTCCTTGCCATATTTGCTTAAAATTATGAAACAAAATCCTTTGACAGAAGAACAAAATATTTTCGTGTTAAATGAAAAACAAGCAAATCACAATAGCCCGCCCGGCTGCCAGAAAAATGTACGATTCCAATCCCAAATCCAATTCGGGCTAGACAAAAATATTTGCCTTCCATTGCAGCGGGTTAAATATCAAGTTATTTTTTTTCGTTACATTTTATATCCAGAGTTTTTGGAACATTTTTATTTGGTGTGTGCGAGTGTGTGTTGTGTGCCGGGTATTTGTTGTTTGGTTTGCGGTTTCTGCGGGCGGCATTTATATCATATTTTTTGTTTCCCAGCGTTTTTTTTCCTTCGGTGGGTTTTTTGTGAGTGAAGTTGGCAGGAAATGCGCTGGCGGCGATACCGCGTTTCAATTCGTGTATGTTAATATTTATGTTTTGATTTCAAACAACGCCACCTCTGAAATATTAATGAAATACAAACACAGTGTTAGCGTGTTACACACACACCCCCCCGACATGTATAGTTGATATGCAAATAGCGAGACGACTGCGAGACATTCGTCGGGCAAACACTCACACACTGGCACACCTGGTCCTTGAAAAACGAAAAGAAGCCCCAGCAAATTGAAGGGAAATGTGAACTGTGGAATAGATGCGAAGCAAAGTGAAGTTCTTTGTCAATTTGCCAGAGCTTAGAAGTAAAAGATATACCGAAACATTGAAGCAACTCCCCGTCGAAGTCTGAGTGTGTCCCAAAAACTTTTGTGCAGTTCAAAATTTATGCAAAGTCTATGGAAAGTCGGGTTTGCGTTTGCCTTTGCCGCCAAAGATAATCAGCAACTCGCCGAAATAAAAAGGAGCCCTAAATGAAGGGAAACGGACAGGGGGACGGTTCACGACTTGGTGAGCTTCTAAGTATGCTACGAAATTCGGTGGTTGAATTTGCATCCGCCGTAGTCCTTAGACCTGTGCTGCCGTGGTTGGCCTGCCCGCCATGCATAGCAAATATTTTATGCCGAGATTAACGCTTGTCAGGGGCCCATTCTCGCCCAGCCGAAGCCAGGAGTTCTCTACCGGATCTACCGATTTGCTCTTCATCTATCCACGGCTTATACTATTTTTCATGCAAAGTCAATTCTTTGAATACAATTATCCTTTGGGAATGTTCAAGCCTAAATAAACTGAAATCCTTATCCCCATTCTCATTGGAATACATGGACCCTTTGCTAGAGTATTTCAATTGCAAAAGGCGTCGCATATTTTCCATTTCAATTCGGTTTGTTGCACTTTGTAGCTTTTGCAGAGGGAGAGAAGGCGATGGAGACAGACAGAGAGGGAAACAACGGGAGCTAGAACAGCTGCCAGAAGCCACACCTAAGTCCTGACATGTATGCCTGTATCTGTGCGCACAAAAGGGGAGATCCGAGAAGAAAAAAATCCGCCACGGATGGGGGGTGGTGGCGGGCCGAAGGACACATAGACAGGCAAATTTAGCTGCAGGCCAAACAAATGACAAAGCGGCAACGGAGGCAGCCCAGGACATCGGAAGCTGCTTGCCCTGCCAGCAGCGGCTGTGTGCAAAAGTAAAAGTGGCAAAAAGCAAAACCGCCGCATCCTCGCACGTTTTATTGATTTTCTTCACTTGCCTGCCTCGGAGCCTGCCACATGCACATGCGTCGACGACCCTGGCAATGGGATTCGCCCCTCCGTGTTAGCCCCCATTGAGCGCCCCATTCAAGTTGGGTTTTTTGCGTACTTCCGGCGATTAAGCCGAACACGACAACGAAGACGCCGTCGTCGTGGCCGTGGCTGACTCTGGCTGTAGCGGCGGCGTCGCGCCATTTGTTTGTAAATTATTTAATGTTGCGCTTAAATTTTCCGGCTCAGCATCAGCTAACTGAATGAAGCAGAAGCCCAGGACGAAAAGGAGGCGATGCACCGGCAGCTGGAGCTGCTTCGGAAATGTCTCCCCACTTTAGCATGTCTTTGAACTTTTGTTTCGCTTTATGTGTCTGACTGGCCAGGACAGGCGCAGGAGTGGCTGGGCTGGGTGCGGATATGTCCTGGGAGACCTACACTGACCATTTATTATTATCCTTTTGTTATTACGGTGTTTGGAAGACCCAAATACACCATCGTCTAAAGAGATGATGTCATTTATAATATTATATTTTTTAAGAAAGCCCAATCACCCCTTTTGGCAAAGAATTTCGTCCAGTGCTTTTGGCATTGCTTTCAGTTTCGTTTTTCGCATTCTGCATGTGTCCTTTGCTGGTGTCCTTTTAACTGCTAGACTCAGTCCAGCAGCAGACTCAGTCCCAGCCTGAGTTGCGAATAAGGATTCCAGACCTGGCCAAGAGCAGTCGCCATAGCGCTTATGTCTTTTGTTGTTCCATGGATTTGCTGCTTCCTTTGGTGCTTTCGTCCTTTTTCTGCTTGTGTCCTGTGCGCTCTCGAGTGGTATTTAACATTATCTGCTTGAGTACATGTTGCGGTATTTGCAGCAGACAACAGTCGGGCTGTGGGCGTGGACAAGGACACGCCGACATTTGCACTCCTTCCCCCCAGTTTCCTTTTTTTTTGCTTTTTCTCCTTATTTTTTGTTTTTTTGTTTTTTGTCTGCGTTTCCTGGCTGTCGCCATCTTTTTTGCCTGAACTGAACTGAAGCCGCTTATCTCTGGTTATGTTTTCTTACATTTTGCCCATTGTTTGCTTTTGATTTGATTGTTGGCAGTTCTCTGTGCTAACTTTTAACGAAATGTCTACAAAGGCTCTGGCTCTGGCTCTGGCTCTGGAGCCTCTGGCGGTGGGGGAATGTGGCATATATGTATCTGTCAGATTCACAAGCTGCCTTGGCATTTGCCGGCATCATTTTCCGTTTGACTAAATGCAGTCTCTCCACCGTCTTGTCCTGTATCTACCAACTGCCAGCGGCATTCCTCGGGTTCTTCCGCCGTCTCGGCAGCAACAGCGGCAGCATTAAAAGCTAATTAATTATGTCTTCAGCTAGCCAGTTAGTCAGTGCGACATCTTCGCCGTGATTTATAGACGTCCGAGTGGAGACGGGATGTGCAACAGATAGCTGATTGAAAATTGTCGCTCCTCGCCTTCAAAGGTTTTGATTTCAATAAGTAGAAAGCATAATTCACGAGCGTTGTTTATATGCCGGGCTCGAGTCCAAGCACTTGACACCTAGGCAACCAAATTTGTTTGGTTTCTGTTATTTTCCTTTTCGAGATGCCATAAATCTTCTTCGGTTTCAGTTGGCACACAGATTGCTGGGATATCAAAAAGGATATATCCAAAGGAGCGGGGCAGTGGCTATATTCAGCTGTACTCGTCGGGCTCGGGCGGATATCGCATGACACAAGGAGTGAAGGTGGAGTGGGAAAAGAAAGCAGAGACGGATAGGCAAGTTGATATAAGGCTACAGATTTGGGGGATTTACTCGGAGAGTCTGAATAAAAAATTGAAAAAAAAAAACAGAAAGCCAAAGGGTGGCCCCGTCCAAGTCCACAAGTCAAGTCGTACATCCGCATAACCCGGACCCAATTAGCCATAAGGGTTGCTGCCGAAGCCCCTGAAGAAATGTTTATCATATTTGTACAGCCAGGGAAATGCATGGAAATCCCGGAAAAAATACCTGTGGAAAGCTTCTGCGGAAAATGACTCACGAACTGAGCCGGGCTAACATTGAAAAATGTCAATGTTATGTGTCATTTCCAACTCTGACTCACAATGAGGAGAACGGCGAAATGAAAATGTTTTTGTGCATTTTGTGTTGCATGTTCCATGTTCCCGGCTTTCATTGCCTTTGGCTGGGAGGGTGCTGGATTTAACTTCAACTTTTATTACTTTATTTGCAGTCGCATAACAAAAGCATAAAAGAAGCAACAGCCACACGGCGAAGAAAATGGCAATTTCATGTCAATTGTCAATAAGCTGCAAATGAAATGAAAATATTGTATACCAGCGAATACGTCGTGTATATAGAAAACATTTCTTTGCTTCCTTCCTGGCAAGTTGTTGGCAAGAATTCTTTGGTCGAGTTTTTGCTCCCGTTGCTGTTGCGTTTTTACGACTCCAACAAAGACAAGAGAGTGGAGCGGAACGAATCGTGAAATATGCTGGAATTTATGCATATTTTATGTTTTGCGAAGCAGCAAGCAAAGTAAGGCACGTAACACGCATACGACATGTGGTACATTTTGTAGCGAGGAGCGAAGCGGAGAGAAGGTGCTTCTGCCAAAGTCATGTCAAGTGCGTGAATAAATGTCACTTGGAGAAAAATTACTCCTCGAATTGGCCATCAATGGGGCTTCATTTTTCCGAAGCTTCTACAATCTCAGCCTCTCCTCATATGGCCATAATTGACTTTTGTTATTTTTGAGAAATAATTTCTTGTTTATTTTTCTGTGTGTTCTGCCAAAAAGTCACTTGACTTGCCTTTTTTGCTCTCGCTGTTTATGGCCATTACTCTGTTTGCTTAGTTTTAAATAAAAATCACAACCTGCCACACTTGAAGCCCAAGACAAACACTCTTCATTTAAACCTGAAGCTGGAATCGGAATCTGAATCTGAAGTGAAGCGGGCCGAAAGGGTTCGGAGACAACACTTGAGGCCAAGCCAAGTGCCCAGACAGCCCAAGAGTGAGATGGCCATAATCGGAGGGACAGATAGTGTACACAGCCTCTGTGTTTCATGCGCCATTTGGCAGACAAGGGGAGGCCATCAGCATCAGCATCAGCTGCACTTAAAACAACGTCGCACATGTTTCCAGTCTTGTCCCCACTTCTATAGTCTATGGCCCTCTCCCGGCCCGGCTCTTTCCGTGCATGAAGTATTTTCTCCCGGCTGCTGTTGCACTAATGAAGTCTCAAAGGCGCGATTAAAAATGTAACTTGTGCGAGAGATACAAGGAATAAAAAACACTAGACAGAACGGCGAGACTTTGAGAGGACGAAGTTTTTAATACCCTGAAGAATAATTAATCCCAAACCAGTAGAGAATGGCAAGAACTTAAGAACTCTTTAAGAATCTGTTGAATAACTCACAATCACAATCATTAAAGTATTCAGAAAAATCACTACTACTCAAGTATTGAGAATGTAATATTTCTTACCCTTACTTCTCCTGACCAAACGATGACCAGAACCAAAGTACCTCTTGGTAGGACCACCTCTTGAGGGAAACTACGTTCAAGGCTTCGAGACAGAGTCACATGCAAAACGCAGATAAAAAAGCAAACATGCCGTTGGCCAAAACACTGGGGCCGGGGCGGCCCAGTGTGGGCGGGGCTTGTTGGCGTTGATGCGCTGCCAAAGTGCTGCTTCAACACTTTCCGAATGGCAAAAAGATGGAGCGAGTCGATTTTAGCTGGCCAGCAAGCCATCTCCAGCTCCAGATCCTCCACCGACTTTCAACTTCGAATGAAGTAAAGACAAAAAGCTGTAGCACATTTATCACAAAGTCGCAGCAGAAACGATGTGGTAGGTGGGTGGGAGGGCTGACTTGGGTCTGATTGGAAGTTTGTTTTGCTGTTTGGGTGCTTAGTGGTTGAAGGACGAAGGGCTTAGCAGGGCGATCCTTTGGATCCGATACCACCCACTTGCTCCTGTTGTTTTATAGATTGTGCGCCCGAGACGCATGACATTGAAAAATTTATTGCACGCTTGTGAGTTGGCCAGCTGAAAATTGGGGAGTTGCTGGCATGGAGCGGGGATGTGGACGAAGGTGTTCCAGGGGTTGTGCCAATGTCAGTGTTTAGCCGCCCTAGGGGTGGCTACAACTACTCTACACGGCAGGAAAACATCACTTGAATCCATAATAAAGAATTCCTTAGAAGCTCATATTTGAAAGATAATCCGTGCATATTTTATAGCAGTGCACTGTTTAACACCTCGAGAGCAGTGGGGGTGCCAGTTGAAATGCAATTAAAAACGAATTTTTTCGCTCTCATTCATTTTGAGCTGTGCCAGCAGATCTTGACACTTGCGTGATAAATGAAACAACAATCAGCAGATGAGATAAGTTCCCTTATCTGTGTCTCATTTTCGCTCCGGCTGCTGGCGCGCCTCCCCGTGGCTCAGCTGCAAAATTAAACTGGATGTTGTAAACATTTCCCGACCGCTGGCTGCCGGCCGCCTTTCAACTGCGAAATGTTAAATGCATTGACTGTAAAATTCGCAATCCTTTCACACACAGGGTACTCGCACACAGGCACAAGTATATTTCACGCGCCAACGCAAATTTAAAAGCGAAATTCCGTTCGGCGGGCCTTTCCCTTTCTCCGCATTGCCTGCTTTCTCCACCCCCTTTCCTACCCCTTTTATTTCACCCTCAACCCCTTTTTTTATTCATTTTTTTTTGTCTATTTTTTGGCATTTAAATGTTTTACTGTGTCGTTTCTCTCGCACTCCGGTCGTTCATTTCATTTGTCGGCAGAATCCAGAATCCTGTGCCTGCTCCTGTTCCTCCTCCTTGGCTGTCTGTTGTTTGCGCCTCTTCAGCGGGTTTTAATTGCGTTTGTATTACAGAACACAGGGCCGAAACAACAGCCAGGCAATAGCAATGAAAATGCCAAATGGCGATGGCTCTGGCCTGGTACTGGCAATGGAAATTTAAAGCATCTCACCACCCGCCACACAACCACCCTGCTAGCCCCCGCCAGCCTTAAAAAGTTTATTATATTTCCAGTTGAGCCTGATTTTTCTGCTGTTGCGCTTTTCTCCCAGAGCCTGCCTCCTTTTGCTAAATTAACTTAATTGTTTTTGCATGGAATTAATTTTGTTGCATAAATTTTCACCTTCCCAAGGAAGTGCTTCCACCACTTGGCGCCCCACCACGAACCCATTGGCTGTCAGCTTAAAGTGTGAAATGCGGCACCATTCGTATAATTTACCAACCAACTGAAAAATTTCCAGTCAGCCACTTGAAGGCCAAACAATTAATTATTGTGTGCCACGGGATGGGGATTGGGGAGGCGTCGACTGCTGTGTAAATATTTAAATGTCTCAAATTAATGAAAAATACATTTCTCAAATAGCAAAAATATTATCTTAGGGGCCCCTCTGGGGTGGACATTCCTCGCCGAAAGTTTAATGAGTTCATTTATATGCCGCATTTACACTTAAGCCTGCCCAAGAGTTAAGGGGCGTGGCATTTACTCCAGCAATTTCCCAAGCTTTCCAACTATTTTTTAATCTTTATAAGTAAATCCTCTTGCAAGTTGCCATTTTTTGTTTAAGCCTGGCTAATTTGCATAGATTTGGCGGCATAAAAAAAAAGCAAGAATAAATGAATGAATAATAGCGAGTGCTGGACCAGAGAAAGCATTAATCAGCTGTAAGAGTCTTTAAAGACGAGTTGCCAGTGAGGGTTAAGCTTCTGAGTTTTCTATTATCTCTCGCAGAGCTTTCCTCATACTTTGAAACATCTCTACTCCTGTGGGATTTCCCGACAATCCTCTATAGACTTTGCACACATAATTTTCACTTAGCTGTCGAGAAAAACCGATTTCCTTCCTCATTTGTTTCGATTTGCAAAGTCTCCCGGCACCCCCCAACAATCAGCATAATTTCAGTTTATTTAAAAGCAGCAAAAAATTGTGAAATCCTCGCTTCAAATGGTTTTCAATTTATTTTTTACTTCAACTGCTGATGACACAAAGGAGCCCACGAGCAATATAAATGTCTTTATGTGCATAAATACCCGACGTGTGGGGCCAGGGCAACCTGAGCATTTACAGAAGTTAACAAGGATTTAAAAGGCTTTTGCTGTCAAACACATTCACAACCAGGACACGAGTGTGGAGGAATGTGCTGCAATGCAGCTGACAATAAAAAAAAATGTCCCATAAATAAGACGCGCAAATTGTAAGCACAGGCTAAGCAGCACATGTGATTAAGATCTTCGTAAAAAAACATAATTTTATTCCTTCATGTACTTCATAAACATGAAGAAATATGTTTATAGGGGTACTTGTTCGTCGGAACCACCCTTTTTGACATTTAGGGCTGCTTTTTTTATGCCTTTTACTAAATTTTCATTTTGCAAATGAAATTTTTGTTCACTGGCGCCGCTCTCCCATCACCCCCACCATCAACTTTGTCTTCTAGTTTATCTTCATTTTTTTTTAGAATTTCATGTTTTTTGTCGCTCCCGTTTAATTTTGTTTATGTCAACACATGTCCTTGGCAGCTGGCAGACGCCTCAAACGCGTGTGCATGGCAAAGCAGTTTAATTTCATTTCAATCACGCTAAAAGCAAAACATAATAATTTCTCGAGCTGTCTAAAGCCAAAGGAGGGGGTGTCCCAGGTCGCAGGGACCTGTAGTCCCTGGGAAAGTAAGAAATAATATACAGCCACTTGAGTTTCCCTTTGGATTGTCAGCTTTAATTCATAAATCACTGGGATTTGTTGTCTAAAATCTAGGAAGGTTTAATTTACTAGGGATGCAGTTACCTTCTTGAAACTATCTTTATTAAATTTTTTCAAAGGATTCGGTTAGCTTATTCGAGTGTCATTTACTTGAAAGCTTGCAATATTAAATATTGAAGAACATAAGTTTACAACTCTATATAAGGAAGTTCCAAATAGGAACCCAAGAATTCCATATTTAATATTATATTTTACAGCTCAGTAGAGAGAGTATCCTCCTTTCGTTTCTTTCGAAAATAAAAACTTCCGAACCACTCTGGGCTGAAAGTTTTTCGGGATTGACCTAGCCAACCATAATGTATGGTGTATATCCCACATAGATATGCAACATTTTGGGGCTATTGATGAAAAAGGATGGAAAAAGGTTGCTGTTTTTTGGTCCCTTGCCGCCCGCCCGACTTCTGTTGAATTATTAATGAAGCGACCAAATTGTGTGGGCCGGCATATGCCGTATGGCTTTGTTCAAAATCACATGCCACAAGCACTTTGTTTCCAAAACTTGATTCTCAGGCTTGACTAGCTTCAGTTTTGCTTTAAAATACCATACATATACAACACGACCTTGAGGTATGTTGTGAGGATGAAATTTCATAAAACCTAATTTCATGTTTTCGGCTTTAAATGTAAATTTGTGTGTTTAATGTGTTGTTCAAACAGGGCCTTAATTAAATTAACACAACAAACCACACACTCTTCCTGAACATGCACCGACACATCCATGCCAACCACTCATGCACTGTGGCCCAGCCACCGTGTGGGCGTGTTTGTGGGCAGAAAAGTAAGCAATTTCAGAGAGTGTTGTTTTTTCCGATTTTCCATCCGGCTACAGGCTGATTTTTATATAATTGCACGGCGCTGAGGCATGTGGATATTGTGGCTGCTGTTATACAAAAGTATACATGTTCACTATTTACTATATTCTCTTCTGAAACATTGTGGCAGGTTTAACAATTGTTACTTTTGCTTTTGGGCCTTTATTTCAATTGCTATATGCCTTGCTTAAAGGTGCTCTTGTTAATTTTTTACAGCTCCTGTTGCTCGTTACTCGAATTTTAAGCTTACATTTCCTTAAGTCTTCTGTTGCCGCTGTTGCACCGACTGCTCGGTAGCTCCTGTTGCTGCCACTGCTGTCTCTCCTGCTGTGCATTAAAAAGCCACTTTGCGGCTTCCTGCGACCACCGCCCACTTTTGGCATGCTCGTCGTGTAAATTTGTGGGCGTCGAACTTTAAATCGCCTCTCGGACGACGGTTCAGAGTTTATTTTTTTCTGAGAGGGAGGCGGCGGTTGGATTGGTTTTTATTTGCATTTTTGTTTGATGTTTTTTAGGCCGACCACCCACATAACGACGACGACAAGTGCATGGGCATAAAAAGGTAAGAACAGGCCATTGGGTTTATGCCTCTTATCTAATCCTTTGCAGTCCAAGTTTCTGCTGCTGCCCTTACCTTTCCAGGCCACGGAGAAGTTGCTAGGCCTCCTGGCCAGTTCGGTTTTCGGTGGCTTTTATAGCGAGCCATAAAAACTTTGTGGCTATGCGCTCGTTTCGGGCCCAAACAACAAACATGCCAATGCCAACAACGAGAACTAAAACCCACGTGCGCCTAGGAATATGCTATACAAATTTAATGCCGCAAAGAGGAGTGTTTTGGAAAAAAAAAATGGAAAATACGAGGCAAAGTCGCGCCGAGAGAGCCCAGAAGTAAAGTTTATATTGTCGACGTTTTTATTGATATCGTAAAATTTGCAAAGTCCAACACGAACGAAACGAGGCCTGGGTCCTATCCCGCCCCATATCCTTATGGCCATGCCTCACAATTTGCATAGTAAATTTATGAGACAGTTACTGAGCATTTTTGATTTAATGACAATTATTGTCATAATTTTCATCAAAATTGCCTGCTGTGTTCTCCCTCATCCCGGTTCTATGTTTTTTCCAGCCTGCTTTATCCTAGGCTTAGGCCATACTTTTCTCTTCGTTTTCGGTTTTATTTTGTGCCACTTTCGTGTCTCAAAAAAAAAAAAGGAGGAAAAACTTAATATTTATGCGTTTTCGTGGCTCATGAATTCTGGAGCACGCTCAAGGAGAGTCAGTCAAGTCGAGTCAGTTCAGTTCAGTTCAGGACCTTGCTTTGGGCCATAAACTGTCTGCTGTCTGGCATGTCGCTCCTGGCCGGCTCTGGATTCTTGCCCCTAAGTGGCTCTGACTTTGCTTTGCATATTATTGCCTTTGGGGGCCCGCGAGTTGCGACTCATTTCAATTAAACAGTCACGCAATTTCCTGATAGAATTGTCTGCTCCGCAGCCATAAATCAACAATTTCCACTATTTCGGGTCAATTTTGTGGATTTATAGGTTTGGTGGGGTGGCGTACGAAGGTTTATCGGAAGTCGAAGGAGCTGGGCGTTAAATTCTTTAACCTTATTTAAATGACTGTCTATTCTGGGAGCTGTGGATGTGGTGGGCTCTCTTAGAAATATTTATTCTGTTTTTGCCACTTTAAAAGAGTTGTGGTTACTCTCTGTCTGGCATCAATAAACCCAAACGCATCTCGTTTGCACCCCCAGCTTCAATGAATCTTTTTAAAATGCAAACAAATACCACACCCTGCTACCCTGCACTTGCAGGTGTTTCGTCATAAAATAAAGGGGGATTGCAGTGCAACCACTCAATTTGTCACATTTGAAATACGATGACAAACAAAAGCAAAAAGCCAGGAAAGCCAAATCCAATTGCATTTTTATTTGCAGAAATGCACTCGGCACTCCGGCAGAATGAATGCTATGCCAGACGAACCCTCTCAGCTTCTACATAGAAGAATTAAAAAGCTGTGTGATTTTGGCAGCGCCCATGAAATACATTTTTTTTTTGCTTGGCAGTCCGCAAGGAAAACAAGAAAATCAACTTAGAAATTATGACTCCTTGGTGAGGCTGGAACGTTGTGGGAAAATTAAACTCCGCACAGTGCGAGAAACAAAAGCACAAAATCATAAAAAAACATAAAATAAATGTAATAAAAATGTAGGAAGCTGTGTGGCCGGGGGGTTGAGGGTTGGAAATAAAGCCAACAATGCAATTTTCGGGGGCGTATGTGTAACAGGCCACAAAGGTCATAAAACCATATCAACGCCATTAAATGTACAACGCGTGGCAGCGGGGGGCCCACCACCCTCTGATCCTCCCACAACTGTATGTGTGTGAGTATGGGCGAACACGTATGAGAAATTTTTGGGGGGCTGGGGGATTGGGTGGCTGGGAGGCAAACTGAAACTGAAAATCATAAAAAAGTGCGCAACGACGTAAAAAAAAAAGCGAAACAAACTTTTCCGGTAAGATGAGAAGCTGCCGAGAGGACGATGAAAAGGGGATTCACAGCTGGGAATAGATGGGGAGTACGGGAATCGGGGAGTGAGATCTCCGGAGCGATATGTACACCTTGATGGCAAAAGACCCGTACACTTGTTGGCCTTGCCCGGGTGTTTAGACAATGTAAACGATGGAACACTAAAAAAAGCACAACCACACACCCAGAACAAAGAAAAAAAACGAACTAAACAAACTGAAATTGAGGTGGAGATCCAGAGACAGCAAAAAGGACGAAATTCCGGCTGTGGCTGGCACTCAAGTGTGAGCACAAACAAATTTTTTACGTGTGGGTTCCGCATCCTTTCCACACATACATATAGGACGGCAGGGATAGGATGTGTGGGTGGGTGTCTGCGGCCATGTCAGCAAAATGTGGGCGCGTCAATGAAATTAAGGTCGAAAACAGCAAAAACAAAACACGGAAAAAACGTTTGAGAAGGATACAGAACAATCAGCTAAAGAGCCATGGCCAGGACAGCCAGGAGAGTGCAATTGGTATAAATAAATTATGACGCCAAAATGATTTCGATTGAATTAAAAATGCAATGCCAAGAAACAACGGGAGTGGAAAATTTGCAATTTTCGCCAGATTACATCCTTTGGCAATTGATTTTGAAATCAATTGGAATTCGACGCTCCGGGTCGCCTTTCAAATATGCATGAGGCGAATGTGTTGGGAAATCGCTCAGAGTGTTTCCAGGAAACAGTTCTCTTAAATTTTGAGAAGTTTTAAATCGGAAGCAACTACTCCTCAGGCCACTAATCATTGCGATTTAAATCTTCGGGCGTTTCCTCGAATTTAAATGAAAGCCATTTCCGGACTTCCTCGAATATGTGGGCGTAGCCGAGCGAAACGTAACGATCTTTACGTTGCCGTTACGTAACAGTAATGCCCTGCCGTAACGATAACGAGTGTAGCAATTAGTTTTTAATGTACTTACGCGCAGCATTTGCAACTTAATTAACTTTTGCCCAACTGCCGAAAAGAGCAGCTAAATGAAACGCCAAAAAACGCAAAAAAAAGAGGCATTCAACGGAAGTACAGCTTATTGTAATGCACAAGCAGAAAAAAACAACATTAATGAGGCAACAAAACTGTTGACCACCTAACACACACCATATACACAGCACACCCTCTTGGACACACCCACGTGCAATTGTCTAGCTATTCAGGAAGTATTAGTTGGGTATCCCCGGCCACTTTATCATTTTAATAAGCGCATTAAAAATGCAATTTCAATGCGCTAGTTTCACATAAACAAACGCAAATAAAAAAGGAAAGAAAATCGGTGGTAGAGCGCCGCCATAGGATATATGTTCACCATATGCTCTACTAAGAGTGTGAGCTTGCACATGTACGGTAGAGTGTGTGCATGGACTTGGGAGGGAAATGTGGGTGAGTGGCTGGCAAACGCCATAATTTATGCTTTATGTCGGCACAAATTTTAAATGGCCACCAAAGTTCCAGCGGGCTTAAAGCGCATTAAGTCCCCCAACAAAAACAAAAGACAGCAAGTGGTGGGGAATGGAAAAGTAAAGCAATTTCATTTTGCACTTAATAAAAATTTAATGAAGCCGACATCCCCTCCACCACCCCCTCACCCGTCATGGCCACACACACGAAAAGCCACAGAAGCATGTAGAAGAGAATATATGACCTGTAAATCAGGCGAAATTGTTGCCTTAAGTGAGCTTTAAACGGAACGGAAGAAATATGAAGCCCATAAGATGGCCTTAAAGGTTACTCAAAGTATCAGAGCTCAAACTTAACACTTAATCAAAGAGCATCAATAAACGCAAAACGATACGGAAGGCCACAATTTTATGGCCAAAGTTTCCATCATAGCCAAAGAGCGTAAAATATCAAACAGAAAGGCGGAAAATATGTTTTATAACTTTACACAAAAAACTGTTGTTTTTTAACGGCTAAAATGGAAAAGTTTTTCAGTTTCAAGCTCGACATATTAAATGCTTATTAAAGCCTGTGATGACAGATTACAGGTGTGTGCAAACTACACTCACCTTCGCCCCCGACTGACAGAAAAGGTCCCGACGGACCGACGGGCCAAAAACAGCAGGAAAAGTCAACAAATTGACACATTAAAACAAATGAGGCCACTGACTGCCACCAGACGATGTCGACCAGCTGTCGAATCCGCCCAAAAGGCAAACGACAGGGTGAACTAATGGAGCTTGTTATAGTTCTTTGGAAAAACAAAAGGCGCTTCTCTTCCTCGCAAAAAGTGTAGCACACTTTTTCGGGGCGGCGGCAGCCTCAAGTTAGTGCCAAGAAATTAACGCCTTGACGCGACGCGACAAATGTATTTTTTCCACTTTTGGGTCATTTCTTTTGTACCATTTTTTAGGAAACTTTTTTTGCTGTTTTTTGGCTCTTTATTTTCCGTGGGCTGGCCAATACCACCTGCCTCGCTGCAAAGTTTGTCGCCGCACGCATAAATCAAGTTAATCATTCTGGTGGGGAAAACTTGCCGGCAGCGCAAATTGGACATTTATATTTTCGGGCCAAGTCGTTCCAGAGCCGAAAAATAACTGGAGAAGCCCCCACCCTGCAGATTTCCCTGATTTATGATCTTTAACCTTGCACTTGACACCGCAGCTCTACACTGATGATGAGTGTATTACTCAACAAAAATTAAAAAAGACATGTTTGTTCATTCATTTTGTACTTAGCCCGATCCCGATAGGATTTTCTTCCCCCAAGAAGGTTGAAGCTTACCTGAAAGTAGAAAGAATACATGCATTTGATTAGAGATTTGGTTGCGAGAGTCTATGGCTTCATAAATTCAAATTTGCAATTCAAATCCAATGGCAATCAAGAGCCAGGGAAAGAAAGGCAACAGCAGCCGTGGCAGCAATAACAATAACCGAATTTAGTTCGGGCTAAACAAAAATGGAAAATGGATAATTTCTCTAGAGATTGAATAAGTTTCAAGTAGATAAACTTGTGCTGCCGACTAACAATTTGTGGCCAGAAGTGAGAACAGTTTGTTTCATAAATGGCATTGGAAATAAAACAAAATAAATACTAATTTTTAAGAAACTTTTATTCATAAACTATTATTTTAAGCTTCATGTTGACTATCGAACATTTATTTTTAAAAAGACTTGTCATCCTTTGACTTTAATTCATTCTTGCAGTCTTACAGTTTCGACAAGCACTGTCGAGCTAAGGAAATCAATAAAACTGGACCAAGTTGGGTTGGCTAGGAGGTTGGCTACGTGTATTCAATGGAAACTATTGAAAACAAGTTGAGCAAACTTTTGGCCAGAGTCAAGTGCAAAATCGAGTTGGGAGGCAACCAGGTGAGTCAGTTATAAAATCCAAATTGAAATGCGAAAGAGTTGCTTGACTTTGCACATGCTCTTTCCCGAAATGCAACCCGAGGTGGATGTGGGTGGATTGACAGGCGAACGAGAAGGACACTAAGTGCGTGACATGCGACAGGATCCCCAGACCAACAGACAGACAGTTGGAGGGACACGGGAACAGACCAAAGCACAGGTAATCCTCAGGGACAACATCCAGACAGGGGTACTGGAGTACAGCGGTACAGGACACGGCCTTAAAATCATTCTGGGGCAGTCAGTCAGCCAGTCGGCTGGGTCGGAGGGGTATTGCAAAATTTAACAAAAATTTCATTGTGAGCCGAGTCTAATGGGAGGAGTGCTGGCCAAACGAGCAATCAAACCGGGCTAAGAGGGTGTTAATGCACTGAGATAAATTAAGCCATGCAAGCTACTCATCATTTGGTGAGTTCTTTACTCGAAATTTTATTTCGGATAACCATTATTTTTTAAACTGCATGGCTTCTGGTTGCAAAAATTGTAAACTTGCGTGCCTGTGCGTTTGCTTTCCCAGTAAAGTACCATATGAGGATGAGGATATATGGACTCAAAGGACGAATTGCGGTTGGGTCTGAGGTTGCTGCAGACAGATGTCCTGATGGCTGGCTGGTCTGGCTCCTGTGGTCAGCTAGGTGTGTCTGTCTGTTTTGAGGGTGTGCTGGTTAGTTTGGGGATTTTGTTTGTCTCGCCTGTTTGCGATTTGCATTCCCCTCGCAACACCCTCGCCTCTCTCATCCTTCCCAAATAAAATAAAAATAAAAACGTAGTTGCCCCTCAGGCCAGGCTTCATTATTTTTGCAAACTTTTTACTCAAATTCGGAGCTTGATGGTCGTGCGTGTTTCTGTGTTTACCAAACACTTGACCATTTATGGTTAGCCAAAGCAATTTTCCATGCCTTGTTCTCCCAATTTATTGATAAATTAGTTTTGGACATTTGCTGACAGTACAGACAATGCACTGTTGTTGTTTCAGAGTCGCAAACGAAAATGCAATTATTGATAATAAATGCCCTTTGTCCCGCTGAAAGGGAGAGAATTCAATTAAAACTGAGACAGCCCGGAAGAAAGACAAACGACAATAACCTGTCAATTGGCAAAGTGAAAAGGAATCTCTCAGGTTTTCGCAGTTTGTGGATGACGGATGGGCGGGGGAGGGGTTGTTTAGGAAGCACTGAGGTGGCATCAGCCTAATGGCTGAGATTGCATGACAAACTGTCACGACCAGGAAGCAGCAGCCATAAACAAATCCGCTTAGCTCAGCTTTTCTCCGGATTCTCCCCCTCTCCGCCGCTGCTCCTACTTCTTTGTTTCCTGCAACTAATTTTCCAGGAAAATATCTCCGAGGAATGTGGGGGAACTACTTCGGCTGGCTTGCGTTCTGCAGCACTTTTCCGAACGATAGAAAAGCAATTCACTTTGAAATTTGCACCTGTAAACATTGTCAAACAATCTTGGGGCGCAGGGGCATGGAGCAGAGTAAGGACAATGGCATAACACAGCACTTGAGTGCCGGGGCCACCTGATGCCGATGCCTTGGTAGTTGTTCGCAAATCGCCTTAGCTGGTAATTGTGTATATGAACGCTGAAGAAGCAGACGAAGGCCTGGCCTGGGAGAACCAAGAAAAGACCTCCAGAAAGCTGCCGTCGAACGACTAACAACAGACACTTGAAAAAATTTAAAACATAAATTATGTTGCTTCAGGTTACACCTTAATCTACATTTTTTGTTTCTTAAATATGATAAGAACACATTTGATAAGATTGAAATCCATTCTTAAAGGATGTCACACCATTTCCACTCTATTCCTTTGAGTGTCGAGAGCAAAACAAGACAAAGGACATCAGGACAACAGTTCTTAGAGCTCGTTAGGCAACGCCTTCCATTTTAGCACAAAGTGCTGACTTTGCTGCCTCGCCAAGGAGGACTTCTCGGACTTCTCGGACTTGCTCCCTCCACAGTTGGGACAACTTTTTATGCCCCATCGTGAGACGTGAGATTGACCAGCTGCAGTGCCTTCGCTCTGGCCGAGCAAATGCAATCATAAAATGTGTCATTATATTAAACTCGACCCACTGGCTTCCCCACTCAGCCACTCCCAGTGCTGCAGTTGCTTATTTTATGTTTATTGAAAAGCCTTCAAGTATGCAACGTTGCTCCTTTTTTCCCCGATGCGGTTGGCCACATGAGTCCTCTGGCTTAAAGTTTGCACAAACCCATTAAAGAAAGCTCGTAGAGTCAAATGGAACACCGAAAGTTGCCAAGACCGAAATTACAAAAGTTTTGGTAGTTTTCACTCCTATCTATAGCAATGGAAACCGTATCTTAAAGACCTCTGCTGGCATTAGATATATTAAGATTTTTTCTATATTCTGATACACTTTTCTTTAGGTCTTATGCCCAGAAACCTCTCAGCTTTCACCCACTATGTTTCGCTTTAAAAATTGTTTGTATTTGGCCTCGCTTCCCAGCCACTCTCCGCTGATTTCCCATTCAGGCAATTGTTTGAATTTTTACTTTCGCATGTGCGACTTGATTTCCGCTGCAAATGGCAGTGTCGAGGGTCGGGAGGCGGCGAGAGTGCTGGGGGCGTGGCATTATAAGTGATATTGAAAGCGTTTCTGCGCTGGTTTTTATGTGTGCCATTGTATTGCGGATTGGCAATGGCGTAGCAGCTTTCGCCATTGTTAAATGGTGCGTATGATTTATATTTTATTTTTTCTCCTCTTTGCATTTTTTTATCGGTTTTTTGTGTTTTTATGGTTTTAGAAGGGTCCTTTCCAAACGTACCCTTTCAAGGATGAAGAAATTCTTGCTCAAAGTTCGGCAAAATGTAAATGAGTCACAATTAAATGCACATTTTTGGCTTACTTGATCAGCAAGGGGGCAAGATGGAAGAATTGTCCACATAAATTATGTCAGAATCGGTCGGAGATAATGCACATGAAAAATGTGAGAAATGCTTTGGTGGGCCAACCGAAAAAAAGTTTGCATGTTCGAGCCAAATAAACAGAATGAATTTCGGCCAAATCTCGCCATCCGACAACCCAACAAAACAAAGTAATAAACCCGAAAGGAATTCCATAAAAACAACAAAAATGAAGGGAACCAAGCCAAGGAGCTGGCAAGACCGTTGGAACAAATTGTTTTGCAGGCATTTTCTGGCATGCCAGAACGGACGAGCCGGGATAACAGGCCAGAAATATCTAGCATTGTAAAACTAATAAAACCCGGAAAAAATCGGATAGAAAAAATGAAAAAAGGAGCCGGATTCAAACACATTTTAAGCCATTTCACTTGCGAGCAAACGCAATGAAAATCAAGAGTATTTGCAATGAATTTCCAGCCCTTAAGAGAAGCAAGGACCTGCATCGACAAAAAAACAAAAATGGGAAACGGGAAAGTAAATCGGCGGCAGCGATGGCGTCTGAAGATAAGCAGGGAAGCCATTGAAATACACACGAAAGGATAGCACTTGCCAGGAGCACAGTAGGGGCCAAAGAATGTCGAAAGGGTAAGGCAGTGCGGAGGGAAAAACGATTAAGCTACAGGGTGCTTTGGGCTGCCAAAAGTATAATGTACTACACAATTATAGCCAAACAGTATACACATTTTTTGTGAAATAAATAAAATTCATAAACTACCGAACTATCATCCTCCAATAGCTATTTCATATTAAGGTATCTTGAGGCTTATTCTAGCCTTTCCCCACTCGGATTTTATGTTAAAATGAAGTCGTGTGGCAGGCTGCCTGAGAAAATATAGAGTTTTGAGGCAAGAAAGTAAAAAAAGAGGATTTAAAAAGAAAAAGCACCAGTCTCAGATGGTGGCATGAACTGTATGTGTGGCAAATGGGAAATTGAATTTCACGCAAAGCCAAAACAAGCCCAGCCGAGCGGCGGATGAAAAGGACAAGGCTCCTGCTTCCTTGCAAAATATGCAATAAAATAATGCTTAAAGAAAATTTACGCCATCGAACTGGAAAGTTTAGGACAGCTCGTCGCACGTGCGAGCAGTCAAAATGAAAATCGAAAGCAATAAAAAGCCCGCGCGACACAGCGACACAGCATGGCGTATACGTAATGCCAGGTAGGTATCTGGCTTCTAGCTGGGGCGGCTCTGAGCTAACCTCAGAATGTCTCCCTCTTTCCGCCTGGCAGCAATCAGAGGCAGTTGACAATGGCAAGCCTTGCTGCATACTTATTGGAGTTTCAGCTTTGGGGCACCACCACTGCCACAGCTACAGCCACACCAGCCACATGCAGCTGACACAGGCAGTTAAGCTATTTTGTAGGGAAAATGTTGAAATATGAAAACCGACAGATTGACAAAGCGATGACTACGGAAGAAGACGACTCCGACGTCGAGGACGTAGACGAGAACGTCAACCAAAGGCATTTTTTCAATTTATTTTCCAGCGTACGGCACGGTACATAGCATTTTCATGCGTAAGCGAATGACAATCACATGAATAAGCCCACCCGCACAACAATTTCAATTGAAGGCGTGAGTCGCCAGCTAAAATCAATGAATAGAAATAATGGAATGTTTTCGCACAGGTGGGATGGCAAGAGAAGGGCAGCAAAACAAAGAATTTAGAGTGGATCTTCAAGGATAGGTAGGTGGCTGCCTGGATAAACAGAGTTATAGTATTTTGCGATAAATAATTTATGAATGAATTATTCAAGATCCCTCAGATTTTAAAATAAATTTCATTATTTTTTAGAGAATAATTTCTGAAAATTATGCATCCTATATGCACTATTTTAAAATCAATTCACGTCTCAAGTTCGGGAGGACGAAAGCTAATTTTCCAAGCTAATATTTCGCCCCAAATGTTACCCTGCTCTGGCAGAAATGTGATATTTCCACTTGAATTGGCCAAGTCAATTCAAGCATCGTGAAATGCGTCTAGTCTGGCTTGAATCTCCAATCTCCAGCCCACGACTGTCAGGCGGACTTGATTAGTTCTCGGACATGCAGCCTCCCCTAAACTTTAGTGGGGTGTCCTTCAAGGAATTTGCATTTTTAATTCGCCTCTTGCCGTTTTTGCATAATTCGATGTCAACGTGTGTCAGTTTTGTTGCGGCTGCTGTTGTTGTTTTCGTTGGTATAGAAAATATATGTATAGTATATAGTATAGCTTGTCAGCTGCGAGGGATCCTTTTGCGTAACAGACACAAAACTTTTGCCAAGCGAAGCAAAACCCCAGCGAAATTGTCTTGTCAGTTAGCATTTGTCGTTGTCTAGCGGGAACTGGCACGGTTGGGGGAATTAATATACAATTGCATAGCTGAAGGCGCATTTAAATAAAATAAACAAACGGAACGAAGCGAAACTAAACAGGTTTCCTCGAACGAACTTGGCAGCGCAAAACTTTTGTCACCCTCATAAATATTCATAATTATTCCAAGAGCAAATAACAAAGTAACAGTAGCAGCATATTTTCCATTTGATTGCCTCGGCTGGGGGGTTCTCGGTGCGGTCTAAACACAGCTCGCGGCCCTAAAAAATAGCAGTCAATTCCGGTGACTCAGATAAAACTCATTAAAGTGGAACTTCGTCAGTGATAAGAGATAATAAACAGCAAACAACAAAGAAAATAAATGACAACCAGAATGGTTTACAAGTCGGTTCCGCTCGCCGAGCAAAACCCTACGATGTCTTCCTTTATTGTTAATGAAGGCCGTCGAGTGATCTCTATCAAAGTTTTCCTCTCGCCCGGCTTTGATGAGGTTCCCCACATCCCTGGCACCATCCCAACCCTCCCACTGCTCTAACGCTACTGTGTGTGGGTGTCGCAGCTGTGCGAGAAGCAACAACTAAATTAAAATTTACAGCACTTCAAATGGAAACGTGCCTGTTTTATTAAATCAATTTTTACGACGAGCCAGCCAGTCGAGCTGGCCAAGCCAGGCCACGGAAAATGGAAAATCTTGTAAAAACTCAGTTTTCCTCTCTTCCGCAGCTTGTTGTTGTTTTCGAAATAAATTAGACATTTAATGATGACCGCAGGCTGTTTGTTGATTGCTCTCGCTCTCGATGGAAAAGTTGCGCATTTTTACAGAGATTTATTTAATTTAATTGAAGTTTTATTGCCGCAGCCATCGCCGCGGAACGTAACTTAATTCTCGCCGAGCTTAGAAGCTTTAAGGAGTTGCCTTAAAATGGAGTTCTCCAATTTTATTTTGTACTATGAATAAATGGTATAAGTCCTATTTTATACCCTTGCAGAGGGTTTGGTCAAAAGTGGTCAAAATGGACAAAAAATCTAAAAAATATTTTGTCTCGGGATTTTAATGCAGAATGGTGGAGAATCGATATAGAAATCGTTTAAGGTAATCCGCTTAAGAATCGGATGAGAATTGGGGAAGATATAGCCATCACTGTGGGCCCTATAGGGGAAAACCCCATTTTCAGGGATCCCATCACGAAAAATGGACAAAAAATCTAAAAAATATTTTGTCTTGGGATTTTAAGGCAGAATGGTGGAGAATCGATATAGAAATCGTTTAAGGTAATCCGCTTAAGAATCGGATGAGAATTGGGGAAGATATAGCCATCACTGTGAGCCATATAGGGGAAAACCCCATTTTCAGGGATCCCATCACGAAAAATGGACAAAAAATCTAAAAAATATTTTGTCTCGGGATTTTAATGCAGAATGGTGGAGAATCGATATAGAAATCGTTTAAGGTAATCCGCTTAAGAATCGGATGAGAATTGGGGAAGATATAGCCATCACTGTGGGCCCTATAGGGGAAAACCCCATTTTCAGGGATCCCCATCACGAAAAATGGACAAAAAATCTAAAAAATATTTTGTCTCGGGATTTTAATGCAGAATGGTGGAGAATCGATATAGAAATCGTTTAAGGTAATCCGCTTAAGAATCGGATGAGAATTGGGGAAGATATAGCCATCACTGTGGGCCCTATAGGGGAAAACCCCATTTTCAGGGATCCCATCACGAAAAATGGACAAAAAATCTAAAAAATATTTTGTCTCGGGATTTTAATGCAGAATGGTGGAGAATCGATATAGAAATCGTTTAAGGTAATCCGCTTCAGAATCGGATGAGAATTGGGGAAGATATAGCCATCACTGTGGGCCCTATAGGGGAAAACCCCATTTTCAGGGATCCCATCACGAAGAATGGACAAAAAATCTAAAAAATATTTTGTCTCGGGATTTTAATGCAGAATGGTGGAGAATCGATATAGAAATCGTTTAAGGTAATCCGCTTAAGAATCGGATGAGAATTGGGGAAGATATAGCCATCACTGTGGGCCCTATAGGGGAAAACCCCATTTTCAGGGATCCCATCACGAAAAATGGACAAAAAATCTAAAAAATATTTTGTCTCGGGATTTTAAGGCAGAATGGTGGAGAATCGATATAGAAATCGTTTAAGGTAATCCGCTTAAGAATCGGATGAGAATTGGGGAAGATATAGCCATCACTGTGAGCCATATAGGGGAAAACCCCATTTTCAGGGATCCCATCACGAAAAATGGACAAAAAATCTAAAAAATATTTTGTCTCGGGATTTTAATGAAGAATGGTGGAGAATCGATATAGAAATCGTTTAAGGTAATCCGCTTAAGAATCGGATGAGAATTGGGGAAGATATAGCCATCACTGTGAGCCATATAGGGGAAAACCCCATTTTCAGGGATCCCATCACGAAAAATGGACAAAAAATCTAAAAAATATTTTGTCTCGGGATTTTAATGCAGAATGGTGGAGAATCGATATAGAAATCGTTTAAGGTAATCCGCTTAAGAATCGGATGAGAATTGGGGAAGATATAGCCATCACTGTGGGCCCTATAGGGGAAAACCCCATTTTCAGGGATCCCCATCACGAAAAATGGACAAAAAATCTAAAAAATATTTTGTCTCGGGATTTTAATGCAGAATGGTGGAGAATCGATATAGAAATCGTTTAAGGTAATCCGCTTAAGAATCGGATGAGAATTGGGGAAGATATAGCCATCACTGTGGGCCCTATAGGGGAAAACCCCATTTTCAGGGAGCCCATCACGAAAAATGGACAAAAAATCTAAAAATATTTTGTCTCGGGATTTTAATGCAGAATGGTGGAGAATCGATATAGAAATCGTTTAGTTGTAGATGGAATTGGGCAGGGAAACCCATTTTCAGGGATCCCATCACGAAAAATGGACAAAAATCTAAAAAATATTTTGTCTCGGGATTTTAATGCAGAATGGTGGAGAATCGATATAGAAATCGTTTAAGGTAATCCGCTTCAGAATCGGATGAGAATTGGGGAAGATATAGCCATCACTGTGGGCCCTATAGGGGAAAATTCCATTTTCAGGGATCCCATCACGAAAAATGGACAAAAAATCTAAAAAATATTTTGTCTCGGGATTTTTATGCAGAATGGTGGAGAATCGATATAGAAATCGTTTAAGGTAATCCGCTTAAGAATCGGATGATAATTGGGGAAGATATAGCCATCACTGTGGGCCCTATAGGGGAAAACCCCATTTTCAGGGATCCCATCACGAAGAATGGACAAAAAATCAAAAAAATATCTTGTCTCAGGATTTTAACGCAGAATGGTGGAGAATCGATATAGAAATCGTTTAAGATAATCCGCTTAAGAATCGGATGAGAATTGGGGAAGATATAGCCATCACTGTGGGCCCTATAGGGGAAAACCCCATTTTCAGGGATCCCATCACGAAAAATGGACAAAAAATCTAAAAAATATTTTGTCTCAGGATTTTAATGTAGAATGGTGGAGAATCGATATAGAAATCGTTTAAGGTAATCCGCTTGTGAATCGAATGAGAATTGGGGAAGATATAGCCATCACTGAGGGCCATATAGGGGACTATATTCTAGAGCTGCCATATAAATGAATTATCGGAAATGACTCTACTATATGCGGTTTGCCATAAATATCCCATCTTAACCGCAAGGGTATATGAACTTCGGCTCCGTCCGAAGTTAGCTTTCCTTTTTTATTATATCTCTTTTTGGGCTTTATTGAATTAGACAACATAAAATGCTGGGAATGCAGTGGCCAAGGCGATTACTTTCACTTGGGCGCACTTAAAGCTCTCTGCAGTTCCGTGCTGATCCAGGCCGGGGGAAGTGTGCAGCTTGGTCAAATGCACTTGTAAGGGGAGGACTGGAGAGTGCCTAGCTAATGAAAATGACAAAGAAACCAAGAAATCCTTTAATGCACTTTTCAAATAAAAAACAATGACTAGGAAGAGCCGGAGTAGGCGGCTTGTAGGCGGCAGCACTTTCCGCGTATGAATTTCAATTTAGCAGCGCCTTGAACTGCACATGCCTAAGAGTCACACCCAAAGGACTCGCCCACACACATGTGCACGTTCGCTCGCATATCCTTTACACCCACTTTAGAAGTCGTCTGTCTGTGTCAACAAATTGCAGCCAGTCAACAACCTTTTTAAACAACCAAGTTTAAGGTAATAAGTTCTGCACAAAAAGTGGAGGCAAAGTTTAAATAAAAGGACACATTGTGTACACTCGAAAAGAAGACGGAAGAAAATTAAGCAAGGATTGCTTCGCAAAAGATGTCTAAGGAAACAAAAGAAAGGCTTTAAAAGGACGAAGAAGTTCTATCCTTCTATAATCTATCCTTTAATAAAAAGGTGTTTTCAGTGTAAGGATTCTGCGACAAAAACTATTCACACCCACACGGCTGGAGAATCCTTTGCACTCCTGGCGCCCAAGATGCATATGCATAAGTTATGACTGAGTAAAGTTCAAGAGCCCGGCAGGACGAACAAGGGTAGCACCCGGCCTGGTCTTTAAGGACCTGCCTGACTTTAATTATTTTTAGCTTCTGGCTGCCGGCGATGGCCACCAAAACGTCTGACTGCAAATCATATTAAAACTTTTCTCTCTTTGCTGCGTGTTTCCCATTTGCCAAAGACAAAGGCAAGAGGCAAGAGAAAAAAATTAAGAAACTTTGTGCGCCGCAAAATGAACTGTACAAAGTGTGACCCCAAATCCCACTCTGTATCCTTGTGCATGAGGCTATCTGCCCAGTCTGAGTCTCGCATTAACAGAACGAGAAGTCTGTCCGGCAGGGTGCGGGGCGACTTTCCACCTAATTATTATGCTATATGCGTGCGGGGCGCAAAACAAACGCACAGACGTAGCTCCCAGGAAGCGGCAGGACACGGGACGAGACAGAGTCGGACTGGCAGAACATAATAATAAGTGGGGAAAAGGCAGGGCACAGCAGCAGGCCAACAGAGGAAACCCAACTGGGAAAATGGCCATGGACTTGGACCTGGCCATTGTTGGGCCACTCTCTTTTTTCACCATTTTATCCCAGATATTCCCTGGCCACGCATTTTCGATTTCAATACAAATAAAGAAATTGCCCGAAGAAAGCTAGAAATTGGCAATGGCAGCCGCAAGAATGGCAGCCGGAGGATAGCGGGAAAACTTTTCCTTTCTGCACAGAGCACTTAAAACCCCAGCAACAGAACCGCCAACTTGAAATGCAATTAAGTCTCGGAGCTGGAAAAATCTCGGTTGGGAAAGTCCGAAAGCCTTGAGTTTTCCCACAAAAATTTCATGCGTTCCGTCTCGGCTCAATAAAATGGCGAAAAGGACTTGAGCTAATGCCTCACAGAAAGACAGCAGTGGAGGGTTGTGTAAGAAGGACTCGCCCCCCCTCTAACTGCAATGTTGCAGCGGGAAAAAGAATGAGTAAGAAAAATTATTATTTCACATTTAGCACGTAACGCACATAAATCCTTTTAAATAAACGTTTGGCACGTTTTTTGTAATATTCCTCGCAGCAACGCGGACGTTGCAACGTCCAGAAAAAAGGACGCCACAGGACCTGGGATTCAGGAACGAAATCCAGGACAGGTAGGGTAGGTTTCTGGGCGGACACTTAAGCCTTATCCTTCAGGGGCTGAGCGGCTTGAATTTTTTGCCACGAAGGGAAGAATATTAAAAGGATTAATACTCTAAAAAATGTAAGAACTATTATAGAGTATATTTGAAAGAAGAGACAACATTTCTATGAAACCCAACTAACAATAGTAGTTACTCAAGTCACTTTACTTCACAAACTCTCTACAAATATTTGAAATAAAGAAAAAATTCCTTAAGAAAGTCCCATGGCTCTAGCATATTCACAATACCCGCTCGTTAAGGTGCGAAATTACTTAAAACAGCAGGAAGGACTGAGCAGGTGGATGTGGAAGGAACGAAGGTAATGCAGAGGGAGAGCCAGCAAGGATTATGGCATCATTCACCATGGCGCATGCAAATGGGCACTGAAATTAATCACTGAAACAGAGCGAGTAAGCGGAGGAAAGAGCGGGAAATCGAGAGAAGCAGGAGCTAGATGACAGTGGTCGACGGTAGCCAGGACATCCGAGGACCAGGTAACACAGCTTCTGTGAGTTGCTTTTTAATTGATCGGATTCGCGAGTCCTGGCGACAACTTCTTAGGACTTCTCCAGTCCCGAGCGCCTTAGCCTACCTTCCCTCCCAACCTCCCTTCCGGCCACTAATTGCAGACACTTTTGGCCTTGGCAACATTCATCATTCGAATGAAACTACAACAAAAATTCATAATCATGCAAATGCTGCTGCAATGCAGATAGAACAGACCGAGGAACATCCGCCCGAGTCCGGGGTGTCCTGTGACTTTACTTCACTTAACTTGGCGGGCTCCTAACGACTGACACGTGAGAAGTTTTTAACACGTACACGAAGGAGAAAGCCCGGAGAAATTTACGAGTTTCTACGGCTGCTTCTCCTACTTTGTGATTTATTCCAGAGTATGAATTTCCTCGAAGCCGTCTTGTTTTTTCCATACCCCTTGTTGGAGAGTCAGAGAAGGGTATGCTGCACCTTGCCGCTCCTTGGCGATAAGCCTCTAGCACTTGAACGAATAGTGGGTAGCTCCTGGTCTCAACAGTTGATGGACACTTTTTATTTCTTTGCAATTTTTTGCCTTTGCTTTAATTTTTATCACTCTCTCCCGGCTGGGAGTCGCTGGCGCTGTCTGAAGGTGCCACACAGGTAGCACGCGATAAGACTGGCCGCAGCGCACTCGAAACGGAAAACCGCAGGGGGAAAATCGGTAGCTTGGCGCAGAAGAAAATAAAACTGAAAGCCAGGCACGAGGAGGAAATGCAAAAAATGACACGAAATCGTTAAGCGACAGCCAGGAACTTCGACTTCAACTCCTCCCGAAAACCCCATCCGTACTTTTCTCCAGCACTTTACTTCGAGGCGTCCTTCTGCTTTGTGACTAACAAGCGTGCCCAGGCAACGGAAATACTTGCCCCCGTTCGCGGCAAGTGTTGTGGCGATAAGCAGTGCCACGCCTACTCAACCCCAGCCTGCCTCTCGCCCCTCGCCACCCGCCCCTTTTCAGCCGTCGCACTTGAAACGATATGCAAATGTGCATGTGGCAACCCTCGGGGGCCTGGTAAGCAAGCGACCCTCCGAACTCTTTCTATAACTCTTCAGAATTGCCAAATAAAAATAAAAAGAAGCAATTTTTGTTAATACAGCAGCGGTTAAAGTATTAGTTCTCTGGATATTATAGGAATTACATTGAAATCTATATAAAAGAGCGAGGCAACTCTTAGTAACTCCTGAGATTATTTTAAAAATTTCTTTATAAGCTACAGTGCTTCTTTGTTTCCCCTGAGATGTACACAGAAATCCCTATCCCAATAGAGGAGGGTTAGGGCGCCATGCTTCGATGACAGCGATACGACAGGGATATATTCTGGCCGATATGGATATGGACACGGATGATGAAGGGCTGCCTGGATGCATGGCTGCATGAATTTCAATTTTTGTCATAAACAAAAAATGCGGGTAATTTGTGTGTACGCGTGGATTTTTTCGAGCCATCGATCGATCGATTTTGTTGTCACTCACCGCGCCAATTTTGGCATGCGTGTTTTTTCCTCCTCCGGCCAAAGTTTATTTTTCCCAGCCTGTGTGGCAGAACCTGCAGCTTTTTCTGCGGTTAAATTTAAATTTTGGGCCCAGGACTCGCCGAAAACAAGAGCAGGGAAAAAGTGCAAGCATGTCATATGAAAAATGCATAATAAATGAGCCTGATTGGCGGCGGAGGGCGTGGCAGCTGCGGCTGGGGAGACACGCCTTACAGTTTTTCTTTTGATTGATTTTTCCGTCATTTCCGCTTTTCGGGGGACTTCAACTATGCTGGGGCGTGACTATTACAGAAATTGAGTTGTTTTAAACGGGAGGGGCGGCCACCCTGGAAAACAAACTCCGAATGAGCCATAAAATAGTGAAATAAATTCTAGAGAAAGGCCAACATGGAAATGTCATGTGTCACAACTTTTTTTTTATAGCGGATCGTAAAAGCCAAAATGTCTACATTTGCCAACTAAATGAGCTATGCCCGAATACTCTGCATAGAGTACTCCGTACGCAGACACGCACTGCCACAGTGTCCTGGGAAAGGACTTTAAATATTTAATGCGTTTCTAATTGTGCGGGAATGCACATGCGATGTGTAGAGCACGCCCCCACCTAACTGGAATTATGCACGGCATTTATCACAAAGTTGAAATGATTTATTGTTTTCGGAATTTAAATTCAGTGCAGCAGCCTTCCTCTGTCGGTCTGTCTCTAAATTATGCTAAGTGCTTTGGCATTAGGCAACCCGAAACAACATAAACAAAAAACGAGAGCCCACAAAAAACAAATGCATTAAATTGCATTTAAAACTAATTAAAATTGTAGACAAGCACTTACGCTAACATTATTTATTATTGTTGCTGCTGCTGCTGCAGTGGCTGTTGCTTTTGTGGTTTGTTAGAAAGGTTTGGTGTAATGAGCTTACCTGCAATTAAAAGAACAAATATGGGGAAATTAGTAAAGTTTTTTATTTGAAAACTAAATTGCATAAGAGTATTTTGAAATTTAGTTTTAAGCTAGACTTTCAGTCGGTGACTTCTTTGGTCTTCTATTTTCAATTTTTTCAGTTCTCCCTCTACCTGCCACAGGTAATTTGTTGCTCAGTGGCCAACGAGGCAACAAAGGGAAAAAGGATTCTGGCAAGGATCGAAACGCAATCCCAGGCTGCATCTCGAACCCTTTTTGTTGTCTCTATGCGTCCATAAAAAAGTGGAAGGCAGAAAAATTGAAACGACATCGAATGAAAATTCTCGTACGTGTCCCAAACAATATAAAAGCCAAGACCGAAACCGAGACCAGAACCCAATCCCAATTCCGACATCCATGGGGAGTAATCGGTCTTTCCCTAGAACAAAAAACCCTCGACATGTGGACGGCAAAAAAGTGTCCAAGTAATCGAGCAACTTCAATTTGGCTGTTGTAGAAAAAATGAAAAAGAGGAAAATTGTCAGGAAAACTCCCTCTCCATCTGCCGCGTGCCCGGGCCCTCCTAAGCCACCACCCCATCTTTGCCTTTATGATTCCATTTAGCGCCTGGCACGCCAATTACAATGACAATGAATAATTATTCGAGACCAAAGAGCAAATCCCGGGCAGGAATTTTAATGCAGCAGATGCTGCTCTCTATTTTTGTGCAAAATTTTAATGAAGTTCCATCCGCCCTTTGTTGTGCAAATTATCTTGGCTTTGAATTTGGATATAATTCGGATTCCGATCCCGAATCTGAATCCGATTCCTCCGGCAAATGAAAATGCAAATGCATTATCATTAACAAAAGACATTAATTACTTTGGGGGAATTATGAAAAATGGTTGAGGGACTTCGCGGTGCACCGTTTAATTGCCAAACATTTTTGCACATATGCACAAATTAGTGTGACAATTGTTCCGTCCGCGTTAATGATAATGACGGCTATAGTCGCACACGATATTGCATTACAGCTCATCGCTCATCCAGCCGCCCAATTTTGAAATCCCAATCCGGGTCCCGTTGACAATTTTCGCCATTAGGTTGGATGGGCGACGACAGCCGCCGGACGGGCAGCAAATCGCAATTGGGAACGGAACCATTATATCAATTACTCAAAACAGGACTGTATGGCGCACCCTCACAAAGGCACTCGAATAGGGCTGCAAAGTTGGCTAATTTATAGCTGAAACTACCATTTTGTTATGAAATAAATTTGTCATTTAAATCATATTGCAGTGTGTTATGGACTTTTCTTTAAATCTAATTTAACTACCTTGGCTAATAGCATCAGTGGTGATGTCTAATAGCCCTTCTTCCTGCCCTGAAATCGAGCATTGCAATTGACGAAATAATTTGCTGCATTGTCATTTTTGGTTGCCATCGATACCAATCCTGAGCTCCGGCAGATGCAGATGATGGCAACAGAGTTTCGGGCTGCCACGCCCCCCTGCCAAGTGGTGCTGTTCAGTATTCAGCATTGTGGACCAGTTGGCCACTGCCACCCCCTCTTGTTGCGTAACAGCTGCATCGATGATTTGATTTGATTTCCTTAGATAATTGCCAAACTGAAACATGTGCGAGAATTTGCGAGGCCGAGAGGAGCTAGTCCCCAGGGTGATATTCGATGATGACGGCCAACCACTAAGAATTAATCAGAGCAGAATATCAAATTGAGCATCCTACACGATTTCATTCGCATATAGTCCTGCCTCCCGAGTCTAGTTCCCCAGAGGGTACGAGAACCGAGTGTCGAAATGAAGTCATTGATTCGGGGATTTAATGGTTACATGATGGATGGTTTCGTTCTGCTACAGTACATATGTGCATATTTGAGGGTGAATCTTACGTAGTGAGCTCTGATTGCTGACGTATTCTAGTAATACATGAATTAATATACTTCATTAAAACATAGTAGAGTTCATTTTAAGCAAAGATTATAAAATAGACTTCATCTGTTCCCAACATACTTTTAAAACAATACCCCCACCTGTTTTTTATTTTTTTTTATTTTTTTTTTTTTGGCGCTATCATCACATTTGTTAAAGTCTGTTGGAGCTCGGTAGCCAAACTCTCATCAACTCTTGAGCGTTTTTTGTATAGATGCTTAGCGCGGTTTTTACATTTTACACTGTTTTGTTACAAAAATGTTTTGTCTTTTTTTGTTACAGAGATTTTCTTGAGATTTTTAATTTTTTTTTTTGGGTTTTCTGGGTGTTTGTGATTTTCTGTGGCTTCAGTTTCATTTTGTCGATTTTGGAGTGTACGAAAGGTGGCCTCATACAAAAGTGTAAAAGTTCTAAATTATAAAACTTAGGGCCCTGCCTCGACAAAAAATGCTCTCCTACTCCTTGCTTTTCTCTACTCTACTCTTCGCTACTCTAGCTACTCTACCTCAACTCGGCGTTTTTCTAGCTTGCTATCTATTCTTTTTTTTGCATTTCTTTGGACTTTTACAATTTTTTTTTTACATTTTTGAATTTAATTTTTTGGGGTGTTTTCTAGTGAAATTTTAACGTTTTTTTCCAGGCCCATTTGTTAGCAATTTTCTTGCTTTTGAAGCTTGTGAAAAATTGTTTTCGTTTATCGTTGATCGTTGATCGTTTTTTGGTTGCGCAAAACCCTTTAAGCTATTTCTATGTTTATGAATTAAATTGCTTTTCACTATTTTAGTGGTTTTTTTTTGCGACCGACTTTGCTTGGCGATGGATGGGGGATGTTGCTTGGCTTTTTTTATTTTGGTCATTTCACATTGACAGTTCCCTTCGAGACGAGTCGAATCTACGATTAAAGTCTACCTATCATCATTATCACATAATTATCCAACGTCAAATTTTCAAATCGGTGTAAATCCGCGCCCGGCAACTTCTACAAGACAACTTTCTTTTACAACCTTTCCATTTTTTTTACGTTCTGATGGGTGGAGATTCTGGTTGCTGTATAAAAAAATATCGATATCGATAGAGTATATATGATCTTAGATCGAACTTTGTTTTTTTTCGAGGAGAGTACGCTGTTTGAGTGGTGTGACTGTAAGTTTAGGTGGTTCTGTTGTGTTGAGAGAGATGCTGTTAGTGGTTTCTAAGCAAGTGGCGGCTCGGCGGCTGTGGTGGCCACCGAGTCATCAGAGTTGGCTTGCATTTTTTGGAGGCTCGTCTTCTGCTGGCCAGGGATGTTCACATGATCTAGGGGCCCCTCGTTCTGCTCCAGTTTCTCATTGATGTCGCTCCACACGGCCGTTGTGGCCTTGTCCACCATCAGTTTCGAGGGCCCGAGCGACCTCAAGGATCCCCGGTTAAGAGTCTGCAGATGGTTCTCGAAGAAGTCACTCTCCGCCGACTCAAGCGTGGGGGGCTGCATCAGGATAGTGGGTCCGTCATAGCTCTCGAATATGGAGCTCAGGTTCCTGGTGGACTCCAGTCTGCGGTAGCTGGCGTGGAAAATGGCCCTGATCCGCTCGAAGGTCTCGCTGTCGTACACTGACCGGGCCGTATTGGTCTGGTCGAAGGGCTCTTCGATGCACAGCTCGTTCCACTGGTGGATGTCGTTCTTGGGTGCGTTGGACGCCCGGCACACTTCCACGGGCAACACACCGCCCACCCGTATCGAAATTGCATACTTTCCGTACTCGAAGATGCTGTAGTAGTGCAGGAAGCTGAGCATCAGCTCCCCCAGGCTCTGGGTGTTCTCCGACTGGTAAGAGTCCATCACCTCGTTCATGTCCACGTACCCAAAGTCGCAGGGCTGTAGAAGAGTGAACTTGTCCGGGTACAGCTTGTGGAGGCAGGGCAACACCGGAGGATTAACGCCCGACTGGAGGAAATGGATCACCATCAGCGACAGGGAGTAGGAGGATATGGTCATGTTCTTGGCATTGTTGATGTTATGGTACTGGGCCCACTGCTTCACCGTCAGGGCCATCGGACGGACACGCCATTCCATCTGGGAATAGCAGTACAGGAGATGGGTGTTCCTGATCCCCACGGAGTTATTGAAATTGATGTCCACCTCGACCTTGTGCTGGCGGTCTGTGAAACGCAGTATGGGCACTCGTGCCTCGATAAGATTAAAGTCCTGGAACACGTTGGTGCGGTACAGAAGCTCCCTCATTAGCTGCAAGTGGTAGACGGCCTCCATGCGGGGATCTAGGTTGGGGTTCGTGCAGGCGAGCATGCAAATGTCCATGTCGGAGCACTTGGACCCGAAGTTGGATATCGAGGAGCCGACCAAATAGAGGCCATATCGTGGGTAGGTGGTCTGGAATTGGGCGGCCATCTTAGTTCTCTGTATGTTATCTTCCCACCAAAATTCGCCCCCGGACTTACCATTGTCACCGAGTAGATGAAGCGCCACAGGCGCATCTTGATCTTGTACAAGTGTTGCGTTTGCTGGGCGTCCAGGAACTTTTTCCAGATCGACAAGGACAGAGGCTCCCACTTGGTGCGGCTGGGCACTGAGCGGGGCGGACGCCTCATCTCCACCTGGTTAGACCGGAGCAAGAAACGATCGGCGGGTGTGTACCCGAAGAACTCACTCCAGTAGCGGTTGTGTATGACCAGAGGCAGTTCGTCCTCCTGGAAGTCGTCCTGCGGGCGGGTTGGATGATTTCTGTGATTGTCTAGTGGAAAGGAAGCACCTACCATTATAGCCTTATGGCCCATCGGAGACACTGTACTCTTGGTTGAACAAGCTGACGGGGTGCAGGACAAATTCGAGGCCACCGATATCGAGTCCGCCTCCTCCTTCGAGCCACTGTCAAGGCCGTCCAGGCCATCCGGCTCGAGCTTGAAGTCCTCCATGTCCCCACAGCAGGCTCCCATGCCCCGGGGACTGACCATATTTCCAAGTCCCATGTGGTGGTGGTGCGACTGCTTATGGTGGTAGTGGGACCTGTAGCCGTTCGTGTGCTGCGACTTGCGCTCGAGCTCTCTTAGGTGGTGCATGTCGCCGTAGGGCACCAGATTGGGGCCACTCAGCTCCGGGACCTGGGTGTCCGTGGCCGTGGCCAAGCAACTGACCATGATCGTCCGCACCACCGACTCGACGGAGGCGTCGCTCAGCTCGCTGTCGGAGCCGTCACTGTCTAGGCTAGAAGCTAGGCTCATGCATGACTGGTCGTCGTCCGGCTCCTCCGTGTCGGAGCTGGCGTGGGTATCTAACTCGGAGATCATCTGCTTGTGGTGGTGCGAGTGGTGATAGTGGGAGTGGGGATGGTGGTGGTGGTGGTGCGTATTGATGTGGCTGCTGTTAGTGCTGTGGCTGTTGTTGCTGTAGCCATGCGGCTCCAGGTCGGAGGAGAAGCCGCCATGGGCTGGATCCAGACCCAAGTCAGCATACTCGTGGCGCTGATCGAAGTCCGTTTCCAGAGGCTGCTCGCCCTCCGAGGTGGTGCTGCTGGCCGTGGCCGTAGCGACTCCTCCTCCTTGTCCAGCTCCCGCGCTTCCTGCGGTTGCTCCTCCTGCTGCACCCACTCCTTGACCACTGGCACCCGCTCCGGTTCCGCTTCCGCCGCCGGTGACTGCCACTGCTCCTTGTACGCCTCCCAGTCCCGGGGCATACACCATATAGTGACCTGGCTGATAAACGTAGGGCACGTCCATCTGCCTGGATTGGAAGTAGCGCGACGTCTGTCTGTGGCCCGATGCCTTGTTGTAGTCCATTGCATGTCCTTGATAAGTACTGTGGAATTTGGGCCTTCTCACGGCCGGTTGCGGCTGCGGAGACGGTGGCTGCTGGTTCGGCGGTGGTTGCGGTGGTTGCTGCGGCTGCTGCTGCTGTGGCGGCTGATAGGTTCCAACTGGAACTGCCACACTCACCGTCACGGACTTCCTCTCCGTCGGCTCCATTGCATTGTAGCGCACCCTGTTGCGGTATGTTCTCTGAGGATGCTTGTTGGGCGACATGGAGGTAGTCGAGCTCGGTCGCCCCAACTGCGACTTGGAGGAGGAAGCCGACAGCGACCCCGACGAATTGGAGGTCTTCTCCTTGCCGAAGGGATTCTTCCCGCCACGCTTGCTGGTGGGCCGCGGTCTCTGGTAGGTGCTGGCCGATCCCTGGATGTTGCGGTTCTGGTTCGTGGCCGGCGGATCGCTGGTGGTGGCTCCGCCAGCAGAAGTGCTTGCAACCAAGTTGGTTCCTGTGCTCGCGGCTCCTGCCGCTGTCCCGGCTGCCACATAGGTCCGGTTTCCACTCACGGTACGTTGGTCGAAGGGTGGCTTGTAACGGGGTCCCCCGCCCATTCCTCCATTGGTACTGTTGTAGAAGGTCTTAGACTCCCGGTGGAACGTCGTAGATGCTGATACTGGGACTCCACTCACTGCTCCGCCGCCTCCACGTCCGTTCGCCAGACGATCCCGATGTGAATTAGGCCTTGTATACCGCCAGGTGGTTGCGGGGCTAGCCGGACTGGTCGTGGATCCAGCCGGGCTGGTCGTGTGAGAGGCGGTGGCTATGTGGTGGCTACTTCCTGTAGTAGGACTAGTAGCTTCTTCTGTTGCTTCACCAGCCACTGTAGCCGTGGACGGCGATGGTGCTGGAGAGGTCTGATGCGGCGACTGGGGTAGTCTACTTGATCTGGCCATTCCCGGGACCTGGGCAGTGTGCAGTCCGCCCGTGGCCTGGTTGTAGTAGCCCGGATAGATGATTCTCTGGCCACCGTAGGTGTGCTCGAATCCCAACGGCATAATGGGTATGCCGTACTGCGAGGAGTAGCCCTGGTTGTATGGATAGTTACGATCGAACTGCCAGACGGCGTTCTCGGTATGCCAGAGGCGGCGCTGTGGTGCGCTGGGCAAGTAGCCCTGGTATATGAACTGTGCGGCCGACACCCCACCAGGTGATGCTGATCCCGCCGAGCTAGTAGTCACTCCCGCCGCGCCACTTGCAGCTGCAGCGGCTCCTCCTGCATAGCGGCTTCCCGGTGAGCTACCATTGGGTCGCGGTGAGACAGACATCCCGGCGGAGGACAGAAGCGGCAGGTGGGTGGTGAGGGTCGGCGGTGTGGTACGCATAGTTCTGGGCGTGATCGAAGAGGGCGTCTGTATGTTTAGGGTGACTCCGGCCAAGCTCTCACCAATTCCGTAGAGAAACTCCATGGAGTACTTGTAGCCACCCGGTGGGCGGGGGCAGGTATGCACCACCGTGGTTTTGCGCTGCCTACGCGGCTTCGGGGTACTCTGCTCCAGGTCCCCGTTGCGGGCTCGCATCCGTTCCTGATCCTGTTGCTGCTGTGCCGCTACCATTCCATCTGGACTGGGTTCTGGATTTGGGTTCTCCATGGTCGGCGACGGGAATATCATCTCCGACTGAATCTCATGCTGCTCCTTCTCCATCTTAGTCTTCGCTTGGGTTTCTGTTCCTGTTTCTCCTTCCTGACGAACTCCTATTCCTGTCGATGTGGATTTTGTAGGGGTACTAGTGGTGGTGGAGGTGCTAGTGCTATTTGTTGCCGGCGTAGGTGTGTGGTTAGTCGTGTTACTGTTGCTAGTTGCGGTTGAGGATGCCGCTGCCATTGCCGTTGCTGTAGTAGCTGCTGCTGCTGCGGCTGCTGCTGCCAAAGCAGTGGACATTGCTACCAATGCGCGCGCGGCCTGGTCTCACGATCCAAACAACATATATCTACATATATATGTGTGCGTAGGTACGCGCAGATGCTAAAGAATATGTTGTGTGTTCCGGTTCTTCTGTCTGCCACTCCAATAAAGCAAAGAGTTGACAGCAAACTGAACGCCTGGATTGGGAGTCCGAAACTGGGGCTCTAGATGCGTTACGGAGCTCTATTCGGACGGAGTTCGGATCTCGTTGAATTCTAAATCGATTTACCAGAAAAGTTTTCGCCTGGTGTGGTCCGACTCGATCCCTAGAGTGCGTCCTTCATTCTGTGATCTCCCTCCGCCGGTTGTCTGTTGTCTTTTGTTGTCTTTTCTTGTTTTACGAAAGGTATACGCTGAATAACTCTGACTTTTCATACAATTTGTACAGAAATTTAACACAATTTTCCTCAAGGATTAATCACGACACACACATACGTAAAAAAAAAAGATACCTGTCATTTTGAAGTTCTGTAAGCTTGTGGGTTGCCTCACTGCCTGGGCAGTGTTGGTCAACAGGGTTGTGGCACTTAACATGCCATTAATATTCAATCAAATAATGGCTATAATATGGTTAAAAGACTTACAAAAAATCGTAAACAATACGAAGAAATGGAAAGGGTTTCAGATCTTAAGCTAAGACCCCATTTTTAAAGCCCAGCGTGGAAACCCCAATAACAATCGATTGTGTTGTAGTGTTGCTCACTAGAGTGACACACATATCGAACACTTTCACTTCAAAGGGGTTCACACTTCGCAGAACTCTTATTTTGTGTACTTTTTGTGGCAATCCTTTTAGCTCTCCTCTCCTGCCACTTGAGCCAAATTTCTTTGACGCATTGGTGGCAACAAAAGAGCTTCAATGCTGACACCATTTTCCCGAGACAAACAGCCTAGAACAAGAATGGCAGGGGTGGAGTGAATCTGCGGCATCCACTCAACACAGTTTTTCGTTCTAAGCCCGGCTCAGACTCCCATTCTTCTCGCTGCTGTCCTTTGTCTTCGAATTACGCTCGCAATTTGATTTGCTTATGTAAATTATGAAAATTGGCCACAAAGAGCAACCGCAACTCGAGAGACGAGTCTCCCGTGCCACGGATTCAATTCGATTCGCCCGGCTCAGCCCGAAAAATACTCCAAAAAGTTTACAATTTTTTTTTTGCTTTCCTCTGTAATTTGAAACAAATCAAATTTATTGCCCCAGACGCAGTGGCGCCATTGGCAATTTTCAGATGCGGCCAGATGCGGTGAGCATATGAAATGAGCCCAGTGGCGGCGACTCTGGAAAGGGGGTTGCTGGAAATGGTTCGGTCTACGTCCATATTCGGATACGGGCCGGGGCCGGGCGCACACATATTCTAATTAGATTTATAACGCAACAATAACTGTGCTGTTGCTACATTTATCCCGCCCCCTGCCCTTCCTTCACGCAGAATGAGATTTCGAATTTAAAATTTTTCCATTTTCCATGAGTTATGGTCAGAGATTGTACTAGAAACAAGGGGTTGCGGTTAAATGTACTGAGAGCCGACTTTCCCTTGAATATTTTATACATTTGGAATATATGTAGCATTTTATGGAGAGCTTTGGGATCACTGCAAAGATATTCCAATGATGATAAGTCCTGCGCTGCTCAATCCTACGTGAAAATCGGTTGAGTCATGCCGTATTATTGGACAAGTCCTGCCTTCTGATCCGGCGCCCCTCATTCAGTTCTGTGTTCAGAAGCGTGTTTCAGATTTTCGATTTAGCACACACCCAGAGACATCTTTGCCCCGTTTTTCTTTTCAATGTTTTTTTTTGGGGGGGTTCTTTGGGTAAACTAAAATTAGCCTCGAAAAAAGTTTCATATTACATGCAAGCAATTTGCCAAATAAACTGTCAGCAGCACTCAGGGCTAGTGAAAAGGGGCGTCACTGTATACAATGTAGTGTGCAGGGAGAAGATGCTTCGGCCCGCCATCGATTGAGCCCTGAATAATTCACAAAGGCTGGAATCAGGAGAGGACCGAGCCAAAATGCCATGGTCCATGTCCCCCGAGGGAAAAACGCAGTACAAATAAGACAGCTTCGAGGTGGAGGGTGAGTCCTGCGTGGGACCAAGGACCCCGGGGTTGGACTCTCATATTACCTATCCCAAAGGGAGGACGCACCTCCACCCTGCTTTTTTATGGAAAGTAAAAAAATCCCAACCATTGACTTTTTATTTCGTTTCATTTTCGAAAATCCATTCGTTCTAAGACAATAAAGCGTGACAGGTAATTAGATTAAACTAATTTCGGTTTCAGTCTTTTTATTTTTTATTGGCAACCGGCAATCGTCAACGCACCGAATTGAATGCCTTTTTTGCCATGTTGGTTAATAATTTTATTAGTGTTTCCCTTGTCAAAGTGGCAGAGCTGACAGCCGAGTGCCGCAATGCAACACTGGCGCCGCTTTGTGTATTTTTGTATCTTTTAAATATTTCTGTGTGTATATGTGTGTGTGTGCGAAAAGCAAATAATTAATAATTCATGCAACACGATTGACAGTGCGCCCCAGTTGAACTCTTGCTGTTGCTTTTATTTCCTCGGCCAGGGCCAGGTTCTGGGCCTGGGTTGTGCCTCCTTTTTATTTGTGGCACGCTCATAAATTTACAATTACACATGCCAGAGTGGAGACTGGCCGGGGCACGCGTTCGTCGCTCCTTTTGCGTTGTTTTTAATTTAATAAATTAATAAAACGGCAACGTGACAACACTGGCAACACGGGCAACACTGGCATCAAAGTGGCAAAGTGTTGCCATTTGCATTTTTAATGCACTTTACCCTGCAACTCGGCGCGTAAAAATAATTATCAACTGAATCGACGATGAGACGGCGAAAGAGGGCCATACCTGGGAGGAAAAAGCCCCAAAGCGGAGGAGAATGGCTGAAAAATGTTTAATTGAATTTCCTCAGCATGCGTGTCAACTCTGACACTCTGTCAAAAGCACGCCATCTATTGCAGCATCGTTTGATTTGTTTCCGGTTCTGTGTTTTTTGTTTTGCAAAGTCCCTGCGAATTCAATTTCACTTTCAATTGCAGTTAATTGCTGGCCCCCCCCAGCTCTGCGAAGAAAATAAAAACCGAAAATTAAACCCCAGCACGGTCGACTTCAGCACTTTCCTTTTGGCACACTTTGGCACACAATGCCAACCGGAGGAGCTGCCTCACCTGCTGAACGCAGTTAACCCCAATTATGGGCACAAAGACGAGGGCTCCAGACAGACAACTAGTACACTGGCCAAAAAAATGCACGATTTTTACTATAAGGTAAGTGAAGTAAATAATCGGATATATAAATATTAAAAATATCTCATTTTTTTCAGTGTTTTGTTGGCCAAAGTGCAGTAGTTAAAATATTTAAGCCACAACCCGGCAGCAGCGAGTTGGAGTTGAAAAATGTAAGTAAGATGGAACGCTGCCGCAGGCATTAAAATAATAAGGATAAGGAAGCGGTTGTTAACCACGAAACCGCTCAAAAATGAATGAATGAATGAGAGACCAGAAGCCGGGAGCCAGGAGCCAGGAGCCAGGCGTCTGGAGTCCTGTGCACCCTGCGAGTCCTGTAAGTGAGTGAGTCCCGGAGTCGCGTGCTCTCCGGGCGTGTAAGCGACTCGTTTGGACTCGGACTTTGTTCATTATGCGTTTCCTGTTTGCATAAGACCGAAAAAGCGTCAGCTCCTGTTCCTGCTACTGGCCCGGTTGTTATAATTGTTCTACGGCGTTCTGCGGCTGGCAGGCAACAATTCCTGGTGCGCCCCATTGTGACCGGCGTTAAATTTCGAAAGTTTGCCCTGTTTGCTCCGCCTTGAGGCTATTTGACAAAACGAGAAACCGGAGCGACACAAGAAAAAAGTGAAAATTGCATTGCCAGCCGAAAAAGGAAATAGGCGAGAGTTTTCATTTTTCCACTTTTAATTATGAGAAGCTCTGGATTTGGGTAAACGTGGCGGAAGATTGGACTTGATGCCAAAATATGGAGGTATATATAGTATATGAATATCTATCATTTAAATTTAGTAATTCCTATTATTCCAAAGGCCATTACAACATTACTCAATGCCATCTGGCTGACGACTCGACTCATTTGTCCTTTCCCCGGAAAAGCAACTATCCCCATCCCAGGGCTAATGAATTCACCTCATCGGGAAAGTGTGCCACATTTGCCTGATTAGCTTCTCAGCTGCCCCATGGCTTTTGTTTCACTCGCACAGCCCCCGATCCACCCACGGCGACGACCCACTTATACAGAAACGGTCCTCGACAATGAAATATATTTTTAATCAAGCCAAATCGAATTCAAAGCAATACACCGGTGGCTCATTATTTAGGCAAATGTACGGCCATTAACTACACACAAACACACCGGGGTCCGGAGTACGGATCAGAGGGACTGGAGCTGACCCGGAGCCATCGAAACCTCGGGTGGACCGAAAATTACAACCCAAAACAAATTGACAAATGTTGCCACTTAATGTGTGCTGTTGCAGCCGGGCTAAAATGTTTAACAATTTCGTATGCCAAAAATATACAAACTAATTAATAAGAGAAACAACACCGAGGGAGTCGAGTCGGGCCGAGGGAATCGAGCTGCTGGTGAGTGACTGACTGGCACTGGATTTTATTTGATTTTGTAAAAATTTAATTTCAACAAGGAATTCCTTCTCACTGGCGGCAATTTTTCAACGCACCCAGCCACTCTGACTTGGCTTGACTTTCTTGAGGGAATTTTGCATTTTGTTTGAATTATTGCCTTCATTAAGATTGCGTTGTTGATTTGCCCGGCCCGGCCCAGCCCTCCCTTTATTTCAATGCTTTTTTTCGGATTTTTTTTCTGTGAGCGACAGCACGACTCCTCCCATCAACGTTCCCATTTTCCATTTCCATTGCCTGCCACTCAGTTGCTGGCTTTCCCAGCGAGTTTTCGCTTTGTTACACCTCTAGACCTGAACCAGACTACTCCCGGTGCTTCCCTGCTGCTCAATTATTTCGGCTACAGTGCGAGACTGTTACACATCTTGAAAATGCTGCGACTCTGCACTTGACAATAAATTTTATTCATCCAGCTGGGGGCTTGTATTTTTAGCTTAATTGTGAATGAAGTTGATCTGCCTCCGCCGTCGAGTGCTGACATGTGCCCACACCCCCTGTCGCAATATTTCTTATTATTTCCCCTTTATTTTATTTTATTTTTTTTCGCGATTTCCTATCCCTGCCTGCCTACGCGTGTGTAATTGTGCGAAATTCATTCACATGGAAAATTTGCCAGACTGTAACCGCTGAAGTCATAATTATGCGAATATTTTCCGCCTTGGTTGGGAAATGACTTGTTGGCGGTGGGCATTTGATTAGCAGGTTCTTTGAATGAAATGCTTTTGCATAATTAGCAATATTTTGTTACAAATATTTGGAGCATTAGCATATTTTCTTGTTTAATGTTTAAGGGCCCATATCTCCATCAAAGTCGGCATTTCCCTTTAACAATTGTCTAAGCAGGGCATTACACAGCTCTGTAAGCAGCTTAGGAAATAGTTCCTGCACTAGAACTTCGGCCAGAACACTAACCAACAAAGCTGAACAAAGCTCGCTGCTGCCATTAAACCACTCATAACCCAGATACTTCAAGGGGGAAAAACAATAAGTACGAATGGAGAGTGGTGGGTGGAGGGTGGTGTGTGGTGTGTGGCAGGCAGGCAGCTTGTTGGCCGGTACTTATGCCAAATGCGTTTGCGATTTGTGTCAATAAACGCAGTAGCAGCAGCTAGCGGAGGAAAAAGTATAAAAGCTGGTATAGCTGGGGAGCAGGAAGGCGGCGGCAACTCGAGGAAAGAAAGAAATTTCTATTATCTGTGCAAAGTGTGCGCGAAATTGAAAATTGCAGGCAAGCAGCAGCAGTAGCAGGAGCCAGAATAGCTCGGCACTGTGCTCTAAATTTTCATAGCCGTGCCAGTTGATAAACTCTAATATGACATTATGGCGAGCGAGCAGGAGCCCGAGCTGGAGCCGGGCTGGTGCGCCTTGGCTTATGCTAGCATTTTGCGAAATTGCAATCGCATTCCAGTTAAGCACGGGGGCAGGAGCAGCAATATTGCAACAGCGCCACCATAGTGGGTTGTTTTTGTATACATAGACAACATGGCAACAAGTTTACAAACACATTGCGGTTCCGCGCAAAAGTCAATTACCATTTTAACTGGCATTCGTCGAAGCCTTGCCGCGATGCAGTTGCCATAGCCATAGATGTATATCCTCCAAAGCGATAGCGATATATCTATATGCCAAACTTTACCTGCAGCAGGCCCCATCCACGGGCTCGGGGGACCCAGCGATTCAGTCAATCAGTCGGTAATCGATTTTGTCTGGGCGGCATCGCCATCGAACTCGTTCGGCACTGAGACAAAATAATAGCAGATCGTCAAAGATGATTAAAAGGTTAGACCATAACTAAAGAACAGAGATCGACCTTTAAAAAAGTAGGGGTGTGGAGAACCCTGAACCGTAAAGGGGCTTAAAGTCCCAGAGTGTCTAGCCAGCAAGGAATACATTTTCTTGCCGTGTGTGTTCAGGTTTTGGTGCTGGATTGGGGTTCAGGTTTCGGTCTGTTGCTTGAGGTTAACAAATATGCGTTGAACGCTCACGATCCGTCTACCGCTTCCGTACCCGCTCCCGATCCCGCCCCTCCCGCTTTTTACGCACAATTTTCCTTTGGCAAGTTGGCGCTCGCTGGTTTGTCGAAATTGAATGTAAATATTTATTTTTATTTGCATCTGTTGGGTGGATGCGTTTGTACGTTTGTGCGAGTATCTTGTTTGCTCCTCGACATAATTAGACGATGTCTGTGCGAGTTCCATGACGTCTGCGGTTCTACGATTGCAAATGATTGCAAACCCGTCATAGATTTACAATATTTACCCATGCAAATTGCCTTGAGCCACAGACCCGGTTGCTGCGAGGGGGCAGGGAGTTCAAATTACGGGGCGTCAACCTTAAGTCGGGTATTCATAATTGAATTTTCATGTTTGCCACACTGCCATTTACTATTGCTGTGCAGCATTTATGAGTTACTGGCTGTTAAGAAATTCAGAAAAAAAAGGGGAAAAAAGAAATTACACATTTAACGATATGAGGCAGCCGGGCAGACACGCAATGTTTGGGCAGGTCCTGGCAAAAGGTCCTTAACTGGCCGTTTGCTTGTTTTAATAACATAATTGAAAAGTGCTCTGAGCAAGGTAAATGGAATGCAGACGCTAGTTGGCAGCTGGCTCTGATTACACCGAAAGGATATCCCACCCCGAAGGTCCTCAATTCCAGGGTGTTGGTAATGGTGTCGATCGCGTGTCCCGGCGCCTTGTTAACAGGCGTTTGTCCTCTGTTTAGCTGGCCCGGGCCAGCTTTATTAGCGTGAATCAATAGGCCCAGGGCTGGACGGGAAAAACATGCCATTGTGCTCCATAATTAACTGCAATTTCACTCGCAACCGGCAAGGATATTGATTCGCTGCCCTCTGTTCTGAATTCCTCGATATTTATTTCCACTTCTGATGGTATAGATTTCCTTTCCACTTGAATAATGAGCATTCCTGCTGCGCCGTCTGATGGAAAATTGAAACTATTTTGCATACCAAGGGGCGAGGCATTTTAATTTGAATTTCTTTTCAGCAAGTGATCAGCTCAGCTCAGCTCAGGACAAGGATATTTCGTCTCCCCCGCCCCCAATGGCAACATTAAGGATAATTGTTGTAGTTAGCATGTACTCTGGCATTTATAATGCGCTTCATTTATTTCTCGGTGGAAATTCCTGGCTCCAACTCCCACTTCGGCGCTGCTTTGCATATTTCCCTCTATCTCTATCGCTAATGATAAAAATGTTGATTATGCATTTCTTTTTTTATTGCTCTTGGCTCTTTCGTGTTGATTGCGGTTGATTGCGTTGGTTATTCCAACAGGATGATGGACGAGGTGGGGCAAGTGATTTGGCCCAGGTGTGGAGGCGGGGAGGGTCTTTGATGGATGAGGACCTCTCCTCGAGTCCTTTTCCATTGACAGTTTCGTGGCTTGCATTAAAAGTTAACTATCCTGCAAGCTAGCTCTGAAACGATGTGGCCATAATTATCTGCTCTCCGCAAATGAGGAGATACATTCATCAGCATCCTTGCGCCTGCTGCCTTTTAAAACCATTCCATTAGCTAACCCTCTTAGCATTTTGGCCCTGCACTAATTACAGTCAGAATGCCGCGGCTAATTGCCAAATGCGAGTGCAGCAACCAGCACTATTTTGGCCCGAAACTCCGGAGGATTGACATTCAACTCCGCCGTATCATAATTCCAAGCGCCAATCCTGCAAGTCAGCCGCCGATAGAACGGCGCGATGATGGCGGAAAACCATCACCATCCGACAGTCGGACAGACAGACACAAACAAATTGACGTGCCGACACATCGACTAATGGACATGACGGCACTACAAGGGGTTATATACCCCGGATCCGGGTCGAAAACAAATTGTAAGCTCGCACTCGCTCTCGAAAATGATAGACAAATGCCAAATGGAAGCGCGGGCGAAGCTCGCTGCCTGCAAAGCGAACGAAAATTGCTCGCTTTATGGTAAAAATTGCATAAATAAATCATGTTCTAATATTGCACTTGCCCTTGCAACAATCTGTCAGAATGGGCGAGTGCCTGCACCCACAGGAAGTGGATCCGTGGATCCGGATGTGGCGGTGGCAGTGGCAGTGGCAGTGAGGGGCTGGCTCGTGGCAGACAATGGATTCCCGGATCCCTGAATTCTGCACCAGACCCACAATGCTGCGATGCCGGAGGACTGAGAGGCAATGTCAAGCCGTGGCGTGAATGAGTGCGCACAAAATGGCGTTTAAGGCCATAAACAGCAAACGAGTCGCGGGGGGAGTGGCAATTGGGAGGCAAAGGACTCTGGACTGGAGGAAACCAATCGATGTTGGGCCATAGATAGTGCCGACTCATCTACTGCCGCCCTCCTGCACTTGACAAGTGCCCTTCTCCCGTTCGGTGACCGACCCGGCTGGTCCAGCAAACCGAAACTGAAACTCGAAAACGAACCCAAAACCGGGGCCTAGACCTCAACCTGAACCTGCTGCACTGAAAAAAAACCACAAACAATCCATAGGCTTTTGAAAGATAACTAACTATAGCTTACTCTCCCCCTGATTGGAATATCTGTAGTTATGTACCTGTGTACATTGTGGTTTCCACTCTGGAATGTCCTTTGAAGTGGTTACCCCCCATTTCTCTCAGTTTACTTTTCTAGTATCTATGTCGGGGTCTAGCGCTTGTCTGACAAACTGAATCGCCTGTCTGTTTTGGCGCTTAATTCGTCACTAAATGAGATTTTTTTTCCCGGCTTGATTCGGTTTGGTTTCGTTAGGAATTTTTTTTTCTATTCCCTCGTTTTTGGCCATTGTTGCGCGCCATCGAAATTGCTATTTTGGTAGCTTCTGGACGGACGAGCGGACTAGTGAGTTTGCCGCTGTGGCTTTCGAATTGCCAGAGTGGCTGGAAAGGCCGAGAGGAGGTCTCCATGGGTTGGAGAGGTTCGAGAGGAGATGCTGCCTGGCGCCGACAGTTGCAGCCACTTTGCAATAACACAGCGTGAAATTGCAACGCCAAATCGAATCAGTCCGCACGGGAAATTCGATTTTTTGCCCGCCCAGTCCAGCCCAGCGAGGCTGATGGCGAGGCTCCTCCTGATCCTACTGGTGGTGCTCCTCCGGTACTCTGTACTCTATATGTGTATAGCACCCACTGGCCACTAGTCTTTTGCGGGCAATCAGACAGCAACAAATGCCAGACGGAAGCTGGAGCGGATTCGGAATAGGAATGAACAAAACAGTGCCGACTGGGGAGCCGGCAGGTGGGGAAAAAGAAAGAGCAGCGTTGCAATTTGGAGGCAAAAGTTTTCGGTCAAACACACTGTTGCTGCCGGCGGGGTAAACAAAAACAAAGCAGTTGATTTGTCAGTGTCACTACTTTTGATAGTCGACTGAAAAGTACCCTCTCTTCAGAGTAGAAAATATAGCTTCTAATGAAGCTCCAATCTGAGCCTTGTATTAAATAATCAAGATTTTACATTTTAAAATAATGGCTTTCAGAAGCATCAGTTCCATCAGATCTCCCCTCTTGATGAAATGAAATTTGAAAATGTGTTGAATGAAGCTCGATTTCTTTTGTATCCTTTTTTGGATGCCACTCGTCCGACTGACCAGCCACCCACTCAGACTGGCCCATTGTGGCATAAATTGCTTATTTATTGTTTAAATGCTTTCTCTGGCTGCTAAACGACATTTTCAGCGCTGCTGGCCATTGTTTAAATACGCTGATGCCTCCTGATGGCAAAACCACTGGTGCCAGACTACACGTGTCCGACGAATGGGAGTAATTCCTGTCTCCACTCAGGTGTGCCTGTTAAGCAGATTTGAATGTGCGAAAGTTGGCATTGTTCTATGTTCTATGCAAACTATTAAATTGGGTTCTGAAATTCGAGGGGAGCTCTTTGGTGGCAGGTGGCAAGTGGCAAGTGGCGGGACAGGAAACAATTCGAGTGGGGAAATGGCAAAATTGATGCTTGATGAAGCAGTAAATTAATTTCGGACATTTTTCGAATCATTCAGTGCGACATATGTATGCAACAACGGGCAGGTGGACACTGAATTTCCATTTAATAGGTTTATGGATATTCATTAGCATATTTAGGAGGGAATGCCAATAGAGGTGTCTAAATAGAGGTGTTGTATTTGTCCAATGATAAGTCTATAATGGACCAGTGAGGTCTGATTTTGTAGCAGCGTGTGAAGAGCCCCTCAACGAGAATATCATTCAAAAAAGTGTCATATGCAAATTAACTGAAATTGCCTCCTCACGACACGAATCGCAAAACCGTTAAGATCATGTCCCCTTAGCGGGGATCATCCAATTTCGGCCAACTTCGGGCTCCGCAGGCGTTGCCAATCAAGAGGAGCAACTGCATCGACTGCCACAAACGAAAAGGCGGAAAAAACAAGAGGAAAGCAACTGCATAACGATATGCAAAATATGCAACACAGATGCCATATCGGCTGTCAGTCGTCAGGAGTTGATTTAACTTGACTCCAGTTGGGCATCTACTCCGCTGCGGCTGGCAACTCCTGTGGCAGCCTCCTGTCGTTTTGCGCCCAATTACGCCTTCAAATTGAGTGATAAATGTCTCGGCGATGGCACATAAATAAACTTGAGTTAAATTTATTACACAACCCACACAAAGACTTCATAAAAATGCAAACTAAATGAACTATTAAAGGAGGCGGCATCGGCATCGGCATCAGTCCGTCGGCGGCAAACATGAGAACCCGAGGAAGCCGAACCCCCCAGTTGCTGCGGAAAACAAACAAACAAATGAAGAAGGTCAAGACGAAATGCGCTCAACCTGAAGACAATTGAATTGCATTGGCATTGGCAATGGGGCAGTGGCATTGCAAAAACAAACAAGGGGGACCATCGACTCCGGACAACCAGAACCTCAACCAGAACCAAAGCCAGAAAACCAAACGGATCGGAACGGAACTGGGCTCCAGTTAAACCGGCGGCGGTGTGAGAAAAAATGCAAATAAATGCGCAAATAAAATGTGCAATCAACTCCGGAGATGGCGACGGGCGAGCCAAGCCAAGTGTGAATGTTGCACATGCGCAGATGCCGCGCTGGCCGAAAACACACACATCCCAGGGATTAAGGGGCTGTGATGGGATGGGATAGGGATGGAGGATGGAGGATGGGATTTTACCCGACCAAGTGCGCATCAATTAGGCCGCCTTGAAAACACAGGCAGCACGAACTGCAGCCAGAGCCGAGACACTGACCAAGAGATAAAGCAATGCCAGCACGGGAACTCTGGTTGGGAACTCAGGGCCCAGGAGCAAGCAGCAAGCAGCAACAGGCCCACAAATGAATAAAACGTTTAGATAAACAAATACAGAAGAATGCTGAAATGCTGTTAAAAGCTACAAAATGAAGTGGCCATTGGCAGCAATGGGATTGCTGCACTGCGAGAAGTGTATCCTTCGAAACTGGCCAATAAATACATATACCTTCTATCTATAATGTGGCCAGGAAATTATTTTTTCTGGAGTGGAAAAGTTTGGTTATTGGCTCGGAGATTGGAATTGGAAACTGGGCTCGGAATCTGGATTGGTATTGGAGCTAAGACTGGGATTGGGACAGCTCCTCTGCCTGCTTTCGTTTAGCCCCACATCCGACACCGTCTCCGCCCCCGACCACCCCCGCTGCCACCAATCTCAGTGAACATGCGCGCACACAGTTGAGGAGCAAACAAATTTATTACGCGCCGTTTGAACAGCGCATAAATTTTAACCCATGTGCTGCACTGCGTCGGCCTAAGGAGCGGAGCGCAGCGGAGGGGCCAAGTCACGGCTGACCAAGATTAACATACTCGACCGATCGCCAGGCGGTGGGGGGCTACGGCTCCAACTGAGAAAGAGATGGATATACACCGAGGAGAGAGACAGACCCGCGGAGGCAATCGATCGACGAGGACGAGGTTGCGTGCAGCTTGCAGCGTGCGTGATTTACAAACAGCGCCACATTTGGCAAACATTTACGGGGCCGCGAAACTTGTCTCAATGGAAACTACGTAAAACGATTTAAAGCTGAACACGACCAATTTGTGGCTAGTCTCAGCCCTCAGAGGGAGAAGGGTAAATTGGCGGTAGACAGAGACCGGGCACCGAGACCGAGACCGAGGGATGGACCCCCGCTGATGAGGCCCCACGACCAATGCCGGGGTGCTACACATTTCTCATTTTCGGGGATTTATGTGCGGTCCCATACAATCGATTGTTGATTTTTTCTGAATCGAAACCCACACACCCACAGGGGGAAATATTAATTTATTCCCCACTACCCCTGTTCCTTTCAAAACAATACTAATCGCATCCGCTTGATCTGAAACTGTGACACCACCATGACTCAAGTATAGCAGAATATTAGGTTCCCATTCTTCATAGAACTAACAACTAATATCCCGTATGACCCAAATATTACCTCTCACCTGTGCATTCGCCCCCTCTCGTAATTCAATAGCTTTTTAAGCCAACTAATTTTCCATTTGTTGAAATTAATATATTTAGTTAGCTGGCGGATTGAATTTCCAATGAATATTACTGTCCACAATGTCATTTACAGTTTCTGGTTTTCTTTTTGTTATTTTCAAGTGGAAGATTGAGAGCTGCGGGACCTCACACTTGAGGAAAACACGCAGCGCTGTGACATTTCGATTTATTTTTATTGAATTTCAAAGGGCAGACCTCGGCCGGGCCAGAAGTTAAAGAGAGAAGTCGGAGGTGCCGAGGTGCCGAGGTGCGATGCTCCCCGAAACTAAAACTGAAAACTGAAATGCAAGTCAGGCGCCGATGGCACGCAAGTGATCATCACACCTTGATAAAGATGAGGAGGCAGGGCTGGGGAGGCTTTGATTCCCCCATCTCAATCTGGGCATGCCCCAGCCCCAGCCCCAGCCACAGCCCGAAAACGTATCGAATTTTTATTGAAATGCAGTCTGTGCACGGCGGCATGGGTGGGGGTATCGGTTCACTTGTATCTGTATCTGTGAGTGTGCGTGTTATCTGAGAGCTGCCCGTGCATTTGTTACTTTTATGCTTGATTTATTGACTTTATTTTATGGCCGCTTGATTGGACACTAAATGAGTTTTTAAACTCCCTACGTAGCGGGGCGGGTCTTATCAATTTTTGATTCCCTTTCTGGATGTTTTTTTATTCGGGAGAGCTTATATGTATTGCAGTTGGAAGTTGGGGTTTTCGGGGGAAGTTGAAGTCACTTACGTTTTACATTTAACCCACGTTTCGACTTTAATGTCCGACAAAACGTTTCGATATGGGAGAAGAGGGTTCGAATTCGACTTTTGACTTACCTGGAACGAGAAGAGATTGGAAAGAAATGTTAATTAAATTGTGTGTTTTTGGGAATTCAGTAATTGCAGTTTATAAAAATAAAAGAAGAGAGGGCCTATGGTAAGCCATCAATCAAGGCTAAGTGGCTTTATAGGAGATTTTCACCAATACTTTCTATTGATTTGTTTTACTGCAAAGCTGTGGTTACCTCCCGGAAGTTCGTAATTATTCCCTATCCTATAACTAGCGTGTCCAACTTAAGGCGAATGATGGACAGCCGTCTTAAAGCTCCGATACGCACTCCGATACTGTATCTGGAAACCCGATTTGAATATGGCCCACGCAATGTAATTACAAAACGAACATCAAAGTCGTGCACAGACATACACATTCCCAGCGACCATTCCCACTTGGCTCCATTTAACCCTCCGCCTGAGTGTCTTGTGGACATACAAAACATGTTAACTATAATTAAACATAAATATCAACAGCAACACAAACAACAAACAACAATCGACAGCGAACAGCCAACAGCCAAGAGCCAAGAGCCAACAGCAAGCAGCGTGAATAGCAGAAATGTCCATCAAAGTTTCTCCGGCTGCTCTTCGAGCAAATGACGCAGAATTCTTTTTAATTAAACATAAAATTACTTTGGAGGTGGCTGGTGGCGAGAGCAGGGGGAGCGATAGTGCTGCTGGGGCAAATAAATCAAATGAAATCTACTTCGGCAAACAGAGAGACGGGTGATGGCAGTGGCAGTGGCAGGAGGTGGTGCTCGATGGAGGTGGCCAAAAGCAGAGCGGGGCAGACAGCAGGGAGTCTGCGTCTGCGGCACGTAATAATCATTTACATGAACACTCGCATAAATGTCACGTTGCCGCGATTATAAAAATAACTCGAAACTCCAAACTCTCCAGCCTGCAACTTTGGTTGCTGGTTGGTTTGCTCTGCCCGTTGGCAGTCATAAATTAATGAATTTTTATTTGCTTATGCAATGGGGAAAATTGCATCTCCATTCAGGCCCCCGCACCTGCCCATTCCCTCTATCTACTAGCCATCTATAGTAATGAAAGCATATCCTGCTTAAAACCGAATGAAAAAAAATAGAGTCGGAGCTGGAGTCGGAGTCGGGCGGGACAGACCAGGTGGAAAAATTCAATTTCCAGGCATACGGGGTGCTGCCTCTGGAGCCGAGGCTAAAGCTGTAGCTGGAAAACAAGTTGCATCCGCAATTAAGTCATCAAGTTGCAATTATTGCCATAAAAACGAACAAAACGCAGGCAGCGCAGCAAAAAATGTGGCCACGCATGAACGTGAGATGCTGCCGGGCTGAGCCACGGCTCTGGCTTGGATTGGGTTTTGTTTTTGAAAAAAAACAAGATTGAGGAATTCTGTCGAACTGGAGATACCTTTTATGCCAGTAATTCTTCAAAAACCAAAAGTATAAAATATTACTATAAGGATCTTAATTATCCATAGTCTTAAATTCAGGGTATTTGTACTAGAGGTTTGGAACCATATTTACCCTGGAGAACCCACCTTTCTAGGGTACCACACAACGCACTGGGAGTTGGCGATATCTGGGGTGTTGCTGGCTCAGCGGGGCAACTTCAGCAGTGGAGTCAGAATCACAATCCGAATCAGATTCTGAGGGAAAGAGAGGCCCAGAGATAAACTGTAGCTTGAGCAAACAAAGCAAATACAACGTACTGCAGGGCCAGATACAGATACAGATACAGAATCAGATACAGATACACGCGCGGCGGCAGATAAATTATTTTTCTTGGCTTTTTACTTGTTTTGTGTTAAGCTTTTTTCTGTATTTTTAGCTGGCCAAGACGCAGTCGGAGGCGAAGACGTCCGGCAGGCAACCAACCAGTTGCTCTTTGGCTTAATTAAAAGCTGCAGCAAAGTCCGGGATTGTTCCACGGATTCGGATTCTGGATTCTGAATTCTGGATTCGGATTGAATCGAATCGAATTGGATCGGATCGGATGGGCTTGGACGGGATGCGTTGCAATGTGATTCCAGGTTTTTTGTTGCTCTTTATTTGCTTTTCATGCTGCGGTCGCTGAAATGACACTACAATGTCTTGGAAATGAAAATAAATACGATCGAAGCTGGGACAGCACACAGCAGACAGTCCAACCTGGCTACATGTTACACATTAAACCGCACGGTACGTACCTACATACATACATATACCTATATCTTTTTGTTCTGTTTGCTTTTAAGATTTTGCAGCCAAGCGCAACTGACAATGACTTTGCCTTTTTTCGCCGGGTCGGGTTTGGGTTTTTATTGTTGCCGGTTGCCAGCTCTTGGCTGGTTTGGCTGCTTGGCGGGGTCTGTGTTTTATAAATCTCATTTTCAAGAGGATTTGTGTGGCTGTCAAAATGTTGATGTTTCACAAAACACTCGCCCTGCTCAACTCCAAGCTGCAGAGACGTTCTGCTCTGCTCGATTTCAATCATGATCGATTTCATTTTCAGCCTCTGCTCGTTTTCTTTTTTATTTTTCTTGACTTGTTTTCTTAGCCCTCTTGCGCGTTTTGATCGCCGCTGTCTGGGAATTATACGATTTCGCTGCATTGAATTACCGCGTCAATGTCGACAGACTCTGAGTTTTGCGGTCTTTTCAGTCTTTTCGGCCTTTTGCTGTCCTCTGTCTCTGTGTTTTTTGTGTGGGGCTGGCTTGGCGCTCTTGGCTGCCGCCAAATTACAACAATTTGTTTGCCTTATAAAGTTAATGCCAGAACAAAGGCAAAGCACACACAAACAATCATCATTATCGAAATGTCATAAAACCAAATGAGCGGGCATTATTCAATTTTAAACAACGAACCGGGGGCATCATCATCCACTCACTCATCCTCGTTCTTATTTTCCCAATCCAACGGAAGCAGAAGCATCAGCAGCAGCAGCAGCAGCTGCCAAACAACTTAATACAGACAAAAGCCATGGGCCCGGGTGGATGCGATGGGGACTCCGACTCGAGATTCCTGGGCAGCCGAAATAAATGTTTCAACTGCCTCAAATGCCCTTTCACTTTGCCTCCGATGCCCCGGGAAATTCTATCCAAGTAAAAAATAAGAATACAAACAAACAGCCAAAAATTAAGCATAATTACTGACAGCAATCGAGGCGGCCCCACACACAGGCGGCAGCCCCAACCAAGGGCTACGTGAAGGCAGCCCAAGATCTCAGACTTGGCTTGAATATGCACTGGGGAAAATAGGAGTCCTCCAAGTCCAGCCCTTGCATGTATATTATAAACTATTTAAATGTTGGTTAATTAGTTTCTAAAAATAGTCCTTTCAAAAGAATTCTTCACATTCCCCTAGATGTCTTCTTTTATTCCTGGCCTATATTTAAATTTCTGCCAGTGTGGGGCTGGGCCAAAACGTTTTCATTAAAATTGCTGCCTTTGCCAATCTGCGGGCCACGCACAACAAGAGCATCTAAAGGAGAAAAACACAAAAAGCAAGAAACACACCGAAGGCAGCCCCTTAAAATTGCAATTTGCCCGGCGAGCCAGCACAGCGCACCGACGGAGTGAGACAATTATAAGCATGACAAATGAATTTCGCATTGGAGAGGACCAGTTCCCAGGAAAACTGTCAGTGGAGGATCAGTGGAGCTGGGACAGATTCAAGATGCCAGATCGCAGGGCCTCTGATCGCAGCTTTTGCCGCTGGGCACACACCTTCAACTCAGCCAGCAGGCAGCAGGCAGCAGGCAGCATGCAGCATGCACCTTCACCCCGAAACCGAAACTGAAACCGAAAAGTTTTGCATCTCAACTGGCTGGGACTGGGCTGCGTTTCATTTTGAGATTCGTGCGTGTTTCGTTTTATATGAATAATTGCATCAAGATTTTTGCCAACTCTGGTGCAGTTGATTGCGGCAGCTGGGCGACTGCTCCGGACATCATCTCCGTTGTTGTTGTTGTTGTGGCCGTTCAAGGTGAATTTCGCATTTCAGTTGCGGAGTTTGGTTGACCGCAGACCACCGTGGATGCGGAACACTCCACGACAGAGGACCAGGCCCATTTCAATTTAATTCATATTTTCAGCACATTAAAGAGGCACCCCGGCCACCGAAAGCAGCTTAAAGCGCAAACTCATATTTCATATACGAGTAATTTTTGCGCTTATGAAATTTTCGTACACATGATGCCCTTTTGCTAACCCTCGGCACACCCGGCATCACCCCGTCTTCACACATTTTTTGGGTTATCCTTTGGCATGTCGACGCTCTTTGCATCTTTCATGACGAAACCATTTTTGTGTTTTTGTTTCCATTTTTCGGGCCAAACACAGTTTTACATATTTTTGGCATTGAAAGCGGAAAGGACCTGCCAGCTGTACCAGGCGCGAGGATGCATTAACGTTTTTCACATTTTTGTTAGGGTGCCTCTGAAAATTATACTTTTCCGGGAAAAATTAACTTTATAAAAGTCGCGTTGCTCTCAAAATAATCCCTTGCTTAAAGTATAATTTTGGGTTTTCCAACATATTTAAGGAATTCACTCTGCATTACCCTTGTGGAATTTTTTCGGCACTAGCACAAACATACGCATATTTTTGGCAGCCACAAAATGTTGCACCACAACCAGCTAGAGAGGGCTCAAACGGGACATGAAATTGTTTTGCACATAACGACAAACAAACAGAGATGAAAGGGATCTGGCTGCAAGGATAAGCGAATATGATTGCCAGGATGGTGGCATGCGAAAAAAGCATAACTGAAATATTCCCGCCGGTTAAGGCAAACAGGCATAAAAAGCCAAGCAGCCAAAGGGGCACGAAACAACCATTTCCTTTTTTTTAGTATTTGTTGCGAACGTGCATATTTTTTATATTTTGATAAACCAAAATGTTATTCTCCTCATAAATGTAATGAAAACGAGTCGCTAAATGGATTAAATTCCAAAAAAATAATATTTTAAGGATGAGCCTCATTTTTGAAAGGCAGAGAGACTCAAAGGCAGTAGCCAATTGGGAGGAATTGCGTAATTTATGTTAGGCAACTGCCAAGACTATGTTTGATGAAAGCTTCATAGCATAGAAGCCGCATGATATCTGTTTCGTATAGAGCCTATCTCTAGGCAGGGGACTCCCTGCTGAATATTTTATGCGTACTGCACGTGTTTGTGTTTTAATTAACAAAGGCAAGTAGCGAGCAACAATAAAAAGGCCATATTAAACTGGGTGCGTGTGTGTGCTGTAAACGCTGTTAAAAGTTGCTCCATTAACTGTGCAACGACTTCTGTGCTCTGGTGTTCTGCATGATGGTGTATTGCGTACCAACTCCCCATAAATATATGTATTTGCGTTTATCCAGAGTGAGTGGTTGATTTGCCGCCTTCACCTTGCCGCTCGTAAAAATGTAACAAAATGTTTACCAATTAAGCAAACAAAGCAAAGCACCAGAGTCGCCAGAAAACCAGTACAGAGGTACAGAATGCCTCGAATGCCGAATTAATTGCGTGGGAATATTTAAGTCCGTTTTTATGCATTACCATTAAGTGTTTTCATAGAGCAGAGCAAAGCTGCTGCGGATTTTCTTCAGCCAACTAAGGGCTTCCTGGGCTAGTGGCTCATAAATCACATGGCTAAGGTGTTAGCAGGCCTCTTTCCCGCTGTGCGTGTGTCGGGGAATTAAAATTTTCACAAGTGTTGCCTACTTTTCGGGTGAAAAGCCATTAAGGCTCATTAGCGCGCACACATTTACATTTTCGGTGGCACTAACACACACCTCAACACACACCGAGTTGTTTAGTTTTTTGTCAAAGCCCGAACTTGATGAATGGTTGCCACCATTTAAGGGCCATTTATCTTGGAGCTCCAGGGGGGATCCTTGGGGCTCAAGCACCCGGGCAATCGATGAAATTAATTATTAGTTCGGGCAGATTCGAGATTACTCCGGTGTAATTATCATATTATAATGGAGAAACTATGGCTGTAACAGTCATTTGTTATGCATTGGCACGTTCGCTATTCTCACCCTAGGAGTGGGACTCCTACGTGTAGTTTTTTCTCTGAATTTCATTTAAGCCTGCAAACAATTTTCGCATTTTATTAATCAGCTTAAATATATTCATAGACAAAAACTATTTTCGATTCTGTTGCTAATATTGCGAGGCATTTTAATGCAAATATGCGGTCGCATGGTTGCTTAATTGCAAACCCATTGGCCGGCATTTATAATTGCCATGTAATATTTTTTGTTCGCCTACGAGCTCTCAATCAAAAAAATTAAATTCTTTGAAAAAATCAATCGATAGTTAATTAGCCTTTATGCGAAAGCTTTCAATTATTATTAAATTTTTTCCGATTGGGGTTGCGAGCATATTAATTGCATTTGCAGTCGAGTGTTTGTCACTTAGTGCGTGAAATAATTGCACGCAGATGAGCCAAGCTTAGCTATTCCCTGCCACTGACATTGTTTCCCATTAAGCTCCTGTAAATCCTATTCCCATTGTCTCTTATCCTCTTTCGACAGTTTCAGTTGGCCATTGTTGAAGCCTTTTTTTAGGGTTTCGCTCGCAAAGTCAAACAGAATTTCAATTAAGTTAAATACTTCAACCAGCACTGAACTAAAATGCAATACAAAGAGCAAATAGCTCAGGGGCTTCATCAGAGCCATTGCACTTCAATCGGAATCCATCTCTATCACGGTGCTGGGAAATGGGAATGCCACCTATTTTTTATTTATTCGTATTAAAACTTAATCAATCTAATCAATCGCTTATGGTTCTCTGGCCCGGCAAGTGCCGCACTTGATAATCAACAGACACAATCCCCACCTTTAAAATGTGTGTTTTTTTCCGCCGGAGAGTCAAACATTTTAGCATTCGCTTCATTGGCGCCCATCATTTTGTTTGTTTAGGCCATCGACTATTATGGGAGATGTGTTCGTGGCGTGTGTGGGTCTCGCCAATCGATACGCCATTTTATTCCTTCTATTTGCAGTTTTATTATACATTTTATTTTTATTCCACTCTTCCACTCTGGCTTTTATTTGGCTGCCCACCACTCATAATGAAAATGGTTTTCACAAGTGGCCTTCACTCTGAAGTTCCGCAAAAATAGAGTGCGAGTGCGGAGAGTGGAAATACACGAAAATCAAATAAAATTGAAATAATTTTTTGCTGGCAATATATTTGCACACATAATATGCGCGCCTTAACGCTCAAATACGCTCTCAATTGTCCAAATTTTGCGAATCTCTGCGGCCTCCGAAAGGGGCAAAAAAAATATCATACTGGAGTGCAGTCTGCAGGAGGCGTGGCAGTTAAGTGGCTGCCTAGAGGGCAAATAAAATTGTTATACAATATAAATAGAGAATAAAGATTTTTTTTGTGGGGCATTGTTGTGCGGGAATTTTTCAAGTTGTCTGCCGCCAGTTCGGAAATATTAATTTACGGAGTACTAGACATCGTCGGTACACTGTTGAAAAAGTACCGACATTAAAGGCAGGTGCTCTTCCTTCGCAACTAAGCACTGGTTGTAGTTTTTTAAAGTGTAGCAAGTATTTGCCTTTGTTGCCTTTGAAATGCCGCCCATTCGGCAAGTCCCCGGTCTGCGTGGGAGTTGCTTTATGCGCCGTAATTATGTCATTTAAATGCAACAAGCTCCATGTGAGGCAGTCAGTCAGTCAGTGAGGCAGGGCGGAACGATAATTCATAATTAAAAAAACATGCAACTTGCTCATCTGCCGGCAAAGGAGGAGAGCCCGAAAGAAAGAATCATTGCAGCAGCATCAGCATCAAAAGCACGCCTTAAGGTTGAGGCTCAGTTTCAGTTCCAGCTTCGGTTTCAGACCTCAGACCTCATACCTCCTGCTCCTCCTTCATTTTTTTTTTTCTTTCGAATATTTTTCCTTTTTGTCTGGGGAGAACTCATGGCGTGGCGCGCGACTGTTAATTAAATGAGCGAGCAGGCAAACGAGCAAACGACTGATGGACGTGAGCCCGGAATGCCAGGATCCAGTATCCAGTATCCAGCATGCAGAATCCAGAAACAGAAAGCAAGGCCTGTGAGTGGGTGTGCGGCTAAATTGCTAAATGAGATTTGCCGAGGACACCCGCATGCACTCCCAGATCCACTCACATACAGCCAGACAGATAGACAGTCACATGAGGCACAAAGGGTTAATAGTGCATAGTTGCAAGCTGTTTGGGTGTCATCGTCATCGTCTAAGCCAACTTGGATGCTGGCTGGGAGTTGGCTTCTAATTAAGGACCAGTGCAAGGAACTCTACACTGCAAAAATGCTACCCATTTTAGGTATCTAAAATTATAGCTTCTATGTATCTTTTTATGGTTCATCAAATATTTTTCACTGTACACCTTGCATGCCAAGTAAGTGTGAATGGTTCCCCTTTTGGCCCCGTTTTTAGTCAGTCTGCGGCTTTTGCATTTTGTCGCTCATTAGTTTATTGCCAAAAAAAAAAAAGAGAGAAGAGAAGAACAAAAGCCCGACTTGGAGTTCAACTACCCGCCGACTCCAGCCGACTAGCGACTTGGGGCAATGCGGGTTAATTGCCAGCCAAGGATGCCCCCTGTGGCTCAAACGCCCCTCAAAGGTCCTCCCGCTCCTGCCAATTAGTGGCATGCGGAAGTTGCCACTTCTCTGGTGGCGCAGTTTGTTGCCGCGGAGCTGGCATTAAATCACTGGCAACTTTAAGACTTGTCAAATTACGCATACGACGCGGTGGCTCCCTCGGTCGACCCCATCCATTTGCCAATCAAACACCGAGTTGTCAGCATAAATCTTGGCCCTCTCCTCCCCAGATGCCCCCGAAAACCACCGCCACGGGTGTCTCTCTTCCTTGGCCGCGCTGACAGGCCTCGAACGAACATGGGGCGTTGATGCACATATGTCACATGATAACAACATGAGGTCCATCCAACAATCCAACATCCAACAGGCAGCCAGGCAAAAGTAAATATAAATTTAAGCAAAAATCACCCTGAGCCCTGTGTGGGCGGTGCGGGAAGAGAGAAACCCGGCCAGACAATGGTCCCAAAGCAGCCAAGACAGACCATGACTTGACTGAAAGGTGTTGCCAACCGAATTGAAGGCATGTCCATGTAATGCAAACCAAAATAAATAAATAAACTGCAAACTCAATGCCAGGACGGTACACTGCGAGAAGGTAACCCATCGTCTCTTCGCGGACTCAGATAGAGGCATTGTGAGGTCCAGGAATAGAGCCTGCTCAGTGTAGAGTCGGTAAAAAAAAAAACTGAATGTGGCTCATAGCTCGTTGCCTGTTTTGGCATGTGTCAAGTCAAGTCATGGCTGGAAACGAGCCCATGTCCGTCAATTCAAGGCGCTGCGGGCGCCGCATCTCGCAAGAGATGCAAGAGCATCTGGCTTTCTGGCATTCTTCGTCTCGTCGCTTGTTGCAATTAATTTCTAATTAAAGACAGCCTCGAAATGGGTCAAGAGGGGAGATCCGAGATCCAAAAAGAAAACTGAAATGCAACAAAAACCGAAACTGTTACATGTGAGGAGCTTGGCACGATTAGCAGCCGCAGCAGCCTAGATATCCGGCGCCCAGCACGGCACTTCATTAAATATTTAAATGAGCATCCTGTTTTCTCTTTTTTTCTGGTCTCGATTCTCGCTTCTCTCTGTAGTTTTTTCTGTGTTTCTGTTGCCCAGAGTTTTTTGTGTTTTATTTTCGAGTTTTGCAACAAGCAGCACCTACACACAAAGGGGTCGGACGGCGATGACTGCCTCTGCATATGCAGATTCATAAGCAGTTAATTAAGGCCGAGAGGCGGAGATGCGGCAACTGGCAACCGAAACTGGGTCCTGGCAGCCGGAGAGTCTGGAGCTGGTGGAGTTCGGAGACTCCGAGTCCGACTCCAGTCTTCAGTTTTGGGGCAGGGCAGTGTTGCATCTGCAAGTACAATCAACAAGCAACAGAGAAACAGACAGCACACCACACAGCATACAAAAAGTGAAAACCATATAAAAATGGCTTTTGCCCGGAGCAGGGCCATAAGTTTGGGGCAAGGCCTCCTCCTCCTCCTCCTATTCGGCCGCCGGCTGTTGGTGGTTGCCCCTTGTTGCTGGCCGTTGGCTGTTTGGCTTTCTGTTTCCTGCGGCTCAGACAGTCGGTCGTGCCACATATTTTACACATTTCATTTTCACTACTGCACGAATTTATTTGGCAATAAGAGCAGACCGACCGACAGTCACTCGGATCTGAGCACCGTCAAGAAATGGTGCGAGGCCCTATGAATACATTCGAAACAGTCGCACACTCCGCACAGTGCACTGTGGGAAACTCGTGTTCGCTAATTAGGGGAAACCATAAAGGACATCATGCCAGACAAGTTATGGATCTCGGCAATCAAGTTTGATAAGTTTTCTGACTTCTACGAATTCCAAAGCTGATGGCTCTCCATGCTCTCGGGGGGAAGGTATCACCCCGTTTAGGTACCCTCTTTTCTTGCACTGTACTTTTACGACTATATGGGTAATTTTCATATGTACAAGTGAATATTATTTATAAAATTCCTGCCCTTTTTGTTGGGTGGGCGTTGCTGCGGCACTGCGCTACGCCGTAAATTATGTCATTTTAGACAAGTGCGCCACGGCGAATTCGTTTTAGCATATGGATCCCGGCCCCAGATCCCTGCTCTCCTCCCTGGAGCACCCATTGAGATTTTCGCTTTATGGAATTGGGTTGAGTCCCGACTCCGTCTGGTGCTGGGTGTTGGAGGTTGGATGCGGGCGTGGGGCATGGAAATTATTATGCATTTTGTCTTTTGCCGGGAGAGGCGGGATTCAAGTGCCACCCGACTCTTGGTGGCAGGGCATGCGAAATTAGTTGTCGCTGAGTGGAGGGTTTGGGAATGTCCCCCAACTCGGGGAGCTGGGATCTGGGAAATGGATATGGATATGGAAATGGAAATGAAGCTGCTATGTGGGGTGGGTGCACTACATGAAAATTGATATGAATTGGGGCCTGAGCAGCTCAGACAGCTGTGAAGTGACAACACTTTTGATAGGCCATGACAGATGGAAGTCAATTCTTCATGCCGTCTAGCTGGAGACAGACCCGCGAAATGTAGTGCTAATTGCTCTGATGAACTTAACGCGGTCAGGCCACATTTAACGAGCCACAACGAGGAATAATATTTATAAATGAAAAGCCACAAAGGCCTAAGAATCTGTCAAAACTTTAATAAGATACAATAGCCAACTATTAGCTATCTAAAGCTCACTTTATACTCCATTATTCTGATTAATTTCTATATTTTGTGGTAGCTCCTCTCCACAAAACTCTCAGCCTCAGCCAAGTCAGTGTTCATATCTTATCGGCCTGACCATTCGCAGCCTAAGCGGCCCAGCTCCATCTCAATTTTCGCTTAAAAAATCCGACATATATACCCCATTTAGAGGCAGCTAAGACCCACAGCCACTTCTCACACATCTCACACCTCGTGGTCATGGTCATGGTCCGGCTACATGGGTACATGGGTCCTTGGTTGAAGGCTCTACAGTCGGCTCGTTTAGAATTTCAGCTGCAACTGCAACATCGCTCGTCTGCTTACTAATGTCAACCAATTCATTTCATTGAGTGCAGTGCGTTGGCACCAAAGAACACGAACTAAAAACGGAGAACTGGACACTGACTAAGAAGGAAGCAGACTTTAAGCCATAAACAAGAATATACTTAATAAAAATATTTTTAAATTAATACACATCTCATTAAGTAAGCACCTTAAAGCCCAATTTAACTTTAACTAAAATTAACTTCTATATCATCCCAAAACTCTGGATTATTTCTTCCTGTGCCTTCGTTGCTTTGTGGCATTTAAGAGGCATGTTCTTCATTGGCTTAGCCCCAGGGTCAAGTTCAACGACAACCGAGCTGCAAATGGAAAAAAGCAGACTCCCAGATACAGATACATCTCCGGAGTCCAGAGTCTGGAGTCGCAGGGAAGGAGCTGATGCTGCAGTCGTAAAGCGTAGCCAAAGCGTTTGCATATCGCATATCTAAATGAGGTGATGATGCTGCACATATCAGCAGAGATACTCGCACAACAAAACAACAACACGGACAGGCAACTTGCCGCTCGGAGACCCGAGATGGGAGACGGGAGACTGGAGGAAGACCTGGCCCGAAAGGAGGCTCAAATGTCCACTTGAGTGGGAAGCTTGAACATGAAATGTGTGCACAGCAAAGGCCACAACAGCACACACAACTGGTACTCTGGGCAGTGCCAATTATGAAAACTGATATGCTTGAGCCAGACCCGTTGATGAGCGAGCTTCACATCCCGAGCATCAAAGCAAAGCGAATCGCCTGGGAAGACGGAAGGCAGACAGACGCCCCAGAATGGGGCTCAAGATAAGTCCGGGGCTCGAAATTCGGCTGGATATTGGACACTGCACTGCACTCGCCACTCGGAGCTCGGTGGATGCCACGCGCGGCAAAATCAACTAAAATTAATTAATCAGCCGACGGCAGCGAGCGGCGAGGCTAATGAAAGTGTAATATTATCGAGGAAATGAAGGGGCTGTCAAAGGACTGGTATTCGATAGGTAATTAGTAGAACCACGAATAGGGCTTTACGATTCAGGCTTTTGAGCTTCTTCTGGCATAATGTTTGAACTAATAAAGAGGTATTATGTCTCCCATTGTTCTCATCACCACCTATCCCTTGGGTTCGTAATTAAGCTCAACGTTCAATGCAAATAAATAAATGAGAACTCATTGTTGCTGCAGTTGCTGATTGTTATTGCTGTGGCAGTTGCAGTTGCGTCTGCAAAACATAATTCACTTGAGGCAACATGCAGGGAAATGCCAAAATGTCGTCGTGGCACCCACCTCCCTCTGCCCTCGGGAACTCGAAATTTATGACCCCCAACCGAAGTCGTTGAGTGACCAAAAAAATAAAGCAGCAAGAAATAAAGCAGGACGGAGGATGAAAAAAGGGGAGCAGCCACCGCAACACAACTGAAACCGAGCTGAAACCGACTGCAATGTGCGGCAGTTGCAGCGGATGCAACTGAGTGGTGCAACAATGTCAACCGAACAACACGGGCGACGGCGGAGGTTGTAAGTGTCCCTCCAATGCCGGCAATTTATGCGCAGAAATATTGTTGAAATTGTTTGAGTTTAACAACTAAATTTCCTCCTTTGTGTGGGTGCCCCGAATTGGTTTCTGCCAACCATCGCAGGAGGTGATAAAATGGTGCAGGTGGCCAACCAACACCTAAATGGAAATGTATTTAGCAGCGGCGAGGTGTGGCTGCTTTGGAGCCCAGGGATTAGCCGACGTGGCTGGCCAACTGATTCGGATCGGTGGGAGGGGGAAATGCAAATTTATGGCCCCAGCGTGTCATGTGAAAGAAGCTGACGGCTTAGCCCATGACGGCGAATGGGTGAAAGCCCCATCCTATTTGGTCTAGCCCCGAATGATCATCGACGGAGCCATCGTCATTATCATTATGCAAATCCTTGTGAGGCTGCACAAAATGTTCAACATTTATATCAAATGTCAGACGACCCCAAATTGCCAAATGAATCATAAGTAACGAAAAAGCAAGAGGGGACCACCATAAAACAGGAAATAAATTTATGAAGTAACCCATGAGATACGCTTGCAGTGAGAGAAAGTGTGGCATATATTGTTAATGTTTTTTATAAATTTAGGACTACGAAATGTCTATTAAAAGGTGATTATCTTAAGGATAATAGTTATCATTTATTATCATATAAATTATTTTAAAGGACGATTTCTTCAAGTGCCATTAATGGATAACTACGCCTACGACCAGGGACAGTTGCAGAGACAGAGGGCACATGGAGAAATAAACGTAAAGTCCTCACACCCACTCACCACAGCACACCACCATACACACTCGGAGAAAAGTCGAAGCTCCAAGCTCAGCGGAAAACTGCAGGCGGCTGACCAACATAAATGGCGCAAAGTTGAAATGTTGACAGGGGCACATTCGTTATGACGTCGCAGCAGAAAGCGACTGAGACGGAAAGCCCGTAGAAAGAGAGAGGTAGTGGGTGGTGGTCGGAGTCCAGGCTGAGGGTGGACTGCCATGAGTAAGTAAATCAAGTTGTAGGTAAGTGAGATTTATGCTTATGTCGTTTAGTGTAAGCCAAACAACATCTCGCAACGTGAGCCCCCACCTATGTACGTATGTGCATCCATCTCGCATCTCGGCACGGGGTAGAGTTATGACAACATGGCCAAGGCAGAAAATCAAAAAACCAAAGCGACCCGAAAATCCAGTCCAGAAAGCCAAGCGAGGCAGGAACAGCTCGCACAGGAGATGAGGTTTCTCCTTCGCCTGGCCTCGGGCTGCGTTTGCACCAAATTCTGTGACTATTTGCACAACATTTGCCAACCAGGTTTTTCGGGGGAAGAAGCCTGGCAGCCGGGTATCTCTCTTCCATCTAGCTGCCTCACTTTTCCATTCACTGAAACTTACCCTGTAACTATGGATGGTTGATGGGAATAAGTAACCGCTTTGAGATGCTTTTCAAAAATCAAAGCCATGAAGTATCTGCTAGTCGGATGGATTGCCAAAGCATTCCTTTTTTTTGGTAACTCGTTTCTAATCGCTGCAGCTGCTTGTTAATTACAGCAAACACAAGCTGCAATCCAAAGCTGCATCTGCAACGCAGCCCCCAACCCCCTGGCACTTGTGCAATGTGTGATTTATGCATGCAACCTGGAACTGCTCTAATTAGCTGCAGCTTCTAAGCCCGGCCCGGAAACTGGAGCAGGCCAGGGAGCTTAGCGAGGAACCAGTGGAGTGGAACATCCTTTTGAATGGCTCCTCCGCTAATGCTGGGCAGTAAATGTGTCAGGTAAACAACTTTCACTTGCTGCGGCGAATCATTCAGTCGCCGAAGTCAAGAGCAGTGAAATCTGCCCAGGCCCTGCCCGAGAAGGGGGAGAACGCCCACAGAAATCTAGGCTGGCCAATTAAAACGCAAAGCTGCTCAAAGGCTGGAATACCTACAGGAAAACAGAAATAAAACCATAAAGAAGTAAAGGCAACCGGCGAGGAGGTAAAGGAAGGCAACTACTACTAGTAAGTTGATGACATTAATTGACATTTAGCAGCGACGGGCATATCAATGCGCCGGACAGCACAATCACCCCGAACCCAAACCCGAAGCAGAGTCCGAGTCAGAGTCAGAGATCACAGGCGGAGGAAACAGAGACGGGCTCCAGAGGAGACACAGAAGTACAGTCGATAAAGTCCGCAGTCTAGGCCGCCTTTCACTCCACGCAATTGTACAATTGGCTAATGTCACAAAAATCTACAGGCAGTTGTCAACGGCGCTTTCGACGTGGGACTCCCATCATTAGCGTGGCACAATTGTGAAATGTGTAATTGCTGCTACAACAGCAACATCAGCAACATCATCAGCAGCAGCAGCAGCAGCAACTTTGAGACATTTAGACGACACATTGACAGCGAGTTATGTCAACTCGAATGCGATTTGTTTAGCCATCGTATCCCCCTTCTTACTTACTACTCCAGCTGCCAATGAAAAGCATAAATTTAGGACGCCATTAAATGGGTTTACGACTGAGGACTGAGGATAGTCGGTGATGAAATAATTTTTTAAAATAAAAAGGAAAAGTACGCCAGCAACTACCAAAGCTGTGGGCAATTCAAAATACTATTAGTTAGGGCAAAAAAGCCTACACAACTTTGGAAACAAATTGAATAAAGGACGCTCGTCCTGCCCTCGGCCCTCGGCCCGCTGCCGCTCCCGCTCTGCCTGTCCTACTCCTTGTCTCGCGCTGTCTCTTACTGTTTTCTGTAATTGGTTATATGAAACGCACAAGTGGCCCTGGCGTAGGCCGACTCCACGTCGGACTCGGACTCGGACTTGGAGGCTGGGATGTGGCCTGGCTCTGGGTTTTATCCAGGGACCTCTGGATAGCTCGTTGGCTGGAGAAGTGCGCGACAAGATTTATAAGCGCCTGTCAACGAGCTAGCAAAGTGAGCGGACGGGACGACGGAGGAACTGCAGCAGGCGAGTCGCCGCCGCCGTGGTCACTTTTTGATTTATAAGCAAAATGTTTGCCGCGTTGCTCAAGTATTTATGAAACATTTCAAGGCAGCGGACACGGCGGCTTTTACTCTTCTGCCTCTTTGCTTTTTCCAGCCAGTTGACACTGCACTGGGGGAAATAATCGACTGCAAAGAGGTCTTCAGTACAAAACCCCTGGGAGACATAAAATTGATGTATCATTGCATCCAGCCTGACAGGCAAACAACTTTAGTTATTAAATAATTTCAAAATTCCTGCGAAACATTGCCAGAGTTCTTGCGAGTAACTGAGACCCAAAACCATAACTCTCCTTATATTTTCGAGTGTATGGTACTGTTTGGGCCTGGGAGCTACTTACTGCTGCTGTTGTGGCGCGGCAGTAATTGCGGCGGCATGTGAAATATGAGATAAACTCCAAGTAAGGCCAAGTCCACGGCTGTAGCTCCACTGCCGCAACTCTGCAACTGTTGCCTCAAAGCATGTGGCAAGTTGTTTAGAACTAACCGGGGGAAACTACAGCCCAACAGACCAACAGACCGGGCGACAGGCGACGACAGCGATTCGGTGCCACTTTGCGGCGAATGCGAAATAACTTCGCACAATTGAGCATGCCGACAACATCCAGGAGAAAGAGCACTCCCAACTTGGGCATTCTATTAAATTAATCGTCAATTATCAACGGGGCTGCAAATTATCTGAACAGAAAGAACACTGCAACACTTACTCTTACAAGTAAAGTGTCAAGTATAGACTCTTTTTTTAGAACTGAAGTTCAAACAGTCTAGCTCCCCGAAACTCCATTCCACCATCCATTGTTGACTCTTCCCAAATCAATTTAAGTTCGGCATGGTGCTCTAATTAAGCTACCAAAAACTATTGCCAAAATTTTTCGAGAGGGCTAATGGAATCAGCCCTCCCATGCCGAACAAAAAGTAAAACTGAAGCTTTACATGCAATTGGGCTTGAAGCAAACGCTGGAAACGGCCAACTTGTTCGCGTTCGCTTGTTCAATGTGTTTAATTAAATAGCAAGCGTAATTAAATTGCAATTAAATTAATTAAAAAGCACGCAGCCGCAGCACGTTAGCAAACGGTTCGGTTTGCCGAAGACCTCCACCCCTCGCCTGCGCTGGCAGGATATTTTTTGAAGAGGGTTTTCCCGGTTGCTGCCGGTTACCGGACTTTCAGACCATTCAGTTTAGGGGCCGCCAGTGTGAAAGGAAAACAAAACGAAAAATACAATGTTGCTCTGTTGGACATGGAATTTCCTCGCCCTCGTCCTCGACCTCGCCCCAGACCGAAGCTTCCACCAATTTCCTCATTTTCCTTTCGCCGCGCACAATTAGACTTTAATTTTTTATGAGCAATGAATGGTTTCGCAGTTTTACTTTTTGGTGTTAAATGCTTGATTAAGTTGAATGGTGAAAGCTATGCAAATTTCATCCCCTCGCGCTCTGGGGGGCTGGGAAATTGGCTGCTTTGATGTTGGTGCCTGGGTGCCAAAGGGTGAAAAACTGAATAACAATTCCCCTTTTCTTTGCTTAATTAGTGCAGTGACAAAGTTCTGCTTCTATTTCGGCCAGATGCAGGCCAAAGATGTATCTGGAGATACTGATGGCAATGCGGGCTAAAGAAAGGAGACTCAGCCAAGCTGCTAAAGATTCTACTAATTTTAATTGGCCAAGCGGAAGGGTGATCTGTGGGGCATCTTTGGAGGCGAACAATAAACCGAATTTCTCAAGAAAATAAATAAGGGCAGAGCTTTATATTATTTTAATTTCAATCCAGGGCCATCATCGAGAGGTATAATGAGCCGACCCACCAACCTACAAAAGCCCCGCCGCAATGCCGGCAATGGCGAGTAAAATCAACAATAATAAAGCCACACAGCACGTAGGCAAAATGAACAAATTGAATTGCGGCAATTACTTGCCACGCTACGCAAAATTGCCAACGAGGAAAAGGGGCAGAGTCGTCGGAAGAAAATCCGAGATCCGAAATCAAGTTCATAAAAATGAAATCATGCCACAGCTCAGGCAGAAGATCAAAGAGGACAAATCAATAAAGGCCCCACCATCCACCAGCTCTGGCCAGTGCAGGAATAACTTAAAGTCAGTCAAGTCGAGTGAGTCCCGGCCAAGAGACCGAGAGACCAAAAGGAGAGACGACCCCGAAACTGAACCAACTTGACCTGGTCAAGGCTAAGGCACATAAAATGAAATTATACAACATCTTCAAGGGGGCCAGCACAGCGAGAAATGGTTTAAATAAAGACTCTACTGGTGTCCTCTTGTTGCCACAAATTTTCTCCGTGTGTGGAAAACTAAAGCAAACTTGCTTTTGATCTATGGTGGTTTCAGACGACGACTACGAGAATGATGACGAGGACGAGAATGAGAACGAGGGGGCTGGCTCCTGGATGAGCCAACAATGTGGAGCAGCCTCAGCCGACGACTGGGCCCAAGTAAATTGGCATAAGAAATCAGAAATCACAGAAGGCTGCTCTCCTCGGACTCTGAGATAAATGGCCATGGCTTCGGATTCAGCTACAGCTTCCTCCCGGGTCTCAGCTCTCGACTCTCGACCGGGAGAAGGCCGAATGCAATATTAAGTAAATATACAAAACGTTGTCGGCACGGCGCACAAAACTAATGATGTCGATGATGCTGGGGGAATCATCCGCTGAAGATGCCAGCGACTTGGACTCCGACTCGGGTTCAGACTGATAATGATGCGGCAGACAGGCCCAGAGATACAAACAGACAGCAGTGGCAGGGAGTCGTGGGGAAAAGGGGAGCGCGGAGAAGCTCAACACGCTGGACACTGGCGATATACACACGCCAGGTAATAAATTTCATTTCTCAGCTGATATGGGCAATTAAGGAACAATTTTGCAGCTGAATGAGTAATAAATAAAAATTGTATGCCAGCGATATACGCAGATACAAAACTGCAAGACGTCGACGGCTGTCCGTTGGTTGTCCGCCCGTCCGCCTGTCCGCCTGTCCGTTTGTCGGTCGTCAGGCAGCCAACGTCAGGCCCAGAGATAGTTTTTGGATAAAAATATACAAAACAAACGAGTGCACGAAGCGCTGCACCGAGACAGAAGAGGTCAGGTAAGATGGAGCTCATTTCTTGTAAGAAATTGCCTGTCCCCAAATAGCTTGAGTATTTTTCCAAGTGTAGGACTCCCCGGCAGGTAATGAATGAATGAATGAGAAACGTTTTCGTCCGACTGGAGGAGAACTTGAGGAACCCCGTCCCCAAATACTTCTTGCATGCTTGCCCTTTTGATGAAAACAACTCAATGACGTGATTTGTGCCGCCAACGATGCCCGGCTCTGGGACTGGGGGCTCTCCACTGGCGATCCCTTGCCAAATCCTGTCCCATATAAATAAATCACATTTCACTGAATTGATGTGCAAAATTCTTAGGCTATCGCAGAGGATTGCGAAAGGCAGATCCTACTAAGGTTTATTTTTGGGAAGGAGAGCCATAATTTAAAGCTGCGAAATATTTTTGCATAATAAATCAAACTTCCGACGGGAAGAGGTCGGGCCTCTTTATCATTCGCCACATATCCCTGGGAACTTGGCTTAAAAGAAGTCCGTCAAATGTTGCCATTTATCCGGCAACTTGTCTGCTCTTTGGCATTATTTTAATTACACTCATGCCGGCGGCTCCCAAACACGGCGGCAGCAATAAAACCAGATACCCAACCCGAAGCCCCAAGGCAAGAGGTATTTTGTAAATGCTTCTCTGCACTGCAAGAAATTACGTTGGCTAACAAAATATGTCAGAATTGGAAAGTAATGTTGCAAACAATGGTGAAAGACTCTTTTCCTCCAGCTTCCTGTTTTTTCAAGACGTACTCAACTTTTCAGTGCATTCCGTGGACTCTGGTCGCAAAAAGGAAACATTTTCGGGGCCATCGGTGCCTTTTTGGTAACACATGATATGTCGCCTACCTGGGTGATGCTTTTGCAGGAACTGAGCTGGGGTTGGAGATGGTGATGCAGCTTGAGCTGGAGTATGAGTTTCAGGTGAGACAAGGGATGGGGCCTCTGCTGAGTGGAGAACAATGGAGACCGGCATGGAGCAACATGACACTCGAGTCTCGAGTCTCTGTCGAACCGAAGCCGAAGCCAAAGCTAAACCCAAAGCCAAAGCCAGGGCCACTGGTCAGTTGGGAGAGCTGGTGTTGAGCACTTGCAACTTATAGGAGATGGAAGTCGGGGAGTCGGGCGAATGGTGAGCTCTGTTTAAATGTTCTCCATTTTACTGTCAAGTGCGGACCGAACCGGACCGGGTTGACATTTGCCAACGATGCAACTGCCCCTGGGAGCCCTGGCAGCCCTCCCTTCCATTATTTGATTCTGCTTCGCATGTCGAGAATTTTAATTTAAGTATGTAAACTGACATTGAATAGTTTTTCGCCAGGGAGCAGCTACAGTTCCCTTTTGTTGTGGGCGGTTGGGCGGTTGAACCCAGTCCCGAACTCGAAACTCAGAACTCCGAACCCCGAACCCAACTCAATGAAAATGCAGATGGTGTGCCAAAATGCGGGGGAGTGTGGAAGTGCAATTTCAGTTTTGTTTGCAATTGGATTTCGTAATAGAAAGCCCCGGCTGAACTTTCTGCTTCCAGCGAGGCACCCGGTCGTGTTTCAACATTTGGGATTGAAAGTTTTATGAAAGAAGGGGCTGATACTATATTATATATTCCATCGCTCTCAGCTTGGGTTGATGTCTATTATTCTACAAAAAAATTGAATGAATTAAACTTACCGGTGTTGAATAGGGATGCGCCGTGAGTCGGACTCCGTCCGTCTCCAGTTGCTCCCGCAGGACCAGCTCCAGTTCGTTGTTAGGCGGGGTTTCACACAGGATTTCCATACTGCCGGATAGCGAGTTTGGATCGTTGAGCATGAAGTAGACGGAGGCAGCTCCCTTCTCCCTCAGCGATCGAATGCTCTTCAGCAGCTTGTGCCGATGGGCAGGATTCTCGACGCCGATGGCGTCCAGGTCAGGATCGCCCACCTGCTTGCAGATCTCCAGGTCATCGTACCCGTTGTCCAGAAAGCTCTCGGCGTACTGGGCCAGGCCCAGAGCCCGCAGCCACTCGCAGACAATGTTGCTAACGGCCATGGCGGTTCGTAATAATGATGAGGTGGCGCTCTACCAGGGAACGGATTTCAAGGGGCGACTTGCTTACGTGTGCCCCGGCAATTACCGTTACCGAATGGCGTCTATTAGTTTTAGGTGGCACGCCTCCCTGCTCCTCCTAGCTGCATGCAATTTCCTGCTCCTTTAAGCTTGTATTGTTTTAAATTGTCCTCCTCCCAGGAGCATTCTCTTTAACTTTACAACAGCCCTCCGACGCTGAACAGTCGTAAAAGCTCGACGCGTACACTCGTAAAAATTTATATCGCACTTTGAGCATTTTTAGCATAATCCCAGACAGTTGGGATCACATTTTGTTTGGCGCCACCACTGCTGCTGCTGCTGCTCCGCCGCCTGCAAAACAAGATAAAACGAGGGTTTTAGTCAGCAAAATTGGAAACATTTTACCACGTTTATTTTCAATAATTTAGAGGGAGGCCCGGACGGGCTGCCCGGGAAATTGCATAAATTTGAAATGGCCTGCCCCATATGGTCCTCGGCCCGCATATGCCTATGCAAAATAGATGCGCTGCCATCTCCGATTCCCACCACAATATATCTCGAACAAATCAATAGAACCCGCGGCTATTGCCACAATTGATGTTGATGACGCTGCACACTCTGCCGAGATTCAAATCAAACCCAAAATGCTAGAAAATTAATTAAGCCCAGCAGTGGCAGCTGCGGTTTTGTACTTCCCCCGAAATTCCCACAGTCTCCTCCCGCCTGGTCGGAGGGTGGAATTTCTTATCTACAAATCGGAGCAGGGGTCCCCGTAGGTTGAGGGCTCGTGGATAATGCGCGGTTGCACTCGCTCATGCACACATATCACTCTATCATATAGCCCAACCCAGTCCAATCCAATCCAATTCCCCGGAAAGTGGAGAGTCCATGAGGCGTTAAACGCAAACTAAAAGCTTAAACACACACTCGTGCATTTTTCTGGAAAGGAAAGGAATAGCGCGCGCGTTTTCATTGATAAATGATTGATTATCGAGTGCGTGGGGCTGTGGGTGCGCTGCGGTTTTCCTTGGCTTAGCACAAAAGTTTAGTGTTTGCTTTTAGTTTATCTTTAATGGATTATTTTAGTGGTTGACTCGTCAGCGAGCAGCCAGAAAAGAACAACAAACGAGGCTCGCCAAGTGGGTGTGGAACACGAGATACTCTGTCGGAGGAGAATAGTATCTGATCTATAAATAAATATATATTATTAAGAATGCCTTTTAAAATGCATTTTAGCATAGTCATAGGTATGACTAGGTAGGCATGTATGAGAAACCCTTTTTCATATTTATTTCCGGGTATAATCATTTCTTTAATCCTCACACCCCCACGCCCATCAGCTAGGACAAATATAACACATAATTTATGTTCCCCAACCGATTTCCCCTGTGAGCAAGCTGATTTTTCCTCCGTTTTCCCATGGCTCTTTGCTAGTTTTTCCGCCTCTGCTTTTCCTTTTCTGCTGCCCTGTTTGTCTGCCGGCACAGCTGCTTTGTTTCTATTTTCATTTTCGTTGGCATTGAATAGATCAATCATGGCTCGAAAAAGCGCTTCCACCACCCGCCCCACAAATAGTTCAATGATGACCAATTATTCACCAATAAAACTGTCGACCGAATGTCATGAATTGAACTTTTACTTGCTGAGCTAAGCGGAAATCAATCGCAAATTGCTGGGAAAGTGATTTTTGTGGAAAGCGTGAAATCAATTAGGAATTTCATTGAAAAATGATTCAAAACTGTGTGATGTAAAATGAGCTGTGAATCTATTGCAGTTGGTGATTGCAGAGTTTTTATGAGAATTACTTTTCCAATATGTTTCCTCTTTTTTTTAATTTCAAAAATAAATCAATCAAATTCCCCCCAAATAAACCCCTTCACTTCCGACCCATTGACTTTTGTATCTTCGGGTCAAAGTTTGCGAGTCTTTCGAATTTTTTCTCTTTTTTGAATATCTTGTTTGCGTTTCGTTTCTGTTTAATTTGGAACGACTATCTTCCGCCCACGCAGGCCATCAGGAATCATGAGGAACTAAACGAACAACAATTTAACGCAACATCATCGGAATATCGACCGCAAAAACAACAATACCATAAATTCCTCCCGGACTTGTTGCAGTTGTCGGCTTCAGTCAACAAATTGTTGAATTCAGCGTGGGATGGGAGTGTTGTCGTAACGCATTTTATATACCTGAAGATTGTTGCTTGAAAGCTTTTGTTTCGGTTTTCTTAATTTAATTTGTTGGATGGCGTTTGGCCTAATCGACAGTCACAGTCGCAGTCGTGTTTGACTTTTGGCCTTAGCCCAAGACAATTGTGAGAGGTGTTGCCGGGCAAATCAAATTGCAGCTCAATAGGCGACCAAGCAAATTACAATTGGGATTGTTCATTTTATTGGCTATGTGGCGTTGCAGCAATAAATGTATTTATATTTAAAAGAAAAAAAAAAGAAAAACCAGCAACAGCAATTGCAACACGTCGCCAACAGCTGTGTCAGCTGGCACTTGGCTGTCTAACGATTTATCTAACTACCATCTCAGCTCCGGGGACCACGCGGCGTATGCGCAATTGCCATTTAATTAAAAATTATTTGCACAGCGAGGCGAGACAATTTTTCGCCGATTTCATTTATCATTATTTTTTGGTATTTTTGTGTTTGTGCAGGTGCTCAACGGAAACGACATAAATAAAATATTCACACGCTTTCCAGGCGCTCGGACTCTGAATTAATGAGTATTTCACGCACCTTTTGTCAGTACTGTCGCTTTTTTGGCTTTTGGTTGGAAAGAAGACAAAAATGTCTTTATTTTATCGCCCCAGATAGATCCTAGCTATTTTCGGGCACCTTTATGATCGATTTAGCCGGCGGCAGCACTTCTCGGAGCAATCTAATTATAATCATTAGCTGGGCAAATACAGATGTATATATTTACTCAATTTTTGCATAGTCGTCGGAGTCAGTGGGCAATAAAAATTATAAGGAAACGGAATAAAAGAAGACCAAATAAATGGACAGGCCCTGGCCAATGATGGGGGACTGGGCAGCGAGGCGTCTTCATTAATTATGGGAGGAAGCGAGGGGAGAGTTCGGAAAAAAATCCATTTGACAACATAAAATTTTTGTTTCAAGCAACTGTCGTTGCGATGCCGCCACTGGGGCATTAATACCAACGGCTAATTAACTTGTTGTTGAGCTCGTAAAATAGTTTGGCCGCTCATCAAGATAATAAAGGCCAGTCCGTCAGGCCAAGTCGAGCGAGTTGGCCAAGTCGGCAGCCGAGTTTCGGTTTCACTTCGACTCTTTAATTGAGCCCGAAAATTGTTGACTTTTGTGGCGTCAGCTGCAGCCAAGAACGCCGAAACTCAGATATATTGGCTACTCCAGGAATGTCCCCGTGACAGGCTACTGTCGCTAAAACAAACCGAGCCGAAAAGGGAGCGGATCTTGGCCGGGCCGAGTCGAGGGACAGAATTATTGCAGTCACTTTTGGTAATTAGATTCTCAATTCGAGATAATGAAGTGGACATTAAAATTTTACAACCTCCGGGACACAAACAAACACAAGCCGAACACCGAACACCGAAAACCGAAAACCTAAGAAGGCGAGCATTCAATAAATTAATTACGTATTTCGAACTAAGGCTAGCCCCTTTTTAATACCAGGTGTATGTGGACTAGCCACACCCAGCAATAAATATTGAAAACTGTCTCTACCAGAGTCTTCGCTTGTGGCCCAAAAACCAGAACCGGAAAATCACACACATGTCTCTGGCAGTGGCACTTATAATGCAGTATGCATGGCTCTAATTAAACCGCAATTGTTGTGTAAACTTTAAGGAATTGATTGCTCGGACACGATCCAATGGGACAGGTACATACGTATGTGATGTCTGGTTAGCAATTAAGCAGTAATTGACTCGAAAAGGAGGCCATATATGAATTCGGCAAGCAAACTACATCTCAGGCTTTAAATAATTAAATTGAGATGAGAGTTGTGGAATCTTCACTCGTATTTGTAGCATTTATTCTGAGAAATTCCCGCCAAAAAGTGCACTATCTTGTGGCTTTTTATGGCCCCAGTCTCGAACCCTTAATTGCCTACAATTGAAGTCATATCAGAGCCCCTGATTGATGTTGTTAGTCTAGTTTTATAACCCATAACCGGAGGCCATAACCGAATATAATAAAACTCGTCTAAGAACGCTCTCCCCAGTTGAAGCCAAGGCCCCAGCCCGGGCCCAGGCCCAGCGCCCTCCCAAACCAGAAATGTTGCAATAATTTTGCTCTCGCAGCGAAGAAATATGTGCCTCATGCTGGGTACCAAAAGCTGATGACCTTTTGCCATTTTGCATTTTGAAGCCAAAAACAAAGGAAAGAGTACACACGAGGCTGGAAGAAGCCCAAGCTCGGGGCGCAGTATAAATAAATTTATATCATTTTTTTGGTTTTTATTTTTATATTTTTTATTTTTTTTTGTGCAATTTTTTGTTTTCCATATTCAGAGTCAGCGGGTGGTCAAATGATTGGGAGGGAACGCCGCGCAGGTGGCTCTAGCAAGCTGTGTGCTGCCAGCCAGAAAGCCGACTTTTGAGTCGCAAGTTAATGTTTTTAATGTTCCATAATTTTTTTGTTTTGGTTAGTTTCGGCTTGACTGCCTTCTATAATTTGTTATGCAAACAAATGGCGCTACAGTTAAGTCAAACAGCCGCCTATAAATCCTCATCATGATCATTATGCTGACCCCTTCAAAATGTTGAATCGTTAACCCCCATAATCAAAATTTGGCAGCTCGGCGAGAGACGTTTGCATACTTATTGATTTCGGTTCAAGAGGGTAAGCGAGGAAAAAAGGAAATGTACAAAAATAAAATGTGAGAAGATGAAAAGGAAATAAATGGAGACTCATTATGTAAGGAAGCGGGCGGCGATGGTGATGGCAATGTGGATGGCGGGCTGAAATGCAATAAATTCACATTAAGCTGCTCACATAAAACGCCTGATTGCGCCGGAGAGCTGCAATGAGCTGGGGTCTCTGGAATGAGGACTGAGCGCTGAGGACTCAGGAATCACGGATCTGGAATGTCGAATCTGGAGCTGAAGGCAACGCGCTGAAGCAAACATCCTGTTGACAGTCGCATGCGGCAGGCGGCAGCATCAGCATCAGCACCAGCTTCAGCTTCAGCTTCGGCTTTAGCGGCAGCTATCAATATTAAAAGCGCTTATTTGACAGAAATATGACAAATGCTTGACAGCCAAGGGCGTGGCACAGGTTGCCTGCTGTTACCCATACCCCAGCTCCTGCTCCCGCTCCTGCTACTGCTGCTGTCCTGCGAAAAGTTGTAACGGTTTGGCACATGTCCTGAAGGTAAGTCGATCTACTAACAGGCTCCAGCCGTGCTCAGGGAAAGTGGGAGTGGTTCTTTTACCTTCAGTATGGACATGGTCGTCACGCGAATCGTCGTAGATCGAAACGAGAAAAAAAAAAGGACTGGGAGAAGGATTCCCAAATAGCATTGTGAGGGGGGGGTAACAAAAAAAAAATTCCTTGGCTAAGAGATATGTTCGAGGTGGCTAAATGTTGCTTAACTGCATAGTTGGCAAGATTCCTTCCGGTGCCCATCGAGCCAATCTACCACTAAGATCGGTCTGGTTCATTAACCACCGTAAACTGGCATGATCCGTAACAATTTTGAAAGGATGCCCTTCGATGTACATTCGAAACTTCAAAACTGCCAAAACAACAGCCAAACACTCTATTTCGGTTACGGTATAATTACGCTGAGCCTTGTTTAATTTCTTCGACATATAGGCAATTGGTCTTTCTATGTTGTTCTCATCTGTCTGAGCGAGTACCGCTCCCACTCCATGAAAAGATGCGTCACATTGAACAATGAAAGGCTTTTCATAATTGGGGTGCATTAATAGAGGTGCTGAACATAGTCTCTTTTTTATTTCTTCAAATGCGGATTGAGCTTGCTCATTCCATTTGAAAGCCTTCTTTCCTAAGAGCTCCGTTAGTGGAAATATTACGGTGGAGTATTGGGCTAAGAACCGCTGGTACCAACCAGTCATTCCCAAAAACCGCCTTAGCTGTTTCTGAGTACTGGGAACGGGAAATTCGGCTACTGCTCTAACCTTCTCAGAGTTGGTTTGCAACGTTCCTTCTCCTACTATAAAACCCAAGTACTGTACTTGTTTCAAGCCAAATTGACTTTTCGCGACATTTATAGTCAAACCCGCCTTTCGAAGTTGGACAGCTACTTCGGCCAAGTGTTTCAGATGATCCTCGAATGTTGAAGATAGAACTAGTAAGTCATCAAGATAAACTAGAACATGAGATTTCATACTATATGGAATCACCATATCCATTAGTCGACAAAGAGTCTGTGGCGCATTGGACAATCCAAATGGCATACGTTTGAATTGATACAACGGTCGATTGGGGACTGTGAACGCTGTTTTCGCCCTTGACTGAGAATCTAACTCGATTTGCCAAAAGGCATCTTTGAGATCAATTTTCGAAATACAGTGCACGGGTGGCAATCGACTCAACAAACCTTCTAATATAGGCATCGGATATGCATCTTTAATGGTGACTGAATTTAGTTTCCTTGCGTCTAGACAGAATCGAACCTTGTTTGGTTTTACTAGCAGCGTTACTGGTGATGACCAAGCTGATGAAGGTGCTTCTTCAATTACATCTTGTGCGATCATTCTATCAATTTCTTCACATAAAAGTTTTTCCCTGGCAGGAGATAACGGATAAAATCTCTGTTTGATAGGTTTGGCCTCCCCTGTATCGATAGAATGTTCTACCAGAGAAGTTTTCCCTAATCCGTCTACCTCAAAGGACGGAAAAGAATTTATTACCGATTCTAAACGACGTTTCTCCGAAAGAGAAAGGTGAATTTTGTCTTTTTCTGTTTCCCCTTCCGTTTGGTTTATCTCACTTATATTTCCCACTAAAGATAATGAAATTCCGAATTTCTTCCAGAAATCCATTCCGCAAATAACATCCTGATTTATTGACGGTACTATTAGAAACTCTATGTTGTCATGCCTGGTATTAAACGTCAATGATACGGTGATCACTCCAGCGATATTCTGCATTTGCCCATCGGCGGTTTTAACCATCCCCTTTCGGGACTTAAAATTATTTTCCTCCGCCAGTATGCGTTTTGCTAAAGCACCACCTATTACACTTTTGTTGGCTCCGCTATCCAGCAGAGCTAAATATGGTTGACCTAATATCTGTATTTGTGAAAAGGGACGAATGTCGTTATGCTTGTGTAAGAGTGATGAAATTACGACTTTCTTTAGCTCCCGAATGCTTCTAAAATAATTTTGAATGCGCTCAGCGCTACGACTTTTAACTCTTGAGGCTGTTAAACTGTCCTTACTTTCGCCGTCAGTTAGCAGCTTGTCTAAACGTATATGATAGGGAGTAAATTTGATAGGGTTTACGCTAAGTTCGTCTTCATCAAGTTCTGATTTGATTGGTTCCGAGACTTGAAGAGGATATTCGCTTAATGGTTTTGGCGAATATCCCGAGATCGGTTTTCCGACTCGGGATGACATTTCGAACAATTGGGCTTATAAGTGTTAATCGACCCACACCCATAACAAAATATGCGACGTGTTTTAAGACAATCTTGATAGCGATGTCCTAATTCGTCACAGTTCCAACATTTGATTTTGTCCATCGAACGAATGGCACAAACTTCATTTGATTCCTGGTCGCCTTCAAAATCCTCCTCTGTCTGGTTAATGAATTGAATTTCGTTAAGAGAAGGTCGAGTATTTGTTCGTGGGACGGCTCTATTACGAAATCCTTTGAAAAACTCTTCATGTCTGCGGCATTCAGTGCGTAACGCTGCCAAAGTTGGTGTTGGAACATGCAACAACTCGTGTTTCAATTCCGCCCTAAGATTATGTCGGACCTCTTCCGTTATTTCGGAGTCAGACAACGGATCCCTTAACGCGTCCGCAATCCCTAACATCGAATCTAGGAAGTCATCAAAGGTTTCTGAATTTCCCTGCTTCCGACGTCGTAGGGATTCTTTGATATCGCGGTCTGATCGTTGATCTTGATATCTTTCCTTTAGTCGGTCACACAAACAAAACCAATTGGTGAGATCGGGAGACCGATGTACTCGCCAATAAAACTTCAATGCCGGACCCGTAAATAATAAGTTTGCAAATTGAAACAACAAATCATAATTTCCATCTAGACACTGATTGGTTAAAATATTCACTCGATATATAAAATCCTCGATAGGGATTTCCCCATTTGAACCGCTAAATTTGAGGTTCCAGTTTGAAATTACGCTAGATACCCTATCTGGTCTGTCTGCTGAGTGATTGCTTAAACGATTTCTTGACGGAGCATTTTCTCGGAAATTATCGCGAGGTGGGTTACTCCTAGACACAAAACTGGGTACTTCATTATCCCATTCGAGTGGAATTTCACCCCGTGATCCTCTACGACTTGGACCCAAATTTAAATTTGCCATCGTGGCACTAATTTGATTAGATATCGACGCTGCCAAGCTCGACATCTGATTTTCTAAGGCCCCTGCTATTATTTGGTGTACCCGCTCTTCTGAGACGCCGTTGCCAGCCGAAGAACTTCGCGTATGGTTAGCCCTTTCGGGATTCTGCCGGGTATTCCGATTTACCCTGGGAATGGTGGTGGCAACTCGATTATTACGAGTGCCCTGCCTGGTCTGAGGACGTGTACGCGGAACGGTGCCTGTATGCGGACTATTGCCAGTCGATGGCACTACATCGATCAACTGTCGGGCCTCACCTGCTTCAGGATTCCCTAATTCGCTTCTACTACATGCTCTTCTGCAGAGTGGACAAGTGGCATTGGTGTCAAGCCAAGTTGTGAGACACCTCAAATGGAATTGATGCCTACATGTGGTTATAGTCCATTCTGCTTCCTCATTAGCTTCATTGCAAATGGTGCAAGTAGGAGATTCCCTGGGCTGTGACAATGCAGGGATATTTTCAAGACTTCGTCTAACCGCCATGATATTGTACGAATATTATAATGGTTACTTTAAATTTGCCTGATAATTTTAGTGAGGTAATGGATGTTTTTTTTTTTTTTTTTTTTTACGTAATTAAATTATATATATGTATCGGTATATTTGATCGATAAAGGTCAATTATCAATTTTAGTTATCAAATTATTATTTATAAATTTTAATTGGGACTTATCCTTCAGAACTCTCGCCATTAGTTAAAAGCCTATTTATTATACTTTATTCTTCCTAGCCAAGGAACTAAAATTATTTATTTAATTTCAAATGTCTTATTTGGAGAGGGCAAAGCTCCGTTCGCCCAAAGCTGTACCATCTCAATCCAAAAATGACCAAAAGATTCTAATAAAATTTAAATTAAGTTCTTCCTTGAAGAGTAATCCGCTTCCAACTTACGAAAACAAAAAAAATCTCAATTCAAGTAGAAATATAAAAATAAAACCGGAATGAAAAATTACTAATGGAGTTTCGCTTGTTTTTGAAGAGGAACAGACTCCATACTTGCGAAGCCTGAGCAATCTCAATTCAAAAAAAACAAAATACCAAAAACAATTACTATAGAAGTTTGTTTGATGACCTTCCTTGAAGAGGGACACACTCCCAGCTTAGGAGCATGAACAATCTCTATTCAAAAAAAAGACTAAATTAAAAAAAATTAAAAAAATTGACTTTGAATGAAAGAGAAAAAAAAAAAAAAATACTATTTGGGGGGAAGAAAAGGTTAAAGGAAATCGGGCATTGCAACTTTATTTTTTTTTCCGAATATCCTTAAAGGATAATTAAAGCCGTCAGGCCCCACGTTGGGCGCCATAATTCTGTAACGGTTTGGCACATGTCCTGAAGGTAAGTCGATCTACTAACAGGCTCCAGCCGTGCTCAGGGAAAGTGGGAGTGGTTCTTTTACCTTCAGTATGGACATGGTCGTCACGCGAATCGTCGTAGATCGAAACGAGAAAAAAAAAGGACTGGGAGAAGGATTCCCAAATAGCATTGTGAGGGGGGGTAACAAAAAAAAAAAATTCCTTGGCTAAGAGATATGTTCGAGGTGGCTAAATGTTGCTTAACTGCATAGTTGGCAAGATTCCTTCCGGTGCCCAAACAAATGATCTAGTACAAATTCATTTTAGTTAACGTTATAATTCAGGAAAATTTCTTATAAAAATAATTAACATAATTAAGTATTCATATTTCACAAGAAGGTGGTTTTCATTAACCATAAGAATAAGAAAAAGATATTGAAATTATAATAATTCAAGGGTGATGCTTAAAGATAATAATTCGAATTTGGTGCTTAAGAATAAGAATAATAATCGCTTAAGAATAATAATTAAGGAAGTATTAAAATTAAATAATTAAATGATATTAAATGACAGTATTAAATGATTCAAAAAGTAATAATTATAATTTTAATTGAATGGATTAGAAATAATAATTCATGGCGTATTCAAAAACGGTTTAAAAATTGATAATTATGGATTTTTAGGTTTTTTTTTTTTTCAGTTGGTAAACTTTACGTTAGGGTATTTGAATTTCATGGTTTTTTTTGTCCCTTCGCTGGGAATAGTTAAGAATGTATTTACGTGGTTTTGTATTTTTTTTTTATATAAAAAAAATACATAAAAAAAATCCAAGACTCCACAGGCAGGGGGGAGGGGGTTGATGCTACCGGCGGGATTTCAGCGACGGGTCGTAAAAATATGATCCCTGATGCTTGGGGAGATCTCCTGTAGAAAAGCCTACCGTGGCACTGTGGTGCTCACGTTGGATGGATGCCGGGGTTAGGTCAGGTGGTACCTCCAAATCCACTGGCATCGATGGTCATCCAACAGCAAAAATCCGCTAAACGGGAAAATAAACACTAAGCCAATGCAGGGAATGGCGTGGAGCTTAATATTTTCTCACCTCTATTTAAAAAAAACACACACTAATAAATATTATATTTTCCACGAGGTTGGGTCACAGGTCTTATTATTTTTCTTCACGAATTTAGTGATCTGCCCGCAGCGAGATTTAGAGGAAAAGTGAACTCAGGTGGCAGACAGGAAATGCCACTTTATGGTTGTCACCTTTTGACAGGTGCATACGCGGGTGGGTGAATTCCAAAAAGGGGAGCAGCTGAGGGGGGTTGAATGTCAGTTGGGGTCAGCTGAGCCTATCGATATCTATTATCAGCTGCATTGGGGTCTAATAGGTAAACAAGACCATATGTTTTGTTTTTGTTTACTATTTTAAAAAAATTTTAAATGATCTTTTATTTAATTTAATTCAATTCCTCGGTCCAACGAGCGACCCCCACAAAGTGCCAAGTCATTAGTAATGGAGGCGACTCCGAGAGGCATGGCACACAGAAGGGAAGGTGGCTGGCGCATCCAGCGAGCAAGTGTCAGAAATGCTTTTTGGATTAGTCAATTTCAAATTGCGTGCAGGCGGTGGGAACACTGAGGAAAAGTACCAACAATGGTATGCAGATAAGCATTTTCTATTAAAAATTATTCTCTAAGATTTCCCAATAAAAAATATTAAAATTAAAATATAAAAAAATAACAATAATTAAGCCTTAATCTTTTATTTAACTATACAATATTTTTCTCAGTGCCCAGAATTGCTTCGGGTCAGCAGCAAAGTGTGAAATATTTTCCGGATTTCGCTGCTCCTTTGCCCCCCACGGTGCCACTGTGTCTGTAGTGTGTGCGGTGCTATTGACACGTGCAACACTCACGCGATGCTGTAGCTGCAGCAGATACATGTGTTCGCAATGTATCTGCAACCCTCTAAAATGAGTTTCGAGAATGCACTCGACTGTCAAAAGCTTCCGAAAATCAATGAACCAGCAACGTTTCTTCTAAAACAATGAATGGTTAGGTTAGATAGCAGTTTGAATCGAAATTAAACTCATTGTAATTTCATTTTAGTAGCACTTGACTTGCTTTCTTCCAATAGTTCCTACTCTTTGTGTACGACCGCTGGGAACAACCTTTATGGTCCCTACAGACATTTATATCTTTTCCAATTTACATTCCATTCTCTTGCGGAATATTTTTAACGATTTGTAAACACATTTTTAACACAACAAAATATTTTTTCGATTTTTTGTCAAATTTTCTGGGGCATACCCTTCAAAATGTGGAAAATGCATGGAGGCACAGTATGGCCCAGAGCGAAGGCTATATCTTTGCCAAAAATCATCCGATTCTTGAGAGGAATACCTTAAACGATTTGTAGATCGATTCTCCATAGTCTGCGTCAAAATCCTACAACAAAATATTTTTTCGATTTTTTTTCAAATTTTCTGGGGCATACCCTTCAAAATGTGGAAAATGCATGGAGGCACAGTATGGCCCAGAGCGAAGGCTATATCTTTACCAAAAATCATCCGATTCTTGAGAGGAATACCTTAAACGATTTGTAGATCGATTCTCCATAGTCTGCGTCAAAATCCTACAACAAAATATTTTTTCGATTTTTTGTCAAATTTTCTGGGGCATACCCTTCAAAATGTGGAAAATGCATGGAGGCACAGTATGGCCCAGAGCGAAGGCTATATCTTTGCCAAAAATCATCCGATTCTTGAGAGGAATACCTTAAACGATTTGTAGATCGATTCTCCATAGATCTGCATCAAAATCCCACAACAAAATATTTTTTAGATTTTTTGTCAAATTTTCTGGGGCATACCCTTCAAAATGTGGAATATGCATGGAGGCACTGTATGGCCCAGAGCGAAGGCTATATCTTTGCCAAAAGTCATCCGATTCTTGAGAGGAATACCTTAAACGATTTGTAGATCGATTCTCCACCAATCTGCATCAAAATCCCCCAACAAAATATTTTTTAGATTTTTTGTCAAATTTTCTGGGGCATACCCTTCAAAATGTGGAATATGCATGGAGGCACTGCATGGCCCAGAGCGAAGGCTATATCTTTGCCAAAAGTCATCCGATTCTTGAGAAGAATATCTTAAACGATTTGTAGATCGATTCTCCACCAATCTGCATCAAAATCTCACAACAAAATATTTTTTAGATTTTTTGTCAAATTTTCTGGGGCACACCCTTCAAAATGTGGAAAATGCATGGAGGCACAGTATGGCCCAGAGCGAAGGCTATATCTTTGCCAAAAGTCATCCGATTCTTGAGAGGAATATCTTAAACGATTTGTAGATCGATTCTCCATAGTCTGCGTCAAAATCCTACAACAAAATATTTTTTCGATTTTTTGTCAAATTTTCTGGGGCATACCCTTCAAAATGTGGAAAATGCATGGAGGCACAGTATGGCCCAGAGCGAAGGCTATATCTTTGCCAAAAGTCATCCGATTCTTGAGAGGAATACCTTAAACGATTTGTAGATCGATTCTCCATAGATCTGCATCAAAATCCCACAACAAAATATTTTTTAGATTTTTTGTCAAATTTTCTGGGGCATACCCTTCAAAATGTGGAATATGCATGGAGGCACTGCATGGCCCAGAGCGAAGGCTATATCTTTGCCAAAAGTCATCCGATTCTTGAGAGGAATACCTTAAACGATTTGTAGATCGATTCTCCACCAATCTGCATCAAAATCCCCCAACAAAATATTTTTTAGATTTTTTGTCAAATTTTCTGGGGCATACCCTTCAAAATGTGGAATATGCATGGAGGCACTGCATGGCCCAGAGCGAAGGCTATATCTTTGCCAAAAGTCATCCGATTCTTGAGAAGAATATCTTAAACGATTTGTAGATCGATTCTCCACCAATCTGCATCAAAATCTCACAACAAAATATTTTTTAGATTTTTTGTCAAATTTTCTGGGGCACACCCTTCAAAATGTGGAAAATGCATGGAGGCACAGTATGGCCCAGAGCGAAGGCTATATCTTTGCCAAAAGTCATCCGATTCTTGAGAGGAATATCTTAAACGATTTGTAGATCGATTCTCCACCAATCTGCATCAAAATCTCACAACAAAATATTTTTTAGATTTTTTGTCAAATTTTCTGGGGCACACCCTTCAAAATGTGGAAAATGCATGGAGGCACAGTATGGCCCAGAGCGAAGGCTATATCTTTGCCAAAAGTCATCCGATTCTTGAGAGGAATACCTTAAACGATTTGTAGATCGATTCTCCACGAATCTGCATCAAAATCCCCCAACAAAATAATTTTTCGATTTTTTGTCAAATTTTCTGGGGCATACCCTTCAAAATGTGGAATATGCATGGAGGCACTGTATGGCCCAGAGCGAAGGCTATATCTTTGCCAAAAGTCATCCGATTCTTGAGAGGAATATCTTAAACGATTTGTAAATCAATTCCCTGTCTTTCACTGTAGTGGCCTATAGGATTTATTGTACTTTTAGCACAATTTCCATCCGCATACGGTTCTTATCGCAATGATCTTGTAATTTCCGTTTTCGCCATCAGTTCTGTATGTTGCCACTGTTTTATTAATGTATAATTTTCGCATTATTGAAAATATTATTTTTTAAATGCTCGTAAACACGAAGCTCGGTGACAATTTTATAAATATTTTTATGGCGTTTCATAAAATTTTATACGCTGTGCACTCGCAGCAGGCCCTGCTCCTTTTTTGCGCTCTTTGCCTATCAATTTGTCGTCGCTGCAGTTTATGAATTCCGCTTGTCCCTGGACTTCCCTCTATGCCATTTTAATTTTTTTTTTTGCTTCGCAACGAAAGTGACAGAGATAGACAGTTGGGGGGGCGCATGCAACAGCAGAGACAGCCGCAACGTTGTCATCAGTTGCAACAATTACTTAAATGCAGCCGTAATTTGTGTACAGCAGACAGGCAGGATGGAGAGGCAGGCAGGCAGTCCTTTGGCGAAAGGGGAGCGGAATGGAGCGGAGCGGTCAAAAGTTGGCAAGGCAATTTACTCGTCCACTGGTCTGAATATTTTGCACAATTTTATGATTATTACTATGGCTTCAACTATAATTACAATGATTATTATTTTGATGTGTGCGCGGCTGCCCGAACGGGAGACTTTAAGTTTTATTGTAAACATCGATTCAGGTCCCAGGTCCCAGGTTCCAGGTCGCAGGCATCATATTTATTTTCAGTGAATCGTGTTCGGAGCACTGAACTTTAATGTTACTTTTAGCCGCGGGCCTAATTGTTATTATCCTTTTGCCATTTAAAACAAATGAATGCCGGCGTGATAAAATAATTACATTATTTCCTTTAATTTTTATTTTCTGTCTGAATTAATACATTTTTAATTTTGTTCCAGGAGCTCTCGCAGCTTTTATAAAAACCAAATCGAAATAATATTTCATATTTAAATCTGATGGCATTAATTGGGGCTTCGCCGGCCATAATTATTAATTTGGCCTTCAATTTCATTGATTAATTTCCAATTCAGTATTTGTCGCAGTTCCTCCGCCGGCCCCATTAGTGTTTTAACCCCAAGACAGAAATCAGTTTCGGGTAAAGACCCGAGAAAAGTCTCTTTTGCCATTTAGCTTTGATTGGAACAGAGAGCTGTACAATGGCAATTAACCCATAAAATAAAAATGCCCACATTTACGAGGGCCTTCCTTCCTCGGGGCAGAGCACCGACCATCAGTGTACCAGGCCATCAGTCAGAGAAGTTAATTGAAATTCAAAGCTAAAGCTATGTCTCTGATTCTGCCATCGGTTCGGTTTTATGAGCATTGTCGGGGCTTTGAGTTTTCTGCTTAATTTTACTTCTTCACCATCCGACTTGTGTGTGCTTCCAATGAATAATAAAGTAGAGTGAAGTACGCCAATCCAATCCAATCCAATCGAGCCCAAGGCAGTCGCCGCCGCCAACAGACTTGTTGCAGATATAAATCAATTCCCGGGAAGCGACAAAATTTACATTCCGATTTGCCCGGCCGGCCGGGGATATCTTTTTGTTTCTCTCTCAGCTTCCATCTCTTATTGAGATTTCATCGAAAGCCTTTGTATCTGCGGCGCATGCGTCGTCGTCGAAGTGAATTTATGGCAACGGTTAACACAAACGGCATTGTATCAATAATAATAATAATAAAGCGAGAAATAAAAACACACAAAAAATAAATCGTTATCGTTTGTAAATCGTGGGCTCTCCTCTCCGGCTCGTTACAATTCGTAAGCGTTTAAATGTCTTTAAGTGGGCCTTGATTAATGACTTCCAAGTGCCTTGTTGCGATCGTCTCACGCACTCGCCACGGGAGATTGGCGGCTGAAAAGCTTCGGCCATCCGCCATCCGGCATCCGAGGGGTTAACAATCTGGCAGATACAATTGAAAACACAGGCCCCGATAGGCGTGACTATGATAACAAAGGGTGGTCTCTCTCCAATTGGCCTTGGCCACAAAGGTATATCGATCATCATGATCGCGGCAATTTGTAATGTTTAGGCCACTTTCAAAGTCTGTCGGCCCAATTCGTTTTGTTTTAAGCTTGAAGCTCCTACATGTTTAACTAAGCCCCTGAAATGCGGGCCAATGTATGGATAATTAATCAAATTATTAAATTAATACGCACTAAATGTTGAGTAACATTTTATTTAGTTATGCCTTTGATCTCCGATGACCATTTCAATGCTCTGAACCCACTTCAGTCCTGTCACATCTTTTCAAAACAAATCTCGTCAAGACGTATCCAAATCAGTGTCACAGCACATTACTTCAGAACCCGCAAGTGGCTCATATTTCACAGCGAGGAGAAGACAATGTAGATTGAATTTTCATCATTTTTATTAGCCTAGCCAGACAGATGCCGAAATAACCCGAACGAACAGTCGCCAGACGGACCAGAGACAGAGACCATTAATGAAAATTACGATACGACATACGAATTTTTTTGGAGAAGATCCCTGGGACACCAGGAAATTTTCCATGCGACTGATCAGATAAAGCCCCGAGAATGTCATGTCAAAATGTGGCGCTGGCCTTTAAGCCACTATATGTGTATGACAGAGCGGCGATCCGAGGCAGGTAAGAGGGCACTCCATTTGTGTGTACATACCTATGCGACCCTCGGCCAGGTTGCTCCTTTGGCCTGTAAACTGATCTGTGGCACAAGAACAATACAAAAACGACGAAAAGGAGAGAAGAATGAGGAGGAGGAATAAGGCTGAAATGAAAAATTGAAAAAGGAAAGTGAAGCAAAGGAAGCAGAGTCTTCTTCCCGAGGAGCTGGGGGAGTTTGTCATTTGACAACGTCGTACAATTACACAACTAAAATGAACAATATTAAACGAAATTATACTCCCGGGCGGCAGAGTGAGGAAGAGGGACAGGACAAAGCCCTGCGGCGACATAAAACAAAAGGGCCCCTGGCCCAAAGGCACAAAACCGAAGACAGAAGGCATCAGCTGCCCCTAAACCGAATGCGAGGTTTGTGTATCATTTTTCATGACAGGCAGCTCGCATACATGTATGTACATACATACATACATTCATCCTTGATGTATCCTGCCGTTTGACAGTTGCATTGTCTTCAGCCACTTGAGAGTGCAATTGCAGCCGCCTAATTACTTCTCAACTAATTTACTCGCTTCCTCGGTCAAAACTCACTCGAAAAGATGTATGATAATTTACTGCAGCTCATGCGCGCACACAAATCATTTATTTTGGAGTTCATACTGACGACGACTTCATGACTTCATCATTTTACGATTATTTCTAGCAATTTCAATGTGCTCCGGGTCCGGGTCCGGCTCCGGCTCCGGGTTGGACTCGAACAGGGCACCCTTGGCGCAAATTTACGATGCCTGTGACACAGTTAACTCATGCTCGACACCAAAACATATATCAAATGTGTGGCACGACTTGGAATGCCATTCAACGTTCGAGGGGGCGGAGTGTCGTCCATTCCAAGGGTTACCTGCTTCACCCATACGGCAATGGCAACGGCAACGGCAACAGACAGCGACCCGGCCAAACAATAACGTGAAATATGTGCGGCGTTTTGCAATTCATACGCAAAAATGGATGAGGCACCGCAGAGGACCGGAGCAGCGGAGAGCAGCAACAGCCACATCAGGCGGCCCATTTGAATCGTCGACCTGCCAGTGGAGGAAGGTCCTGGGTCGACAGTAGCCACCACCACCACCGTGCATGTGCAGTCCGGGCCCAAAAACACAATAACACATTGTCTGGAGGAAAACGGCAAAAAAAGTGCGACATTGGCAAGTGCCACAATCGGAGAATGGCGGGGCTACAGTGCGTTTCATAGAGTAAACTAATCCAAAGCAGTTGCAGAAAATATTCCACGATGAAGACAATCTAGTTATAAACTTTGTTTTGATTTCCTTATTTAAACATTTTTTTAAGTCTGGCCGCCTTATAGTCGTGGAACGCACTGTACTCGAGAGGATCACCCCCAGACCAGACCCCAAACAGACTGTTGGCTTGCATTTAATCTTCCAATTGAGTGCGTACCTCTGTGCTGACATAGATAAACGGCCATGTCCTGGACGCAGACGCATATCCGAGTGTCCTTTGCTGACCTGACCCGACCACCCTTTCCCTTACACTCTTCTCCTCCTCTCCGCCTTTGGGCAGCATTGTCAACATTTTTGCTCTTAAAAAACAATTAATCTTTATTAGTCGATGACTCAAAAGCCAATTAAAAGTCCTCGCACAGCTCATGCCTCAATCACGCCCTCTTTCTGGCTGTATAATTAATCATTTTTTCTTTTTCAAATTTCTTCGTTTTGGGGGTCGAAGCCAAATAAAAAAAGAAAATTGTGCAATATCCGTAAAATGCGCAAAACTTGCCATCAATATGCTACGCTCGGATACGTCCATCAAAAATGCACTGGAGCGTAGATCCTTTCCTGTACTTGCGTTCCTGCTCGCCTGTTGGCAAAAGGATTCGTTACGGATTTATTGGCGGCCCGACTTTCGGGCTGGCTTTCGCTTTTTGTGTGTTTTTTGTTTGTGGGATTTTTTCCTTTCTGGGCTCGTCCTGTAAATTGACTTTGTGTCGTTGCCTGTGCATAGAAATTGCTTTTCGGGCTTCTATCCAGAATCGTTTTTTTTTGCACTTTTTCTGGGGAAGATTTTTTGAAGGCCAAAGTTTTCGCGGTCAGTCCTCCAGACAAAGGACCCAAATAAATTAAATATCCAACAAGAGCGCGAAACTCCGGCTCTGGCTTCGGCTCAGGGTCAAATTAATCCAGGAGCAAATCAAAAGGCCTAAAAAGGACTTGGCACCACTTGAATGGCATTAACGGCAGCCGAAAATAAAGGAAATAAATTATTTAGCAACCCCTGCTTTTGGGCGTTCGGGGTGTGCTGGCAAATAAGACAATGCATGGAAAATCCCAATCCCTAAATGCTGTTAAACACAAAATAAATGAACTTCCTTCGGGTGGTAAAAGGATTTGTGCGACAAGTATTGATGACCGGACAGATGGAAGAGAGAGTCCTGTACCCTGTGCCCCCCGAACAATATTGAAAATCAAATCACACTTCGGGGTTGGTCCGGCGTCTAATAATTTCGCCTAATGAAAACATGTTTCCATTTTCAGCGCTTTCGGGATCGGTGGTTGTTTTCCCCGTCCCGTGCACTAGGACTGCACTTTTCCCGGAAAATGTTTAGCGTCGACAACAATTGCCATTGTTGGAAATATTTATCTAACGATTTTCGTTGGATGAAAATTAGCATCGGGCCGAGAGAAATCAAATTTGATCCAAACAATATTTGCACAAATACTTTAGTTTGAACCAACATTTCAATATTGCTGTCAACACTTGGGTCCTTTTGCGGGGTATTTGGGTTATGGGCTTGTGTTGATTTAGGACTCTTGCGGCCAAATAGCATTTTTGATTGGATCGCACTCTGCGAGGGGCGATGCTAATTGGTTGGAGGCTGGATTGCCTTTCCAGAATAAAATTTAAATTTGAATTCCGGACCATAATATTCAAATGGGGGGGGAAGGTAGAGCGCTGGGGAATTGGGTCAGCCGGACATGTGTAAAAACTGTGTAACAACTAGTGTACAACAACAATGCGGTGCTGCAGAAATGCTTTTTTAATGCATTGCAACGAACGAAACCGAAACATGGCCAAAAACATACGGAACACGCTGTGAACACGCCTTGGACCGGCCTGGTCAAAGGCAGCCGGCAAAAGCAAAAAAGAAAACTGAAAACTGAAAACCCCAAATACAGAAAAAGAAAATAAATAAACGAAAAGCAGCGCCAAGTGCAACTGCAACCAAAGCCACAAGACAATGCAACAGCCGACAGACATCTCTGGACCAGTTGGCCAAAAGCCGAGGATGCCAGAACGCCAGGAGGGGGCTGAGCCTCCTGCTTCTTTGGTCTTCTGGCCCATTTGGTTTTGGGTCGTGCCCGGGCCTTGGTTTGATTCATATTTGGGCTGCTGCAGTTTCCATTTCATGCTTCCTACACTGTGTTTTCATTTCCCTTCCTAGTACCGGCAGTTAGTTCTCAACAGAAAGGGCATATTACTTTTTCGAAAGAATATATTAAAAAAAAACTAAAGTGTTTTAGCATGTCATCCTCTCTAAACATAAAACTGTAATCCCATTTGTGATGGAAATAATTTAATTTATACAATAATCCTGTATTGATTGGATTACAAACTCGAAATAGATTAGAAAGTATTTTCACATAAATATTTCTTTAAATATTCAAAAGTTAATTGATAAAGCTATCGTTTCAAAATATTTACGACGGGATTATTTCGTAATTATCACAAAATTATAAAACAAACTAGACGCTAAGCTTCTCTGATTCCCAAAATCTCCCAATGTGGATGGATGCCTTTTTCCCCCTGACACTGGCACTAAAATCTAAATTAAACTTTTACAGTTCCTGGAAGTGAAAGTGTATCCCCCGAAACGACTAATCCCACGCGACTTTCAACGCTTTGGAGCTGTGTTGCGCCTTTTTGTGGTGCAACAAAAATCGTTCCGTTTGCGCTATTTGTTGTACTCCTTTTAGCCCTGAAGGCTGCAAAAAACAACAGAGACTGAAACCGAGAGAGCACAGCAGCCAGCCACCCAACCAAAGTTTGTTCAACTTTTTTGCATGTTTATATTTGCTGTAAGCATTATTTTTTATTTTTTTATTACTACCACTGCCATTCGATGCATACAAAACCAGTTGCATGAAAGGGGTAACAACAGCAATAGGAACCAAATAGTAGAATTCTCTATTTCAGTGCAAAGTGCATTGAGGCATGCTGCAGCAGTTTCAAAAAGGGATGACGATGATGGCCGCCATTCGTAGCCGGTGAAATGCAAAATGCATAATACACAGCATACCTCCAGCACCACCCCACACCCTATAACTATATTTATTTTTTATGCCGCTCAACTGCAAAATTGTGTCAAAATCGGATGCTGCCACCGGGGGCTGCCTGCCTGGACTGGGCTCTCGTTCGTTGCCCGCATCAACTTTAAAATGTACACAAAAGGCTGCAGTGAAAAATTTATGGACCTGGCCGGGCAATTTTCTAACGCACCTGCCAATTTAACGGTAAAGTGTAAATTTCATTTAATTTGACAGCCGCAGATTGAAACCTCGAGCGGTTAATAAAGTTGCAACACAGCGGCCAGGGCAGCGCCACAGATGCGGCCTCCGATGCTCCGGCAGGTTAGAGCTAAACTAATTAGTCCACCGTGTGCCCCGCAGTAGATCACAGTGGAGACGGGACTCACCTACAAAGAGAACGAGAACAAAAAGGAGTCATGAGCCAAAGATGATTTAATAAGCAATTAAATTATTCTAATAAATGTAAGCCGGAGGGGCCGGGCCAAGCAGCGGGGCGGGGCCGAGGGAGGGCCGCATGAAATTGCACATAAAATTGCAATTTTCCAGCAAATTCATAACGCAGAAAAAAAATTATACGAAATTAGGCCGCAGGCCGGAGCGCGAGAAAAAGATAGTGCATCTCGCAGATGCTCAGATACCGATTCCTAAGGAGAGTACTAACCTTGTCTATATCAACTTTATGGGCTTATTAATTTTAAATTAAATATAATAATCATAAACAGTGTTGTTTAGTTTATTTAATTGCTAAAATTAGTTTCTTAAATTCTTTGGAATAATTCTCTAAACTGTATCCAAGCTTGTGTGATCTTTAAGATCAAGAAGGGCACTGTCTTCGCGGAGGGGAAGATGCAGCTGCCAAACGTCATCAACCGAGAGGGCTGAGAGCTAAAAGCCGAGATGGCAGCAGCTCGAGTGGCAAGTGGCATCCATCCACGATAGATAGCGGGGATACATCCAGTGGCAGCTCCCAGCAGAGAAGCATTCCGACTAATGCCATCAAACCGATGTATATAGTGATTAGAGTGGACGTTGTGCCAGCCCAGTGCTTCCTTTTCCTCTTCCTCTGCCCCAGCTGCTGCTGCATCATTGTCATGATGATCATCTTGCATCATCATCATAATCGTCTTGCAGCACTTGAAACCCAACCAAAGCCGATGCTGCTGCTTTGCAGAATGCTGCTTCTGTTGCAGTTGCTGTTGCTGCCACTGCTGCTGCTGCTGCGATGACGACGATAAGTGCAGCATGCAGCGTAATAGAAAAGCTGCCACGACGTACGTGTGTGTGTGTGAGAGAGAGAGTTACTGATGATAATGATAGATAAGTGTGCGCCAAGTGCACTACGTAACTTACTCTAACTTCAAAAGCTATCAGCAGTTAAATCGAAAAGCAGTAAGCCAAGCTAAGCAGAGCCAGCGGGCAAGAACAGTAAATGCTGCGCAGCTTAATGACAAGAGCGCCAACTAAGTTGCACTGCCAGCAGCTGGGAAAGGACTGGGATCTGTGAGATACATTGCACAAAAAGAGTACATAGACTATAGGAAACTATAACTAAATATCTCATCTCTTGTAATATTTTTATTCCCCCCAATCCCGATTGCATTATTTTTTCCAGTGCAACTCCTTGGATTGCTCCTTCAGCGGCTGCTGCTCCAGCATCATTAGCAATTGTGGGCAGGCCAAGGCGTGGGGCATGGGAAATATTTGCTATAAATGCATGCAACATTAAGTAGAACGCATTTTTTCCTGCAACCAAGCAGCATCTGCAACCTGATGACGCCACACGCCACTTCACTTGGCTGCCTCGCGCCGCTGTTGCTGCCACTTATTGTTGATGTTGCTGCTGCTTCTGCTGCTGCTGATGCTGCACTGTTGCACTGTTGCTGAGCTGCGGTGTTGCTGTTGTGCCTTTTCACAGCTCAACGCTTGCGCACATTTCGGGGAGCCTGAGAAAGGGTTCGTCGTCTTGGCGTTTTTTTTCTGTGCCTTGTGTGCCTTGCGCCGTTTGCTTTATTTCTTTCCGAGAATCTTGACGGCTATTAAGGAACAAACAGCAGCAGGAGCAAAAGTCGACCCAGCACCAGCAGAAAAGAACCAAAAAAAAGCTGTAAAATAAAATTATTATTTTCTTTTCGTGCTCATAATTTGTGCTGCCGCTCCTCCTCCCGCCCCAGCTGCTGCTTTGGCCTCAATTAGTAAAAGACTTTTCCTCATTACACTTTTAGCCTTGGGCTTAGCTTTTCCCGTTCGCAGTAGTTTCCTCCTTTTTTCCCAGCAGTAAATTGAGTTACGGCTTTATGTTGCATATTAGTGGCAGACACTGGAGCAGCAACTGTCCAAAAGTCCAAAAGTGATTAAAACGAAAAAGGTCGTATCCTTTGGGAGGCGGGTGCAACTAACTATTAAATATTGAGATTATTGCCCAAGTATTTTACGTTTAGGAGGGAAGCCTTTCTTAGCCTCTTTTTTTTAACTATTACTAGTTTTTATTATTTATGTCCAAAAGCTGAATTTAGCCATTTCCGAGGCAATCCACATTCGTCTTGGCAATCGAGATTTAATGCGGTCTTAACCATCAGTTAATTTTATTATATGCCATGATTCATGCCCTGCATATTCGGCTTTTATGACGCGGCCAGGATTACTTTGCTCCACACTCCAGATTTTGTTGTATTATTTATTGAAGATTTATTTTATTTAGCCCGTCGTATCAACCGCCGAGCATTTGCGGCCATTTAGTTGCGATAAAAACCAAATTTATGCAGCCAAGTCTGCGCATGGATGGTATATGGTATGAAAAAATGCACCCATCACACCCAGAGAGAAGGGTAAATAAAAAATTCTATTTTCTCAGGCAATAAAAATGTCAACGACGTCGCCGCAGACCAAATGGCAATTGCAGCCGCCGCTATAACCCTCGTTTTTTTTGCTTTTTCAATTCCTCTAGTGATTTATGCATTTCGCATGCAAAACGCTAATCAGTGGACCTCTTCTTCCCACTCGAGAAACCCAATAAAAGAAAGGCGTTCAGTATAGCCCCGGCATCGGCAATAAAAGTCTGAACCCGAGATCTGAGTAATGCGAAACTCAAATAGCGTTTAGCCAAAGATGACTAATGTGTGTGGACGATGTCCAAGTGGCCAAGTGAGTTCTCGATTCCATTTCCAGCTTGCCTGCAAAACAGAGTGTTGAGATTGATGGAAACTGATTCGAGTGCTACGGGTGCGGGTTTCCAAAACTCCCCTTTCGATACATCAGTTTTTTTTACCCCCATTTCGAGGGTTGCTATTCAGATGGCCAAACTTGTTGAAATGCGCGCATATGCCGAGCATAATTATGACGAAAAAATATTGTAAATTTGTAACTTTTGGAAAGTGCTTCAATAAGTAATGAGAGGCTGCACGGGTTAATGGGGAAATCGGAGTGGATTTCGGCAGTTGAAGTGAGCTTCATATTTTTGGCCTTATTTGGGCAAGGCCATTTTGTGGAACGTGCCTTCGAATCAAAGCATTTTTTCCCAACAAGTCCATGTTCCATATTAAAAACTAGCCACCCGAATGCTTTCTCAGATTTTACCAATTAATTTGATTTGAATTTGGACATGGCTCTAGCTCTAATTATTTTACCTTTATGGTCCAGAGACACGACTTTAGTGGCCATCTGCTTGATAATTGGTAATAACCAAAAGATGCATTATATTCTCAGTCATTAAGACGGCATCCTTGTCTCTGACAGACAAGACAAGGCAACCGCAATTTTCAATTATATGCCATTGGATTTGTGTGAATTTGTGAGCAATAATGCGAAATGCTTTGGTTTTAAATTCACGAAACATTCCAGCAGCACACAGAGCCACTAGCTAATAGGCTTCCTTTCACCTTTTGAGGCATTCACGAACGAAGCGAATGCAATTAAAACAAGGAGAGGACACCGTCTGGACAGACAGCTACAAATCACTTGCCAATCAAAGTCCATGTATCTATCTGTACGATTTTCCCTCACTTGACCACAAAATTAATTAACTAAAATATGCCGAGAAGTGCAAGTGGCGGAGGGCGGAGGGAGCCAGGTCTGAAGCCCCCCAACAGAGACTACAAGGAGCAAAAACTCCGGCAAATGTCACTTTACAGGACCTCACAGTGAGTCTAGAGCAGAATAGCAAGAGTTGTAGAGTCCTGCACCAATAAAGTCAAACATATTGAACGGTTTCAAGTGTCAACATACTGTAGTACTCCTCTAGTTTATTGTTCTATTGGTTGGACATAATACCCCAACTTTTTCCACACTGTACCGCATAGTTGTAAGAGCGGTTTAGTTATTGTCCATAGGCCAGAATGTTCATGTCCTGATGCCACAATTAACTAAAAGCGCGCATCAAATTACAAACAACGAGCCACACAGCAGTGCCTGACAACAGCACCAAAAACAAGGAGTGACAAGGACATTAGCCGGAAGCAACAACTGCTGGCAATGTGTGAGTGTGTGTATGCCGGGGCTGGAGCTGGACATTATTGTTATTTCAATGGAAACTCGAATTGCTTGTAGATTTGCTGGCAACAGCTGTGCATTTGCCGAGCCATTTCTGTCTGGGCTGCAATTTATGTATCCTTTTGGCTTACAAGGATCCGAGAATGTCTGAATATGGTCAGCTATCAGGGCCAACCCCACATCCCAATGCATTGTCTTCGGGGCAAGAGCCAAAAGCAGCCAACTACGCCGCCCCTCATTGTAAGCTACTTAAGATTTTGCACAGATTGTTCCTCATATAGGACGGAGAGTATCTGCATGCCAGAGTAGACGCGCAAATTGAGTGTGAGTTTTCCATAGATAATCTTTACAAGCAATTTAAAGCCGGACAAGTGCTAATATAACCACACCGCGCCAGATAGCCAGTGATGGTTCAGATAGTCAGGTTCAGATACAGATACTCAGGTACCCAGGTATCCAGGCTACTCAACTATTCAGGTATTGGGGTACCTACATAGGTGCCGGCACAGATACAGAAGTCGAGAGGAGCCCGTATCACGTGCGATCAACTAATTAAAGCAACAAAACCCTCTAAACAGGAAACCTCCCATTAGCTCCCAAAGAACAAAAGTCGGTGGAAAAATGAGGTTGGTGTGGGGGAAAATCCGGGGGAAAACAGGGTAAAAGTTGCACTTGACTGATTACCTTTGCCTCAGTGTAGCCTCGGCCTCTCCTTCTTGCAACATTAATGAGCAGGAAGCGTTCTCCAGCACAACATACTAAGAGATTCAATTATGAATGAGTTTTAAATTACAGTTACGGTTACGGGGAGTCCAAGTGTCCGCCTCATGCAACCGAATTCCTTTCGATAGTGGTGTGTCAAAGTCCAAAAGGGAAACCCTTTTCCTTCTAAATAATACATTGCATAATGAGTTGTTATTACCATTCTTCGAATCAGATACCGATTGGTTGGAATATTTGGAACTAAACTTTTAAAATGTGTCGGAAAAATGAACTTTAATTTTACGAGATTTTTAGAATTAGTTTAATGAAAAGCTCTCAACTTTCTAATAGTTTCAAATCCAGTCTCGGGAGGGGAGGAGAAGAAGACCGAGAACAAGACCATCATCACATTCCACAGAGGGCGTGCCACAAGAAAGGGGAAAAGCGCATTCAACGCCACATCTCGACGAAGGAGACAAAGAGCCGCTCTGAAAAGTCGGATTGGAAAATCTCTCTTCGCCCAGGCAGCAGAAGCCAAAGAAGCCAGCCTGGCAGCTGGAAGGGGGCTTGGAGCTGGGAAACTCAACTCGAGTTAGCTGAACTGAACTAACCGAGCTGAAACGAAATGACTCAGAGAAATCCGAAGGCTGGATGCCTGGCATGCGTAGATAAATTGAGTTGAATGGAGCGCTACTGATTGGACTTACTACCTGTCCATGTCCATGTCGATGTCGGTGTCGAGGTCGGTGTCGAGGTCCAATAGCTTCCGTCTCTTTCACATTTTCAATTATGGTTAATCATGCAAATGTTTGTCGCCTGTGAAAATGTTTTACATAATGCAAAGTGAATGCTTCCATTCAGAGCGGAGACTCTGTCCAGCGACCATACATGAATAATTGTCTTTTTGTGTGTCCATCTTACACAGCTGCCGCCTACCTTTGTGCCCCGAATCGTCCTTCGGTCGAGGGACATATGATGAGCTGGCTCTGGCTCTGGGTCGGTTCTCAGGTAAGCCGAGCAATTTTTGCTGCCTGATTTCACAACTCCGACACTAGAGTGTCAGGTTGTGGAACTAGCCAATCCCTCCCTTTGCTTCGTTTTGGGATTAGAAAACAACCCCGAAACGTGTCACATTATGCCGAGACCAAGACGAGGTTGAGAGGGTATATCCTGTCCCTCCTGCAACCGATTTCGGTTTCGGGATTAAGCCTCAGAGGAAGGCATGTGCCTTTATTGAACCGAGGCGAGATTCCCGCAAAAGTAACCAACCGAACGTCCATTCTACATGTTGCAGCAATCAAAGGGGATTTTCCGGAGAAGGAACAAAGTAATTTGAAAGTGTTTAGGAAAATGATCTTTCGGAATCCTCGGGAAATGAGCAAGAGATGCCTTTGCATCTGCCATTCACTTTGGGACAAAGGTTTGTTGTCACTTAATTCCAAACCTATTTGCAAATGATTATGTTGAAATATGTCATGGGTTAGGCTTAACTCTGGAGGTCTTTAAATACCTCAAGCATACTATAATCCGGGTTATAGTCTTCCACAAAGGTCTATCCCAGAATCATGACACGAAAGTCCAACTTCGTGCCAACTAATGTATTCGAGGTAATTTATCAACTTTTAATCAAATACATTTTCCGTGCATATGTGTGCTTAAATGGAAGATGTTCCAGCTTGTATAATATATGCCCGGTTCTCATGCCATTACGTGTTACGCATATGCCACCCCAAAAAAAACGGTCAGGCAGGGCAACTACCCCGCCACGCATCCGGCTCCTAAGCACGGCTGATCCTTTACAGTTTTTACATGCATTCCCATGCGTATTCCACAGGACTATGTGTGTGTGTGCCATTTGGTCATAAATTCAAAAAGCTGGCCCAGCTTAAATTTTGGTTTTTCAATTTTTGAATGCCAGACCTCTGACAACCCTCGGATTCGTGCCCCAACCCTCTGCCTGGACCCCCATTACGGGCCATTCGACCAGCATCTCGCATAGTTGTGCGTGCAACTGTAAAACGTGTGTGTTCCAGGACCAGGACCAGGACCAGCGGCCAATGTCCTGTGGCCCCCTCCTCCTCCTACGAAAACCATGAGATTTCATTTAATTAAAGCATTTCGACTGGGGTTTTCGGCTTTCGAGTTGACGCCATATGTGCGTTGAATATATTAAATATACAAACACAATCCTTGCCTAAACAAATATGCTAGATTGGCCTCAGCGGCAGGGAAAAAAAGTCGGAGAACAGAGTGCAGCTTAAGAAAGGTTAAACAAAGGTTAAGCTGTGGCAGAAAGGTTCAAGCCTTGCGGCCCGAAAGCCAACTCATCAAAGTTATTTAGTTAAAATTAGTGCCTGTCGAGGATGTCTCCCCAATATGCCAAAGCAAACAAGACGACGACGCAGAATCATCGAATAGCTCCGGGCCCAGAGCCTTCCAAAGGACACGAAAACGAAAATCGAGGTTCTGGGGGACATCGGGGGACAATGTCGTGCTGCTGACAAGTGCGATGACAACGTCAAAGGCTCTCTGGGCTGAAGCGGGAGCGGGAGCTGGAGATGTAGTTGGAACTCCAGCTTCTGCTTTTACTGCATGCCAGCCATGCTCGACTAGCTGCGAGGCACCTTTGGGAAAAAAGACGCTCATCTGGAAAATCAACTTCGACTTTTGGGCCACCCAAGCAACTTTTATCCAGCAAGGAGCAACAGCAACATCAACGAACCGCAAATCATAAAATAAACTCTTTAATTACGCCTCACGACTTGCCGAGGCAGACACGCAACAACCCGGGCCACAGCCAAATGGAAAATTATGCAAAATGCAACAGCAGCAGCATCAGCATCAACGGAGGTTGCTGCCACAACAGCAACATCAACGGCACTACCAACAGCAGCAGCACTGGGAGCAACTTCCGAAAATGTGAGCAAAATTATAAAATCTTTGGCACGACAATGCTGACGACGACAAAACTGCAAATTACCAAATTATAAGTGCAACAAAGGGGGATATGCACTTGGAGAGCCAAGAACTTGACTAACTTTAAGAGGATAATAATGAGTATAGAACCCTGTTTCAATCATAGTTATACAAACACGGCATAGAGGGTCTTTAAAGACCTAAATCCTGTCAAAATCAATGACGCCCCCAAACCAAGTGGTTCCAAATGCACTTGGACGCTCGCACTCAGCACGACACCCTGGACAGGAGGTGGAGGAGGGGCAGGGGAAGGCCATCCAACCCCCTGCTGTAAACAACCTGTCCCTGCCCCACCCCACTCCGGCCAGCGAGCTTGGCACCCACTCGATTATCACCGAAAAACGATTGACCTCACGAATTCGTAATTAATTTTCACAAAAGTTTTCCATTCGAAGACAAACTTCAAACAAAAGGTACTACCTGTGTGTGTATCTGTGTGGATGTGGATTGGTTCAGTTCGGTTTTTGGGATTGCTTTTGGCTCTAACCCCGCCCCCGTACGCTCCCTTTTCCCGGCACAATGTTTAAACATTTGAGCGCACACATCTCTGTGGGGGGCAAAGTGAATGCTGTTTCCCTGCTCATCTGCTCCCCCAAGCTCCCTGGTGCCTGAATCAGTTGCACCTCCACCTCCGGGGCCTCTTTCACCTTGTTGCTGGTTGCTTAGTCTGCTAGTTGTGTGTGTCGCTTAAGTGCTGAAACAATGTTCCGAGTTGTAAGTGCAACAAAAGCAACAGAGCAACATGCTGGCAAACGAAGCCAAGCTGAGCTGAAACTGAACTGAACTGAAACCCGAAGTGCACCAAAAATAAAGTGTGTAAAAATGAGCAACTTTTTCAAGTGGGAAGCAACTATGTGGCATGCAGCAAGCTGACTATGGGCGACAATGACTAGCAGATTTCGTCGCCAGTACACAGAGAGAAAAGGGGTTAATCGTTTCGAGATAAATGCACCAAAATGCAAGGTAATTATTTCGATTGAATGGCATTTTCCTTAGAAAGTGATGTTTAATATTTATAAACTTTTTCGCAGGACTGCCAAGATGCAACATTTTCCACTGGAGCTCCAGGCCATGCCCCACCACCACGAGTGGGGGTTGAGTGTGAGTGTGTGTGTGCACAATTTTCAAACTGGCAGCGTAAAGTGCACAAATTGCAATTGTAGCTGGGGCGCGGGAATCAGGACAAGGCACCCTGGAACAGGACAGTTTGGGGTGCCGGGGTCGGGACTGTTGGAGTGTGTGGAGGCGTCGTCAGCGATGGTAGGCCCAGACCAGACATGGTGGGCTCTTCAGCTGCAGCCGAAGAAGCAACAAAACTGCATCAAGCTTGCATCCAGAAAGAAGTACTCCCCAGTACAGTGAGCACTTTACGGTGAGGCCACAAGACATTAATTATACAGCTTAAGAGAATAACCAACAAATGGAAAGATTTTGGGAAGAATCCTCCACGAAAGAACTTACCTATAATGTTGGGATCTCCATGTCCAAAGATGCAACTGGAATTAAATAAAGGATTATATTAGTATACATTTTAAAAATTTTGTTTAGATTTTTAAACTATTCCGACTGTGGCACTTTCATTGACACTCTGATATAATTGCAAGCTGAGCTGGAAGCTTCAAGAAGAGGAAGTTCCAGATATGGGATACAGGACATCTTGTGGTCAGCTCGGCTGGCAAAAGTTTCGGTTCGGGCCGTCTTGCAAACAGTTTACAACTTCTGGTCAGTTGTCCAGGGTGCTGAAGCATTAAATGACGTTGCACAAAGTGACGTTTCTGCTCTTAAAGGTGCAAGAACCTAAAGTGGAGCGCGTTCCTCCAGGCAGGAACTACAAAGTGCCACAAAAAGTGCGGAGAACAAGGTGTTGTTCTCGGGCGTCGCAGAATTCATTTTTGGAGGCGATGTCATCGCAGCGTCTTTGTTGTGTGACTTGTAAGTTTGGGCCGGTTGTCTGGGCCACTCATTCACAATTTCGCTCTCTGAAGTTTAATTTCAGCGCTTGACTTGGAAAGTTTCCTGCATATGGCTGGAGTGCTGGGGTGCTCGAGTGACAGACCAAAGTCACAGCTTAAGCCTAAGCCGGAGTCAGAGCCACAGAAGGCTTGAACTGTGGAAACTCCACACAAATTGCTGCAAAGTTTTTTGGCATTCAAGTGTTTTAATGTCTCACGAGTTGGTTGTCGCAGTTGCCAGATACATGTGAGCTGCGAGTAGGCTAAGAGCAATGAATTAATCAAAGAGCAGCTGCAGTTGCACGTTGTTTGCGTGGCATTAAGTACCTGGCAGCGGAGGAGGTGGGAGAGGCGCAGGTGGGACAAACCGCAAGGCGGTGGCGCCGCTAGACAAATTCAACTTAATCAATTTAAAGTGCTCGCCGCAAAGTCAACAGTTCAAACTAACCGCAGGCAGGTGGGGGCAGGCTGGCAGGCAGGCGGGCAGGCTGCAAAGCAAGTCAACAAGGCTAAAATATATAATGCGCTTCCTTGCCCCCCCCATTTTGGCCCCGGGTTATTAGGCAAATTGTCGACACAAACACACTGGCCCACACTCGCCCACAGCAGGTTGTCCAGCGCTGACCAACAAGTGACCAACAAGTCTACCCCCTGCAGTCCTTGCCAGCGACAAAGTATCCCTTACACTTTTTTCTTCAGCCACACACACACACCTAGAACCCAACTCCTTTAGTCCCCTTGTTGTTTACCCACGTGTATTTGTGTTTGTTCTGCTGTCAACATTGGAAAATTATGAAAATTAATATGAAAATTGTTGCTATTTACGGCTAGTTGGCTTGTGTGTGCGTGCCTCCTCGTGCTGGGTTTCAAGTGCGGCATTGTTGGTTTTAGATTTAATTACTTGAGTCAACTTGAGCCTTAATTTGATTGAGTATTATGTATGTGACATTGAGCCCTCTCCGCCGCGAGGGGTATAATTGATACCCATCCAGGCAATCAGGACCTCACGCACCGGAAGGGGTTCCTTCCTTGCTTTTTTTTTTTTGGAAAACAAAGCCTCGGAGTAGCCTGCGGATGCAATCGATTGAGAAGTGCCCTGCCCAATGCCATAACGCACACACTCCTCGACATTTGCATCTTTGACAGCTCTATTGTTGTCGATTCTCCTCTATTTGCATTCAGAAACGCACACAAAACTGCATAAAAATCAGGGGAACTGCATCGATCTGGAAAGGGGAGGGTTCTACAAAGGCAAGAGTTGCTGTAAATGGTTGTTTAAATTGCCTTCATATGTTAGTTTTAAAAAAAAGAATGGACTAATTATTAAGGTAAATGGATTACTTGTAGTCTTAAGCCCATGAAAGCCATAATTCCCGTCTCAAAAATCTAATGGCATTCATACCGAAAGAAGCCCAATAAACCTCGTTATTTCTAAGCCATTTAGAAGCAATTTATTGTTCGGCTCGAGCTCATCCCTTGTCAATTGTCTGTGATGGCGCTCCGGGCACTTAAAGGCAGATTATGCATGTCAAGTGGAAGCCCACACTTCAAAATCAATTAGTAGGAGCTTTTTTGTGGAGCATGTGGGCCATGGAATCAAAAACTGCTATAAAATGCTCGATTATAATGACAATTGACGGCTGCAATAAAACCAAATTGCCCAGCCAGCTGACTAACAGGCCGGGCTTAGGTTAGATGAGCTGAAAAGTCTGGTTAACTCCAAGCCCATTTCCATTTATTTTCCACCATAATTTATACAATGCATTTATGAGCCACGCTTGGACAGAGACAGGAACAGAGACAGAGGCAGTTTTTATGGCAATTTTATTTCCTGTAGGCAAATAAAGCAACTCCCCACTGCTCTCACTGGCCCCACATATGAACGGCATTCGAAACTTCAACTTCATTATCGGGTTATCGCGGCTGCCGTTCCGTTGGACTGCGCATTATCGTGATTGCCGTAGTAAATGTTTTTTATTTATTATTATTTACAAATGCATTAAACACAATATTTAATTGCATCATAAAAAGCGACCGTCTGTCTCGTCCAGCTATCTCTCCTCCAAAACCAATAGAATTTGAACTGTGGGCAGTAGTACTTCGCTAAATGGAAGTAAGAAATAAAGGGTATTTATATTTATATTTTAAAATACTTTTCATTCTATAGTTTATTTCTTTCCAAATATTTTCATTTAATGTATATTTTTAAGATATTGTACTACTCTGTGTATTTTAGCCAGAGTGTCCACTGTGCCTGGTTTTAGGAACTCTGGTGCTAGGTGGTGTCTATTTACATTTGTCTCCGTTTGTTTGCCCAGTGCAATGCTTATCGCAAATGCCTTTCCTATATGCGTGTGATATTTTTATGAGTTCTTTCGAACCTTTTCCACCCATTCACCTGGGTATTTTTTTTTCCAGTTTCCATTTCGATTTCGGTTGCCTCTGCCCCTGTTGCTGTATTGTTTGCTGTTCACAGTTTTTCGTTATTATTTACACAATTGACCCTTTCACACCCGAAAACTCATTGAACTCCATCAGCAGCAGCAGATATTTCTCACGTACAGGCCCCACTCGAAAGTAAAAAAAAAAAGAAATCTCTCTGGTTGTTGGAGTACAAGTTTTGGGCTCAACTGTAAATAGTCATAAATGTTTTGTTTATGTTTACAATTTAGCTGCTGTTGCTGTTGCTGTTGGTATTGCAGTTGTTGCAGTTGCTGCAGCTCCGTGTTCCTGTTGCTAGTTCGTGACTTCTCTAATGTTGTTGACGTGGTTGTTGCAACATGCTTCCGCGGCCCAAAGATTTCTGAATTGGTAATGGAGCATGTGCAGTTCAGTGAGGTGAGCTGCATTTTATTGCTATCTAAATCGCTGACTCCGAGCCATGTATGTAAACTCCGGTCCACAGGCCAGGTCTAGTCGGTCGGTCGGTCGGTCGAGCTGTCTTCCGATTTTTATTTGCTTTTAATTTGACTTGAAACGGGGCTTAAATGTCAGGAGTTGTTTTAATCCGCATGGAGAACTCTGAAAGCTCTGCCACCGCTTTGTTGTGTTATTAATGTATTCAATTAAGTAACGGTGCAGCAATTAAACTCATTATGCACATGTTCGGGGGGACGAGGGAAATGCAATCCACTAAACACTATTATTACGACCAGCACTAAACAAAAACTCCAATCGGGCCACATTAAAAGCATCATTAAATAAATTATGGGCCTGGCCCCGCAGCCATAATAATGAAATGGAGAACAACAAAATATCCAATAAATCTAACGTGAATTTAGTTGTGTAAACAAAGCTTACAAATTGTGTAAATTTAAAAAAAAGAAGTCAAAAATAGTTAAGCCTAATGAAAGCCATAAATAATACACAAGTTTAGAGGTTAGACTAATGAAGCTAGAAGGCTAAAAATACTATAGGGAGTACTACCACCTGCGTTTGACATTTAATTATCAATTAGCCACGCCACATCCTTCCTGCAGTTGCCACCAGCTAATAAATATTTTAATTAATTTACATTGTAGCGCATTTTTCGGGCAGTTCTTGTGCCATCTGTCAGTCACTCAACTCGCATTTCAATCGAATTTCATGGAAGAACTATAATTTATGCAGAACTATCCGCGTTCGAAAAGTCTCGGCGAGAGAAGCGTGAATTTATTTATAATTTATATGGCAATTAAAAACTAATATTGTCAACTCCCACGCTCTCAAACATGCCATACATTGCCATACATTGCTGCAATTCAATTGCAAATTTATGCAAATTTTTCATTTCGTTTGGGGCGATGAGCGGGCGGCACAAATATTTGTAGTCTGTTTTGTAGTTTTTGGATTTTTGGTTGGTTATTCCCGACGACAGCCCATAGCTCGCTATATGGGCATAAATTAAATAATTAAGTTAATTGTACACGCGGGCAATGAGATTTTAATTATTTAATTCGAAACTAAAAACTCTGCATAAGTTATGCTAAATCTAAATTTGTTTCAAGAGCCTCCACTGACCCATCGGGTTGATGATTAATGATTTTTAAAATGCTACTCATGACTTAGATAAACCCAAACCGAGCGATTTAGTTCGCTGCTTGGTCTCGGCTCTTTTGTTTCTATTTCTGTTTGCATAATTAATGTCGCTCGCATTTGTTACAAGTCTCTTGCCTATTTGTCTTGCTCTCGGATTAATTTTCCCAGGAATCTAATTTGGTCTGATTGGGCCTAAGTCTTGGGCCAACTTTCGATAATGACATTGAGCTTGTCCGGGATTATCGGCCAAACTGGATCATCGAATATTACCTTGGAATTGGGAGTCTCTCTACTGTATATTTCATTTTGTTCCATTGATTGAAAGGTGTGAAAACGAAATCATTCAAGTGAAACAGTCAAGTCGTAAAAAATGATGTTCAGCTACCATCTCCAAAAGGTTGTTTGTCATAAATGCCCAGCGTGGGTGCGACTTCTATGGGCCTTCTAATTAATACAAACACATTGGGAAACTAACACCAGAAGACACACCGCTAGAAGCCGAAGGAAGGGGTGTTTGGCATTTCCTGTAATTTGTCGAGCGCGGAAATTGCCGGCTTCGGGTTAGCCACTCTCTCTCTCTTCTTTATTTTTTGGGCTTGTTGCATATTAATTTAAATATAATTATGATAATTTTTATTGTCAAGCCGGCGAGCGAAGTGAAGTCTTTTGCCACATGCTTCGACCGGAATTTTGAGAGTGCCCTGGGCAAACAACCCTTCTGCCGGACCTGGACTACCATCAAAAAGGATTAGTTATTGAGTTATTTTCACAACTAAAGTAACGACAGGCAGCAGGAAGAAGGCAGAAGGCGAACGAACCCAGGCCCTAACAACTGACGCAGTTCACTGAACACTTACACTTCGAAAAGAGTCCCTAGCGAGTTTCTTCATCCAGAATATATCATTCGAAATATATTTTTTCCGGTGCAAGAACATCTTGTGACTGACATTTGTGCGTCAAATTAAGTGAACTCTTTTTTTCCAAGAGGAGGATCCGCTGGAGAAGAGGAGGAGCACATGGTCAAGTCGGGCTTCCTGCCTGCCAGCCTGCTGGCCTGCTAGCCTGCCTCTTCCTCGATCCCTGAGTGACTGTGACTGTTGTTGTCTTCGGCCTGTCCCCTGCATTGCGTAAACTATAATTAATAACAAAACATGTTATGGTTATGGCTGCCGTTCCTCGACTTTAGCTCTGCCTCTGCCACTTCTTTGTATGCCAGAAAATTGTTTCTTATGCCCCGAGCCCAAGGCATGAGGCCACAATTCAGCCAGACAGCCACAAAAGCGGTTCTCGGCTCTGGGATCTTTGGGTTGGTTTTTTTTTTTTTTTTTTTGAGGCTGAGACTGAGCTCTGGAGAGAGATCTCGGGCTGCACAACATATGTTATGCATTTTTTAGTTTCTTCGGCATTCAAAAAATTATGTAGCATTTAATTAGCGCATAATTGCAGCCGAAGAGGCGGCATCCAAGGCATAGGCCTCATCAATTTCAATCTTGGCGCGATGAAAAATCGCTGGCTTTGTAATACCGAAAAGAATCGGTTTCTCCAAGAAGATTAGGATTATTTTGGGTGAGGAATTCAAAGGGAAATTTGGCTTTGGCTTCTAATTAAAATGGCACGAAAATACGATAATAAGTTGAGGTCCTTTGACAAATCCACCCACTAGGAACCTCCAACTCTATGTGTGTGTCATTGTCTAAGGATGCAATTGCCTGCCGGGAACGACGACGCACAAGTACAAGTTCAAAAGCAGTCAACAGCTCAGCTAGCCGTCATCCTCTTGTGCCACATCATCATCATCATCCTTATTGCCGTATCCAGCCGTATCCTTGGAGCAGCAGCAGGAGCTGTAGTTCCTTGTGGCTTGGCAAATACTCAACAAACCATGAAAGTAAATAAATGTTTTGCAACGTTGCAGAAATAAAATGCAATTTAAGTCACACAAAAATGGCTAACAACGGCGGCGGTAGTGGCAGTGGCAGTGGCAGCAACAAAAAGTATCTGGAACGTTGCAACGTTCGCCAAGGATTCTGGAAAGTCCTGGCCTGCACGCGATGCCTCTTTTTCCATTTTGATTTGTTTATTTTTTTTTATTTTATTTTTGTTTTTTTGTGGCAATGCTCCTTTGGCGCTGGAAGTTAAAGTAACCGGCAAAGCGTTCCGGGGGCTTCGAACTTTGCATTTTATTTGTTTTTTTGTGTGTTTTTTCTTTTTTTTGTTTTTACTTTTGTTTTTGTTTTTTTCGTTTTGGGACAAAGAAAAGTGAAATGTTTTTTTTGGGGGGGTGGAGGGAGTGCGATTGGGACTTGCTTTGGATTTGAGGAGTTCGCTGGGGAGTCTGCAGGCCGTCGTTGCAATTGCATTTCCATAGACATCCACAGCCACAAAAAAATGGAAAACGCTTTAAAATAATTACATGAGAGAGGTTCCCAACATAACACCGGGTATGAATCACCAACTGGCATCATTCACTGTCGAAATGGGCTTGGGGATTAGGAGGCAGGGTCTTCGGGAGACGATCTTATCAATCGAATGAAGCGCAACTAATTGGGATGAGTGCAGAGCACTTTCTTTGTCTCTGAAGGTGACTTCTAAGAAGATCTTTCTTCTTTTTTTGAAAGATACTTATCAACAGGCCACCTGTCAACCCATCAGAGCTATTTTAAAGAGTACCGGGTATGAACTATTGCTGTGGAAGTTTTTATTAAACTGGCAGGAAAGGTGCTGATACGAGAGCCTTTTTCCCTCTTCAATCAGCCATATCCATTACATGCCGGCCCCAAGCTGTGAATGATTTAAGTGATTCGGTGCGCCTATTGTATTACTCCCCAACCCCCCTTCCAGTGCAATGCCTACAGAACTGCAATAAAACAAAATAAAAACAAAAACAAAAAAACAAGAACCAAAACAAAAACAAAAATGATGAAAAAACAACACAAACATGAAGAAGAAGAAGATGAAAAGTGCAGCAGACGTAACGGAACAATAATTAAAGCAATGGCAAAAACAACAACAACAACAACAACAAGTCGAACACAAAATAAACAAAACCCAGAACCAACAAAAACAACAGGAAGAGGAACAAGAGCAGCCAAAGGAAGAAGCAAAAATGCAGCAAGTCTCCTCACCCTCTCCCTCCCCCTCCCCCTGGATTTGTTTTTGTAAAAAAATGCGGGTCCTTGGATCCTGTGCCACCCTACCCCTACCCTACCCCCAGTCAGACTACTCCTCCTGGTAGGCAGATACACAGGATTTCTCCCGAAAGGGTTGCAAGATGCAGTCCAAGGTCCTTGCGCTGGCATTTCGCAGGAGCGCTAGGCATATTGGCATTGGGAGATGGTTGGTGAAGTATTACATCATAATGGTAGGGTTGTCAGGGTCATAAACTGTTACCTCACAGGGCGATCAGTGCGAGAACTACGAGGAGTCATCAAAATCCAGGTATTTCCAGGTCGTGGCATGTTCTTTGGTTGTCATTGGTGCTCTTGATTTGTTGTTGTTGTTTTTTCGCTGATGAGCCGGCAGAGACCAGGACGGGGCAGGGGCAGGGGCAGGGGCAGGAGAAGAAAATCAGTGCAGAGGCGACGTCGCTGGGTGTCGTTTGCAGACAACTTGAAAAACATGGAAACCCCCGCCCCACAGGCCCGCCCCCTTGGACACTCCTCGGAGTACACATAGTGCTCCTCCGGCACCACCTCCTCCTCCTCTTTGGCTCCTATTGACAGTCACGTCAGTTAAGCTGCTGCTGGGAACACACACGCAGCCAGCCCAGAGAGATGCACAGACAGAGGATAGAGAGAGAGAGAGAGAGAGATTTCCCAGACAAGCAGGTGGCAAAGGCTTGGGGCAACTTGGTTATGGAATCATGAGGAACCAACATCATGAGCCGTCCTCGGTAATTGCTGCCCGGGCCATGCAAATTTCAGCCTCGAATTATGTTGTTCTTCTCGGGAATGGGTTTGGTGGTCCATCCCCATGCCCCCACTGCGCTATGATTTCAATTAGTGGATGCTCCTCTCCTAAACTGATTAGAATGGTTAGTAATATAAATTGTGAAAGCTACAAGACTCAGACTTCCAGCTCCCATAAAAATGTCTTTCACTTTTATGGATCTACTAGGCAAACAGTACTACTGGATACTGGATAGTAGGTCTTCCTGTGCCCTCCAGGCCTCCAGTACTTTAAACAAATTTTATTTATAACACAAATTAAATAACTCTGAGCTAGTCCAGCTAGTCCAGCAATTTGCTGGATTTAGTAACTCCCCCGAAGAAGAAGAAGAAGATGGGGGGAGGAAGGAGAAGCCTTCTCCGGAATTGCAATTACCGGGGAGTGCGGCGAGGAGGAGAGTTGACTTGCAATTTCAGATGCACCAGCAGCGAGGTTGTGGCATCATCCCCATCATCATCATTATCATCATCGCTGCTGCCGTCATCAAAGGAATCATCATTAACAAGTTGGCGGAATCGAGGTGGGCTTTACGACTATGCGATACCCAATATTCAAATTCAGAGAAATTATAATTTAGGATGCAGTTCATCCAATAAACCTTAAAGACAATATACCTTGGTGATCCCAAAAAAGGGACCTGGTAATAAAACCACTCGCGCTCTCCTCCACTATATCCATTACAGCCCGAAGAACTCCTGTGCCTCCCGGAGGATGGCAGAGTCAGAAACGGAAGGGAGGAGGAGGAGAAGGAGGCCGAGTACATATAGTTGGCCCTGCGGCTGGCCGGGCTGGCCAAGTTTGCGAGAAAATCGATTTCAGCGAGTGTCCAGGTTGAGGTCCGGGGTCCCAGTCACAGTCACAGTCCCCGGTCCACACAGTTCCAATGCCCAATCCCATTTCCACACCCATTCCACATCCCAGTTGGGGAGTTCCACTCCAGTCCTGTTCGTTGGTACAGTGGGCGAAATGATGAGAGTGTTATTCAGAATATGGGGATATATGTATATATAGATATAAACATATATAGTTGATAGTTGTAGCCATGATTATAAAATCAATTTCAAAAATAAAGTATCAAGTTTCACCTTTTGATTAAGCATCTCCATTCGAGTCCGCATGTTTTCGCAACCTCCAACCAGATAAGCTTCAGATTCAGATAAAGTATCTTTAATCGTGATTTATATCTTCGATTTATGAGATTCATTTCGGGCAGTGTCCGTCAGTCTGTTTGTTTGTTTGTTTGTCGCTTTTAATGCTGAGCGGAGCTGGCTGGCGGAGGCGACTCTTGACTGATTTTTATGCTTTTGGCCCAATTGCCCTGCAGTAGCTGCCACAGCCGCCCTTCTCCCAGCCCTCATGAACCGGTTCTGGTCCGGAGGTCCAGTCCCTGCTCCTTCCCTCCTGGGTACCACCCATTAGCGGCCCTTTGTTTGACTTGCAGTTGCAATATAAGGTCATTCCTCTGCTCTTGTTCTTGCCGATGTTGCTTGTTGTTGTTGTACTTGTTGTTGTTGTTGTTGTTGTTTGCTGTTGCACGCTTTTCGTTTCGTTTGATGGCTGCCCGCACGCGGCCTTTTGTTAGTTTTTCCCCCCACCTGGAGTTGCAAGTCGCTTTTTATTTTTTCTTCCATTATTATTATGATTTTTTTTTTTTTTGTAGTAGACCCCTCCAGTGGTCTAATCACTTCATTACGCCTGAATCCAAATCTCCCCCATCTCTGGCCATGTTAACACGTTTCTTCTGCTCCAGGATTGGAAGCTTTAATTGAAAAGTGTGGAAGGACTTTTGCTTTCTACCAGGACTCTCTAAAAATACTTTAATTCTGTACCTACACTTTTAATATTATTATTCATTAACCCATTAAGATAAACCTAATTTACGTTTTAATAAAATTTTAATTATTTAATTAGAGTCTAATTCTTAAATCCCCCGAATCCCACGGCTTTTAATTTCCTTTCCTTTGTATTTGTTTAAAGTTTTCCCACAATTGTGAGGCACATTCAGAAGTGGCATCAGCTGGGGCTGCCTCGCATCGCTTATCGCATAATTGGTAGCAATGTTGGCTGCCACTTTTTGCAGCAACTTCTGTAGCCCCAACGCCGCATTCCGGAGATGCCGGCAAAACACTTGTCAGCGACTTAAATGGCGCGCAGCTGTGCGGCATTAGCTGGCCAGGCCAGGAGAGGCAACTCCAGGCACTGACCAGGCAGCGGACACACCTCTTAAGGAGGTGTTGCACTTCGCCTTGAGGAACGGAGAGCGGTGGCGACATTTGATGTGATTATTGAGTTATGCCCACGGGGGCAGGTGCCAGGCATATTTTGCTTAATTCTCTGATTAAGTTATTCCCCGAGATATGGTGCAGGAATTATAAGAAGAGATAAGGGATAAGATACACTCACAACATGCTTAAACATGTCCCAGATTCAGTGTTGGATCACAGCCCGAAATTAAATAACACACTATGACTGGGGAGGGCTCTTTTTTTAAATAAAAACTTAAATGAAATATTTAAACAATAAAGCTCAAAATAAACTATAAACTAACTTTATTTTTCTAATTTAAATTTTAGTGTGTGTTTCAGCTTCTGATGGCTGATGGCAGAGTTGAAAACTTTAATCAGATTATGTACTTTGGGGTTCCATAACTAATCGCGTAACTCTTCCAAAAGTGCAAGGGTAACTCTGGTGCATAAATAATTCACTCTCTTTTGGTCCTGGAGGTACAGAAGAAAGTCAGATTAGAACCGGAATGGAAACAGCAGGCACTACAGAATCACAAAAACAACAACAAGAACACAACAACAACAACTATGTACCTACTACAACCCCAGAAAGGTTCGGGGAATGGAAAACATAAAAAAAGCGGCACAGATTGCCGCAACAACAACAACTCCAGACACACACACACACATATATAGAGCCCTCCAGCTGTGTTTTTTTGTCGATTTTTGTTGTTGTTGTTGCCGTGCAATCAATAAAACGGATTAGGAATATCCTTTAAATGCGGCATTTGGTGGAGGCTGCACACACACACACACATATATATACACAGATACAAGGACACTAACACATGGCAAATCTTGGAAAAAAAAGAAAAACAAAGTAGCGGCACTTACTTTTCGCTTCCCTGGCCGAATTAGAAGGTGATGTAGGAGGATTCTGGAGAACTAGAAGGTGAAATCAAAACGAAAAACGGAACACGTACACACACACGAATGCACAAACACACCGGGGATTTACCGTTTTGACGCGACGCGAAGCCCTTCTTGTAATTATCTATATTTCTTGTCACTGTTTTTTGTCACTATTTTTTGTCACTATATTTGGATTTTTAGATGAAATTCACTGTAACCCCAACGACCTTGCTGAACTTGTACTTGTACTTTGTTGCAGTTATCCCAGTGTTATCAACGCGGCGCCCGCACCGGCTTTCCACGATTTCCGCTGCCAACAGGCACCTTACGAAATTCCCAGCTTCCGAACGAGAAGCGGCACGTCCGTACCCGAAGAGTCCTGAATTGAGTTTGAGCACGATATCGTTTTGATAACGCCGGTGGTACAGCACACCTTCGGAAACAGCGACGATGTTTTTTCCAGTGTCGGAGCGCTCCGAACATGACCAGTTTGGTATTTACCTTTCTTTCCCACTAACAGAGAGACCCTATAATCCGTCCTTGTTGCGTCAAACTGCAACATGTTGAAACGAACCCGAAGATGGCCGACCGAATGGCTACCATTGTGCTCTCTCTCATCCACCATTCTCGTTAGCCATTCTCTCTCGTTCAGGCCACCATTAAAAACCATATTTGAGTGAGAGCCAGAGAGAGAGAGCGCCAAAATACACTATGGAGTCACCCTGTGTTATATAGTGTTGCCGTTGAATACTATGTTCAAAACATCTGGCAACCAACTAATTAAAGGACATACAGCGCCCAAACCAAAGATTAAGATTTTTATATTTTATAAGAATTAAAATAAACTAAAATTCTAATTTGCTGATTTTTATTCCTTTTTTTAAATTTTTTTAATTTTTATTTTGGACTTGTATTATTATCGGAAAGGGATACCTTTCCTGAATGCCTTTTTCCGTTTTGGACAAAAATCAAAAGTTTTCACTGATTTTTTATTGTATATCTAAACTATTTCAAATCCGACTTAAATGAATCGACTTCAGAATCGATTTATGAATCAGAGCTCGAAGCCTCTTCAATCTGCATTAAAATCCCATCACGAAAAATGGACAAAAAATCTAAAAAATATTTTGTCTCAGGATTTTAATGCAGAATGGTGGAGAATCGATCTAGGAATCGTTTAAGGTACTCCGCTTGAGAATCAGATGAGAATTGGGGAAGATATAGCCATCCCTGTGGGCTATATAGGGGAAAACCCCATTTTCAAGGGATCCCATCACGAAAAATGGACAAAAAATCTAAAAAATATTTTGTCTCAGGATTTTAATGCAAAATGGCGGAGAATCGATGTAGAAATCGTTTAAGGTACTCCGCTTGAGAATCGGATGAGAATTGGGGAATTTACAGCCATCCCTGTGGGCTATATAGGGAAAAACCCCATTTTCAAGGGATCCCATCACGAAAAATGGACAAAAAATCTAAAAAATATGTTGTCTCGGGATTTTCATGCAGAATGGTGGAGAATCGATCTAGAAATCGTTTAAGGTACTCCGCTTGAGAATCGGATAAGAATTGGGGAAGATATAGCCATCCCTGTGGGCTATAAAGGGAAAACCCCCATTTTCAAGGGATCCCATCACGAAAAATGGACAAAAAATCTAAAAAATATTTTGTCTCAGGATTTTAATGCAGAATGGTGGAGAATCGATCTAGAAATCGTTAAAGGTACTCCGCTTGAGAATCGGATAAGAATTGGGGAAGATATAGCCATCCCTGTGGGCTATATAGGGGAAAACCCCATTTTCAAGGGATCCCATCACGAAAAATGGACAAACAATCAAAAAAATATTTTGTCTCAGGATTTTAATGCATAATGGTGGAGAATCGATCTAGGAATCGTTTAAGGTACTCCGCTTGAGAATCGGATAAGAATTGGGGAAGATATAGCAATCCCTGTGGGCTATATAGGGGAAAACCCCATTTTCAAGGGATCCCATCACGAAAAATGGACAAAAAATCTAAAAAATATTTTGTCTCAGGATTTTAATGCAGAATGGTGGAGAATCGATCTAGGAATCGTTTAAGGTACTCCGCTTGAGAATCAGATGAGAATTGGGGAAGATATAGCCATCCCTGTGGGCTATATAGGGGAAAACCCCATTTTCAAGGGATCCCATCACGAAAAATGGACAAAAAATCTAAAAAATATTTTGTCTCAGGATTTTAATGCAAAATGGCGGAGAATCGATGTAGAAATCGTTTAAGGTACTCCGCTTGAGAATCGGATGAGAATTGGGGAATTTACAGCCATCCCTGTGGGCTATATAGGGAAAAACCCCATTTTCAAGGGATCCCATCACGAAAAATGGACAAAAAATCTAAAAAATATGTTGTCTCGGGATTTTCATGCAGAATGGTGGAGAATCGATCTAGAAATCGTTTAAGGTACTCCGCTTGAGAATCGGATAAGAATTGGGGAAGATATAGCCATCCCTGTGGGCTATAAAGGGAAAAACCCCATTTTCAAGGGATCCCATCACGAAAAATGGACAAAAAATCTAAAAAATATTTTGTCTCAGGATTTTAATGCAGAATGGTGGAGAATCGATCTAGAAATCGTTAAAGGTACTCCGCTTGAGAATCGGATAAGAATTGGGGAAGATATAGCCATCCCTGTGGGCTATATAGGGGAAAACCCCATTTTCAAGGGATCCCATCACGAAAAATGGACAAACAATCAAAAAAATATTTTGTCTCAGGATTTTAATGCATAATGGTGGAGAATCGATCTAGGAATCGTTTAAGGTACTCCGCTTGAGAATCGGATAAGAATTGGGGAAGATATAGCAATCCCTGTGGGCTATATAGGGGAAAACCCCATTTTCAAGGGATCCCATCACGAAAAATGGACAAAAAATCTAAAAAATATTTTGTCTCAGGATTTTAATGCAGAATGGTGGAGAATCGATCTAGGAATCGTTTAAGGTACTCCGCTTGAGAATCGGATAAGAATTGGGGAAGATATAGCAATCCCTGTGGGCTATATAGGGGAAAACCCCATTTTCAAGGGATCCCATCACGAAAAAAGGACAAAAAATCTAAAAAATATTTTGTCTCAGGATTTTAATGCAGAATGGTGGAGAATCGATCTAGGAATCGTTTAAGGTACTCCGCTTGAGAATCGGATAAGAATTGGGGAAGATATAGCCATCCCTGTGGGCTATAAAGGGAAAACCCCCATTTTCAAGGGATCCCATCACGAAAAATGGACAAAAAATCTAAAAAATATTTTGTCTCAGGATTTTAATGCAGAATGGTGGAGAATCGATCTAGGAATCGTTTAAGGTACTCCGCTTGAGAATCGGATAAAAATTGGGGAAGATATAGCCATCCCTGTGGGCTATATAGGGGAAAACCCCATTTTCAAGGGATCCCATCACGAAAAATGGACAAAAAATCTAAAAAAATATTTTGTCTCAGGATTTTAATGCAGAATGGTGGAGAATCGATCTAGGAATCGTTTAAGGTACTCCGCTTGAGAATTGGATAAAAATTGGGGAAGATATAGCCATCCCTGTGGGCTATATAGGGAAAACCCCCATTTTTTAGGGATCCCATCACGAAAAATGGACAAAAAATCTAAAAAATATTTTGTCTCAGGATTTTAATGCAGAATGGTGGAGAATCGATCTAGGAATCGTTTAAGGTACTCCGCTTGAGAATCGGATGAGAATTGGGGAAGATATAGCCATCCCTGTGGGCTATATAGGGGAAAACCCCATTTTCAAGGGATCCCATCACGAAAAAAGGACAAAAAATCTAAAAAATATTTTGTCTCCGGATTTTAATGCAGAATGGTGGAGAATCGATCTAGGAATCGTTTAAGGTACTCCGCTTGAGAATCGGATAAGAATTGGGGAAGATATAGCCATCCCTGTGGGCTATAAAGGGAAAACCCCCATTTTCAAGGGATCCCATCACGAAAAATGGACAAAAAATCTAAAAAATATTTTGTCTCAGGATTTTAATGCAGAATGGTGGAGAATCGATCTAGGAATCGTTTAAGGTACTCCGCTTGAGAATCGGATAAAAATTGGGGAAGATATAGCCATCCCTGTGGGCTATATAGGGGAAAACCCCATTTTCAAGGGATCCCATCACGAAAAATGGACAAAAAATCTAAAAAATATTTTGTCTCAGGATTTTAATGCAGAATGGTGGAGAATCGATCTAGGAATCGTTTAAGGTACTCCGCTTGAGAATTGGATAAAAATTGGGGAAGATATAGCCATCCCTGTGGGCTATATAGGGAAAACCCCCATTTTTTAGGGATCCCATCACGAAAAATGGACAAAAAATCTAAAAAATATTTTGTCTCAGGATTTTAATGCAGAATGGTGGAGAATCGATCTAGGAATCGTTTAAGGTACTCCGCTTGAGAATCGGATGAGAATTGGGGAAGATATAGCCATCCCTGTGGGCTATATAGGGGAAAACCCCATTTTCAAGGGATCCCATCACGAAAAAAGGACAAAAAATCTAAAAAATATTTTGTCTCCGGATTTTAATGCAGAATGGTGGAGAATCGATCTAGGAATCGTTTAAGGTACTCCGCTTGAGAATCGGATAAGAATTGGGGAAGATATAGCCATCCCTGTGGGCTATATAGGGGAAAACCCCATTTTCAAGGGATCCCATCACGAAAAAAGGACAAAAAATCTAAAAAATATTTGGTGTCGGGATATTAATGCAGAATGTTGGAGAATCGGTATAGAAATCGTTTAAGGTACTCCGCTTGAGAATTGGGGAATATACCATATAGCATCATAAACATTATATTTATATAAAAATTATTCAATTGTTAAAAATATTTACATTTATTTCGTTTCTTTTTTTGGGTGGTTTTATAAACCAATTAGAAATTTAATTTACAATTTTTATGAGTTCAGGCTTTGAGCGATGGCGGAGACGGTGGATTTCCACACCCACGACACAAAAGGCAGCTTAGTAGTCCAGAAACCGGCCAGGGACCAAGCTTCAATGATCCCGCATCCTTGTTCCTGGAAACCACATGGCACAAGGGATCACACCCACAAACAGAGACACAACTTGGAGAGTCAGACTTTTGGAAAAAAAGAATCACACGGCAGTGATCAGGTGGGCCTCGTCCTCGTTGATCCGATCGGATTTTCCATTGACCTCAATCGTGTGATTCGACTCGGTGTCACTGGGCTCCTGCTCCACCTCCTCCTCCTCCCCCTCCTCTCCCCCGTTTTCCTGCTCCGGGGACTCCCGCTCTTCGTTTTCCTCGTAGATGACATCACAGCTGGTGGCTATCGTTTTGGGTGGCGGCTTTTTCACCGATTTTCCGCCCACATTGCGGTCGCCATTCTGCTGCAGCTCGGACATTTGGATCTGCATCTCCCGCAGCCGATCAGTGAGGACGTAGAGGTCCCGCTCCTGGCTATCGCAGCGGGTCCTCAGCTCAGAGATCTCACGCAGGTCCTCGGGTCGGGGATCCCTTCGCTCGTACCTCATGCGCATTTCCTCGAAACTGTGAAGGGAGATAGTTAGCCATGGCTTAGTCTATATGGTACTAAAGGATATTAGGAATGTGGTTTTGGCAGAGGTTCTGACTTAGCGTACAAACAGCCCACAACACGGACAAGCAAAAGTATAGATAGTTTGGGGGAGAAGTTTATGTTTCAGGATAGTTTAAGTTTCAGGTTTAAGTTCTTTAAAAAATACTCTATAGTTTACTCTAAAATGAGAAAACTATTTCTTTAAAAATTAAATTCTTAGCAATTCTAAAGAAAGGCTCAAGTTAAGAGTTCTAGAGACTTTCGGGTACAAGTAGTTTAGATGGTTTAGGTGGCTGGGGTGGCACTTACAGGTTGGTCAGACAGCGGCACTTGCGGTGCAGCTGCTCGATCTCGTTGGCGTTGCTGATGTCGCGCTTGTCCAGCGCCTGCTTTTCGGCATCGTAGGCTGCCTTCAGGTCCTTGAGGTTGCGCTGGTGCCGAAGTTCTACATCGCTGCGGATGGCGGATACGGATATGGGCACGGGTGCGGATTCGGATTTGGATCGGGTAGTTTTTGTTGTTATTCAGGTTAAATTATGGGGATAAAGTAAGTTCAAAAGTTGAGACACACACATAGCGAGAAGAGAAGAATTGAAATATTAAGAGAATCTTATAGGAGGATGAGAAGGATTGCGGGCTTCATTCCACTAGAACACAATAAGCCCGAGGGTTCCTGATAAAGGATCTTAAAATATTTAATAATTTGTGACATTCCAGGAATTCTATGGGTTTCTACTGGAACCCATCGGGCACTATTTATTATTAAATGCTACTCAAGCTCAAGATTCAGATCGGAGGGTTAATTTTTATTGGCGCGCGAGGAGATGACGGTATTTTAAGTAAAGTACAGCGACAATATTGAACACTAAGCATGCGAGGGCGATCAGCGGCGACATGGTCAGGTATAGCACATATACTGTTGGCATATAGGGCCACGCCCCCTTAGCCAGCGCCCACCAGACTCGCTCTATATAGCCCATGCTGATGCCGATGCCAATGCGGAAAACGATGAAAATGTGAAACGAGAAAAACAGAATACAAGTCCATGAAAAATGAAAAATGAAAATGAAATGAATGCTCTTCAAGCCACATGAAGAATGGGGTATGAGTGTTGGCAGGACATTCAATAGTCAGGCTTAAAATAATATGTGGAAGGTGGAAAGGGGCGTAACATGCCAGGGCCAAGGGCCTACTCACTTGATTCGTTCATCGGCAGCGGCCATTTTGGCGCGATGTCGTTCCACAAGTTCCTGCAGGGCCTCGTCCTTTTCCGCCTGCAGCTTGGCCTTTTGAGAGTCTACAAGGAACCAATGTTTACTCCATATTTTAAATGAGATTCAGGATATACTGGACCTACCCAGCTCTTTGCGGTGGGTGTCGACCATGTCCTGCGTGGATAGCTGAAGCTCTTTGGCAAACTCCTCCTTGACCTGGCCCAGACGTTCCCGGAACTTGTCCTCCATCTCGGCCTTCTCCGCCTCATACTCCTTCTTCAGCTTTTCTTCGAGGTCCACGCGTCGATCCTCCTCCCGGCACATGGCGTTCTGGTACTCCCGATCGGCCCGATCCAAATGCATGCGGGTCTGGAGCAGGGCGTTGTCGGAACGTTCGCGCAGGTCCAGGAAATCCTGTTTTTTAAGCTCAAGGTTTTCGTGCAACTCCTCGATCTGTGCGGGGAAGATTTTTGTCAATTAGTGTGATTTATGGCCCTGTCATCATAGAGGGGATCTTACTTCGGCTCTGAGCTCCTCCTCGTTGGCCGTATATCGATTCGTTAGGGCCCTGAGCTCCTCGATGTGCTCATTCTGCAGCTTATCCAAGGCATCCCGGCGTTCGTCCACGTACACGGACTCCAGTTCATTTGTCAGTCTTGTCATCTCTGTGCTGTGGGTCGCGGATAGTTAGAAGATGAAATATAAACAATGTCTGGTTACTTACTAAAGTTTGTTCTCCCAGAAGGCAGCAGCTTCGTTGCGCACCTCATCGATTTTGTAGATCATTTGCCGCTCCTTGTCGTAGATGGCACTGGAAAGTCACAAGTTATAGATCATACACCCTAATATAGGATATTCAGACTTACTTATCACACTGATACTTGATCTTGTGCACAGCCTCGATCTGGGCCTCGAGGTTCTCGTTGGCCGACTCGAGGTCGCCCTTGAGGTTCTCGATCCGGTCCATTAGGGTCTGGATGGACTGCTCCTGCTCGCTGACCACGCCCCTCAGCGAGTTCACCTGGGCCTGGCAGACGCGGAGGTGCTCGGACTCCTTGCGCCTGGATTGAAGCTCCTGCTCCAGCTCCTCCGCCTTGGCAGTGGCCTGCTTCCTCTCGTAGTTGGACTTGTCCATCTTGTCCTTGCACTGGCGCTGCATTTGGCGAAGCTGCCACTCGCAGTCCGTCATCAGAGATTCCTCTCGCTCTAGAATATTGATAGAGTTGATTAAATATACACCTGACTCTATTGGAATCTGCCACCTCTATTGTGCGTCCTGAGCATCTCGAACTCCTCTTGCCACTTGTTCTCGCAGATCTTGCGCTCCGCCTCCGAGTTCTCCAGCGCGTTCTTTAGGATACGTATCTGGTCCTCCAGCTCCGCCCGGATTCGGTCTACCTGCTGGCGCCACTCCTCGGCGTCGACCTGGGCACAGGCCAGCTGGGTCTGCAGGCTGCTGGCCAGGGCCTGGGTCTGTTTGTACTTCTCGGTAAGTTCGTTGTACTGAGCTTCGAGTTCGTCTGCAAGGGGAGTTTTTTAAAAAAAATAGTCTCTACAGGGAATACCTTAACCTACCATACTTGCGCTGCAAGTCGTCTTGATCTTCGCTGTATTTGTGCCGCAAGTGAATCTTCTCGTCCTCGAGAAGTTTCAGCTTTTTGCGGACATACTCATCGTCCTTGTGGGCGGCACTCAGTTCACTTTGAAGTCCTTTTGAAAATATTCAGAAATATATAGATCCACTTGAGTCTTTCAATAATATTCCTCTTACTTTCCACATTCCATTGCTTGAGAGACAGCTCCTGCTCGAGTTTCTGGATCTTGCCCTGCATATCCCCGACCTTGGCCTCCAGTTGGTGGACATTTTTGTGGGCCTCATCCAGCTGGCTGCTGAACCTTACCTTCTGCTGCTTCAGCTCCTTTCTGCGAAGAAAAAAAAAAGAAAATCAAGTACGCGGATGAGTAATAATCCGGTGAGCGAAAGACATAAATCCCCAGACAGACGAATAATTCTAAGCGGAAAGCTGTCACTGAATAATCCCCAAAAACAAACAAAATGAATCACAAACGTGTTCCGCGCACGCAGCACGAATAAAATAAAATAAAATAAAATAAATAAATAAAAGTGAACCGCAGAAATTAATTCATTATAATTTTGATAGGGTGTAGGAGCCACCTTTTATAGCCCGACATTGGGCGACTGACGTAATTTGGATGGAAAAGCTCGTTAAACGCGAATGAGGTGTAAAAACAGTGGCAATGTCTTCCTCAACCATAATTTGTTGAGATACATTATACAGATATAGATACAGCGGTGTATATAGATACGGATATGGGGAAATACGTAGACAAAGATGCTACAGCATTAGCTACTTTTATATAATATGTATATTATTTTGTAGTATTCTGTGGCAGTGCTTTGTTTTGTTTTGGCTTTTCAACACAAAAATGAAATACGTTTTAATTGAATTTATCTTAGTCGATGTTCGGCTGCTGCGAAAATGCGCAAAGTTTATTTTTAAAACAACGATGTTTCGTTTTTGTTTGCGCATTTTGCCAACTGTGCGAGTACAGTGCGGTGTGGCACTATAAGGGTATCAATTTTGCGACTAAACATTTGCAACTTAACCTATCATCATGCCCCGCAGTGTCTACTATTTGCATACATATTTCTCGTATAGACAATGAGCGGCGAATTTATCAAATTTTAGTGACACGCGGCTCTGGCTTTTCTCTAGAGATAGTCGGCCGGAGATACAGACAGAGACGGATTAGTGGCGGGAAAGAGAGACGGCCATAGACGACTGCCTGCGACAGATGCAATCCGTGTTCTTAGATTGAAAGTTATTTCAATTATTTTTGGCAAGAGCATCTCTGCCGCCTGTGAACTTTCCGCTGCGAATGCTGGGATTCTTTTCTATTTGTTTATGCCCAAGTTGCTCATTAAAGTGGATTAGATAAATAACCTAGGGGCGATGAAGGGTAAGGGGAGCAAAAACAGTGGCGTTGGAAAAGCAAGATGGCCATTAGTTATTCGGGGGAAATTACGCATACGCCGCATGTGCCGAGCCGAACCGAGCCAGGCCGAGCCGGGTCGGGAATAAACAATCTTTCAATGCTAGCGGATACAAGTTTCCCCGTATGCCCAATCAATTATCCGCCCAAGAATCAAGAACAACCAAAATTAAATTCCACAAGAGCAGGTCTGCCCGAGAATCTGCTCCAATTATGAACGATTCCAAATTTACTTGTCCGCCTCTTTTATTTTTTTGCAATTTGTCTAAAATAGCCAGTTGCCGAGAAAAAAAAATGAAAACTAGAGCAGCCTGATCGTGTTCTATGCACATGAGAAAATATGAATGAGGAAAGTGGGAAATGGTCACGTTGAATCGAAGATTTTAATACTCTAGAATACATAGTTTAAAGATAATAAATAATATTCACAAAAGCAATTATTCAATTCTTTTAGTGGTTTTCTAAAAATAATCATATTTTGGGATGCCCATATAGTTTTTAGTATTCTACTTAAACCACCTGGCTTTCTGAAATATCCCCTAATTAGAGTAAGCAAAAAACGAGCGTGGGAATCGGCCAACATGTTGCCAAAAAATTATTCAAAATTCAAGAGGAAGAACATCCATCGCGAAATGACGAAGTGAATTTATTTTAGCGTCCCGTTCGAGTGCTCTACACTCGATGTTCCACCTATATCCAATGTTTATTATTTTCGAACACCAAAATTTACATAAATATAATTTGTCAAAATAATTTTCGCCATTTGCATGTGAGACACTTGCCGCACGGCTGTCATAATCTGTCATATCGCCGAAGGCCAAACAAAACCCCAAAAATGCCACAGAGCTATTGCTTTCACACTGCGTATACGTAATGGGAGACATGTATCCGCAGGCCAGTGGGCTTTTCTAAGGAATTCGGTTCTATAAATATTTGTACTCACACTAGATATTCTGTGACATGAAATAATCTATCAAAACAATTAAGTTTTCACTTTTTTCGGCTAATCCTTTGTGCCTTTTTAAGGTTTGTTTCAAATCACTTCAAAGTGATTTCCATTCATATTTGATTGGCAGATGCCAGAAAATATATCTCAGCATTCAAATGCTACACAGTTTATACGTTGTGGTCTGTTTAAAAATAGTCGCCCCTGACTGGAAGTTGGCAAAAAAAAAAAAAGACTACGCGGGAAATTTCCGCTGAATGGACGGGAAATCAGCGAGAGAAACCAGATCGGAAAGCATTTTCCATGACACAAAGATCAAGATAAATTGGCTGCATCTAGCCACGTTAATGGGGAAATTGTTGGCATGCGGTGCGATTAAATAAATACGTCGCACTAGGGGCAGCTGTTCGCACTGGCAAAATATCTCGTATACGCCACAGTGGCTTCTATGAGCTCTAATATCTTTTGTTCACATTTATAAACGGACAGGAGGCATAAACTCTTATAGTTGGAGTGGCTTTAGGGAAACGTTTATAACACTCACCTTAGCTCCTGATTATCAAAGGGACTCTCCTGTCGCACTGGCTTGTTCAGGATACAGCCATCCTCCACGATCTCGATGCTGGGCGGCATGTCCAGGTCGTCCCGGCTACGCGGCTTGTTCGGACTGGAGCTCCGGCTGTGACTGCGACTGCGAGTGCTGCTGCCACCCTCGATGTGGATCGGGATGAAGTGCACATTCCCGAGACTATTGCCCCCCGCTCCATTGGCTATATTGATGTTGATCTGCGACTCGCCATTGGCAGTGGCTGATGTTCCCTGGCCGGCCGCTGCTGCCGGCGTTGATGGTGATTTCTCGGAGGTCGTTGACTCCACAACCACATCCGGCAGACTGATGCTCTCGATGCAGACCAAACGCTCGCTAAAATCGCTGAAATCGTCGAGTTCGTCGCACTGCAGCAATGTCTCCTCGCAGTCCGTAGAGTTGCCACGGGAGGTGTGGTTCAGGTTCATGCTCAGGTTCGAGTTCAGATGGCTGGTGTGGTGACTCAGGTGGTTCAGGTGATGCGATGAACTGCGGGGAGGTGGTTGAGGCGGTTGTGCCGCTGCCGGTGGTGCTGGCGACAACTCCTGTTCCCCGATCCCAGAGTCCGCATAGCTACTGCTCAGATTGGAGTCGCTTTTCAGGGCGCTCCTTTCGCTGCTGGCCGACTGGCGGGAGATTCCGTTCATCCGAGGGTGCTCGAACTCCAGGTCCACGGCCTCGTCTATCTCGTCCATGTCCTGATCCTCCTCCTCTTCCTCAGCTTCCTCCTGGACATTTTCCAGCTTCGTGTGACTGAGGCGGGTCCAGGGACGGTTGTTGCAGTTCTGGTATATGGTGGCTGGTATTTCGGAGGTGAAAACCTCGTCCTCCAGGGTTTCTATGTGGGCCTCGTTCAGTTCCTCAATGTTCAAAGTGGTTTGGCCATTTTTGGGACTACTATTCAGTTCGTAGAATATTTCCCTTGACCTGTGATCAGGAGTCTCGTTCTTTTCGGTCTCGTAGAAAATTTCCTGGGGTGTTGGCTGCCTTTGATAAAAACTTGTTGGCTTATTTTCCGTAGAATGGAAGTTGTGAGGCACTTCCGTGTCCTCTTTGTGGAAACTGCAATCTTCCACTGTGATTTTTGGCACTTCCGGTGACTTTTGGTGCCTGGGCGGTGCCTGAGGCGGCGGATTCGAATTTATAATTGATTCACGGAACTCTCGCGGTGTGCTGGCCCGCGAACTATGGGCCGAACCACTGCTAATTTCATTCGGTTTGGCGCTGGTCTGGCCCATGGTTATGTCACTTAAGTGTTGTTGCTGATGCTGATGCTGTTGCTCCGGTGGTGGTTGATGTTGCTCGTGCGCTGCCAGATGTTGCTGATGCTGATGGCTGGCGGTTGCATCGCCGGGAACTGCTGTTTTCCGCTCAACGCTTGCCGCCTGAATGAGATTCTTGACGCCGCCAACGGGGCCAGCGCCGCCATCTCGTGGCGCACTCATGGACCTGGCTCTTATGCTCCTCGGACTCGGATCGCTCTGACTTTCCGGATTGCTCTGCGGGAAAACCATTTTCTCTGCCGCCGTTGCTCCAGCTGAATTACTGCGAGACTCTCTTCGGTCACGTTGGATTTTCTCTTCGAGGTTCGTCGGGCTATTATTAGCCAAAGTCATTTGATAACTATTTGGGGATGCGAGCGCGGGGTCGGAGTTCGTTTCAAGGTGTACGGCGGCGGCGGTGATTACGTCTTTGGCATTATATTTGGCCGATTTGGTTTTGCCAGTAAAATTTTGATGTTGCTGTTGTTGCTTTTGACGCTGATGGTTGCGACCACGCGCCATGAAAATGTCGCTGAGAAAGTCACGACTCTTCTGGAGAGTTTTTCGCTTCTTGGACTGGGACTGCTCCTCCGGAGGATCGGCCGAGCTGAGAGTCTTGGTTAGGTTCCCGATCGATAGCAGGGAGTGTCGTTTGTGCGGTTCGTTTGGGCCACCGTTGGGCTGATGGCGCGGGCTAGTGCCAATCAATTGACCACCAACTGTGTTCGCGGTGGCTGCCTCGTTTTGACTGAGACCGCGAAGAGACGAGCGAATCGGTGTCCTCGCATCTCCGCCCATGTTATTTATATACAAATCGTCGGAGGAGCAGCCATTAGCAGCTGTTTTTGCTAATTTTAAACGCTCTTCGTTGCCGTTGCCGTTGCCGTCGCCATGGCAGTCGCCATCGTCATTGTCGCTTTCGAAGTCCTCCAGCTCTTCGATCACCGCCCGCCTGGCTCTTTCCCCGTTCTCTTGCCGAAGAGAAGTGCTTGAGGCAGGGGCCCTTCCCCCGACCTGGCCGACATGGCCAACCTGCCTATATCTCTCGGCATTATCCTCCTTTTCCTCGTCGCTGCCGATCTTGTGCGTTTTTCCGCGACGCGATCTCCTTAGCAAATTAAACATATTGCCCTCTCTTGGGTGTCTCCGATCTTTAGTTCGGATTTTCTCTATCCATTTAATTATTTTCGTTTGTTTTTCGTGTGTGTTTCGTTTCTATAAACAATCGTTTTCGTAGTATTTATTGTTTCTGTATTTTAAATGCTTTCAACCTGTTGAAAATATTTTACAATGTTACATTAGTATTTATTTAATTTTTATTTAATTCTATCTGCTGTAGCATTGGGGGGCTATTTAATTGTCGTTAATTAGTTTACACTAGACGGGCGAATTTCGGTTTCTTCAGCCTTCGACTTGGCTGGCGGATAAACTGCGACTGTCGCTCAGAAAGCGCTTCATGCGATGCGTCTGCTATATACACTGGTTCATGATGATCGGGATCGAGATAGTGATAATGATTGAGCTCATCATGGCCACTGGCAATGCTGGACAAATATGAGTAACAAATAGCAAGAGTACGGGCATTTTGAGTGAGTGCACTTGAAGAAATTAGGGTAATGGGTGGATTACAGACACTTGAATATTATAGAAAAATCTAAAGATGAGACTTAATTTAAGCTTTTATTTGTATTTAAAAAAATGTCATTTTTCTCAATGTAAGTGGCACAAACATATGGCATAATTCGTATTAATTATCCGACAAAAAGAGCTTACACTCGCTCCACACATATCTGAGCTTATGGTTAGCTTTATAATTGCTTATGAATATTAATTGATGTGTAGAAAGCCGAAGCCAGCTTGCTGTCCATTGTTATTTTCTATATGGATGGAGATACATGTATGTACATTCATAGCTATGCGTCATTATGTGTCATCCGATGAGTAGCAACAACAATTTGCTAATTGTATATTGTTGAAAGCTGCTGCTCAATTGAGTTGTGGGATAGATATATTGAAATATTGTCAGTTCGTAAATCGAACTTCTTGAGTTTAGTTTGTGGAAACCTCAATTTTCTTAGGGGCTCCTAAAAGTATGCTATAGATTTTTGTCAAACTTAACTCTTGTTTTAATATTTTATTAAAAGCTACAATTTCTTCATCTAAACGATTTCTCGCCGTGTCAGCACTTGAGTCACTGTACCTCCTTAGTCATTAGTCTCTCCATTCAAAGCAAAGTTCAAATTGCAGGGACCAGGCCAAAAATAAACTAATCACGTTGCTCCCAGCACAACATCATAATCCCAATGCAATTTCCTGCCACTTCGAAACTCCCCTTTTTTCCATGCTTCTATTTCAAGTTCAGAATGTTTGCAACTCTCTCAGTATTTCCTCCATTCTGCACACAAACGAACCAATCATAGGCGGCGATAAAAAAGGAAAAGTCTAGCCGCTTCTCCAAGAGATCTGGCTAAATATATCCGACGGAGGGCTTTCCACTTTTCATTGACGTAACCATAAAAGAGGCGAAAAATTGGCCACGATATCATTATACGTTGTTTGGAATTAATGAAATTTAAATTTTCATTCGATTAAATACCCCATTTCCTCCAAGCCTAAGCAACCTCGATCCCATCAAGAAATCTATTAAAAGTTTGCTAAACAATTCATGGAACAGTTCGCCAATTTTTCGATTATCTCAGTGCCAGAGGCGCAATTTTTCCTTCTTCTATTGAATAAAATTTATTTTTGAAAACAGATAAAAACCAAACGCCTCCCAGAGATCAGCAAACAACAAATTTTGGGCAATGGTGGAGGCATCAGGGGACTCTGTATACACTGGTGGGTTCTGGGCTGGTCAAGTGCATGACGTTTTTACTTTTGGCACGAAATTCAAAAACGGAAATGATGCAGTCACATATAATTAAAACGAAATTAAGTTTCCTCTATGGAAGATCAAGATCAATTAGGAAATGAAATAAATACACAAAGTTACAGCCGCATTCCTCGAGAAGCACTGACCCACTTCGTAAGTCGTTCAAGTTTACAGCCTTCAACCAGATGGCTTGGGCTTAAATCAAATGTTGAATATACTTTTATATTTTATATGAGCCAATTGTTGCACAAGCTCAGTGAAAAAACAAAAAACAACGTATATGTATAAGTATTCATGTTGAGGAAAAACAAGCATAAAAAAGATACTTAATGATAAATGTATCATAAATTTTGCACTTGGCCAATGCCATTGCCCCGAACTATAGGCCTCAAATATCAGTCAATAAAGTCAATTAGGAAAATTCTAATAGAAAAAAATGTGTTAAAATATTTATGTTTCTCTTTTTCGTGCGCGAGCGTGTCTGCTGAATAAAATTAATAGAAATTAAAATAATATGACAATAAAGCAGATTCAACGAAATATGCCTGAATATTTGGCATGCCTTGGCGACGAAAGAACATATGTTTGCAATCCAGCGGAAATATATGTGAATTTTTATTAATAGGTTTGGCTTTATACAGTGCGTTTCGAGTAGGTATGGGCTGTGTAGCTTGCTGAGAATAAAATCTAATATATTTGAGACGCACTGTACGTGTCAACCTTCACGCATATGGGTCCTAACAAGACACTTGATATTCGACGCGTGGAGGAAACAAAAAGTTCTCAGCCAAGGTAGAAAATATCTCAGTGTCACTGCGGTTATTACTTGAGATAGGGGATCTAGTTCGTGGGGCAACTACTGGGGGCACTTTTCCTTCACTACACGTTTATTTACTTTCCGTACTCCTGGGTCGGCTGCTGCGTCTGTTTGTTTCTTGTCGCCGCCCACGCAGTCCACCCAGCCGACCTGGCACTGGGCCAACTGACATTGACTGATGCCAGATCAGGCGGTATTATCCCAATAACATTCCGGCCACAGAGTTCCCCAGCACCCAGCGCCCAGCATCCAGCGCCCAGGGACGGGTTAATGTTTTCCTTAGCTCATCGGATTTTCTCATCTGATCTCGAAGCAAGCTGTTTTTGTTCTTCGCAACTGATGATTTTCTAAACAGGGGGTGTGATGAAAAGACTTTTGTAAAGGGGAGCAGGGGCAGTAATAAATTTTAAAATTAGTAAAACTATTAAGGTGGCGGCGGGCGACAAAAATTTTATTGCGACACGCCTGCCTTGAGGTGTTAGGCGAATTAATCGTGTGTGTCTTGGACGAAAGCCTAAACAAATCTTTGTTGGGATTTTTTTAAAAATTATTGCAGAGGTTAATTAAAAAGTAAATAAAATATTTGATATCTAAATTATTATGAACATAGTTTATTTTTGTTTAGTTAGCTTTTAAAGAACTTTCAATCCATTCTATAATATTGTATTTGTTGAATATTTTAAGAAATTATTAACACTTTCACTTACATGAGTCATTTACATAGATTACTTTGAAATATAATTATAAATATTATTTACACAGAAACACAAAACAAACACACACACAGGAGTAAACTGTCCGACTGATTCAATTTTCTTAGTGACGCGGCATGACAATTAATATTTGTAAAATTTAGTATTTCCCATTTCCGGCTTTTGCGAGTGGGAGTGGGTGGATGGGTTGGGTGAAAAGGGGAGGGAAACACTTGTTAGTCGGTGACAGCCGACGGCTCGAGCGCATCGACTGCGCGGGGCGGAACATTCATTTTTCACTTTTCACAAACGGCACAAAGGCACTCGCCGATCCCCGATCGCGTTCCAAACTGCGCCAGACACTTTTCACGACTGACGCGGAAAACCGTGTAGATCGCCAAAGAAAATTGTCCGTCGGCAGCTGCTGGGGATGCCGCTTCCTATCGATAGACAGCCACTCGACGTCGATCTGCGAGCAAATGGTACCCGTTCACCGAAACACATCTCGGATCTCAATTGTTGCACAAACAAATGGAGCACAAGCTGACCCATAAATCAGGCAAAAAAACATTTACTCAGAAAATACGCCACTCATCCCAGACGTGGAAAAATAAATAATTTGCCTAAATGTTGCCTTCCAGCAATTGAAGTTTGTGGAGGCTAAACTAAAGACTTTAATCAAAAGAGATCCATAACTTTTGTAAATAATTCAACATAAATCACTCGAGATTTGTAAAGAAAATAGAAGAGGTACTTGTATTGCAGTGTGCATTTAAAGAACTTTTATTGTGACATTTATTTAAACAATGTTATTAATAGAAACTCGATATTAAATCTGATACATTGAATAATTAACTTATTTGTTTGTTTTGATTTCATGCCTCACTGACCATTCCTATTCGACGGGATCGCCTCTCCTGCGTAGGTTTCAATAATAATTCTATAATAAAAACCAAAATGGCCACAGCATGACCACATCCCAGGATGATCCATAGGCACATGAGGTCCCTAATGCACAAGGGAGATGGATTTCTATTCGAACTCCAACGCATCGTCATGTTTAAGGCCTTTTTAAGATAGTAGGGCGAATGGTTGATCAAGTGATTTATCAGTCCAGACTCGTGGAATCCCATTAAGAAATCGACCAGATTTCCGTCGATTCGGGAGTTGTTCTGTTTAATGTACTTCAAGGGAATGCTCTGGACAATGGTGAGACCCGGTATGCTGCAGAGGACCTTGCGCCCGACGGACCTCTGATAACTTTCAAGGATGAGCACAGTTTTCGTAAACATTATGAAGGCGTTACTATCGTTTAGCGAAAGAATCATTCGAGTCTTTTCTGCTTGACCCACCTCTACGACCTTTGTCAGGTTCCGTTTCAGGAAATCGGGGCCCACCTCGGAGTCTAGGTATTTCCGAACTAAAGGGGTCACAATGACGTTTAGATCACTGGCATTCAACTCTTCGAAAGAATCGATCTGTGGAGAATTGAAGGGATCGGTCAGAAGGGCTTTTAGCTTGCACCCGCAGAAGCTGCTGAAGATAAATCCAAATATACTGATGGTTAGAAAGAGCTGTTTCATGGAAAGAGTAAGGGATCGTGGCACGTGAAAGGGGAGGCCCCAAATGGCGCCAAAGGCTCGCAAGTTAATCAGATGGTCTATATTAGACACTCTATATGCATTTCCCCGAATTCGATAGGAGATCTTTAGTATAAGTATCTCAGCAATCACGAAAGCCACGTAGACTGGCAGAAGATAGAGCAGCCAGTTCTTGAAGTCGAGGCTTCTAAGCACTTCGGACATTGTCCTCTTCCTGCCACAGGGAACAACTATTGTCAATGAGCTAATGTCGTAGGGATTCAGGTATCTGAGATCGGTGTTTTGGGATTCCATGCGAGAGTCTAGTCGAATGGCTGTCTTCTCAGATGAGTTGTTATTGTTTCTGCCCATCACTTTTAACGTCAAGTTGTATTTCTGAGCAAAGTCTATAATTTTTCGGTCGTGTATGTGAATCAAAGGGATTGTTCTATTAAGTGCGATGGTGACGTTTATTGAGGGTTCGGCGCTCCAGTCAGGCAGGACATGCATTATTCTGCCCTCGTAGTTTGTTTCCTTTGGTGAAAAAAAGTAGCCTCCTTTGCCAAGAATTCTTTTGACTTTTTCAAAATGTGGCTTAGGGTGGGCTTTCAAGCGAAGAACTAAGTCTGGTCTTCTACCAGACTGGTCGTCATCCTTCCTTTTTAAAATCAACATTCTTTCGAACTGGTATTCCTCGACAAGCTCGCAAATCGTACGAAGAACGTCCTCTGTGATGCTTGTCTGCATCCATAAAATAATAGGATTCTGCCGCATATTGTTAAAGTCCTGGGCGAGGGCTTGCAGTAATTCCACATCCGACTGCCGACTTATGCAGACCAGCGCCAAGCTCAAATGATTGAAATACTTTCGTACTTGTACTCCGGCTCTGTTGTCGAATCGAAGAGATGGAATCTCTGGGTGGTTCCAGTTCTGTAGAGCACAATCTCTATCCTCATGATGCTTAAGAATGAATAACGTGCTCACAGCTTTTCTTCGTGGTATCTTCACCAAAAGCTTGTTCAGGAAACTCATTTCCATATTCGCCGACTCAAGTCCAATTAAATGGTACATAAATAAGAATAAAACAGTAATTGCGACTTTAAAATCCATGTTGGTACTACCAGTCTCTTATACTTCAGAAAACAAACTGAATAAGACACGTTTCCTAATTGCTCTAAGGGGTTATATTTTAGATCTCGAAATTGACATTTGACTGTCGATAGTTGGATTTGATAAAATTGGAGGACATATGTACTTTAATGACAAGGGGGGTTAGTGATGTTTATCCTTAAGAGTTAACAGAAGCAGCTAAATTAGAAATTAATTGGAAAGCTTCTTTGGCCAACAGCGGTCTTAGCTCTCCCAATTTACACCCGATCCTGCAGCGGAATACCTTAAACGATTGGATTTCCTTTAAATCTGTATTAAAACATCTGATTAAATTTTGAACTCGATATTCTGTCCATTTTTCCTATGGAACCTCTTGAAAATCGGGAAGTCCATGGAATCCTGAATCCACTCCTTCAACGTAATACTCACAACGATTTGTAGATTACTTTTCGATTTTTATACTTTTTAATATTTCCCCCCCATATGAAATTCTTGAGAAGATAAATACGTTCATCGAATTGTTATTAGAAAAGAATAAGTAGTTATATTTGCAATAAATATATCGAACAAGCGAAAAAGAAACTCGGGGTGCCACTTATTATATTTAGTAAAGTTTTTTTGCAATACTCAGATTACATAAAACCAAATAGTTATTGGTAAATACATTTTCTATTAAAAATATTTACCCCCACATTAAACACAGTTCAATGCAAAAAACCAGAGTGGCGAATCCATAGCCCAGAAACAGTAGAGTCCACACCCAGTAGAAGTGATGCAGGGTCAGAGGAGCGGCCTCCGTTTTGGGAACTGGTGCTATAGTAATATTGAGCAATTTTTTAAACTGATCAGGTCCTTTTTTTTCCCAATGCATGTGGATTCCGGATTCGTAGAGACGATAGGCGAAAGCGCGAAGGGGCCATTTGAAGATCGAGTTTTTAGGGAGGAAGTGCATTTTTTGTAAATTAGAAATTATTGTAAAATTTTTTGAGGAGCAAAGAACTTTTCGACCAAGTGACTTTTGATATCTTTTGATCTTTTGCCAATTTTCCTTTTGGATAACATAGGCGACGCTGTCATTCAAGGACATGGTGAGTTTGATTATCTCCAAGCTGGGCGTACATTTTGCATTTGGTGTTATCTGGCTAAAGAACGCTGGGTTTATATCTGTCAAGATGTAGTTACAAAGGTCGGCATCCACTATCACTTCAAGTCCACTGTCATGCAATTCTTCAAAGTTTTTTACTTCGTGGCACCGAGAACGCTTCGTTAAATGAGAACTCAACTTGCAGGCGAAGAAGTTGCTCAACACGAAACCGAAAATGCTGAGCACCAAGAAGAGCTGGCGGAGGGAGGAGTTCCACCTGGGACTGACTGGGAAGGACATCCCCAGGATAGCACTTAGAGCCCGCATATTTGCCAAAGGATCCAGGTAACTGAATCGATGGGTTTCGTTGTGGATTCGAGCTTTGATCAGCAGGATTAAGCTCTCCACCACCACGAATGCCACATAGACGGGCAGAAGGTAGCGGAGCACAAGCCCAAAGTCCAGCTGCTTGAAGACCTCCTGGACGCCGAGCTCCTTTCCACAAGGCACCACAGCAACCAGTGATACGAAAGCAAACGGATTGACGCATTCGGCAATTTCAACCCGGGAAACCAGACGAGGAGTCAGCTGCAGATCAAATTGATGCCACATGGTTCTAGTGCTGAGCTGTAGACTCAAGTTGTACTTCCGAGCGAATTCAATTATGAGAATATCGTCACATGTGCTGATGGGAAAGTATCTCTTTGGTCCATAGCTCACGTTTCTTGTGAAAAGGGCGTTCGTTTTGGGCAAAACCACAGTATTTCTGCCCTGAAAATTTACCAAGCTTCTGGGATAGATGTCACTGACTTGAGATAGGTTATCGATTCGCTCAAATTTTGCTTTGGGAAAGGCGTTCAGGCGATGGATGTTGTAGGTCGCGTTGTTACGATTTACGATTTCCACCAAAACCACTTTGGTGAAGTGGTGTTTTTCCAATAGTTTGCTTATTTTCCTGAGTAATTTACCCGTGATTTTTACTTGAATCCACAGAATGACTCGTTCTTGACGCATTTGGTCGTAGTCCAGAGCCAATTTGTCCAAAAGACTCAATTCACTCATCTGAGTTATGCAAACTAACCCCAAGGTGTAATATTCATTAAAGTTGGAGTATATTTCGAAAACCGCTAACTCGTTGGTCCTCAGCATTGGCATTTGCAGTGGACGCCAGTCCTGAATGTCACAGTTCTTAGAAGCTTGGCTCTGAAGCATAAACACCATCTTGACTTCTCGATGAGCTCTAACTCTTCTCACTAGATTACTCAGAAACTTAAAATGAGCTTGGTGGTTCGCCAATACCAATAAAGGAATCAGGGCCAAAAGCAGAACTATACTTTTCAAACTTTGCATATCTTTAGCTTTGGAACCTTAGGCGAATGGGTTCAACTAACGACTGAAAGTCTCAGATGTTTATAAATGCCAAAGTGCTGTATTGAATCCAATAAGTTGATTGCTAAATCTGTCAGATCTCTGATCAGCTAGAACAAAAGTTTTGAAAGTCAAAGCGAATTCACTTAACTTAATCAGGTGGGAATAACTGATACTTATCTTTAAAGAAATATCTGTAAATGTCTGTAGAAAGTATTGATTTTATTGTTAGACATTTGGGCATTAATTTTAAAAAAGGGAGAGGGAAAAGAATAAAAATTAAATCAATAAATAAACACGAAAATCATTGTTCATGGAAAATCCACCAAGCCCGAGATATATAGTACACAAAGTAAAATAAAAATCGTTTGTGTTTCCAGTGAAATATATCAAAACATACATATATTCAAACGTGCTTAGATCTCCCCGATTTTTCCGAGATATCTATTGCAATTGATGGGCATGAAATATGGCCGCAAATAATCTCACATCTGCCAGTCTGCTGGCTTAACGCTCTATTTTTCGGTGGAGAGCCACAGAAAGTCATTAATCAGGCGGCAAATTGTCACAATTTGTGGCAATTGTTGGTCTGTGTTTGTGCTGCTGTAATTATGACCATTTTGCTTAATTGTTTTTGTTGCGGTTGTCGTGGAAATTTGCTTTTTTTCGCTTTCGTTGTTTTTACCTCCCCCGTATGATTGTTTACATTTAGCAATTGTTGCCAGTGCGCATCGCAAGTCGCTCGCTTTTGGCTTAACGATGCTAATTTGATTAATTTCCCCTTTGGCCCTCGGGCCCTCGAATGCCAAAGCCGGAACACACGTCGTATGCGTAATGTGTGTGGCACGCCCCGCAACGGTTTATGAAACGTTAATTAGGACGGATAATTTGCCGGGGCATGGGAGAATGTTAATTGCGGCACGGCAGAATGGTGGCACGGCGTTTTCATTATGCCGATTGAGCGATTGAACACGATTAAATGGAATGTCAATTGAAGCCGATTATGACAGTCAATGGACATTCTATGGTTGTGGGAGTGCTTTTTTATCTAGTATGCAAGTACCATAAAATCGACACGCTTTTTAGATGGGCATTTATAAATTTAAAGCCCAGCCTGGCAATGTGTAACAATATTGCCTATCAAAGCTGTATGTTGGCCTGATGTCATTGCCACTCAATCAGTTGTCGGTCTCGTAACCGCACAAAATATATTCGAAGAAAATTTCATGAAAAATTGAATAAACTAATCTGATTATACGTCGAGTACAGAGACACTTTCTAACACACCCACCCGCCCTCACATTGGCACTGGCACTCACACCCTGGCGCAACAGTCGCTGTTCAATTTAGGAACCGCAATTTGTATTTTATCCTGTCGGACACACAAACACATGTACCGGCTCATATACTATATATTTTCTGTCCAATTTTCAGTGCTGACAAATGCATAACCAGTGTTCGCCTGTCGGTTCACTCAGAATGTTATTTATAATAGAATTTATGCCTAGATATTGGCCATCCACGGACCAACCCGACCCAGCCTGCTCCGCAATGAACTGGACCAAATGCAAATGGCAGCCTGTCGCCAGCGCTCCAATTTCGCTCATGTATCAGATTTTTAATACCGTGGAAACAGTGGGATGAGGGGCTTACTGTTTCTCGGGAGAGCTTGATGGAAAATAAATAAAAAATCACTCACATAATTACTAAAAGAATTGTATTTCTTTGATATAGAATTTTGATTTATTCCCAGATCTCAACTATAAGCCCAAGTTTCACTAAAAATTGGTATGTTATAGGCCTAGATTTCCCTTAATTCTCCAATATTTGTTTTCAATCTCTTGGCTTTCAGATTCGGGTTCAGGCAACCGCAGAATTCAGCAGCAGCACTGTTATAATGAACCATTTTGTGGCGAAAAAAAATTGAATAAAAAAATACACAAAACATCCCCAAAAATGTTCCAAATTCCATTCGGAATGCATTTCCAAATGTACGAGTATCATACATGGAGAATCGAAATTGAAATGGACACTGGACAAATAGCATTTGACATTATATTAAAATGAAGTCATAAATTGGGCTTTTTGTAGTCCTTCCCCTTCCCCTCCACACGTCTCCCACCCACACACTTTCCCGGCGAGTGTTGTGGCCCTTTCCCCGGTCGTTTTTCTATTGGCATGTGCGTGTGCCCCGGAGCTTTAAAATTGCATGAAGGCAAATCTCAATGGCATTTATGTGCTGTTGTGGCGTCGCCATTAACACGATGAATATTGGTGGGCAGGAAGGGGTTGCAGCAGGGGGATGTTGTAGATGGTCTGGCTGGTGTGGCTGGCCCGGCTGTGGGTGTGTCTGTTCCAGTGGTTGTCAGCCATTGTCAGCAGTGGTGTTGGCCATACAACAATGCCCGACGGCGGCATGTGTCAACAGCTGTTGCTGTTACCGATGCAGTTGCACAATTTTTCGGGACTTGCTGCAAGTGGCGAGTGGCAAAAGTCAATGTAATTGTAAACGGTCTTCTCGTTTTCACTAATTCCACACTCCAATCAATAATTACACATTATGGCCATGCATTTAAGGTTATTAAATTTGCTAATATATTGGTAGCCCGTTTAGGTTCCTTTTCCGGTATAGAAGAAAGCCTTTAAATTGTTCCTTAAATATTTCAGCAGTTCTGGCAGTACGCTCTGTGTGTGAGAGTTCATGTAAATAGTTCACACGGCCACTAAAACGGAAATCGCAATGTCTTGGTGTGCGTGTGAGAGTAAGTGTGCCATGGCAGGCCATAGCGCTGCAATGTATGCTACGAAATATTTTCAGTTTCATGCGCCAAGGCTTTACATTTATTGTGCATGTGTGTGCGTCTTCCGACTCCGCCCCCCAGCCGCCTCTCCGTGCCAGAAAAATGGAATTGTTTATTTGCTTTCGCCTTTTCTTATTTAAAACTATTTTATGTGCCTGCTGTCCCAGCGTAAACTTTGCCAAAACGATAGAAAGTGCAAAAAAGTAGAGGAAAGTAGCGCGCTGGAGGCGAGGAGCGAAAGTTCTGCAAGAGAAATTGGTAGTGGGACAGGACCGGAGTGGACCAGCAATTGGAGTGTGAAACGTTTTCACTTCCGTGTGCCGAGGCAGAGGCGTTCCTACCTATATCTCGAAAGGGATCCTTCACATCTCGCAAGTTAGTGTGCCCCCCAAGCTCGGCCTCTGCTTGGAAACTCAGACGCTCCTGCAGCACTTTTCTTAACATGAACATAAAGTTTAGTCGATTCTGTGCAGTCTCTATTGCTGCTCCTGCCGGTTCCGTCGATGTTGTTGCTGGTTTTGCTTTTGGCCATGGCTTACACTCACTCTGCCATTGGACGTTCGACCAAAATCCCATTTGGCACTGAATTGTGAGCGCACATTGAATTTGTAGCTGGCTTAGTACTCGAGCAATCTATGGGCATTAATAGATATTTTATCTGTGCTTGTGTGCGCCGTTTTTGTGCAGTGTAATTGAATTGCAAGTGCACTCACACATGCACACACATATTTTTTGGGCTTGGTAAACTGATGTTGGTTGTTGGTCAGCACACTCCAAACACAGGCAACTGGAGATACCCGGCGGTTTATGACGTGTTTATTCGCCACAACAATTGCGACACAATTGTGCCACATGCAGTGACATTTATGTGACCAACTCTGCGAGGAAGGGCAGGGCGGAGGAGGCGGCGGCGGCGGCGTCAACTGATGTCTATGAGTTATGGCTCTTCAAAACGGCAACAGCAACTGCACTAGCCACTGCCGTTGCATGCCACACTGACACATTTAACTGCAGGCCTGTGTGTGTTTGTGAGAGTGTATTTGTGTGATAAATGATGCATGCCAAGAAAAGCCAAGTTTAGTTACGTGACGATGGCGACAGCCTTAACAGTTTAGGCCTTTCGACCATAAGAAGTCTCCCCAGAACTGATTCTAGCATGCCATCTATCAAAATTTTTAAGAAAAATAAGAGCCAGATGTGTTTGTGTTTATCAGCAATTACGATTTTGCTCAAATCCGATATCAATTCCAATAAGCAAATGCCTTCGCTTAAGCCTTAGTTAGGCAAATTGATTTGATTCAGAACGAACAAAGAGGCGGTGCAGAAAAAGGATTCAAAGTCGAGTTAAAGCCTTCGAACTCCTTGCCAATTGAACAATAAAGTCATAATACTCTTTTCGTGTTCTCCGTCTTCGGGGTAAGAGCCCGGGCAAATGAAATAAAATGCAATAAAATAACAACTTAACACCTTTGGCGCAAAATAGACAGAGCGAGCATAAAAGGGAAGTACGCCCCCGCCGCCACTCCGCCGGGGAAGCAAGCCGCTCCTGGAAGGATACAATTCACACACACAAATGCCCAGGCAATGCAAAAAGCAAACCGTAAGCGCAGACTAAGCCGATTATAGCACGAAAGTAACGGCAATGATGGGCTTGGGGCAGGGGACGGGAAAGGCAAGGAATGAAAAGGAGAAGGGGCGGTAAGTTGGCAAGAAGTGCGTGGAGATACACACAAGGACGAAGGCACAAGGACGAGGAGCCAAGGCAGGCAATGAATTATCGCACTAGCTGCGCCAGCAGTCGAGACAAAAGTGTTGTAAAAAATGTAGTACTATTAATTTTCTTTGCATATCTTATTGTATCTTCATAAACAGACACACTCCCACACATACACACAGACAGTTGGAAGACTGTCAGGACTTTCAGGACTCGAGGAACTGAAATCGGTAAAGAAGGTCCAACCCTCAGGAAACTGGCTTAGTGCTAAGAGATTTCTAATTCAGTTGAGCAGAAATAAATTACTTACCGTAATTGTTTGCCATATAAAACTGTAGCAAAATACCACTGAGATCTTAACACCCACCCACCAGCCAGCCAGGGCCGCCTCTGCCCGCTTACAGTTCTTGCCAATTTTAGGCGAGCTGGTTTAGCACTTGCTTTGAGCCATTTGGTGCAAAAGGATTCATCCTTACGAGACTTATGAGGGGGAGGCCGGCGAGAAACTTTAATAATTTTTGCAAAATTTATTTACTTGTTTACTTTTAATTTATCTGCCGCACACTTATAGTTGACATGAGAGTGCAAATTAATGCCCTTTCATTTTGTGCTTTATGCGAGCATAAATAATTGTGCAAAGGCAGGCAACAAAACTGCCTCGATTACAATTTTTAATTATTTTTTAATGAACTACACTTCTACGGCGCAAAAAATATAAACACGGCGATGAAAAAACCTGTCCTTTACATTATAAATTTATGCGTGTTTAAAGTGAATTTATTGCATGTTTAATTGTGGATAATGTGTCAGAAGCAGACGCAGGCCGAGTCCACACCGTCCCGATTCCTGACTCCATTTTTTTCCCTCCATAGTTGTTTAATGAAAATTTTCACTTTTATTATCTCAGCTGGGCGGTTGCTTAATAGTTGTAATAAAAAATATTATGACCCGGCTTGAGTCGTATAAATGTTGTATCAAGGCTGTGGCATTCAAGGCATTCAAGGCTTACAAGGGATCTAAGTGAAAGAAAAACATCTGCAGGACATTTTAATTAATTTAGTTTGTTGACTTTTACATTTAAAGCAAAGTAAGCCCGTTTTAGAAAAACTAAAGATCTTACTGAGAACTTACTGTTCAACAAGGGGACCAATGGCCAATTAAACGTACCAGGTCCATCACCAATTGATTGGATCACCTTGTTAGCTATTTTACAGCCAGTACTCTTGGCCGCAGAAGCACTTACGGCAGTTACGTGCTCGTGTTGGCTCCAAAAATCACGCATTAGCTGCCAGTTTGCACTTAAAGTCATAAATTTATTTAAATATATGGAGGGGCCTCTGCCACCCGAAAGCCCCACACGTTCTGGGTGTGCTGCAGTAAAGCAAAATTTATATTAACTTCATTTTGCTGCTGCTGTTGCGTTGCTGCTGCTACTGCTACTGCCTGTGCCATGCAGTCATTGCATAACTCATACGCACCGTGTGCCGTGCAGCAGTCAGTCAGTGAGGCAGTCGCGGTGCGTTCCTAGCCATCCGGCCATCCTGCCAGCCACCCAGCCATTCAGCCAGCCATATCACCAACACAAAGCGAAGAAAGGGCCTCGAAAAATGGCAGCCAAGAGAATTTTAAATTACGCTTTGAGTGTCGAGGTGGCAGCAACTCGGGCCGAAATGCAACTGCAACTCAGACTGCAGCTGCACCAGAGACTCGTGCATCGTTCATCCCTTTCCTACACCGCCGTTGCATGCATTTAATTGCAAATGAAGCAGCAGCGGCAGTGGCAGAAGCAAAGCGCTGACAATGCCAATTGCCGGCTTGGAAAACCCCTTTTCCCGTGAAAGTGCCCCCTCCCCGGCAGTGAAACTGCAACGGCAAACTGCAAATGACGTTTAATCAAAGTTGTTGAAATTGATAGCATTGTTTGTAGTGCACGAAAGCGCGGCAAATGGCAAAATGCATTTTAAAGCGCGCCAAATGTGTTAATTAAAGTTACCCCGCCTTGTGGCATACACGGGTTTGCTTTCGGCGATGCTTATTGTCTGGGCCAATGGAGAAAATCCCATAAATAAATAAGCCCAGCCTCGCCAAGGTAGAATGCAACAGATTTGTATTAGAAACACTGGAGGGCAGACTGCCGGCATAGTGCAACTTAGTTGCTGGGGCAGGCAATAAAATAAAGTCTTAGCCAAGCGCCCCTCGAAACTGGGGGCACTTTTAATTTGTTGTGCAACAAATTAGCATTTATTTTCATTACGATTTCAACTTCTGGATGCTGTTTGGTGCCCAAGCTTGGGGGGCTGCCACAGGCGAACCACGATTTTCCATTCATTTTTTGTCAGCTATTCTACTCGTTGTTTGTTTTTAATTATAAATACATGTAAGCTGAGCCATATTAACCCAAAGCTTTTATTTTTAATTCATCTAAGTTATTTAGTATTTTGTTTAGTGTATGCATACATATATTTATTTTAGAAAAGGTTTCCAACTAAAAAAGAGTGGAATTCGGCAGGAAAGCTTTTACACACAAGTGCGGGCTATGTTTGCCACCGTAACTTTAATATTTTTAGAAATTATATGAAAACGAATATACTGTAGTTTTAAAACAAAAATTGTGACTAGGGTCTTAAAAGTAAACATACTCTATAATCCATACTATCTATCTAATATTGGGGACTTTAACTCTTAATCAGTTTAAACAGTATGTAATAACTAGTAGATGCCAAACCATTGGCATCCAATGGGTTAATGCTGCCCATTTCCTCCCCAACTGGTTTAGAAATGTGCGCGGGATTCTTGCATTCAATTAATGCGTGTGCGCGTATAGAAAGCATCACGGCGTCGCGACTGCTGACCATCGTCATCATCCCCCTCTGGCCCCACATCCCTCTCCCTATCCGTTTCCCTGTGGTCATACCCAGACCCATAGCTCCGGTCATCATCGCCACCTTGCCGGCGGTGGGCATTATCCAAGTAAGAGCTCACGCCCGACTGAGCGCCCAACGAAGCTGAAGACCACGGTGCGGATGAGTAGCGCTGCCTGCCACCATGCGAGCCGTAAGACCAAGGATGCTGCTGCCCCCGCCTTCCCGATCCGTAGCCGTACCCGTAGCCGTAACGGGGCGACTCGTTCCTGTCCGGGTAATAGTGGTGCTGATAGTAATCGGACCCGGGTCTGGAGTCTGATTCAAAGTCCGGCCTCGAGGAGTGGTCCATGTGAGTGCGATTAGGGTACGGATACGTATCGGCGGCGGTGTGGGGCGGCGGGGGTGGCCTGCGTTGCCCGTAATTATAATCATCGTCCTCGATGTGGGGCCGATAATCATGATGATTTGGCTTAGGATTGTGCTGGTGCTACAGAAACAAAAAAAGCATCAGAAATTGAAGCAATAAATGTCAAGGAGAGGGCTTTCAATAAATATAAATAAATTATTCCATACATACTATACTTGATGAAAAATAAACCAAATCATAAAACTTGCACCTTATTTTGTTCTGTGTTGTGCTTGGAGAATGTGCTGGTTACTCACCGTTGCTCCCCCACTATAGGGTGATTGGAGCATCACAGCGGGTGTGGCAAGGGGCGGGGGCGGCAAGCTGGGCGCGGGCGCTGCCACCAAGGCCGGCTGCAGCTGCCAAGACGGTTCTGCCACCGATTCCGCCACAGACTCCGCCGTGGCCATGGTGGAAGTCTGTTCGCGTGAGTTCATCTCGGCTAATTTGTTGAAGCGGTTACGACTGCCGCTGGCCGTGAGCACCATTACCGTGGGATTCATGTCCGCCGTGTGTTCCTTCAGGCAGTTTTGGAGCATGTTCACAAAGAAGAAGAACGAAAGCAACGTCAGTGCGTTCATCACCGCGGCACCCGATTTCTTTGACTTCTTCGAGGATTTGGTGGTCATGGGCGGCGGGGGAGGAGCATGGTGGTGGTGGGACGGATATGCGGGACCGCTGCCCGCACTCGGATAGGACTGCGACTCCGGCTGCAGCTCGTACTCCACGGATGGCTCAATGCTGTTGGAATTTCAAAGTTACATTAGGATTTTCCCTTCTCGGTTTCGGTGTTGGTTTTGGGTTTCACTAAAATTCAAGGCACTGATGGAAAAGACTGGGAGTACTCTCCGTGTTTAATTGATTTCTTTTTCAAAAATTCCTTTTCCAAACTTTGTATTCAGGACTGAATTAAGGCAGTAAGTTTAAATATCCTACCTGGTACCTTATAGTCCTCTGTTATTTCTCTCTCTGCATGCTTACCCATAGCCGGAGTGTCCGCTTCCAGTCGACGTTGGGGCATAGGCTCCGTTGTTGTTGCTGGCCGCTGCCACCAAAGCAGGTCGGTGCGTATAGTCAGCCAGCTGGGCCTGGTGGTAATGGCTCGGGTAGTAGTGGTTTGGTTGGAAGTGGTGGGGATAGTAATGCATGCGATGCGTTTGACTGCAAGAGAAGGTGGTTCGTGGTCTGAGTTGCAACTTCCTTTTCACTCCAGACTCCTTTCTAGCCTTTGTCCCACATTAGCCTAGGCTAAGTGCCTAAGGTATCTGCCGGGTGGCTCTGTTTAAAAGATACTTTTCAGACACCTTGCCCTGGGGTCTTGCAAACAAAGAATCTGAAGACACAGTTCTGACTATTTGTAGATAACAAGAAAGTAATCCTCTCTTATGACAATATAATGTTTCTAAAACTAAGCAACTTCTATCTAAAAGATAAACTAGTTTTATTACCAAACCTACCCATTATTTTCCGCAATTACTCCGAGTAGTGGATGCTGTGTGCCCTGATGAGTTGCTAAATGTTCGAGAGACATTTTCGGCGCGTTTTCGGGCGGCAATTGAATTGTTAATTTTTTGTGCGAGAGGCGCGCTATATGTTTATCACTCCAACCGACAGCTCCGAGGTGGCTGTTTAAGCTGCCATAAACCGATGCCAGCTCGACGGCAGCGGAAGCCGCAAACGAAAAGGCGAAGGACCTGTGTGGGGCACAGGACTCTGGCGGTCGGAGGATGGCAGGGCCCAACCGCAAGTGACAATGTCGCTTAGGCAACTGGGCAAAGCCTTTGCCAGACACTTGGCTGGCAGCCGGCTATTAACGCCAGAAATACCAGAATGATGATACAGAGGAAAGTACAGGAGGGAGTGGGAGGAGGGGAGTGGAAAGGGGGGCTGTCATTGTCAGCTGCTAAGTGAGTTTGGCTACAACTACCAACTAGTGACTACTGACTTCTGAATACCGAACACCTGAACAACACCCAGCCAACTGGCAACACCTGAGAGCAGGGATGTCGTTTTAGCCTTTTCATTGCCAACATTTTAAGGCTTATATTATTTAATATTTAATCATCTTATGAGTATGGCTTGTGTTTCTATAGAAGCAACTTCTTCTACATTTAGCTATAATTTTTGCCATTTCATATGAATTAAGAAGCTGGCTCAGACACCTTGTGGCAACACTGAGAGCGGCAAGCTGCCGGCTGACAATTGCCGGCAAAGTGTTTTGTGGCGACATCGGCCAACTGACACACACCTGAATTGGAGCGTTGCAATGTGTTGCACGGCATGTTGTGCATGCGCTGCACATTTTGGCCAGGCCAGAACAATTAGTGCACGACAAAAGCCAGGCCTCCGTCTCCTTGGCATCTTTGCGCCCTTGACACCACCTGGCACCCCACCGCCTCCCAAAAATCACCCAGCCTGTCAGTGTTAATGACGCTGCAGTCGCTTGTTTATTGCATTAAGAGCTCTATGGATGCAGCGTTATGCATCAGAAATTGTCATAATTGTGCCACGTCTGGCCCTGACTTTGCCACAGACTGTGTCGCCTCCGCTATCGCTATCTCTGTTCCCGCCCCAGTCTCTGTCTGCGCAGCCAAATGGAGCTCGGTTCTTGTGGTCGGTTCCCAGCTGCGGTTTGGGGTATCCTGGCATGGGCTCTCAAAAAGGACATCTCTTGGGGTGGACTGCAAGATTTATGACTGGGGCTAATAGTTTTCATTGCCAGAAACGGTTGTTTTTTTATATTGGATGTGGCATTCTAAAGGCATATAGGTTTTTGCATTAAATTCAAAATATATTAGTTTTTTCACACATTTTGAGAAAAATAATTTTAAACAAATCATAAGGGGGGTAGTAATGGAATGGGCTTGATTTATAAATACTGAAATGCTGCATTTCACATATTTATGGATTTCTTTAATATCCAATAGGTATAAGTTCATCAATAGGTACTAACCATTCCGAATGGCTTTTCCCAAAAAGCACCCTGCCCTGTGTCTTTGCGAAAAACGGAAACATTAGACTGCAATAACAAATATTTAACATTTCCGCAGTGCTAGCAACTACGAGAAAACAAGAAGAACAACATTAGACACATTCCCCCAATCAAAAGCATATAATAAATTGTCAAATGCTGCTGCACTGCAACTTTTCCACACATTTCGGCTTTGTAACGCTTTGATTTGTCGATTCCTGCCCCATCCATCCCCATTTCCTTTGGCGCTTCAGGATGTTCAAAAAAACTATGAGACTTTTGCTGATGCTAAAAAAAAAAGAAGAAAAAAGCAAAACAAGAAAGGAAAACTATGTTCGGGGGAGTCGAACCCCACATACCCTTGCCGCAATACAGGCTACAAGATATAGATATAGACTCGAAAGTAAAGTTACAATACCCTCTGCAAGGATATAAAAATAATCAAAAAATCAAATACTTGAGGGGTTGAAAATTTGAGAACTTGGTCTGGGGAGGGCCTTGGTGTTTTTATTTAGCCTTTGTTGCTGGCGCCATTGTCAACATATTTCAGGACTTGCCCAAAATCGAGACACAGAGTCAATAATAAGCTGCCTAGAACATATTGTTCCACTACCAAGATTTTTACAAGACTTTATGGCCATCGAAATTGGTCAGCGGGCGGCCAAGGAATTTAATGACTGGAAAATGAGGCATTTAAGCCAAGTGCCAACCAAAGTTTTTCTTCGGAGCGAACGTGCCTGGCAAGTGCCAGATATTTATGGGTCTGCATCTGTATCTCCAACTCGGTCGCAGTCAGTATCTGTATCTGTATCTGCGTATCTGTCTCGGGTTGAACGATGTGTTCGCAGTTCGCAGGACAATTGCTGGAAGGGGTGGCAGACGTGGAAGTCAGGGCGGAGGCGTACATTAATTGCCGTGATTAACACGTAGGCGCATTAAATTATACAAAATAAAGAGGATAAAATAATAGCCCCTTACTCAATACTCTTTCGACATGAAATACAAAAAATTTAAAGACAATACCTGAGTGAGAGAACACACCAAATTCTTAATAAAATACAAAGCTAAATAAATAATAATCTTGAGCGTACTTTAATAATACCTTAAGTAAGGATATCGAACAAAAGCCTACACTTTGCCACATCAATTAACGTATATGGTGGCGGCAAATGCAACGTATCCTTCGAATGTCCTGGCGGCGTGGGTGCATAAATCATGTTGGGTACATTAGGTCCTCGGAAGCCCTGAGCAGCGGGGCGTTAGACAAACTTTTTGGCAATGAAGAACCAATGCGAAAGAAAAATAAAAACTCGTTAGACTGGCAGAGTGGTAGGATGGCAGGACGCCAGGACGAAGACGTGCCCGGACTAGGACTCGAACTCAGACTCGGACTTGGACTAAGACTAGTGGCAGGACTACACAGTGTCAAGTGTAAAGAAGAACTACTAATCAGCAGTTAATTCTTATCTTTAATTAAGTGCACGTTCCACCCCCTTTTTCGGGGCAGAGTCCTTGGCCTGGCCAAGGAGCTGGCCAGCCGCGCTTTATGGCAGGACTCTGAAGGAGTCCGGGGAGTCTGGGCCGAACTTTTTGCTCAACACTTTTGTTTGCCCCCGCTTTCTGGCATTGTCCTCAAGCGGGCGCCTTTGTCCTTTGACCGTCTCTGGCCTGGTCTGGTCAATTTAATGAAATAATCTAGGCAAACACTCCTGAAAATTAAGCAGTTTTTTCGGGCCAGCCTGCCTTCCGCTCTCAAATTAAAAATGTAATGCGTTAGCTTTTGTTTTGTTGCTTTGGCGAATAATTAAATGCGCGAAAAAAAGAAGAGATTGTTGCAGCAACATTAACCCGACATCCGGCTGGCCAATTAAAAAGGCCACGCAACAATGGCCAAGGCGCTCATGCATGGCTTATCCTTAGACGTTGTGCGCTAACCCTCGCCGTTCCTAAGATGCTGGCGAAAATCCGCGATAAACTTCGGTAGCTATCCGAGGCAGATGATATCCGGGGGAGTCCATAAGTCATTACCCCCATTGAAAGAGGCACGGCGAGGTATTTCCCTCAGGTAAGAACACCAGCAACCAGCTTTCGGCTCTCAAGTTGTTTGACAAACAATACACAACATGGCTGTGAGGAGGGTACTTTTTGTTGCTTCTTTTTTGGCCCGAAAGGACGAAAAGGGGGCGAGTGCCGCACTCGAGCGTGCCCGTCACATTTTTGCGCTTTTACATGAACCAGCCCCAGTCCCAGCCATTCCCAGTCCATGCACCAGCGCTCCACAAAACGTGGCATCATCAGATACATGAAAAACATTTTTTTCACCACTGAAAAGCTGCACTAAAAATAAAATAAAAGATATTTTATTGAAGTGGCAGGTGGCATGAGGCGCGAGGCGAGTGAAAGGGAAGCGCCTGGCACCCCTCGCAGATTAATTATGCATCGCTAAAATGCTAAGCCAGGTAGCTCCGAAACCAAAGCACCGTGGCATCGCAGTGGCCCAAAGGCAAATGCCAGCGAAAGTGCTCATGGAGGTGGGGGCTCGTATACGTAAAAGCCAAGTACAAGCCACAACAAAATTAAAATCAAAATAAAATCACAAAAAATCCTTTTGGGCAAATAGAGCTGGGATGTGGAATGACTTTTACGCTCCTTGCAGTCGAGCATAAACCAATGACGTATCCTGTTATATTCTTCAATATTTTTGTATATTTTACATACAAATTAGATAATAATATAAACGTTATTGGTATGTGTGGAATTGATTAATCAAATAATGGCCTTTCAAAGGTCATATTCAGATGGCAGCTCCCAAAAAAAGGGAGCTTCGATGCTTCAGAACTCTCCGATGGCACCTCAAATCAAAAAGGCCTGTCACAGACAGACCAACAAATCATCATGCCTCTTCATGCATCCACACACGCCCACAGTCACCCACAAAATTATTCGCATAAATAAAAAACGGACAAAAAATTAAAATTAAAATAAAAATTAAAAGCTACAGCTGAAAATCAAGCAGCAAACGTCAAAGCCAAAAGCGCGAAGCTGTCGGAGCTGTCGTCGTGTCACTGCACCCGTATTTCAGGTGAGGACTCCCCACCTACCACCTGCCACCACCCACCCCCATACTCACACACATGCAGAGGAGGTGTTTCGAGTCAAGCGGCGCACACACACACATGCCCACTAGAGACACACATACAGGCGCAGGTAGATGGATGGAATATCCTGGAGAAGCAACGACAACGACATGGTAGTACCCACTTGAAGCGCTTTTAACAAAAATTCTTTTAATTTTTACTCTTCTTTTTTCGGCAACACCAGCATCGGAGGCTGGTGGAAGAGGGACACACTGAGTGGGTGAGTGTATAAAAAATAAAGTATGCTTCAATGAGGAAAGTCGAAGGATACCCTGGAATTTAATTAAAATATAGATGGGTCTTCGGTATCAGATTAAAAGGATAAGAGACATTTTTCTAGAGGTCATAATCTTTATTTTTCAAAGTGCTCAATAGATTCGGAAGTATCCCAAGGCTATGTGATCCTGGGAAAAGGATATTCGATCTATTGGGCTACCTTTGGTATGTGCATATGCCCATATGCTGGCTGCAGTTTCTTAGCCCTGAATTTGGCTGGGCTTTAATCCAAGAATCTGTGAATCTGGTCTGGCTTTTGGCACCAGAGCCCGTGTGCTTGCCCTCCCGGCTCCCACTCGGAAAATGGAATCCTCCCAGGCAAGAAGATGAAGAAGAAACGGCGACAACGCTGCATTGTTGATGAACAAGCAGCACGCTAACAAGTCGCCCCCTCAGACCCCTCGGCCTGCCCAGCCATCGCCCCTCTGTCCACCATCCCCGACAAGCCAGAGCCTCTGAGTGAACCTTTTTAGCACTGGCGTTGGTACGTGGGCGCTTACATTGTTGTTGGTCCTTCTGCAGTGGTTCTTGTTGTTGTACATACACATGCCACGCCTCTGGCCCGGCGACGCCCGTTCTGGTGGGGACCGCTTAGAGAGACGGTGGAAAATTATGATGCCTGCGCTTGTTCCTTGTTCTGCCGCGCTCGTTTTAATTTCCATTTTTTTTGTAACTCGTTTTTTTGGCCTTCGAAAATTACAATAAAAACAAGATGAGGGCGAAAAAAAAGAGGAGCAGATTAAACAGTTAGAGAAAAATAGGAAAATTCAAGTGCGTTTTTCGCTTCACTTTACGGTGCATTCACATTTCCGTTGCATTGCATGCGAAAAAAACAAGCTTGAAAACAAAACACAGTTTGGGGAAAAAACCAAAAACGAGGCTGCGGATTTTTTGCAATTTGTCGTTCAAAGGGGGGCACTGGCTGGGCAGGGCTGGCTGGGACTGAGCAGGTATCCATGATGGCCCTTTGTTGGCGCCCCCTCCATAGAAACCCCAATCCCAAAATCGTGATTCGCAGGACCCTATCTCAACCCTACGACGGCGGCAGGCATTCCTTTTTTCGAAGACCTTTAAGGTATTTCTGTAGCCATGCAATTTTTTGTCATTGTCATCGTTTTGTAACTGCAGTCTGTCGGGGGAGGGGGGCGGGCTCCAGAGTGAAGGGCTTCAGAGTGTTGAAGGGTTAAAGGTTGAGGCTTCAAGAAGCAGGTGGGGCAATGGGGCGACCAGGGCTAAGGGGCAGTTGTGCAAGAGTTGCACTTTTCACCGCTGCACTCTCCGGCTGGCTCTTGTGTTGTGTTAAATTTTTTACAAAATTTGCATGCAAAGTGCATTCGCCCGTTTTTTGCTCTGCCTTTTTTTGACCATTTTTTTATTTTAATTTCTTAATTAGTTGCTTTTGTGGTCGCAAGGGGGCTGGGTCGATTTTCGAAGAGTGGGGCGAAAGTCAAGCCGCACGCACTTAAGGGTTGAAGTTGCAAAAAATCATTGGGGTCCAGCTGTCAGTATCCTGAGCTTTAATTAGACAAATTGAAATGGCATTAGGCTTTTGATCTCCGATGACGCCCCACCCCCCACCAGAAGTCCCTGCCACCAAACCGAAAACTATTTAAAATCTAATTTGCATTCCCGGCAAACAAATGCATAGGAAATTTCCTGGGCTGTGCGGCTCTGGCTTAGAGCTTCTGCATAATCACAAAAATTTGTCATAAAACTTTCGGCAGACGCCAAAGTTTTTGGCTGCACAAAGTCAAAGAACTCGCCATCTTTTCCGATGACTCAAATTGTATGTTTTCCTATTTTCTTTTTTTTTTCTCCAAGTAGAATCTTTCTCTTCATCATATAATGGTCTTCAAGCAGATTAATTTTTTGGATTACATATACACATATAAAAAATTTTGATCGATTTTCATATAGATTTTGTCGATTTTGTATAGTATAAAATGAAATAATAGTATTATTATACCCATACTTAGAATATTAATGATATGAGAAACTGGGATCAATGTTTAAAAAGAGGCCTCTGTTAAATATATGCACATATTACGCACGAGAAACGGCCAGGACTAGACGAAATCACGAAATTAAAATATATTCAAAACAAAACAAAATGAAGTATTCTTTTGCAAGTGTGGGGAATTGCATTCAATAAGAATTTTAATTTCCCAGCCGACGCCCAGGAGCATACCTAGAGTTCAATGACTGCCAAAGCACCTTGCACTTCCTGATTTCCGCCGGCAGCCTTTGGGACACATCCTAGGGAGTAGGGGATGGAACATTCCTGCAAACAGGAGACTTCGGCCAGGATCTGGCACTGGGCGCTGGAATTACGAGGCGAAATTGAAATTAATCAGCTGCCAGCATCAATCTGTGTCACTGGGCAAAAGGAAAGCGAAACCCGAATGCACGAAGGCCTCAACATGCAAAATGCAAAATTCATAATGCAAGTGACAGTGGCCGATGCTTATCGGAAGTGTGAAAAGCGAAATTCTCAGCACTTGGCAAACAGACTTACAGCCTCTGAAATGAGCCGATCTTATCTATGTAATTGCTTTCGCTCCAAGACATGGCTAAAAAATCTTTCGACTTTAAGGAAATGACCCAAATTAGGCCAGAAATGGAAAAGTTTTCGCATTACCATGGGAAACTATTTTGTCACCGCTAACTAGTTTTTTTTTGTGCTGCGTGAAAAACTTCAAGAAATCGGCTTTTTTTAGGAGTCACGTAGCTGCAACTTCCATGCTTGCAGGTAGCTCAGATATACCCAAAGCCGAAGCCATATGCAGCGTATGCACACAGGAGGAATGGGCGACATCTTATCTATATCTGCAAACAGATAGAGGACATTGTATGTCTCGCACGGATAACAGTGATGCTAAAACTGGCTTTAATAGTTGTATGAATAAAACAGGAAAGCTAAGGCTTACTAAACATATCATACCCCGTACTTCCCTACAAAAAGTTCATAAAATATCTATAGTTTTACTTTAATTTTTGTTTTAAATATTATAGTTCATAGCCATCACTGAGTCTCAGCACCGAACAGACTCATACTCACACCCAACACACATACTTTTTCCACTGTCAGTCAACAGACAAACATGCCAAGATGTTGAATTTGTACTTCCGCTTCTTCCTCTTTCTTTTCTCAGTTTTCCCAATCCTCCAGCCATCGCCCTCGTCCTTCCTATCCTTTGCCTTCCTGTGCCCTGAGGCTGGAAAATCAGTTTTTCTGTTGTTGCTGATTTGTCGCACGACTGGCATTCCTGATTATGCTGCATTTCACATCGCAGCATGAAAAAATCATTTTCGCACAAAATAAAAAACGGCAGCGGCAAAAAATATTTCAAACACACATTGAAGTGGCATTAATTATGCGTAAATGAGCTTAATGCATCAATTAATCAAATCAAAGGCGGCCGCGACCAATGGGCAAATGCATTTGCCGGCCGCAGAGCTGCAGGCGCATTCGAATCCCGGCCCAGGATTCAGGGCTCAGGACTCAGGGCTCAGGTTTCAGGACACAGGGCCCCAGCATCTCATTACCCCCGGCTCTTTGTCGCGTCACACAAAAGCGCGAGCTCTCGCAAAAACAAACCAACTCTATTAGCTCCACACGGGTCACGTCCTGAGTCCTGGCTGGTTTGCGGGCGTGGCTGTGGGAAGGCAAAACCCGACACGGCCGAGCTTATTAGCTTCGATTTTTAAACAGTTATATTTAATGAAACAAACAAAAAAAAACGCAAAATATGATAAATAAAATATAAAAAATAAAAGCTGTCAGCCGGGATTTATTTGTCATTATATGAATATTAAGAACGAAGAATGAATATATATTAAGAACTCTTAATTAGGATATTAGGCAATCTGACTTACCTAAAAATTTCCTTCAAACCTTCAAAAACTACAAAATAAAAACCTTTTTTTGAATAAGTCCCAATAACGGAAAAAGCTTTCGCTTTGGATTTCATATCAACCATAGATTTTCCGAGCACTTCAAAGCTTTTCCAGATATATACGCTATCGGGGGTGGCTACCGGGAGTGGTAAGATTATCAGATAAAAGCTAAATTTGTACTCGATAGGTTGTATTCGATACTTGGCGCTATTAAGTTATCGTTTTTAAATAAATTTATGAGATTTTGGTTATGGAATTCAGCTAAAAAAAACTTGAATGGACATAAAAATATAAAACAATAAAGGAAAGCTAACTTCGGGCGGGGGGGAAGTGACATACCCTTTCTGCTAATATTGAATATTTATCGAAAATATCGCATTTAGTAAAAATTTTTTTATAAATCCAATTTATTAGAATACAAAACTTTAAATTCCAAGCTTCTATCTTCAAAAATACTAAAAATTTTTCCAAATAACAACTTTTTTCATGAGACTAAATATTTTTTAAATTTTTGTCAATTTTTCCTAAGGGATCCCATGAAAATGGGGTTTTCCCTTATAGGTGATAGCTACATACATATATCTTCCCCAATTCTCATCCAATTTCCAAGCGGAGTACCTTAAACGATTTCTGGATTGATTCTCCACCATTCTGCATCAAACCCCTGGAACAAAATATTTTTTAGATTTTTTGTCCATTTTTCGTGATGGGATCCCTTGAAAATGGTGTTTTCCCCTATACAGCCCACAGGGATGGCTATATCTTCCCCAATTCTCATCCGATTTCGAAGCGGAGTACCTTTAACGATTTCTATATCGATTCTCCACCATTCTGCATCAAAATCCTGAGACAAAATATTTTTCAGATTTTTTTGTCCATTTTTCGTGATGGGATCCCTTGAAAATGGGGTTTTCCCCTATACAGCCCACAGTGATGGCTATATCTTCCCCAATTCTCATCCGATTTCCAAGCGGAGTATCTTAAACGATTTCTATATCGATTTCCCACCATTCTGCATCAAACCCCTGGAACAAAATATTTTTTAGATTTTTTGTCCATTTTTCGTGATGGGATCCCTTGAAAATGGGGTTTTCCCCTATACAGCCCACAGTGATGGCTATATCTTCCCCAATTCTCATCCGATTCTCAAGCGGAGTACCTTAAACGATTTCTAGATCGATTCTCCACCATTCTGCATCAAAATCCTGAGACAAAATATTTTTCAGATTTTTTGTCCATTTTTCGTGATGGGATCCCTTGAAAATGGCGTTTTCCCCTATACAGCCCACAGGGATGGCTATATCTTCCCCAATTCTCATCCGATTCTCAAGCGGAGTACCTTAAACGATTTCTAGATCGATTCACCACCATTCTGCATCAAAATCCTGGGACAAAATATTTTTTCGATTTTTTGTCCATTATTCGTGATGGGATCCCTTGGAAATGGGGTTTTCCCCTATACAGCCCACAGGGATGGCTATATCTTCCCCAATTCTCATCCGATTCCCAAGCGGAGTACCTTAAACGATTTCTGGATTGATTCTCCACCATTCTGCATCAAACCCCTGGAACAAAATATTTTTTAGATTTTTTGTCCATTTTTCGTGATGGGATCCCTTGAAAATGGGGTTTTCCCCTATACAGCCCACAGGGATGGCTATATCTTCCCCAATTCTCATCCGATTCTCAAGCGGAGTACCTTAAACGATTTCTAGATCGATTCTCCACCATTCTGCATCAAAATCCTGAGACAAAATATTTTTCAGATTTTTTGTCCATTTTTCGTGATGGGATCCCTTGAAATTGGTGTTTTCCCCTATACAGCCCACAGGGATGGCTATATCTTCCCCAATTCTCATCCGATTCTCAAGCGGAGTACCTTAAACGATTTCTGGATTGATTCTTCACCATTCTGCATCAAACCCCTGGAACAAAATATTTTTTAGATTTTTTGTCCATTTTTCGTGATGGGATCCCTTGAAAATGGTGTTTTCCCCTATACAGCCCACAGGGATGGCTATATCTTCCCCAATTCTCATCCGATTCTCAAGCGGAGTACCTTAAACGATTTCTAGATCGATTCTCCACCATTCTGAATTAAAATCCCGAGACAAAATATTTTTTCGATTTTTTGTCCATTTTTCGTGATGGGATCCCTTGAAAATGGGGTTTTCCCCTATACAGCCCACAGGGATGGCTATATCTTCCCCAATTCTCATCCGATTCTCAAGCGGAGTACCTTAAACGATTTCTAGATCGATTCTCCACCATTCTGCATCAAAATCCTGAGACAAAATATTTTTCAGATTTTTTGTCCATTTTTCGTGATGGGATCCCTTGAAATTGGTGTTTTCCCCTATACAGCCCACAGGGATGGCTATATATTCCCCAATTCTCATCCGATTCTCAAGCGGAGTACCTTAAACGATTTCTAGATCGATTCTCCACCATTCTGAATTAAAATCCCGAGACAAAATATTTTTTTCGATTTTTTGTCCATTTTTCGTGATGGGATCCCTTGAAAATGGGGTTTTCCCCTATACAGCCCACAGTGATGGCTATATCTTCCCCAATTCTCATCCGATTCTCAAGCGGAGTACCTTAAACGATTTCTAGATCGATTCTTCACCATTCTGCATCAAAATCCTGAGACAAAATATTTTTCAGATTTTTTGTCCATTTTTCGTGATGGGATCCCTTGAAAATGGGGTTTTCCCTATACGGCCCACAGCGATGGCTATATCTTCCCCAATTCTCATCCGATTCTCAAGCGGAGTACCTTAAACGATTTCTAGATCGATTCTCCACCATTCTGAATTAAAATCCCGAGACAAAATATTTTTTCGATTTTTTTGTCCATTTTTCGTGATGGGATCCCTTGAAAATGGGGTTTTCCCCTATACAGCCCACAGTGATGGCTATATCTTCCCCAATTCTCATCCGATTCTCAAGCGGAGTACCTTAAACGATTTCTAGATCGATTCTTCACCATTCTGCATCAAAATCCTGAGACAAAATATTTTTCAGATTTTTTGTCCATTTTTCGTGATGGGATCCCTTGAAATTGGTGTTTTCCCCTATACAGCCCACAGGGATGGCTATATATTCCCCAATTCTCATCCGATTCTCAAGCGGAGTACCTTAAACGATTTCTAGATCGATTCTCCACCATTCTGAATTAAAATCCCGAGACAAAATATTTTTTCGATTTTTTGTCCATTTTTCGTGATGGGATCCCTTGAAAATGGGGTTTTCCCCTATACAGCCCACAGTGATGGCTATATCTTCCCCAATTCTCATCCGATTCTCAAGCGGAGTACCTTAAACGATTTCTAGATCGATTCTCCACCATTCTGCATCAAAATCCTGAGACAAAATATTTTTCAGATTTTTTGTCCATTTTTCGTGATGGGATCCCTTGAAATTGGTGTTTTCCCCTATACAGCCCACAGTGATGGCTATATCTTCCCCAATTCTCATCCGATTCTCAAGCGGAGTACCTTAAACGATTTCTAGATCGATTCTCCACCATTCTGAATTAAAATCCCGAGACAAAATATTTTTTCGATTTTTTGTCCATTTTTCGTGATGGGATCCCTTGAAAATGGGGTTTTCCCCTATACAGCCCACAGTGATGGCTATATCTTCCCCAATTCTCATCCGATTCTCAAGCGGAGTACCTTAAACGATTTCTAGATCGATTCTCCACCATTCTGCATCAAAATCCTGAGACAAAATATTTTTCAGATTTTTTGTCCATTTTTCGTGATGGGATCCCTTGAAAATGGGGTTTTCCCCTATACAGCCCACAGTGATGGCTATATCTTCCCCAATTCTCATCCGATTCTCAAGCGGAGTACCTTAAACGATTTCTAGATCGATTCTCCACCATTCTGCATCAAAATCCTGAGACAAAATATTTTTCAGATTTTTTGTCCATTTTTCGTGATGGGATCCCTTGAAAATGGGGTTTTCCCTATACAGCCCACAGTGATGGCTATATCTTCCCCAATTCTCATCCGATTCTCAAGCGGAGTACCTTAAACGATTTCTAGATCGATTCTCCACCATTCTGCATCAAAATCCTGAGACAAAATATTTTTCAGATTTTTTGTCCATTTTTCGTGATGGGATACCTTGAAATTGGTGTTTTCCCCTATACAGCCCACAGGGATGGCTATATCTTCCCCAATTCTCATCCGATTCTCAAGCGGAGTACCTTAAACGATTTCTAGATCGATTCTCCACCATTCTGAATTAAAATCCCGAGACAAAATATTTTTTCGATTTTTTGTCCATTTTTCGTGATGGGATCCCTTGAAAATGGGGTTTTCCCCTATACAGCCCACAGTGATGGCTATATCTTCCCCAATTCTCATCCGATTCTCAAGCGGAGTACCTTAAACGATTTCTAGATCGATTCTCCACCATTCTGCATCAAACCCCTGGAACAAAATATTTTTTAGATTTTTTGTCCATTTTTCGTGATGGGATCCCTTGAAAATGGTGTTTTCCCTATACAGCCCACAGGGATGGCTATATCTTCCCCAATTCTCATCCGATTTCGAAGCGGAGTACCTTTAACGATTTCTATATCGATTCTCCACCATTCTGCATCAAAATCCTGAGACAAAATATTTTTCAGATTTTTTGTCCATTTTTCGTGATGGGATCCCTTGAAAATGGGGTTTTCCCCTATACAGCCCACAGTGATGGCTATATCTTCCCCAATTCTCATCCGATTCTCAAGCGGAGTACCTTAAACGATTTCTAGATCGATTCTCCACCATTCTGAATTAAAATCCCGAGACAAAATATTTTTTCGATTTTTTGTCCATTTTTCGTGATGGGATCCCTTGAAAATGGGGTTTTCCCCTATACAGCCCACAGTGATGGCTATATCTTCCCCAATTCTCATCCGATTCTCAAGCGGAGTACCTTAAACGATTTCTAGATCGATTCTCCACCATTCTGCATCAAAATCCTGAGACAAAATATTTTTCAGATTTTTTGTCCATTTTTCGTGATGGGATCCCTTGAAATTGGTGTTTTCCCTATACAGCCCACAGGGATGGCTATATATTCCCCAATTCTCATCCGATTCTCAAGCGGAGTACCTTAAACGATTTCTAGATCGATTCTCCACCATTCTGAATTAAAATCCCGAGACAAAATATTTTTTCGATTTTTTGTCCATTTTTCGTGATGGGATCCCTTGAAAATGGGGTTTTCCCCTATACAGCCCACAGTGATGACTATATCTTCCCCAATTCTCATCCGATTCTCAAGCGGAGTACCTTAAACGATTTCTAGATCGATTCTCCACCATTCTGCATCAAAATCCTGAGACAAAATATTTTTCAGATTTTTTGTCCATTTTTCGTGATGGGATCCCTTGAAATTGGTGTTTTCCCCTATACAGCCCACAGGGATGGCTATATCTTCCCCAATTCTCATCCGATTCTCAAGCGGAGTACCTTAAACGATTTCTAGATCGATTCTCCACCATTCTGAATTAAAATCCCGAGACAAAATATTTTTTCGATTTTTTGTCCATTTTTCGTGATGGGATCCCTTGAAAATGGGGTTTTCCCCTATACAGCCCACAGTGATGGCTATATCTTCCCCAATTCTCATCCGATTCTCAAGCGGAGTACCTTAAACGATTTCTAGATCGATTCTCCACCATTCTGCATCAAAATCCTGAGACAAAATATTTTTCAGATTTTTTGTCCATTTTTCGTGATGGGATCCCTTGAAAATGGGGTTTTCCCCTATACAGCCCACAGTGATGGCTATATCTTCCCCAATTCTCATCCGATTCTCAAGCGGAGTACCTTAAACGATTTCTAGATCGATTCTCCACCATTCTGCATCAAAATCCTGAGACAAAATATTTTTCAGATTTTTTGTCCATTTTTCGTGATGGGATCCCTTGAAATTGGTGTTTTCCCCTATACAGCCCACAGGGATGGCTATATCTTCCCCAATTCTCATCCGATTCTCAAGCGGAGTACCTTAAACGATTTCTAGATCGATTCTCCACCATTCTGAATTAAAATCCCGAGACAAAATATTTTTTCGATTTTTTGTCCATTTTTCGTGATGGGATCCCTTGAAAATGGGGTTTTCCCCTATACAGCCCACAGTGATGGCTATATCTTCCCCAATTCTCATCCGATTCTCAAGCGGAGTACCTTAAACGATTTCTAGATCGATTCTCCACCATTCTGCATCAAAATCCTGAGACAAAATATTTTTCAGATTTTTTGTCCATTTTTCGTGATGGGATCCCTTGGAAATGGGGTTTTAGCCTATGGCCTAGTGATGGCTATATCTTCCCCAATTCTCATCCGATTCCCAAGCGGAGTACCATAAGCGATTTCTACATCGATTCTCCACCATTCTGCATCAAAATCCTGATACCAAAAATTTTGTTCGATTTTTTCTCCTTCAGTCATAATTAACATTGTAATTATCTCCTTCAGTGCAAGGGTTTAATTATGAAGATTTAAAATATTTTTTTATAAGCTTAAAAATAGATAACTTTCACAGTTTTACGTAAAGCTTAATTATTATTTATTTAATAATTTATAACCTGCAGTTTAGTTTATGGCCAAATAACAACTAAAACTCCATTCCTAGAAATATGCCAAAGTTTTTGTATAAACCACCAGCTAGAGACTTCACATAATCAACCCAGTTTACAGCTTTATGTCCATTACACTCAGTGATGCCGCAGCTGGGTTGCCCATCAAAAAAGCAGCGACCTGTCAGAATGTTGGCCATATCATTCATGGAGCTTGCCAGTTTAGGGGAATCTGCCAGAACTTGTCTTGAATATGCTTAGCTCTAAATATTCTGCTGAAACATGCACAGAACAAACTTACCCACGACCTGTGGTAATGGAATAAATGTGTGTGTAGTGCAACCACCACATGAAACATACACACACGTGCGAAGTGACCACTGGAAGTAATTAATATGCACAACGGGGCCTCCATCTTTATAGTTGCGGTGTTCGATGCCCATTCGACCTTCACATATTCCGGCAGCTGACATATTCAGATGTTCACCAGCCGTAAAGTATCCATAATGATGTCTGAACTTAAAGTAGGTGCTCTAGCGCCTACTGAGGCTTTAACTTTTCGAGGCGATATCATCCGTCGATTTGCCAATTATCTTTATGGCGTCAGACTATCCAGACCATTTCCCTTCCCTTTTTTTGTTGCTACAACTGAGGCCAATAGAATAGCACTGCCTTCAATATTATTTTTTTGTGAGTTCCTAATAAACTGAAGTGCTTCTTTTCAGTTTTGTTTTTGCGATCGCATCTGTACTTATCCTTAAGGTAGGCAATTTTTTTCTGTCGACTCCTAGCTCCAGGACAACAACAACTTAGCAACAACTTACGTGCCTGCTCAGCGCAGAAAAGTATGCTTGACATTAAGGCTGCCAAACAGTGCGTAAGTATGCGTGTTTTCGCGCTTCATGAGGGTGCTTCTGAGGTGATTTTGGCAAAGTCTGCGTTCTCTGCTGAATTTGTTGGTTGAATGTGCTTGATTAAAGAGTTATTTATTAACCGACACTGTTAACCCATGATGTATCAAAAGATTTTTATTTTAATGATTATTGAGGAAATTGGATCGTTTACTGTATTGATCCAAATATCATTATCACAGATGTGGAGTTCAAAGTTTCATCATTTAATTAATATCTCGGACTCCGAGATTTATTTTACCAGCTGCCGTTATTGGGTTAATTAAAGCAGCAATGAAACAAAATCCTATTAAAGGTTTCCATTTCGTTTGGAAGTGAAAATTTAATGAATCCATTAATATACTCACACACGCAGACTCCGTATGCTATTGCCGCTGACAAAGTTATTGCATAAATTATGTTGCTTATTGCCCCAAAGAATGCAATTACGGCTAACCATTGTCGTATTTAATAACTGCCAGTGGGATGACAGGCTTTAAGCTTCACCTGTTCTCGTCGAGAATTGTAATTAGTTTTCGCGGGAAAACACAGCTTGATTTCCTTCCTGTTTGCTGAAAAAAAGTGACTATAAAGTTTTACTTTGAAGTGCTGCAATTACTAGCTGTGAATTATATTAGACAACCTTCGTGGATTTCACCTGATTTCTCTCAAATCTGACTTTGATATTCAGGACATCACGTGGCGGCAACAGGCAAACATCACTAACGACGACAGGAAGTCCTCGGGAATGGGAACTGGTAGCGGCAGCGGAAAAAAGGAAAGCAGGCAGGGGACATGTCATTTTCTATTATACTAATGCTATTAATATCACACCAGGAGGCCGTCGTAATAGCAGCCTGGGTCGGGACCTTCAAGCACAGCTCTCTACGTAAAATATATTGAAGTATGCTGCGGGGAGACCCAATAAACGTATGCAAACAGTGCTGAAAGTCTGCCTGTTTTATTGTTGTAAAAAGTTTTTAATATATCAGAATTGCCGGCCCGACTTCTAGGCCATAAACAAAGTGGCTGCGGGTCGGGGACAACATAAAACTCATGGGCCGAGTCATATATCTGATGGTGCCCGGCCACTTTTATGTCCCACATGGCTGCAGTTAACCCCAGGACCTGGAAGTGGATGGAGTGCCTAGGATCCTTTCGATGCGGAGGGAATTCCCTTTGCTTTCCCCGTGCCTCTCAACCAGCGCAATTATACGATTGGCCAAGGGGGTGTCCTTCAGGCCTTCAAGACTTTGTAGCTCTGAGTGTGGTTCAATTCCAGACCTTTGCCTTTAAGTTTATATCCTAGTTTATTTATCAAACCCTCATTTAATGTTTATTGAAGGAATTATTTCACAGTTGTCATTAAAAACTGTATAAAATTTCTTCTATAAATGAAACTTTTAAAAAATATACCTGTAAACTTTCCATAAAAATCCAATTACCTCACTTTGAAGTTACCCCCTCTGGACCTGTGCCATTTATTATTAAAGAATTTAATTATAGAAAGCTCTTGGTGGCATTTTAATTTGTTGTTTTTTTTTATACCCACCTCATCATGCATTCATTTCCAATCAAGTGCATTATTAAATAACATAATTAGCTAAATATAAAAATGCTTTATTGCTGACCCCACTCAGGCCTCGAAAAAGGAAAGCTGTCAAAAGCAATTCGCTTTCATGGTCGCCCACACAAAAAATACAGAAAACATAAAGCAAACCACGTGCAGACGGATGTTATAGTTAGATTTACAGGTGACCTAAGTAAGAGGCCACAGAGAGTGACATTTAAGCGCATTGACAGCCGTTTGGCAGACATTCAGGTAACCACTTCCAAAAAGAAATCGCTTTTACAGTGTAATCCTCATCGGAGAGAGATTGCCTTTCAGGGTCGGCTTTAAGTCCATATGACCATAGTTAAATAATAATTTGGCATGAAGTGGTTCGATCTTTAAGTATCCCCAAGGAATTAACTTTCAAGAGTCCTGTCCATATGGCAACCACCATTCATTGAAGATTATTTTGGGCCCTACTGTCTTCATAATTGGATTAAAGAACAGGTCATAATTATCAGAAAAGCTGGCAAGTAAGCCTATTAATTAATAAATCCCATCAGCTGTGACATATTTAATATGCACATCAAGAAATCCGAAAAGCTCATAACGAAGTCAAAGACACTTGAAGAAAAGGCCTTCCCAATTACCTGCAATAAAAGCTTTCTAATGTTATTATTCGTTTAAAACTGTTTAAATTTGTTCCACTGGTCTGATGTCACAGAGACAATTCACCATAACTCGTTCATAATTTAAAAGCCAACCACAAATGGCAAGCCACAAAGCAGTTCCCATCAGAGCATTGCGTATACGCCAGCGTATCCACTTACATTATTGGGAAGCCAGAAACAGGAGCCATAGCTGGGGCCAAAACGAATGCGAACAGCATCAGCTGCAACGTCCAACTGTATTCAACCGAGAAATGGACAAATTGAAGGCAATTCCGGTTGCCAAAAGAAAAGCAACAGCTGAAATTGTTCCCGACCACGCCAAGTTCGACCACAGCAAAGGTCAAAGTCAGCAATGGTTGCATACATTTAGGCGACATGGCCAGCTGAAAATGTAAATGAAAATGGGAAAACTATGCATGTTCGCTATTTCACAAAGGGGAGTGCATTTCCACCTCCAAAGGGGAGAGAACATTTAATGAAAATGGGTGAAATGACCAGAAGGTTTCGATGTCGCCTCTTTCGGCGAATTAATACCTTCTCCGACCATTAATTAAATAGCCTTGAGCCTTGGTTACAACTCTCGATGTTAAGGCTCCAGCAGCTGCCAGTAAGACACCAAAATAAAAGCCAATTTTAATGTATGTAAATATTTACCCCTTAATTTGTTGACTCTCCGGTCGCTTGCTGAAATGTTAATTGACAGAAAGCCATACGGAGCCGTTTGTAATTAATTAAGGGAATCAAGAGCAGTGAAAAAGTAAAAGTTTTTAAATCAGTTTGCTTGAATAGATTCTTTGTCCAAAAATCGGTTTATTCATTTCTCTCTTTTCTTTTTGCATAAAGCGTAATTAATTTATTTTCCTGCACTTCTGGAGTAAGGCAACAAAGTCATTGGCCTGGCCTTCTCTTAAAGGCCCCAACCTGTTGTGCATAAATATTTCTGTAAGAACTTAAAAGCAACAAAGTTCGTCTTGAAAGTTTCTGAAAAAATTTACCTGTCGCTGGGTTTTTTCTTTCATTTTTTGTTGCTGGAAGTTTTTCTTTGTTCGCCGTAGGACTTTAGTTGCGGATTACTGTTGATGTCATCTTAAGGCATTGCCGTTTTTGAACTTACTGGCGGCCTTATCATCTGTGACAAATTAAATGCCACTCAATAGTCGAAATAGAAAGTCAAGTTTAAAGATTTCCCATTAAAGCCTGGAGCATGGAAACCAAACAAACACAATCGAAGCATTTATGTCATAGAATATGAATGTGGAAAATTCAGGAATTTGTAATAAAATTGACTTTTAATATATTGTATTTCTTGCCCCGCCCCTTGAGGGTCTCGGCTCTCGAGAGATTTAATGGCAATCTGTAATTCAAGGAATTCTCGAATATTGGTTTGGGTTGCCTGGAATACCCGAGCTTTGATTTTCCCATTTAATTACACAAACACTCTGAAAACCGATGCCACAGGCCACAAATATGTGCCGTACATTTCAATGGATCTTGAAAAATCCACCAAACACCGGGTTGAAAACTGGGGAAAACGCCCTGAGTAATCCACTCGATAATGGCACGCTGGTAATTTGAATTAAATTTATTTATTAATGTCTCCTGGCGCCAGCGAGGACAAACAAAAAACTCCAAAGGAAGATAAAATCGAGGGGTAGTCCTGACCGAGAAATAATAATTTAAACATGCTATGCAAATTTGCTTTGAGGCCGGGAAAGTCCTTCAAATAAAGCTCAACCAGTGGCAGCTGTATGATTTCAGGCAGCACGTGACGGCATTACCGACGGCTCTTTGGCCCACACAAGCGCATACTCTCCAATACAAACGCTTAAAAAATACACAGAATCACACACACAAAGCTGAATCAATGTTGGCTTTCGGTTGAAGCACTTGAGCCCAACAGAATGGAATGAAACGTCAGCAAAAGTTGAAATTTATTTGAAAATCCGGCAAAGAAAGGCAACTATTGTGCTCGACTCACCTTTCACCCGGGCACCCAAAATCTCTTCTAATTCCGCACAAATTAGGCACAAGAGAACAGAAATTGACCTGAAATCAAATATACGTCAACATAAATCTATTTTCCTGCAGACTCCAGTCCCGACACAAGGACCTTTGGTTGCTAGGTAAAAATTCTCGTCCAACTGGGTTTGAGGTGTGGAGCAGCTTTGGGCTTCTTTGAGGGCCGAAAAATGTGTGTTCCATAATAAAATTTACGATTTAAATGCATTTTTCGAATTAATTTTATTGTGATTACAAAGGTGCTTGAGCGACTCATCATTTGCTACGTCATCATTTTAATCTTTCCTTGCCCAAACTTCAGCCAGGCATCCCAATTTTTAAATTCCTTTCAACAAATTGAATTTTCCCTAGATGCTAGAAATATATAAATCTAATTTAAAGAATATTTGAATAGCCAGCTTAAAAGTGCTGCAAAAGCTTGCGAAACATGTGGAGTAAGTTGTTGTTTTTGTTACAAACTGCCTTCACTGTTTACAACGCGAACGTAAATATATTTGGGCTCTGGAAGGTATTACGCATACGCCATGTTGCACGCGCAACTTAAGGCTTGCTTGTCTCGGTAGCAAGTGCATTAAAAACCCGAACGTAATTCATATCGATTCGCGTATATTGCTTCGATGCTCACACATTGTTGACTTTCGCAGGACACTATGCTATCGCTGGTTGTTGTGGGGGGAAGACCTATGACCTGTGACACAATACCGAGAATTCCACGAACTAGGTGCTGTTTACTCAATTGGCCGCATCTGTAACGGAAATGTCTGTATTTTTCAGCCACCGAAACCGTCCTGTCGGGTCGTTTTTTTCAATTTAGACAGATTGAATTTTATTCGCATCAATGGAATTTTTTGCAGAATGTGACGCTTTTGTTGTCACTTTAATGCGCAATTGGGGAGAATGGCAGGAGCAGGAAGCCAATGTTGGAAAACATAAAGCTTTAATGACACTTGAAATGTTGTCACCATTTTGTGCTGAGAATTTCATTTGTATAAGAAGCACACGTTCTTTTGGGCTTGTTAAAGCATTGAAAAATCCCTTTTATTATGAAGACCCATGGCATTTTCACAGTGTATATTTTCTTAGCCCCACACTCCCCCAATGTAAAACATCGTTCTCCCAAGGATTCCTCAACGACAGATGCCTTCTGCACTCGAAACCATCACAATCATTGCATCAAATTTGAACAGAGGGCGGGGTAAGCGATTTTCAATGCTTTTAACTAAATGAATTGATGTCGCACATCAGACCAAGAATATATTAAACATATACACATCCATAAGTTTGATCGATCAAGAACATTAAGAGTGTTGAGTAATATAATAATCCAGGCTTTTCAGACTTTAATATGGCAGTTTTGTACTTAAATGTCCACATTGCACTCCTCGCACCGCCCATTTACAATGGTGTTGCCCCCGCGCTGGATGATGGTGCCACGGCCCCTTCCAGATCCTCCCCGGGAGATGACCACGTTTCCATTGCTGTTTGGCGAAGAGAAGCTGCGGTACTCCTGCCCATCTAAGTAGACAGGGTCTCCATGAGGATTGGGACCTGTTTTAATTTTTATTAAGAGACTTTTTCAGATAACAGGAGGCTCTACTTACAAGTCAGACACACGCCATTGACCACCACGGTATTGGGTTGGGGATTCGGATTCGGGAGGCCTGCCAGTCATAGAAAGTGTCAGTCAGTGACACTTGAAAATCAAATGATTGAACCGCTTACCGCTAATCAGAACCGGAATCAGAGCCATAGAAAGCAGCACACACGTCAGGCACTTCATATTGAATCTGATATACTGACCAGGCCAGACTCTCACGCTGTTTATATAGGCCGGCTTATAGATCGATGCCAATCTAATCAATTTGCATAAGCTTGAGTGCTCGGGGTAGAGCGCTGCTTTAAATTCGCAAAAATATAAATAGTATTTATTTTGTTTTGTATTCCAAAGATTTCCCCCCACTATCAAGACGAGGGCATTTCCCGTGGCAGCTTCGGCGTAATTGATTTCCTTGAACTTGTCCAAGAAACAATTTATGATAGTCACGCCCAAAAAAAAAAGTTTGCAATTAATGCGAAGATGTTTTGAACATGAATGGCAAGTGCGATTCCAGAGAAGCATCCCATCGATCCATCTGTCTGAGAAAACGGGTTCCAGACCCCAGTAGTCGTGACTCGTGAGCTGGAACGTAAAACGTAGCGCCGCTATTGACAGTTAAAAAATGGCTTTACGAGTCAAAACAAAACCAAATGAATTTCTCCGAAAATAATGACATGTTTTTGACCATTTTTTAGTGCGCCACAAATAAAAAGTATTGCAGCCTTAAAATAGTATTACTCATAAGATGATTCTCTAATCTTCTACGAAATATTCTACTTTTGTAGGAATTGTTGTCATCCCCAAAAATTATAATTATTGAATGCATAGATTAGGGAAGATATTCATCAATGATTATATTCATCACATCAATGTAGAGCATCTATCAACCGCAAAGACCTAATCTCCCCAAGATTATAATTGTTTTTGTGGGCATTTCCCTGTCCAGATGATCACTTACGTAGCGGCTAGTCTATACTGCAAAAAGTTCTCTTCAGAGATAAGGTTCGGATCGACATCGAATGGGGGATCGGTGAGTGCATCGTATAAAAGTGACTATACGGCGTCGTACCTGGTCCAGACCAGTTCGAGTTCCCCATCGACATGAGACACTACGCGGCATTTGCGATTCTCGCCCTCTCCGCCCTGGCGCTGTCCGAGGCGGCTGTTTACATAGGCGGAGGATGCTACAACTGTAAGTAGAGGGGATTCCCACACATCCCCTTACAGAAAGACACAGTGAAGTTTGAGGACCTGCAGGGGTGATTTTTAGACATTTCAAACAAAGACCCTGTCTTTGAGGATGACTCAATATTGACTCAACTAAAATGGCGAAAAAACGTTCAATATTGGCTTCCCACATCAGCTTTTAGAGTTTCCATCTATAGCTGCAACTGAAACAGTTAATTACTACCTATTTAGTGGTCAAATAGTCATCCATCTCCCTTATTAAGTAAACCAATTCCATTGAGATGCTAGTGACCGCAAAACACTCTATTTCGAATGCTTCTTTCAGGTAATCCGCCTGGGGGCCAGGGTCCTGGCGTCTACACAGGAGTCAACGGAGGTGGAAGGGGGGTGGCAACTATTACGGCGGAGGCGGCGCACGTGGAGGTGGCGGTGGACTTGGAGGCGGCAGTGGACGCCCAGTCTACACAGGCAACTTTGGACCTGGATATGGCAATGGTGGAGGTGGACGAAATGTAGGCGCGTCTTACGGAGGAGGCGGTGGCTACGACGATGATCGCGGCTTTACCCAGGTTATAAGTGGATAAATAAAAAGTCGGTCAACTTTTCTGGCTTTTGGTCCCCAAATGAGCAAGGCCTGATGCTGATGTTAGGTTTTGTGTTTATGTAGAATAAAATAAAAAAGAAATGGCTTCAGCACGTGTGCAAAAAACATACTTGTGCTAAGCAACAGAAAAGTAAAAGTTTTATATTTATTTGCCTGATAATTTTTATCTTTTGAACTAAAGGTCAAACCTGGCTGGGTAGACCCATTAAAGGACTGTTGACTTTGAGTACTTATGTAAGTACACAAGTACTTATGTAATATTCTCAAATGTAAGTAACTAGTATTGAACGAAAATGTCAGCACTCTGCCCGACGAAGTACAATATGAACTTTTTAATTAACGGATTAACCAGTTCGTGTGCTCATTAAGCAAATTATCGTGGCTTGAGTGTTAATATTTTAATTGAATTAACCAGAATTAACAATGTAGTTAAAATGGAATTAATATCGATCTAAAAAGGGGTTATAACAATTAGTGTTTCTGTAAATCCGTTAGCTTTTATTTAAATAATATTAAAATCACTTCACTCAAATGCCCAAAGAAAAGTACTTGATGCTTCAAAAAGCCTTTCCATTTACACCACTACTCTTGAAACTCGCAAAATGTTCGCCTTTAATAAAAGGCCAGAGACCAGAGGAAGTGCACTTTAAGAGCTTTTGGGGGCCTGGCCTCTGGTTTTTTCGGGTTATGAACAGAAATGGTAATTTTATAGCAGGTCCGAAATTATTTTTTGATTTGATTGCCCGGAGTCATAAATTTTTAGAGCCGAATGCTCTTTGAGTTGGGGCTTGCGAATATTATTGGTTTTACGGGCCAGACTCCGGGCTTGTGAATTTCACCCAGAGGACTACCTACAGTGTTTTAAATTTTGATTTATTGTACGTTTTCTTACCGTTTGCATATTTTTAGCAATGAACCCGTAGTAGAAAGGGGCTGTCTACCACAAATTCAAAAAATACTTGGGTACAAACAAAACCACACTGTCTTACGCCACCCGAGAAGCTTCCTAGTAGTTCCCTTTTTGGGAAATTAAAACTTCCTGCTGCATAAATTAAGAGTCCAAACAATGCTTTAATTATATAGTTTTGCGGACAAGGACTTGGGGTCATGGCAACTCGTGGCACTTTCAGCGAGTGGAAATAATTGATAAGCGTTTCAAAGTTTCCGCCCCTGTACTTATCAGTCTTAATTACACGGCTCGCCCCTTGTTAAAAATGCAACGCATCGAATTTCCCCAAAAGCCGAGACCAAGAGCCAACGATGGAATTCATCCGCCCGTTGCCACTTAATTGATTCAATTAAAAGTTCGATTTGTGTACAAGGGTTTTCTGGTGAGCTTAGCCGAACTTAACGACCCGGAATCGATTTTTCAGCCATTATTAAATTTCATTTCATCATGCAGTCGGTAAAGGCTTATGTTATCCTGGCTTTAATCCTTGTTGATTTGTGGAAAGCAAACGTAGGCGTTCTTGCTTTTTCCAAGAGACTGAAAAAGTCCATAGCTATTTTTGTTTATCCTTGCATTGCCTGCATTTTATGGGTGAGCTCTCATTTCTTTGTTTTAGATAAACCCATTAGAGTGGAGTCTAAAATAAGCCCTTTCTCATTTTCTTACACAAAAATGTGTAGCTTCCCTATCCAGAATGCACTTGACAGTTTCACTACAACATTGAAAAATCACAAAGGGAGCGTTTAAAGAGTGATTCAATTTACAAAGGCTTCATCGGACATTCTTCACCTGGTATAATTTTTGCTTTTTTCGCTGACTCTTTTCCAACTAATAAGAACCACTTTTCTCCCACGCCCCCATTTCTTTCAGCCATCACAGCTACCCAGAGTATCAACTCTGATGAAAAGTGGCAGGTCACCGGACTAATAACATATCGGAGCAAAGTGCAGTTTCTGACAGAGCCATTAGCGTTCAATTTCCATGTAGCAGGTAAAACCGAAGCACCGCACAAAATTAATATAGACCACCGATAGCAGGAAGTTAGTCCTTTAAACGGGCCAACTTTGTATCTTAGATTTAAATTTTTTGCTTTGGAAAATAAATGCGAAAGAAACAGTCTACAGGCGAACCTTTATATGAATACAATATTTCCGCGGTTATTTCAGAAAGTTACCCAAAAACACAAAGCTGTGCATTCTCAGTGAAATTCAAAGACTTCACCTTGGCGAAGTAAAAAACGGACTAAAAAGGACTTGACTTTTAAGGGCTAAAAATCATTGGAAGCGTAACCTGAGAGTGAATGGCGCAGGGAAAGAGCCTTGGAAAAAAAGCTAGAAATTGGGTTTGCAGTGGCCACAATTTTTTGTTAGACGCTTGGAAACCACAAGGCTAAAAACACTTTCGGTTTGGAAGGCACCACAGACGCTTCTATCATCTAAGATCTTTGTATCCAAACAACATGTATACGAAGTTACACAAAAGGCTTAAAATATTTTACATAACTGATATTAAAGTTACAAAATTGTTTTGAACTTAAATTGCTGGTTAGAGAAACAGGGCGTATGAGTAATATTTTTTTATTCTATTTTCCCTATTGTTTCAAGTGGACCAAAATAAAACTATCACGGGCGCCAATCGTTCAACTAACGCTAACGGCATGAAAATATAGTTGCCAAAGTTTCCTTTTATTTATTAGCGGGGTGGCTATCAGCCACCTGGTCAACAGTGCGTATGAGTTATTTTTATATGCAAACAAAAGACTTTTGTAATTTTTTTAATTTAATCAAAATAAAATTTTCATGGGCATTTAGATTCAACAGCTGATTCAACAAAGTAAAAAGGGGTGAAAAAGTTTCTTTTAAAAATAAAAGAGTAAAATTGAATGTCAGTAGTTTGCAGCAACTGCAAAACTTTGGAAATTGCTGACGGCATCTGACTTACATTATTTATGAGAATGCTTTATCCGGAATGCAAAAGTATCCCCTGCACTATTCAGAAGCAAGAATAATGATGTACGCGTCGGGTTCATTATTATTCTGGCATGGGAGCCCTCTGAACCGCAATTGCACGCCGCTTAAAAGTATGCTACGCCATTCCAGGAACACAAAACATATTCCATTTCACAGAGTTTTCGTTGCGGCAAAGTTTTTCCCAAATCGAAGTCGATATTAAATTGCAGCGGTAGTGCTAGGGAAGTTTTAGTAAACAAAAAATAGACAATAACAATGGAAACAAACTGTACCCTTCTGTCGAAATACTTGGGTGTGTGGGTAGACTTCAATATGCCGCAGCAGGTGTTCCGATATTGAAATTCAGAGGAGAACTTTTTTGGCTTGCTGTTGCTGAAGAATTTCAATGAAACTTTGTTATTGCCCTGGGAGCAATGTCATGGCAAGTCCGTGCTCCCAAGCTGGACAGGTCGTGGACCAGAAAACCACACCGCAAAAGAAGTACAACGTGAATATTCATTTATTTGAAATATGCATTTAATGTAGCTTAACGTTACAAAGACAAACCAGTGCCGCTTTCCGACCCAGTAACCCGCCCATGACCCCTTGCACACTTCCACACCCCATCAGTCACACACCCAAACGACACCGGAAAATTCACAGACACATAGAGATAACAGGAACCCAGAGAGAAAAGAACTGGGGTAGGGGACCAAATGCTTGGCATTTTCGATAGGACATAACAAAAAAGAAACGGAGATTCAGAACTCGGACCAGCACACTTAACCGCATGCATGCACTGAGAAAAATGTATGACACTATCAGTTCCATTAGGCCATCCTATGTTTTGGGACTAAGTTCAAGAACCTCTACCAATCTTTGAAGCCCATTTAGTCGGTAGAGATAACTTCCAAGATAAAACTGAAACCACCTCAATATGATATGCAAAATCCCAAAATTGAGGACCCAATGCTGTCATAAAGTCTTCAGAGTGCATTCATCTCTATATCCTAACCCAAATCCACTTAACCGCACTCACACTCACAAGGTTCACACTCGACACAAAGTTGCATTTCGATTTACGGCCAAATCCGCATCAGAGGGATCAGGAGTAGGAGGAGAAGCTGGAGGCCGAGCCACTGCCCCCGGAGTCGTCCGCCACCGGGTGGTGCGTGGGCGCAGATGTGCTGGAGGACGGCGCAGTTCCTGAAATGCTTCTCGTCCGAAAGCATTTTGGCCGTCTCGCGGGCAAACTCCGCCGAGTTTTTGTAGCACTTGTACCGGGCACTGTTGTAGATGCAATTTTCGTACGCGTAGCGGGCACTGCAAAGAAAAAAACCCATCCATTTAATTGATATCGATTCCAAAAAAGTGCCACTTGGTACGGCAATAATGGGGTGACTGTGGCATGCATTGTACACAGGAAGAAAACATAAACAAGTATTTAATTTTTAAACTGTACCAGCAGAATTCAAGGAACTTGACGCTGGCGTTTCTCGTCTCATCGTGCACCTCGTCGCTCAGGATGGTCTCGAACTCGGAGGTGCAACTGACCCAGTCCAGCTGGATGTAGGAGAAGCAGTCCTTGTGCCGCAGGTAGTCTGAAAAGAGTTGGCGAGAAACCGAGAAAGAAACAAAGTTCGGGGGCGTTAGCGTTGAAAGTCGTCTATAAATAATGATACTATCTTGCGTGGATGGGCACTTTAAGTCCTGTCAGCCGGGCATCCTTGTGTTTTAGCTTAGTCATGAGCTTTGCCCCAGGACTTTGTCATAATCCGATGGTGTCTTTGGCTGATTGTGGCTTTTGGTGTAATGCCAGAAGAGCTCAGATGCCCAGGTGTCAACTGGCCACTTTGTGTTTTAGGTTGTTTGTATTTGCTGGTGGTGATTACCAATTTTGGCCAACTTACCCCTCTGGAAATCAGGGTCGGAGCAGAATTTGTTAAAAAATCGCTTGGCTCCCTCCACATTCGCCTCGAACGAGTCTTTTTTGCGATCTTTCAGGCAACGCTTCATGTACGAGTCGAAGCATTTCATGCCCCGGTTGAATATGCTGCAATAAATAATTCGATTTAGCCCAAGGACAATTGAGTGAAGAATAATTGAGTGGCACTCGTGAAGCTACTCGGTGCCATCCTGCCCAGCAAATCAATTGTCTGCACATTCAACATTAATTATATTTTATATATTTTCCTCTTTGTTTCTATATATATCTTGTTTCATGCAGTGTGAAACAAATAAAAGCCAAGGTAAAATATTATTGTTAAGTCTTTAAAGGCTCTCTACTACCACAAAAGTAGAAGACTAGACTTAGGATGTTTTTCTAAATAATATGCAAATTATATCAAGTGTGACATCTCGTCACACTAATAAAGTTTCCAGACATCGTCGGACAACCTGTGTCGCTTAGGCTTTAATGCCACAAAATTATATTTAAGTCAAATCCCTGATTGCTTTTAACTACCAGACCAATTAGCAAACTTTATATTAAATCGCATCTCCCAAAGCACATTATTAGTCTAATTTGGTTGGCTGTCAACGGCAAATTTGACGTGAGCTCTATAGCAATTAGTCCATAGATGGCCTTAAATGGCAAAAGTCTGTATTTTATTTTTGGCACTTGAATCTCGTATAATTAATCATCTCCGCCCAGTCCCCAGACAGCGGAGGATACCCCACTCAAGTCAGAATATTGGCCCGTGTCAAAGGAAGCACGTTCGTGAATAACTTTCACTGCTTGGAGGCTCCGGGAAAATATGAATAAATCGTTTTAAGCGGCTTGAGACGCGTAATCAATAATGGATGTCCCCCTTTTCAGTTAACACCTCGTGACTGTTTTTCGCACTCAATTGGCCCAGAGTGGGGTCGTCACTGATATGGAATACGCGAATGTACAACCAAGTTGATTTATTTTAAGCGATAGATTAACTCGTCACAAGACCCCGTTTCCATCTTCATACACTGGCTTTCATAAATAAGCCACTCTTCGTAAAAATTTAAGGTTTATAATGAGTCCGTTACACTTTTCAAGTCTTTATTCCCAAACTTTAGAGTTCCACCCTTATGCCTACTTGCACTTGGCGGTGATCTCCTTTTTACTGATGACAATTTTAGTGTTCTGCAGGAATTCCATTAGGTGCGGTGGCAGATCCTTGAAGCACTCGTCCACCATTCGCTGGGTGTTGCCGCACTGCTCCTCGATTGCCACTTCGTTCTGAATGGCCACTATTGAGGTATTTTCGTTTTGGCCCATCACCACTGCCACAGAAACTCCAAGCAGAGCAACACAGTAACCGAGTAGCACACTGACTTGTGAATAGTTTCTCACGCACATCCTCGGAGGACACTTGTTGCCACGACTCGAGATTGGGAACTGAATTTACCAGACTGGCAAATGATTTTGTTGGGGAAACGAACCGTTCGAACGCTGAGACCGCACTGAGCCGACCAACCACAGTCTCCAGGATATAAAAGTACGTCCGACAACGGAGGTCTGTTAACCCAAAGGTCCTGCTGTTAGAGGGCTGTTAAGTGGCGCCTGCGCACCTTCCACTCCGACACGTGCACGTGCAAGCTCCTTTGTTTACAACACAAAGGCAGGTGACGGTAGGCGACAGTAGACAGACCCACGGCAAAGGACACGGCTCAGGCTCTCGGCATAAATTAGCGTCTACACAATTTGTCAGTGTTGCGTTCTTCAGGACGAGTTTAACCGATTGATTGCCCCTACGCACTGCGCAGTTGCCTGCTCCGAGTGTCGCATTTCTGAATAAGCTGGAGGCCACAGTGCCCAGTTACCAGGACCACAGGGACTTCCTCTTAATTAACCCAATAGATGGACGTGTTTCCCAGAATTTCTTTGTTTGAAAGCTTCCTTCTAGTCTAGATTTGAAACTCGACCCTAATCAAAATCCTTTTTGTTCGTAAATAAAGGACTAGATGTGCATTTGAAGCTCTTCAGTTCTGCATGTGGCTACGAAGGTTCATGTTTCCTCTGAAAAATCTGAAAAATGTTTAAATGCATGAGTTGTGAATCAATATTTGTATCCCCAATTTTAAAACTCACTCTGACTGGAACGGCTTTCAATAAAATACTTGAGTGTTTAAGCATCATCACAGCTTATTTTATTCCGTTTGATTTGATCCGATTAAAATAAATGCCGACCAATTGAATAAATTTAATATTTTATTGGCCACGTGTGCTGCAAGAAATTATCCCAACCCATTTCCCAAGACTTAACACAGTTGGACAGTGTGGATTTTTTAAAAACATTTATTTATGCAAAAAGTTATAGTTACGCGTACATACAGATACATACGTAGATAATTACATGTGCATAATGGATATAGTTTTAGGTTTTGAACATAAGGACTGATTACTTCACAATATATCAATGATTCTCTTCTGAAACGTATGAAACTATGATAATGATGCTGGCGAATGGATGAATATTGATTAAGAGGCACAACATTCCATTAATGAGCCTATGACCTAAGTTATGTATTCTGTTTTTTAACACAATCATCGAGAGAATTATATTTTCGTTTCATATTTTGTTTGGGGTTATTCTGAACTCATCATTAGCAATGCTTGAATTGCTACGATTGCACGATTGCCGTTATTATTAATAAAATTAAATATTATATTAATGTTATTATAGTCAACCAACTGGGTGGCTCCACTTGCTTTTATTTCTGAGTATAAGGTCTCTCTCACTTTGCAAAATAATTTCAAAAAGTTCTCTATTCTCACTTATTAGTTATTCATTATTAGACTGATTATTTTGATTGGTGCCGATTCTTTCAACTTCATTAAGGCACGTTTCGACAAATGATAACATTCTCATCTTCAGTTTCCCAGCAAAAGCGTAAAAATTCTTTAATTTAAAATAACGTTTGGTCCATCGATTGCTTAGCTTTGTACCATAATTTAAATGCAATTTACCGCGTTTCGTTTTGTTCTTTGCCGATATGGCTGCATTTTGTTCCAACAAAAATAAAAACAAGTTAAGAGATTAAACAATGCCAGGTAACCCATTATTTTAAACCAAAGAATTCATTTTGTTGCTTCATCAAGGCTGAGCAACTTTTGCTTTTGTGTTTATTCCTGCACTGCGTATAATACATTACCATTAAATAAAAATAATTTAAGTGTAGCGTTTAATTGTACATTATGAATGTTCGATATTATTTCACCATAGCTATTATGGTCGTTTCATTAACTAAATATGGCTGTTAAACGTGTTTTCAATATCGTGTTATGCTCCTTTCCCGCTTTCCAAAGCTGATCCACCCACTTCCTGGCAATTCACACAATCATATTGAAGTGGGTGCGGAAAGTGTATTTGTATAAATATAACATAATCAAAAATACTTCATTAACAAAAATTTGCGTCAGTTTAACAAAAATATAATATGCATTAGACTTACTTAGCTAGCATAGCAAACAAAATCGTGCTCCAAACATAATGAGTTGTCTGGAACGATTTTCGAATAATCTGTTCGTGGTTTACAATGAATTCTCGGGGAGGAAGGGAAACAACTAACGTTTAACTATTGAAAGATTCATTCTTTTCGACTGAAGATTGAATTAAAAAAATAAACGATTTTTTCGTTTTAGAGTTTCTTCGATGAGATTCCGTTAACATGATATTCTTAGGGGCATTAGGGTTTAGGGATTTGGGGTTTAAGGTTGGGGTTATTATATACAGACTTGTATATGCATATTAAATATTAAGTTATATATATTAATGTGTGCTTTAAGTATGTTTTTGTTCGTTGAACTTTTCACTACAATCTAACTTGTATTTTCCTTTAGATTATGATAATTAAACTAACTTCTATGTTCGATTCCCTTATCAATTGTTTTGCTTACTTCTGTTTTTGCTTTGTTGCTGGCAAAACTTGACAGTTTTAATGGCCACAAGATTCAATACATACTGATGTTGCTTCTCTATTCTTTTGTTTTCTTTTCGTTTGGAGGGGTATTCTGTTTTCTGCATTTTATTATATTTTTTAGCTGCTTCTGCTGCTGGATCTGCCGCTCGTGTTGCCGCGGATGTTGCATGTTGAATGAGTGAAAAACAGCACGGCATCCGAGTGAAATTCAGGCGTGTTTTTAGTAGTTGTGTCAGTGACAGTTTCAGTTTTCAGTTTCTGTTTCTGTTTTCTGGCTTTTTGTTACAGTTTTTGTTAGCTGCAGAGGATGCACATACACACAGTTCTTGGCCTGGCTGAGATGCTGATGCTGCTGCTGTGGCTGCTATTTTATTTATTTATTTCCGTGCTCGTCTATGGCAGGCGGGTTGGTAGATGGTTCATGGAGAATGGAGGATATTTATGGTTTTAGGATGTTCGGTTTGAGTTTTTATTCTTGGGGTATTAATTTTTTTTCATTTTTTTGTTTTTTTTTAGTTAGCATGTAAAGAGAGAGAAATTTGTAAAAGTGGAAATAGAGTTTGATTAATACTTTGTGGTTAGCAGTTAGTTCATCATGTTCTATAATCCTAGGTTATGCGAGTCGTGAGCGCAAAAAGTTACCAAAAATATGGCTGGATCAGTGGGGAGTGGCCACAGAGACATGCATATAGAAACATACGTATATATAGAGATGGTTTAAGAATATGCCGCACAAACGTTTAGTAACTTTTTGCTGGTTGTCTAGCGCCTCAAAGTGACTTCGAGGCGGCTAAAACAGTTAAAATCAAGTAGACAAACACATACATTATTATCATTAGCTTTTTCATCATCCGGAAATCGTAATTCATATTAAATATTGTATATAGAAATTGTGGATAGTGCGGACATTTTTGTGTGTTTTGAAAGTTATTTAGATGCGACATTTGATGGTTATTTAATTCTCTGTCATCAGACTGAAATTTACAAGAACATGACAGCTTATCATCCGTTTTCAGATTAATTCATTTACTAGTTTTCTTTTGTTTTTTTTTTTTTTTTTGGTTAACTTGGCCTTTGGTTAGTTATAATTAGCAATAATATTACATCACATTTCTCTTTTTGTATTCGTGGCTATATAAAGTATGTTTATACCATTTTAATAGTTTTAATATGCTATTTATAAGAATTTATCACGTAATTATTAGGGGGATATCAAATAAACAAAAATTATACATAAAATTGCAGGTGCATAAGCGCATAAATGACAACGTTCTCGGTTTTAAGTTGTATTAATATTTTTTACAGAATGCCAAAATAATATTCATAGGAAAGCGTTATTTACATCGGTGTATGTATATCGGTTGGTGTTTATTAAATTTTGTCTTTTATTTTGACATTAGTTAAGTGAGTTTTGCAAACCATTTTAGTAACTTGTCTTCGTTTCGAATATATTACATCATCAGGAGGTTCAATCTATTGTAGTGTTTATGCAAGTGCAATTTTATGAGAACTTCGGACTTTGGGGGTTTTCATCTACCTAACTAGTCTAAAAGATCAGAGATATATTACTGAAGAACCGCAACCCGTAAGCTTAAGGATTAAGTGTGGTAGTAGACATATAGGGCGCATATATCGGATACAAGGATATATGCTCCGGTAGAATACATATATTGATTATAAAGTAAATGCATATGCCATAGCATCTGAGGAGTGGTTTCTGGTACAGTTGCGTGGTGGTGGGTGGGTTGGATTAATGATCAATCGAGGAGTGGTGGGAGGTAAGCGTATAGTAAGTTATCCCCAAGGGTGGGGTTGGGGTGTGGTGTTGTGTGTGATATTTATTATGGTCTCATGGACGGTGGGTATGGCTGGAGCCTAAAGTTAAGTTCTCTTAGTAACTAGAGTTGCAAACAAACAAAGTGAAGTGTTTTGATTAATAAATTCTGATCAATGAGTTATGCGTGACGACTGAATATAAATACTTTTTAATTCAATTATTTTGGGGTTAAGTTCGGAAAGCGTTAGATTTTGGTTTCGATTTTTATTTTAAGACGAACTCTGAAAAAGTCCATTTCGCAGAAAGAATCATAAGACTTGGTAAGGATTTTGTTTTGTTTGCTTTTTGTTGTGTTCATTTTTTTTTTTTTTTTTTTTTTTTTTTTCTTTTCACTTCAACAAAAATCATTGATCTTTATTTCCTTGTGGTACACTTTCGGTTCAATTGCAACATTTACATTCGAACGCATAATACAAAATAATCATATAATCTTAGCAGACTAAACAGGGGTCTTACAATCTAGGATACACATGTAAAATTCATATCTCATAAAGAGGGGTTTTTCTTTTAAATATTGTATATGGCTTAAAAAATCTACTAAAATGTTTTGAAGTTATTTTCTTCGTATTTTTTTTTGTTTAAAATTTTTATTCATTTTTTTTTTTTGGGTGATTGTAAAACATCAAAGGCACAAGTCAACGTGGAAACAAAGGAAAAATAATATAAAAATTTTTGTATAAATATATATTTGTATAAAAAATAATAATCAACTTTTCATTCCAGCAGCATATCTTCTGGCTTGATAGATTTTGCATGTGTCTGTACTTTTTGTATTTATCAAAGTTTATGATTTTTTTGTTTTTTTGCTTTTGTCTCGCAGTCGGATTGAAATGCAAGCGAGACCAGAACTCGGTTGCATTTCATTCCAGGGGGGGAAAACGATAACACAGAGAAAATAATAGTTTGATAAAATAAATAAGTGAGTAGAAACACAACTAACCTGTGGAGGCGGTGCGCTTGACAATTCTTTTGCTTTTTTTTGGGAACTCTGATCAGGGCAGGTCGGCCTGGCCTGGCCAATGTTTCCGGGTCCGGGATTTCATTGTGGATACAGATACAGCAGCGGGTTAACGATAATTTCATATTAAATAATCCAAAGTCGGTAAAAATTAAACTAAGTCGATCTTCTAACAATGTAAAAGTCAGACAACCAAAACTGGTCAGTGGTTGCTGGTCTTCTTCGCAAATTGGAGTTTAAAAACAAAGGATTTAAAATTGCTTCGGTTGATATGGTGTAATAAAGGGGTTATTCTGTTTGATTTAATGTCGTTTGTGCAGAGGTTCTACTGTATCTCAATGAAACCCGCCGGCTTGGCTGGCACTCCGACCGTTGCACGCTGATAGGGATGTTCTCTGTTAGCCGCCAAACGACGCTGCTGCTTAATGGCGCCTAGTAAAATATACGATACGATACATGTAGAGATATAGGTTGTATATATATATATATATGCATATCGATTATATAGGTATAAATAAGTGTGAACATATTCGCTACAAAATACACTTAGATCTAATAAATATTCCGTACATCGTAACATATACAATAATGTGTATATATGCTTGCTCGAACTGAAGCATGCTTTTGCTTTGCTTTGCTTTAGCTGCCTTTGCTGGAACTTTTTGCTTACAAGCCAATTGCCAACCGAGGGGGGAGAAAATCTTTCTTCTACATTCTGTTTTCTTTAACTTTTACTTTGTAACATTTAAATTCTCTGCTTCTTTGGAATGAGTCGTTATAATGTGTGCGCTTGTGGGTTTTATTCGGTATATATGTTCTCGCTCAGATCGCTCTCTGATTTCCTGACACAAAATAAGTGATTTTCAAGCCGCTTTAGCCTAATAATGTTTCCATCAAGCTAATGGCCAACGGCTGCCAACACATTGTTCCTAAAGCAGTTTGTTATTCTTCTTCCAGCTTGCTGACTAGTCGTGCGTTCTATTTCTGGTCGTGGACGGCTGCCGGAGAGCCTCGACTTAACTTAGAAACTAACTTGAAATACGAGTAATTGATTAAGCACCAACTTGATTCAAGGCTCTTCTTCTATGAAATACATTATGTCTACAAGATATACATTTTAAAAAGCTTTCTGCAATTCTGTTCAAAGTACTGTTTTGACGAGAAATGGCACTGGCTGGAAAAATTGAAACGGTTTCTCGCTAAATATTCGTAAGGTACATTTGTGCATAAATACTGTCCCCCCAACTCGCAACTCTACAACTCACTACACATAACACTATAAATCTAAATTGCACTTAACACTCGACCCTCTCACCAGATAAAAACAAAAAAAATTTATTAATTAGAAGATAAAAGAACGGGATAAAACGAATTGTTAACTCAGCAACTAAGTTGACAGTTTAGACTCACTAATTTGAATACTTGCGGGATAAAAAAAAACAATAACCATTCGAAAATCAACAACTTGCTTTGGCTGTCGCTGCTCTGGTTGCTGTTCTCAACTAGAATATACTCATGTATGCTTGGGGGAAATCATAGAAGCAAACGATCCAAGTCGAACCATAAATAAGGGTTAAGATATTGTATGATTAAAAGAACTACGAAAATTAGGGGCCTAAAAATCACTTATTTTTGCCAATATTGCACATTGCAGAAATGTTTCTTGTTTTGAGACCTAACAACTAACAACAGAAGACTATTCTGTTCGGTTCTGTTTGATTTAAAATTCATTTTCCGTTGAGTATTTTATATTTTGATGTTTGTTTTAGCTTTTCACTGTTGCTGTTGTGCCGTTTTGTTGTCTCTAGGTATAATATATAAAATTGTTTATGTACAGTCTATACATTCGTGTGGGTGTATAACTCTGTTTCAGTGGGGGCGTGGGTGCGTGAGACTGTAACTACAAGCTACAGGCTTTAGGCTTTAGGCTAAACATTTGAAATGGATTTCCTCTCTAGGCTTTCATAACACTGTCGATCAAGGAATAAATTATTGAGAGGGATAGAGAGAAGTTCAAAAGACGGAGCCGGCATGCATATATCGACCAACTGGAAATATTTATGTTTATAACAAATAAAGATAAGATCAAATTGGTAACAGTTGTCAAAGGCGGGATAATGAGTTCTGGTTAGCTTTTGGTTATTGGAAATCGAATAATAAGAAGCTGTAAGTAACTGATTACTGATTACTTGAATTATTGTTTGGGAAAGCTTGGTTAGAAAAGCGTGCATTTCGGCTAACAAAACTTTCATAGCATACTTTATGGCACTGAACGCAAGTCATTATGGGGTTAGCTTCGAGGGGTTCTCGACATCTCTCTATAACTTAATTAATAGCAACAAAAATAAATGCAAGCTCCTCATAAATGAAATGCACTTAAAAAATCCTTCACATGACATTTAACATAACAATCATTAAAAAAAAAAATAGAATAATCAATATTATTGAGTTGAAAAAATAATACTAGATACTCGAGTTCGCTGGCTGTTTAGCTGTCATAACAAACTGAATCGATTGCACTTGGTTAATGTGTTAAGAGGAAAGGAAAACAAGCGCCAGCATCCGAGAGGCCAACGCGGCGTATGCGCAATGTGTCGGATCGGTTACTGTTTCTGTGCGTGTGTGTGTCAGTGTGTTAAATGGCGTGTACTTGTCTGATAGTGATATGCTTCTTGTTGGTTTCTGCTCATAGTTCATCCTATCTAATTGCCTGACTTCTGCCTAGTTAAGGTGAGTGTTTTCGCGCTTAGTGTGGTGGTGTGGGAGTGTGTGTATGTGCGAAAAGTAAATCATAATATAGAGATAGCGATGAGAGAATTATGTGATATTGATATTGAGAGTATCGGTTATCGATTATCTGGCAAACAACCCACCGCTATGATCAGCATATTCCGTGAGCAGAGTGTTGCCGGCGAGGGCGGCGTAGTTGTAGGCATCCCCGTACGGAGCGAAGATCATTCCGGTCTGGTCGAAGGCGGCCGTCGGTGCGGCCTGGGCGGAGAGTATACTGGCCCCCGTGGTCGGGACGGTCATACGGGGATTCAGCATCAAGGGGGCGCCCAGCGGGGCGGCGGGCGTGGTGCGAATCTGGGCGGCCAGGCCCGGCAATCCGGCGGGAGTCAGCAGGCGGGTGTCGGATACGGCCACCATGCGACGCCACTCCTCATCGCTCACTGCGGGATACAGAACAGAAGCAGAAGGAGAGCCAACGCATGAGAAAGCTGCTTAAATCGGAGAAATTAGAAATCGAAGAAATCGAATCAAAATAGGGTTGTTGAAATATCGATTATCGATTAATATCGCGGCAATATCGATTATTTTGTTCAGATGACGAAAGTATTATTTTTCAGCAAGATGTCAAGAGAAATATATATATCGAATACATAACTAGTAGAGTAGAATGTGATTGGATTAGCTATAAGACTACTGTAAGATTATTCGAATTCGATATATTGTCATAAAAACGATAACTCTCCAAACGGTTTTGTCGATAAATTTTTGCAAACTATTATGTAACATTACTAAGTCAAATCACAGCCCATTGCAGAGTTGTGAGAAAACGAGTTTAATGCTGAAAAGTTACTTGGTACTTTGGTTAACTTTGAAAGTCAAACAATATATCATTGGGATATCGATATATTGGATCTAGTTTCAACAACCCTAAATCGACTTTAAATCAGTTCGGTTCGCCGCGATTCGTTAATGGTTAGATCTTCGACATTCGATTAGCTGGTATTATATTTATTGTGTGTCTTGCTATGTCGGGGTTAGAAGGTTAGGGTTATATATATTCGGAGGTTCGGAGGAGATATAGAGGCTTGGTTGACATACCTGCGACAGCTTTCGCTGTTGTGTCCCTATAAGTGCCGTTAATAATCGCCAATTCCATAAGTTGACGTTTCTTTAGCTCATCTTCGCCTTCGGCTTGCTGTTAGTACAAGTATGTGTTTCGCATGTGGCATGTGGCATTGTGTCATTTGTTTGGTCGGGTTTTAATGTATTAAACAGAATACATTAAAGCAGATTAGGTTTTTTGGTAAGAAAGAATGAGAAATAATATAAGAATTCATTAATTATATGGTTAACATTCATTAAATTTTAGCTTCGAAATAATTTAATAATTTTATTATTGATTTAACATAGACAAAGAGGAGGAAGGAACGGGAGCACGGGTACACGCAATCGTTTTTAATTGATCTTTTTTTATTCCAGTATTTTACTTGAAGCTTGTGCCATCGCGTATACGCAATGTGGTCTTGTTTCGATTTTATTTTTCTTTTATATTTTTTGTCAAAAAAAAGAGTAAAAGTGCAACACTTACCGGCACAAGCAGCTTCTGTACTTCGGCAACAGCCTGGGCCAGCTTAACCTTGGCCCGGTTCTCGGTATCCTCGACGGTAATCAGGACGTGCAGGTCATCGGACAAGTGCTCCCAGTTTGGCTTGCCGCGGTTAGCGTCCTCCTAAAAATTTAAAAAAATTTAAAATATATATATTTAAAAATATTTGGGGAATGCTAGGTATTTAGGCAATACAATTCTCAATGAACGAGTTTCCGCAATGAAAACTAAGCACAACTGCGAAAGTGCAATCTGCAATCATGTATTATTTTTATTCGGTATGCAGAGTGATTCAATCACTTGCCCTCATTGAATAAATTGCTCAGAAATGTATACACAAAAATGAGGAATTTCGTGTTTTTTGAGTGCAAGAACAAATGGGCGCAACAATTAATAGTGGGCGGGTTATGCCGCACTAAAATGTGATTGCCATTTTTCATTTCTCTGGTTATTACTTTCTGGCCAAATGGTTTCTATGGCGTACGTGCCACAAATATATTGAATAGTCTTGACTCTGCCGCAATAAATACCACTCGTATGCCTCATCTTGCTTTTATAATCAATTAGGATCAAATGCTAGAGGAAAGTCTTTTGAAGCGAGTCCCAGTAGCTAATTCCATGTCACTGACAGCTATGAAAACTGGTCAAAGCATTATCTGAAAATGGGGGCAGGTGACTTTTCTCGGCCACTTTCGGTGAAGATGATGAGTGGCCGGCCCGTCCAACCAAAGCAAAACAAAGAAAACACTTTGGCCCGAGGTGGGTCTATGCACTATGACTAATTTTCGGGTTCGGTGTCTCTAACTTTTCGTTCTATTTCTATCTACAAGATGCAAGTAAGCGACAAATTTTGTATTCTTTAGCACTCGCTGCTAGCAGATGAGTCAGACACCCGAGTGGGCGTCGGGCGTCGTTTCTATTAAATTATCAAAATATTGCAGCTAAAATTTTGTATTTTTTGACAAACTCTCCTGTCAGTCTTTCGGCGGGATGCCTTCCTTTCGGCCCGCCACAATTATGAATTACAAAAATAATTTTAATCGCCCCGAGACACTCGATTCATTTCTCTGTTTCTGCTGTCTTGTTTGTCTTGTTTTTTTTCGTCAGAGGAAATTAAATCATCCGAGCACATGAGTGACAATATGTGTAAGACAAGAAAAATAAGTGAGAGTTTTCAGGTGGTCTGAGTGTGGAGACTAGAAAGTACCCTAGAGAATGTCTGCTTTAGAACTACTTTGAGGATATTTATTGCCAAAGAGTAAAGAATATTCTGGCCCGCAATGGAGAATAAATTCCATTTGGCATTTCCATTTATTATTGATATTTTCCTTTTTTTTATTTAAATATCCGAATTTTATTTGATGAACTAGCGAACTCACCTTCTTCTTGTCGCGCATGGAGCCTTTGCCGCGTACCATGATCTTGCAGCCAGTTTCCTGCTCCAGTTGCTTGGCAGTCATGCCACGGGGTCCCAAAATGCGGCCAACAAAGTTGAACTGAAATGGTAATGGAAATGAAAAGGGAAATGAATAAGATCCAAATTAGACGAGCAAAATTAGAGGAAATCATTAGCGAGACAATCTAATTAGTCAGGTCTCTTAACTTGCCTTAAAGTTCAAAGTTTTTTGGCAAATTTAAAACGCATTAGATCGTGAGTCAGATTGGATGCATAAATGCCAGATTGTTGAGCTTCAGATTTAGATTTCGATTGCGATTAAGATTCGTTCAAAGTCAAAATTATTAAAGAGTATGACGCTGGTCAGATTCGGTTCGTTGAAGGCTTGGAGTCACCCACAACAATGGCCAGGCGGCGGGCGCTGGCAAACGTAATATGACCCGCGGCGACACGCCTGAATTTGGCACGATAAACCAATCAGTTCGATAGAAACAACAAGACAACAAGCCAACTCTTTGTGCATTTAGCCAAATGCAGTCAGCTAGTCAGCGAGTCAGCAGGCGGCGACATTCAAAAGAATTTTACTTAAACTATTAGCGGAGCGTGCAAAAATCTTTTGACGCGCTTGTCGATGATGATGGACGGGCGGGCGTTTAGGAGGCTTGTTAGGCATGTTGGCCAACAGTAGAGTCATGCCTGGCTATGACGAACACACTGCCAAATCTATTACTTCCATCTCCTAGCTGCCGTGGCGCTCAATTATCATATACTTACAAACTTTACACAGATTGCGAAAAGCGGCTGACGGGCCTGCCTGCCGATAAATTCGATTTATTGGCCAGATCAAAACAATTTCCATCTGAGTTATTGTAAATGGCCAGCTAAACTAGTTCTGGCCCCGAGGCTCACAACCCACCCACAAGCCACTCACATCTGGAAAGCCATTCCCAGTGCGATGATGTGATGGGATGTGAGATATTGGATGCTAAGTGCACACAGTGTGTGTGCTGGCTGGCTGGCTGCGATGCGATCATCGACATCGGACAGCCCATAGCCGACGGCAAGCAGCAGCAGCTGTTGTCAGTTCGAATGTATCTGTATCTGTATCTGAAAGCCTGCATCTGCAACTGAAACTGCAATTGCAACTGCCACTGATGCCGATGCCGAGATCGAATCAATTGAAAATTGCCGCTGATCAGAAGAATGCAGTTAATGCCTAATGGCTGTGGCAATTTTAATTAAATTTTGCGAAAAATCATTTAATGTGGCCCGGATGAAAACGCAAGGCGAGAAAGTTGCCTATTGCATCTCTTGGAAAACATTTGCATTACTTATCTACCCAGCTATCATTCGCTTAATTAAAAACCCCTGGCTCTGCTTAAGGTTTACACAAGAGATCTCCTCCATTGGCCATTAAACGGAAATTAAAACCGAGCGGCACTTGAAAGCCTCCACATACGTTCTACAAATATTGAGGAACGCCAAACAAATACGAGTTGGTCAAATAAATTATAAATGATGACAACAATAGCACCTCAAGAAGCCGGGATTAAAAGTAAATTCCGAATAAAGCAATAAAATATGAAGAGGATTGTGGCAAGAAAACCCTTTCCGATTGCTTCTTTTGTGGAATTACATGCCCTCCTCAAGTGGCACGCGTGCTTTTAAAGACTTTCAAGAAAACACAACACATAACACACACAATGTTTGCTTGTAATATTTCGCTGTATTGGCTTTTCCCGCCGGGCCCGCCAGGAAAAACAGACAAAAGCCAGATGACAACGGGAGCTGCAGGCCAAGTCAAGTGGAGTGAAGTGAAGTGAAGTGGGTAAATAGATGCTATACTACAGCGCATGTACTACAGATTTCCAGTCGAGATAAGGCCGCAGTGTGTATGCTGTGTATTTATACAATTCGTACAACAATTTTCAATATGGCAAAGGTACGAGGGCAAATAATTGATAAGCCGACTGGGAGGAGGAGGAGGTTCTCGCACAAAAGGGCATACAGTGTACTGTATACAGTGTACAGTGTGGAACATTGAAAAGGAAAGTACAAACAGAGACGATAAGAAAGCCACATCCTCCTACATCTGCCACCATGACGACCGACCACCGGTGGCATATCAAATTAAGGAATCCAATTGGGCACAAAGGTGCTGCGTGCTGGTGCTGGTGCCAACTTGAAAACCACACACAGAAAGGGAATTATTTGAAATATTTCATAGTTGTGTCTCTAGGACAGATCTAATCACGTTGCCAGTGTGACTCAGAGATAGCTTTGCAAATCTTTCAACTCGAGCCGCTGGCTTTGGCTCTGGCCTGCAAATTGGAAACAGAAATGCATAGGCAGGGGTCGGCATAGATCAAATAGATTACACTCTCAGTTACTACTATGCATATATAGTATATAATACTACACAGTATAGTTGCTAAATGGGGGTCCATAGAGTGGGAGAGCCACACGCGGCAGCAGACATAATTACGCTGACTGTGGAACACAAAAAGCTCGTCTATTACACGGAAAAATAAATCAAACTTTGACATGACAAACAACAGCAGCAGCACCAGCCGAAGCCACACATTTAACTTGAAAAATAATGCTTGCCACAATTCGCTGCCCAAAAGGGGGGGCAGAGCAGGGCAGTGACTATTAAATTACTAAACAACCAAAAATGTACATAAAAATTGCACGTAATTAGCATTTCAGTGTTTATGACTAATTTGCTGCAGTTTGTAGATTAATTGGCTTTTGTGTTAACGGCTTAGACAATAAAAAATTCAAAAAAAAAAATAAAGCTCCATAAAGTGAGTTGAAGATGGTGATGGTGATGGTGATGGTTATGCTCTTGAATGTAATTCAGTTGATCGATTTGTCTAATGGAGGCTAAAAGACAGCCAGAGTGACAGAGTGACCTTAACACGATTCGAATGTCAAATGGATGGCAGTGTGGGATGTGGCTTAGATGTTCCAGAGTGTGGGTGTGGACCGCAGCATTAATCACCGGAAAGAGTGAGTAATTAATTGATGTATTGATCTCTGGAATGATTTTCATCAATATCAGACTAACTATCAGACATAGGCCTGATTGCCTCATCTTTTAAGTATTTTCGACATCTAATTGTTCCTATTCCATATATATTATAGATACACAGCTTGACAGATCGGAGAATGAGTTTGTGAAAATAAAAAATGTCAAACATAATTTCAGTTCCAAGCAAAATCACTCAGAAGCTGGCTGGCAAGGCTCAGTGGGTCAACTGTCGCATGTCGCATGTCGCGCCACGGGGCGTATGAGCAATGAGCGCTGACAGCCAACAGGCAGAAAGAGACGGCGGCACGGCGATAGAGAGAGATGGGGCACGCCAACAGATGCTTCTTTGTAGCGTTCATAGTTGGCTGTAATTAATTGTAAACTGTTTTAATGCCCGGCCCGCTGTCGTTGGCCACTGTGGACTTTAATTAAGTTGCATTTATGTTTTTTTTTTGGAGATGGCTGAGAAACGAGATATAAAGATAGAGATACAATCCAAGTCAGATGCAGGAGCGACTCTCCCTGGCTGACAAATTGCTGACCATTTACATGGCACATTGTCGCCGTGCCACTGACAAATCTCTATTTACATTGTTGAGTATGGTGTATGTGGTATAAATTATTAACTGCTATTATGTGTGCACCGGCCTAGTGTCTGGCCTAATGCCTTGAAATTTATGCCCCATGACGCAGCCATAGGTAGCCACAGCAGCCGCAGCAGCAGCAGCACAACTTGTTGCACTTCCCATGTTGCCATTTGAAACGCAATTTATCTTGGCCAGAAAACATTTAAACATTTTCGAATATTGTCAGAATATTTTCACTGTAGTGATTGCCATAAAGTGAGATGATTTATTGGATAGCAGCGACCGACCCGCCCTCACAGAAACTGAGCCAAAAGTTCCATCTCGAAAGCCAGACAGATTGAAACACCTGAAAGATATTGAAAAATCGTGTGGAAAAATAAAACGGCAGCGCTCGTAAATCTCAGAGCAGCGATCCGAGCCGTGTGCCAATTTTCTTTTGGAAAACATCATCAAACGATGTTTCTCTAAAATATATGTATATGTTTTTCCTAATTTACGATCTCAGCAGGGGTTTAATGTCTTTTCTTTCAGTTCTTATTCGATGCCAAAGCCTTTCTTGAAGACTCTTGAGTTGGTTGGGTCATCGTCCCATTCCAACACCCCTAACCAATGGCGCCATTTGTTAAAGTAAACTATTTAAACAGCTGTCACAGAAGCCGCAGCATCATCGAGTCTAATTAATGCTATTTAAATTTATGCATCTATCTGGATCGGCAAAAAAAAAAAAAAAAAGAAACATAAACATGGGGAGCACTAAGTGTGTCATTCAGTTAAATAAATTCCCTCAGTTCCGCCATCCACTACGACTGCTGGCTGTCAGGCCATAAATAAATACAAAACTACGCCCAAACAATTTCCAAATTAAAACTAAAGAAAAAGAAAAACAAAAGACATATACATGATGTCGGGAAACATTTGAAATTGCATAAAATTAAATGAAATTCTAATGCGGCAGGGCTTGGCCCGACGCCTACATCGAGCAACAAATGAAACGAGTGACTTCCTAAAACGCTTCAATGATTTTGTGTAACCCATATACCACTCAGCTACACTGAGAGAAACTACACAGAAACTAAAAGTCTAGTTAGTGAGCATGGTACTGTGTAGGCCAGCTCTCAAGACAAGCTTTGCATCTGAAATCTTGCCTGGGCGGTGGCTGCCTCCAGTCGTCTTCAAGACAACTTAACAGATGACTGAGCATGAGGATTACATGGAGGAGATGGAGCACCTCGGCACACCTTCGAGCCGTTTCCGGTGTATAGCCCAGTTGCTCAGTGAATTCTAATTGGCGGAAGCCCGTGCCTAGATGAGCTCCTCTCCCCCCAAAAAAAAATATCCATAAATTAGATCATTACTTACATCTGGATGTTCGCGGACTGGCACATAGACCTTCTCGTTCATTGTGACGACGGCGCCCTCGGGCTCCGGCAGGGTAAGCGGCTCCTTCTTGACCCCATTGATCTGGAAGAGTGAGGCGCGCACGCGTGCTATTTCTGAAAAGATTCAAGAGAGATAACCAGAAGGCATTAGTAGATAAGTCTAAAACTTAATAGCAGCGTAATTTGTCATTTTAGTCAAGTGCTTGTATTAAATGACGTTTAATTAGTCTCCCACTAAATTAGCATCTTTCATTCTTTATTGAACTGACCCATGAAATCACTCGGTTTATATTTAAACAAATTATGCCATAAAACCCAACGCCCTTAGAGCTGAGGTCAGTTCGCACTTGGAAGGTGTGGGGGGGGCCCAATATCTGCCCCCAACCGGGCTACTTGACAGGGGTTCTCCAATTGATATTATCAACACTTTGCATAAGCTCAATTGCATTGTTTGTCTTTGGCATGTGCTTTGACAATTTGTCACTAAAAGTGGGTAATTGTGATGGGTGATGGGTGTGGGGAGAAGGTGACTGCATCTCATATGTCGGGGCATATATGCCACCCGAATGACATCAAATTAAATGCCTGAGTTCTCTCACTAAATGCGAGGCTATTATCTGATTTCTTTGGCTGCTGACATCAGAGCATGTGTAAAATTTAAATCTAAAGACTATAAATAGCAGCCTTTCAGGTGTCTTAAAAGTAAATAATAATATTCTTTCTTGGTTCTGGTCTTTAAAGATTCTTCGAAGAATGCACCTCAGTCTTAACCTGCCATTTAAATTAATTACTTTTGATATTTTTATCTAGCCATGCAGCCTTACTTTATTATTTATTTCCCCGCAGAAAATAAAATGGAAACAAAGAAAGCACCGGCAGCCTTAAATTTGAATTTACTTTTTCTCCTCCTCCGAGCGGTGAGAAAGAAATTCTGACATCCATTCCAGAGTTCAGGCCGGGCCAAAGAACCCATAAAGAAACCGGCAGTAGAGGCGGCACATCAGTCCAGCACTTGCCTCGCTTATTGATGGAAAGATGGTCGGAGAGATGGCCGATTTTTCCACCATCGCGTAGGTAATTAAGAGCAGCTACAGAGGCCACTTCAAAATCAGATTTGGATCGTCAGCTGTCGGTCTTAATCGAGCGATTCTGTGATCTTAGAATTGGTGTGAAATTGCATTTGAATTTTAAGTCGATGACATAGTCGAGTCACTGAGTCACTGGGGGGGAGGGGGCATGTCAGAGCGGCGTTTAAATAAATTACAATAATCGAGTCCAAGCCATATGCGCAGGCGGCTTAATTAATGGCGGGCTTAGTCAGAAGCTTACAGCCGCGTCTATAATTAAATCCCTTGACTCAAGTCAACCTGTTGCCGTTTGCCGAGCAACTCTGACCATTTAAGGGCATCCAGAACTTGGAGTTATCGTGGAGGCGGGGCGAACGAGAGCACCACAGCTCCACAGATCTAATAATTATCAATGAAAGATCTTTTCATTAACAGGTCTCGAGTCGTTTGTGCTTTTAAGGCAACTCGGATAGCCATCTATGGCTTCCTTGGCAAGTCGCGACTCATAATTTGCATAGCCATCACTACGACTCTATCTCTTGGCCAAGCTCCGTACATGGCCCGGGCCAGAGCTACCAAATTTGGCGTCCAGCGAATACATTGCGTGTCGGTTCGAGTATTATTATTATTTTGTATAATTTTTTATAGCCAGCCCCCACATAACCACTAAGAATAAAGTGTGGATGAACCCCAAGGTTGGGTGTGTGTAAGGATGGACCTGTTTCACTTCAGCATGACATCACCAGCGTCGCCCTTCTCGGTGACTGCCACATTTTGCAACATTTGAATTTTATATAATTTTAGACTGCACTTGATGAACAAGAAGAGAAAAAAGTCGAAACACGTCCCATGCGAGTGCCGAGCGCCAATAAATTGTCAAATTTTATGCACCACGATTTTTGGCAAGGGTTCTGGTTGGTCCTCTAATGTCCGCCCCGGCAAGTAGGGCATAAAATGTGTATCTGACTATATGTGTAGATATGGTAGATATTTATGGAATGGTGATGGTGTGGGGCACACGATCGATCGCCGAGAGAGGAAGTATCTGATCGTGTCAGAGCCCAAACCCCCGTCAATCTCAGATGGCGCAGACACCTCTAAGCCAAATTAAAGCCGGGCTCAGCTCTGATTGATTGTTTCGAGCTCACGACTCTGCCAGTGCGACACATATCTAAGTATCTGGTATCTGGTACCTGGTGGCTGGCTAATTTATGAATGCAAAACCATTCAAGCCACACGAATTAGATGACTGGGCGCTGATGAGTGTGTGGGCGTTGCTCTTGTCAGATACCTTGGGTTTCTGGTGTGGGACGAGGTATCTTAACAAATTGTCACCCGAAATGGCCGAGAAACGTTTAAGGTTCAGACAGCAAACCGTAGAGACTGCAATTAAGCCGCGCTCCGCATATTTGGCAAGCGCCAAAATATATATTTGATTTTATGGTTTTTATTTTCGTTATGAACTCCACTGGCCTTGGGCGCATTTGCAATTTCGCTTTGCAATTCTACTGTGTGTTGTTTTTTGCGAAATAAAAAACGATTACAATGTTTATTTTTTTTTTTGCATATTTTTTGCATATTAATTCGGTTTGCGGTTTGTGGCAGTATTTCCTTCTAAAAATAACAACTAATGGTTGTCTTTTGGCTCCTTTTCGGGAAGACTATGGAGTAGAGAACCTCAATCTTGACTATAATTCCCATTTGGCTTATCGATTATTTTCAGCATTAAATTAATGTCCAAATGACAATTTTTTATCCACTTTCATTAATAAATTTCAAAGATCATAAAGCTGTCGCCAGGCCGTTGGTTCTCACGCTCAGTGTCTCAGTGCCTCGATTAATATGTCAATTGGTTCATCTGATTTCTTTTATTTTTTTAAGAAAAACATACAAAGTTTTGTTAACACGATTTTATATAATTTAGAGTGCATATGCAGCGCGTTTTTTGTATCTGACTTGAACAGACTTTAACCCACATTCGGTGAGTCTGAAAACAAGAGTTGTCGTGAGCCAGAAGAGACAGCCATTAAGAGCGAAATAAAAATAAAAAACAAAGAAAACACAATTAAAGCTAGCGGAAAGTGTAGCAGCAACATAAAACAATGCTTCCATAAAAAAATGGGTCATGTGGGTTTAAAAAACGAACGGCTAGCAAAACAAAAAACGCAAAGGAAATATCAACAACATCAGAGGCTCCATAAAGCGTAAAAAAATAATCAAAGTTTGGAAGAAGGTATGTAGGTATGTATGTTCCAGGAGCCAGGATAAAAAGGAAAATTAAGTTCAGGGAAGCGAACTCAAAGCAAACACTGTAATGCCCTTGGGGCGGAATCCCAAAGATTGGCTTCTAAAAAATGGCAGAAATTCTGGCCTGCGAAATATTATTAAATTTTTAGATTCCTGCATTCCCACAACACTCCCAGTGGCATTTGTTTATTTATGCAACCAGAAAAATATTTTCAATGATTTTTCCCGACACGGAAACAACAATAGTTGAAAATCACGAAAAGATAAATCTTCACATGGTTCGGATTCAATTCCATACGAGAGCACTCGAACCAATACAGAATTGATAAAACGCACATTAAGCCAACACTAACACGGAATAATGTATACATTGTTAGTTAAATAAACCTCATTTTTTTCGGCCAGCTTTTAAGTAAACAATACTGGTGATAATGCTCGTTTTGTGGCCCAACAATTATCCAGTTTTTTGGCTTCAATTCACAGATGGCAGTGCAGGGAAAATAAATATTATAAGTATAAATATATCTGATGGCTGGCTACTTTTAGTCATCAAATTTTAATAAAAAATCACAGCCAACATTAAATAAAAGCTACATTTAAATGAAAGCTAATTCAATTAAAATTAAAACATTGTTAGCTGCTTGTATTTAGCGGCTAATAAATCGCCGTGATTACGATCGCAAAGTATTACTTAGCTAATCGCACACACTCACACACCGGATTCCCAAGCGTGACTAATTTTACCGAAATATTATATTTTTATTGTCGCGAGATGTTAGTAGCCATTGCCATTTAATTAGGCACATACCTCCTATTGAAGGAGGAGGTGGTGGTGGCAGAATTTTAATGGACGCGCCGTTCTCGACAAAATCCCGTCTAAGGGCATTAAAATTAATGCCCACCCACATCATAAATCGCGAGGCGAGTCAGAGATCTGCCATCGCAGTTCGCAGCATGTGACATCAGCGGAATGGCGAAGGAAAATCCAAGAAAATACTGGTGGAAAAACAATGTATATGGCTTTTCACATGTCCCACAGACAGAGACCTACTTATGGCCTGGCCCACATTATTTGGCTGGAAGTCATGCCGTTATGCTCATGAGTCTCAAGATGAGCTGCCGCGTTAGAAAAGGTGTTGGAATCGAAAGGAAGTGAAATGTCGAGTTTTCGGTGAGAGACAATGGCAAGTCGAAAATGGAAAGTTGTTGTCAAAAGCAAACTCACGCACCACTTCCAAGTCAACACCAACCAGGCATATGTACATACGTAAGTACGTGGGCGGGCCATCATCATCATTGGCGGCAGATTATGGGGAATTTTCACATGGACACATGGCCAGCCGAACAATGAAAGAAAATACTCTGACAGACAGCCTTGCAGCCTGACAGTAAGCCCCTCAAAACTGAACAATCAGATACATCAGATTAAATTAAATACGTCAGCGTTTTAAATAAATATTTGAAAGGTTCAAAGGTTATGGGGGAGGGAAACCTATGAAACCTTATCTCCAAGGCACAATTATTGGTGTAATTGTAGTCCAGTCCAGTTCCATTCCATGACGACAAGTGCATTGAGTCACGGGTCTGGGAGCCAACAGCTGGCCTGGCCAGGCTCATTAAGTGTGTGTAGCTGGCCCATGCCAGTTCGTGAGAGCCGATGGCATAAACAAGTTTTCGAAAATTGCTGGCCAAAAAGATAGCACCACCAGACTGCAACTAGTCGTTGTTGCCAAAAAGCATTGCAAATATCTGGCTGGTGGTGCAAGTGGTTGTCACTGCAAGGCACTGAGCCAAGCCACTAATCAGTCAGTTCCCATGAGCACAATTTCCAGCAAAGTGCCTCAAAAATACGAATCAAATGGATATAATCCCGAGAATACGCTTTTAATAGGGTTATATAATGAATATCCCACTCTCCCACTCTAGATCTCTAATTCGCAACAATTGCTGACCAAATTATTAATAAAATACCCGAACCCGAGCTCGAGCCAGAGCCAGAGAGCAGGAAGCCGCACCCTGACCCTCTTTGCAAGAAAACCAAAAAATAAATTAATTAAGAGCGGGCTTCCTACGGTCTAGGGTTGAGTTCAATACCGGGCCGGAGACCCGAGACTGGAAACCAAAGCAGCGATGAATGACAATTCAATGGATGGTCACAGCCAGGTTGGCCAGAACACGCGCCCATTTTTTATAAAGCAATTAACTGTTGCTGATTTTATGACCGCCACTGCGGGGGCTCATAAAAAATGGCACTGAGCCCACGATGATGGGCTACCGGCTACCAACCAGCGCACCCTTGGGGTCTCCTCCCTCTGGAGGCTAGACTGACTGCAATGGCCGCTTAAACCAATTAAAAGCTAACAATATCTAGTATAGCTAATAGACGATTTGTGTACTCGGCCAATCAGGTTGGGTCGGGCGTCGGCGTCGGCTACTGTGTCGTTGCTCCGATAAGGAAACTCACCTGGAAATAAACAGGAAAAGTGCTCCGATTAGATAAGATTAAAACAATGAAATGGCGTTCATGCACTCAGTATGTATCGCAACCCAAACATAACTTGAAAGATGGATTTATGAGAGAGGCTCATCTCAGTACTAGATAATTCATATTTGTATCTCGTGGGTTTCCACTTTTGAAGAATAGAAAGCAAGCACTTGAACTCTTCCATCAGCACCGGGACGGAGGACTCCCCTGGCCATTATTCTATTTCTGAGCATATTTTTAGGTTGCAAGATGGAAGAGATCGTCTTGCCACCGCCCTGGCATCGCCTGGCATCGCTTCTTGTTTATTTCTGGAGTAGCCGAATGACTTTTCCGGGCCAGAGTCCGCAACGTGTGGGGAACATAAACAAGAAACACAGAGATGGCAGAGCAGCAGAGTTCATGACCTTTTGTATTAGAATTTGTATTTTTTAGCAACTGGAACAGTCTTGTTTTTCTCACACAAATATTTATAAATTTGTTCGTTGTTTTGAAGACAAAAAACAGCCTGTGCCTTTTTGGCCCATAAACTCTTGCTATTGGAAAATCATTTGTGGCTTGTGGCATGCGGAGAAAGTTGCACTGACTGCCGTTTTGGGATCAACTGGCCGGCATGGCAGCTTATGGTGGCTTATGTCATGTTTATAATATTTTTTTTTATACTCGATTTGGTTTAAAATTTAATCGATCGACCAGCACACTGTCTTTCTTCCACCTACCAGTGGCCAAGATGTATTGCCACTCGCAATGGGTGTATGGGCCATAATGTGCTTGACCAACATTGAAGTGTGTGGCCGACAACTTGTTTTGAAACAAAAGCCGCCTTTCCCTTGCGTTACCTTGCCTTGGCTGGGAATAAAAATAATAAATGTCTTAAGTACCCTCCACGCATGTGTTTACAGGCAAAGAAAACAAGTCTCCTACTAGATCGCCAGCCAGAATGACAAATGTTCTTTCTGGCTTGTTTCTGCGAGTGTGCCTGCCCCTCCCCGCCCATCTGTAGGCGTTGAGATTTAGCCAGTTTCTTTGTGGCCGAAAGCTGGCAACTTGTTCTCAACACCTTTGCCCACGTTTCTGTATTTTTAGTTTTAAGTCTTCCCTTTTCTTTTAATTTATATTTTTTTATTTTATTTTGTGGCAAGATACAAAATATTTAGCGAGTGGGTTTCTCGAGTAGTGCGTGGAAAACCGGAAAAGCCTACGTATGAAAATGCAAGTGACATTCCAATGCCAATGACACTCAGGCCTGATAAGCCACAAGTCGTCCTTGGTGGAGGCTCAGAGTGTGGGCAGAGGGTAGACTTGTAGACCTCTTCCCACTACGAAGAGAGTTAGAGAAGAGACTTCCCTCCCCAGGATCGAGAGCGAGGCCTCAATTAATTCATACGCCCACCACTACCTCTACCTTGGGCTTGGGCGTCCATATAAAATGGCTCTTAACCCAAATACGCAGTCCCACAAACAAAACGTGGCTGGCTAACTCAGCACGACATTAAACATTTATGTCCAAATCGAGAAAAAAAAAAAATCCAAAAGCCAAAAAAGCAAGCCAAGCCGAGCTACCTCCCCCGCTCGCTGAACAGCTGACGGATAGTGCATCGGTTAGGGCGTCAAGGGGGCGTGGCATTTGGCGGATTTTATAAAATACCAACTACTTTCACCCGAAATAGTTCTATGGCCGAAAACTGCACACTCGTGGCTCGATGCGTTGGCCGAAAATAGCGCAAAACTTGAACGGCTGCGACGGTCTCCCCCAAAGGAAAATGCCATCAGATACAGATACACAGATACATATACATCCGACAGGTTAACGCAAGAGGACGTGACTTTGGCTGGCAAGATTCATTCATGCTTTACACAAAGAAATAAAAAACAGAAGCACGTCGATGTCGCATTTTCCAATTGCAGTTGAAAAGGTAACAAAGATTGAGATACAAAGATACTCAGATACTTAGATACGCAGATGTAGAACGCTCACAAATACTCTTTTTGTTTTGGTTTTGGAAATGTATCTAACAATTTAGAAGCCTTCTGAAGATGAACTCGAAGCCATTTGCCTGCCAACGGTGGCAGTATCTACATCTGAAGCTTACAGAGTATCTTGTATCTGTATCTAGCAAATGTATCTCTTTCGTGTTCCGACTCATGACGCATTTTTTGTTGAATTTTTTATTCACTTTTTTGTGGCTGTGTGGGGGGTAGGGGGAGCATTGTTTGCGCTCATGTGTGTGCCAAGATGATTTTTTAGTTCGTGTATCTCAAGGTGGGGCATGGAAGGGAAGGGAAAGGGGAAAGGGAAAGGAAGGTAATTGTCGCCCCAGACTGTTGACAATTTGAATTTCTGTTTTTAATTTTGTGTGTTTGTCGAGTGAATGGCTCATCGTCATTAGGGTGTTGATGGCATCAAGGTTGCCAGGAGATACTTTTGAGAAGCCAAAGATACTACTTTGGATTAGGGGACCTCCCTGATGGATTCCAAACTATCTGTGAATTCCATAGTCAGAGCTAAACAAAAGTTGTCCAGGGAAACTCCTCCTGTCCTGTGGATGGAGGGATGTGGTCTGAGGTCGCCCGCATTTCACACGCCAACCGCCAGCTGCCAGGAGTTGGGAGTTGAGTGTTGGGAGTGGGGGGGGATCTGGTCTTTCAAGCAAGAAGCAATTGAAAATTAAATTGATTACCGATATAAATCGAATGCAATGAAAATGATTCACTCCAGGCCTCGAGAGAGAGTTGCAAGTTCGGGTTAGAGCACCATATGGCAACTGGCAACTTCAAAGAGGCATCCCATCGAGTCATCCACAATGTAGCCCCTTTGTATCTTGATGCTCAAGTGGACAGCCAGCCAGCCAGCCATCCCACCCCCTTTGCGATCTGCGTTTGTTATCAAATTGTTCAATTTGTGCCTCACAGACTGCCAGCCTGCCTCTGCCTGGTGGCATATTAAAGCAATTGTCTAATGCCACATGGCTGCTGGTGATGGTGATGGTGCTGGTAGTCGCGTGCCTCCTCATGACGAGGAGCCATTTCCATGTGTGTTTTGGAGAAAGAAACAGAAACCCGAGCATGTGAAAAATATTTTAATTACGCGCTTCTTTGTTTCACATTCTGTTTCAGCTATTTTTGACAACAAATTATACATCCTATGGATGTATGTATGTATGTATCTATAACAACGCCAATTCAGTGCAGCCGCGAATATCGAATGACTCGCCAAATGACGCAATCGCTAAGCTGGAGGAGTACATTTTCCAGGGAAGGCTGGGTGGTGCAGCTGTCAGAATACAAGGAAATTCAAGTCACTATAAACATTATTCTTCAAGCTATTAGATATTACTGGTATTAGATAACAAGCCTGGACTTTCTCTGGCCCTCGGATCAGTGCCCCTTTGGATGTCAATGCATCGTTGCACTTTCAGTTGCAAATCAAAATATATAGCCACGATGGCTAACAAAAGATTTTAATTGAATTTGAAAACGCAATGAGACGTGTATGGGCAGGGGCTTTGAATCGAATCGACTCGGAACGGAGTCGAGGAGCGGTATCCAATAGATTGTTTTTTTTTTTTCAGGCTGGCTCGGGTACGCACTTCGCATAACAATTGTCAACAAATTTATGAGCACGTCAGTCAGTGGAAGAGAACCCGAACCCGAAGCCCATGCCGAGCCTATAAAAATACTAAATTAAAATGCTACTGGTAGTGCCATACTAATACTAAACAAAAACCAAATCGATCGTGACGTTGTATCTTTGGGATGGGATGGGATGGGTGGTAGGATGGGCTCCATTATGTAACTTCCAATTCCAGTACCAGAATCCAAAACAGTTTCCGATCTACCAGACTTGGCCAGAAAGCAACGCCCCAGAATTCCAATGGCCGAAAAAAAGAAACCATTTTCCAATAATCTAATTTTAGATTGAAATGAAACACATTTCAAATTTTCTGTCGGGAAAGATTCTTGTGTATCCGCCGCGAGCCATGCCGACCAGCCCGAGATCGGCCAGCTATGTATATATGCCTTCGGATACTGGTACATATATTTAGATACATATATGTATATCGGCCATATAAACGCGAGTCGGGGGCGGTTCTCTTCTTGTTCGGATTCTAGGGGAGGGGATGGATGCACAGAGTGCCTAGGTGCCTAGGTGCGTATCTGACAGATACACCTTGGCTGCAGTAACCGAGAATTCTATATATATAGTATAGTCAGGTGCGGGTGTTGTCTCAAATTAGAGACAAAATAATATCAGAATGGGGCTACTATATAGAGCCAGGTAGTAGACACAAGCCCCCAGACGTCATGCGGAAGATGGCCGTAGATATCTCATACGTGCAGTTATGCTTGGTCGGCCGGTAATCCGAGATACGAGATAGGAGATCGGAGATCTGAGATCCGAGGAGAGCTCTCCGTTCACACAGTCTAGGCACACTTCAACTGTGCAAAATGCGACTATGAATAGCGGCGAGAGAACCACAACCAGATACAGATACAGAAACGTGCTCCAGCGACGTGTGTCATGAGGCGGCGGCTATCTAACAGATACTCTGTATCTGGCGAATATCTGGCCAAAACTACTCTTGCCTCTCGGTTCGGGCCCCGTGAGTCAGACAGCCAGAGAATTTATGTCAGCAGTGCCATGATGATGAAAACCATAAAAAGGCGGTAAAATAAACACAAAGAAATGTATACAAAGTGTATGGGAATAGTGAAGATACTCCACCTACAAGATACACACACACAGAGTATCTATTGGATGCAAAAACTCTTTTTTTTAAATGACGATTTATGAAACGATAATCCCTTATAATAGAAGTTTAATTAACACGGATATACATTAATGAAACGCATTGTAATTCACAGTAGATATTGTAGATTCAGGCCCAACAGGTAGCCCCGCGGCAGAACCCCCCAGCCCCCCAAACCACATCCAACCAGAGGCATATGTTTATGAAACGGCAACCGCAGTGGTGGTGCGGGTGGTGGTGTCGGTGAGGCAGGAAGCTAATTAGATATCTTGCAGATATATTTAAAGCTTCAAGTTCTTTCTTAAATATTCTTTTTTAAAGAAACCCTCTTCTGGCCCGCATGTCAACCAGCCAACAACAACAAAAACAATTGAAAAGAGAAAGTTGCAAAAACAACAAAGTTGAGGCACAAAAAACTGAAAAAACTTCTAGCAAGTTGAAAAGTTGAAAGCCGTTAGTAGCACGGATAGTTGCACGGATGATGGTGATGGTCAACGGTGGGTTTTTGGGTTCCCGACAACCCTCCTCCACCCACTAAGCTGATAAGCCATGGATTGGCTTTTAGTGGATCGGTGCGGGAGGGTGGTGGTGGTCTGGTGGAACGAGTTTTACTGTCAACGCTTTTGGGGCTTTCGGCAAACACCCAGTTTGTGGAGGGAAACTAGTTTCCTAAAGTCTCAGCTATAAGCCAAAACAAAAATAATTGTTAATGGGTTCGGGCCAATCGATACCTGGTAGTTAATTAATCGATAACTCCCGATGATTATTCTTAATTATCGGAGTCTTGAATTTATAATCCAATTAGAGGGAGTTGAGATCGAAATCTTGGATAATATAGAGCACTATATGAGTCTTATTATCAAGAACAGGAATTCATCCGAACCTCAAGTACCCTGCAGTATCTGCAAGTACGCCGCCGCCACACTCTACAAAATCTGTGTATCTTTGTATCTGTGCAACATAATTTTGTCATTACGAGGCGACACTCATTCGCATGGCATGGCATGGCCCGGCCCGGCCTGCATATGGCCAACAGATGTTGGGCAAATAATCCAGAAACGAGAGCTCGGCGGTACGAGATGTGCCACCAGGTAGTGGCACGCCCACAGAGCCCACACCCGCCCCCGCTCGAGCACCTAAGCCCGAAAGTTGACTCTTCGAGTGTTGTTTTGGTTTCTCGGGCGTGGGCTCGTGCATCTTTCAGATACTTTTGGAATTTAGATTCTCTCCCAAGTATCTCAGAATCTATTGGATTAAGATAATTGAGAGGATGGGGTACTGATTGTGGAAAGTTATCAGCAGAGTCTCCCCCTCCGCCTCCGCCTCCCTCTCCCTCAACAAAGAAATCATAACAAGAACCACCACAAAGGAGACGATGGGGAGTCGAGTGTGGGGCCCCCAGACACAAGACCGAAGAAGATCCAAAGAGGGCGAGTGATAGGGAGAGAGCCGAAAAGGAAGTAACTAAAAATAACAAACATCTCGTCGGGCTCTCCTGTCTGGTCTGGCGCTGTTGTAAGGTGGAATGAACTCGAAAAGGAGGAGAAATGGAAGAGAAACGCCAGAAAGAGACGAACGAGACACGCGAGAGATCGGTTGGCGGGTGGCGGGAACTTAACCCATTGAAGCTCCATCTATCGACGGTATCTTAGCTTGCCAAAATTCAACGTTACTTCATCGTCATGTCCGAACAGGCAGGAGATGATATCATTTTCACACTTGACGTGATGAATAACGTAAATATCAATAGTTTCTTCTATGGGGAGTGGGGGGAATACGATCTAATGGATCTCGGCTTCAAGTTCTACGATTGAAGGAACTTTTGGGATGAAGGTTGGTATAGAAATTATAGTACTTCTTATGAAATAATCTAAGGGATCTCCTATAAAAATAATTGAATTCTAGGCATTTTTAGGAGAGAGTTCTTTATCGATCTAGTAAGATATATGTATTACGACTAATACGAAGTATAAGTGTGGAATGCACTTCTTATATGTACATACATATGTTGTATGTACATATATAGTAGTACTTGTAGTAGCTATCCTCTGTGGTGATCTATTCTCCAAACGATCTATTGGATTTCTGGCATACGTTCTACGATTGAAGGAACTTTTGGGATTGAGGTCTGTATGGTAATTTTAATACTTTTCATGATATGATGTAGGGGACTCCCTAACATAGTACTATAATATAAGGAACTTTTAGGAAGGAGTTCTTTATGAAATTACCAGTAGGATCCAGTAGATCAAGTAACTTTTAAGACGTATGTAGTTCTGAATAAAATTCTAATATTATTTAGGAACTTTTAGGATAGAGTTCTTTATAGAACTTATGACATCTAGTACCAGGATCAAGTTCTACCAGGATCACTTCTTATGGGTGGTTATCCTCCAACTTACCTTCGTCCAAGAGGCGTTCGACGTGAGTAAAGACATTGGGGAAGGCCGCCAGCTGCTTGCGATCCTTGAGCAACTGGGCCAGATAGTCGGCGATGCTCTGTGTGCTCTGCTGCTGCTGCTGTGGTGTGAGATGGGGCTGTGGCACCACCTGGACCTGGGGGGCTTGCTGTGCCTGCGCCTGAGCCTGGGCCTGGGCGGCCTGGACCGCCTGAGCCTGCTGCTGGGCGGCCTGCTGCTGCTGAACGGCGGCGGCTGCGGCTACGGCGGCGGCAGCGGCCTGTTGCTGCAACTGCTGTTGCAGTTGCTGTTGCACAACGGCTTTGCTCTCACAGACACTCATGTCGCGCTTGTGTGTGTTTGTGGTTGTGGGGGGGCTTTGTTTATTCTTCTGTGAGATTCTTGTTACAGAAACCAAACTTATAACTTGACTCGACGAGGGGTCTTTGCAACGATTTTTCACTATTTTCAGCCTCTTTTCAACACGTTACTGTGGGGGGATTTGTAAATTCATTAAGTATATATTGTCCGATATATACGAGTCCATGTACATATATGTATATTGATTTTGCCACAAAACATAAGACAGAAAACAGAGAAACGGAAAACGAAATGAAAACAACTCCACCCAAAAAGGTTTTTCGGCCGAGCAACAACAACAACTTGGTCTCTCGCATACCCACTCGTACACACACACACACGCCCAGGAGAGAAGACAGAAAATTCCTCAGCGATCGTCTCTCAACGATCGTGGGTCGATTGTCAGAGTGTGTGTGTGTGTGTGAGTGAGCGCAACAACCACGACGGAGATGAATGAAAGCAGAATGTCAAAATATCTGCCTCTCCCTCGCGCTGCAGCAAATACAAAAAAAAACGAAATAATTTTATATGCAAATTACACTTCTTATTTCCAGCAGATTTACAGAACTTGGCGAAATCAGTTGGCACTTTCAAAGAAATTTCACCAATTGCAGTTTCTCTGAGCTTCGAAAACACACGAAATTGCCCCGAAAGGCTGAAAAATTAGCAGAAATATGCACAGTTGCTGATTATGTAGTTGTTGTTGTGGCCCAAGCTGCGTTTATAGTTTTCACGTCTGTGGCGTTTCCGTTTCTCAGTATTCTTAAGGCGAGTACACACTTTTGTCCGAGCGAGGATCTTCTACTTGATCGATACGGTATCGGGACGATTCCCTTTAGTCTTCAGTTAAGTCTTAGAATTAGTTTTAGGTTTTAGATAACTGAACCGAACCGAGTGAGAGCTGACGAGTGAGTGAGACGTTTCTCGCGTTTTACGTTTGTACGTTTATCATTTTCCCGTTTGTATATACATTCGTTTTCGCTGTTACGTTCGATAACGCACGATCGTCGGTATTTTAGTCGATTTTCTGGTATTTTTTGTTATCGATGTCCCGCCATAACCGGTTTTGCCCGTTTCGTATTTTCCCGCCCACGATACAAAATGTTAACACGATGCTTAAGTTTGAAACTTTTATTTATGTATTTAAAATTTAAACCTTAATATGAAATAAAAAATAAATTTAATAGAAACCCCGCTTTAATCATTTATATAAAAAATGATATATATATCTGTATATCTGATATTCTAAGCTTTGCATTCAGATTCCCGGTATTTTACCTCGTCAAGGGGTTTTGTTATTTGATTCAAATTGAGGCATATGAATTGCGTTCGGAAACTGCTGTGACAGATTAGAACCGAGTGCGGGGGCAACTTCATGTTGGCCAAAAGGCTATGCAAATGACCGAGCCCAAAACCCGCATTGACCATATGTTGGTGTTAACTTGGTTAGCTGCGCTGTTTCTGGCGGTGCCTGGTGCTGCGAAATGTATGTGGGAAAATTGGCATTGGCCATATAAGCGTCCCTAGGCCGACAACAACTTTTACTTTCCATCGCAGAGCCTCTTTTCGCCGCCTGGCTTCCGTGTATTTGGCCAATACGGCGAGTATCTGGCACCCGCATGCACTTAAATGAGACGTGAAAGTTTGGAGTGGACTCGGATGGACAGTGGACATTCGATTCATTTGGAAAGCAGGCGCCCACCACTTTGCCAAGACGAGTCCCACAGGCCTAGATACCTGCTATATAACAACTTGTTTTGCCCAGATTCCCAATAACTTTTGTATATTTGTTTTTAAATCTTTAAAAATTTAAGGGATTTTTCATATTGATCATATTTCATATGAATTTATTTTCGAGTGCATGGAAATCGTGTGCACTTGCCTTCAACCGATCGACCTGTGTGTGGGCCGCCATTATTTTATATGGGCCCATTATACAGCTTTTACTGCCATGGAAATATGTGTCAATGTGCGCACCGATTGAGACATTGTATCTTATGGATTCCGATAGCCGCCAAAAGCCCTTTCCAATCCAAACACCTACGCGGCGGCGCACATTTCGGTTTTGGACATCTGGCCGATCGAAAAGTGCCAAGTTTTCCGTGGGCCGCTAATCTCTCTAGGGCTTTGAATTTATCTTTCTTCGGTCTTTTGTGCTTTCGTTTTTATTTTTATTTTTTTTGGGAAACTCAAATCCCCGGAACACAAAGCTTCTAGCAACTGTGAAGTGCAGCGAGAAAACAGTCAAAATATTTTAAAAGCATTCCTCAATGGAAGTGCTTTTATATTAGGATTTAATATCCTCAACAGTATTTGTCAGAAACTGATCTGGAAATAGTGCAAATTTTGTCTTATATCGTTGTCTATATCTTTCAAATAATAACCTCTTATAGTGGTTTGAAGTTTAGCCTTATTTTGATTTTTCCATAAAAATATTCCACCTCTCGATAGTACCTACTTATAAGGAAGTGTCCCCCCAGATTGGCAAACCAAACAAAGTCCACTCCACCTCGGACAAATGCATTGTTCACACTCCGGCATCCTTTTTTGTCCGACACACGTTTCGGCCAAATGCAAAATGCAAATTTGGCCAAGACATTTAACGGCTCTTTGGCGTATTGGGCCGTCGAATTAACCATTCTTTTGGCTGATTTACCACCGACACAGAAAGCCCACTGCCAGTGTGTGTAATTAGCAATATGTACAATATATTGGTTAAAAGTGGCAGTGGGAATTTAACCAGTTTTTCAGTTGTTTCCATTACGCATGACACGCGGTGTGTGGGCGCCTCCGGTTTTTGTTTTCTTTCAACTTTGAGAACTGCAACACCCACACACGTACTTCCATATAAACATATGCAGGTATAGCCCAGGTAACTCAGGTTGTCGTGAAGGGTTTGTAGTTCATTTTTTTTTTTAAATCGAAAGAAAGTTTCTCCAAGATCTAACTATTAATTTGACCAAGATCTATTAATATTTTTTTAAAATAAAATTATAGCCCATGCCACTGCATTGTCAGTGTGTCACAACCCACAGGTGGATGCTGTCAGCCCCCCTCTTCCTCTCCAGTTCCATTCATAACGTTTCCAGTTTCCAATATGCATAGAGTATGCTCTCGGCTCACAACCTGTCCAGCTGATTCGATTTAACAAGCCGCAAACTAAGCCAAACTAAGCTAACCCCCGGCCCCGGAGTGCGCATGAATGGTTAAGCCAAAAAGCCCGGGGTTTCATTCACAGAAAATATCGTTAGTTCGGCGCTACAAGTGTGAGTGTTTGTTTGAATTCGCGGCGTCGATGGCGGGAGGTCTGTGGGCGTTGCGGTCTCCAGCATTCATTCAAGCCGCCCACGCCCCCACATCTAATTTGCTGATACATTTTGGTGGCAGCCAACTGCTGCGCATTTACAGTCGATCATCCGCATCAGAGAAAAGGTATCAATAAGGTAACAATTTTTTAAAATTGTGTAATATGGGATACAGTTTTGGCTTTATAAAGGGGCATATGGCTCCATCCGTCCAACAAAATAAACGGATGCTAAGATTAAGGGTCTTAAGTTAACGTCTAAGGCTCAAAATTCGAATCTAAAGACCCTAAATTCGATAACTTTTTTAAAAAATATGTCAAAATTAAACGCTTTATATTTTTATCTACGATTTTGTTTTATTTTTATTCAAAGAGAATTAAATAAAAAGTTTAAAAAAAATATATACGTTTTTCATGAAGATATGCATCTCTCAAGTAGAGGAATAGGAAAAATGGTGGTGTCCTGGCTGTCACAATTCACAGTCCTGCCTAAAAAACATCTTAAAACCCAAAAAAAAGTACTAATTTTAAATTTTTATGAATGTCTCTAATGCACAAACCAACAAAAGCGAAAAAAAGGTTAGATTTTCCATCAAAAACGGCTACCAAACACAAACATCTGTATTTTAACTTTTTTTACTTACTTACTTTGAAATTTTTTTGAAAATATTTCAAATTGAAAAGTTATAGTTATTGCTGGTATTTGTGATAACCAGATATTTAAAGAATGTTTATGCCAAATTTCAAGTATTTCGGCGGATTAAAACTTGAGGTATTGTGTCAAACATCTGGTTCCCTCCTTTTACCAAAATAGATCGGAGCTAAGCTTAAGGAATATTATAATATAGTAGTGTATATGTACATATGTATATATCTATATATAGTAAAGATATCTCAACTATTCAGTTTTTGAAATTGTTATTATCGGATTTCAAACATCAAGTTAGTTTCACCTCCTAAATAGATCCCTAATAGATATAAAATATAGGATGCAATATCAGATAACTCTAATTTCAAGAGCCCTGTTATAACATATTAATGTTTGCAATATTAAAAATTTTCCTATATATTCGATTTAATTCCGTAATAATACAAAGTATAAAAGTAAACATACCAACAGTCTAATTCTGAAAGCTTTATGGGGCATGGGGCATGGGGCACGTGGGTGAGGGCATAGAGGAGACAACTCTTGCGGGTGGAACATGTTTTATTGGAAAATTGATCGCGACCCAATGCCGTTTCAATTGGCAATTGCATGTGCAGTGGGCGCCGTCAGTCGCCAATTGATTAAGAGCCCGATTATCGATTAGCTGTGCCAACACCGCATCAGCGACGGGCAGCCGCCGAACAGAGTTGGAGCTCCACTGGGCCGATGGAGCGTGGGCCATAAACTGGCACAATTCAACGGGGCGAATCACAAAATAAGAGGCGCAATCGACCAAATTTGGGAGTCCAATAAACATTTGAAACAAAAAACAAGCCACAAATATGGAGATGCCACATCCGCATGGAGAGATCGAGTGGGATGTCGCCGGCCAAATGGTTACGAGAATGATCGTGAAATGGAAACATTTACTTTTATTTTATTTGTTTTTTTCTTTGCCTACATGTATACACAAATAAAGAGACAGATCATTGCCCAAAATTATAACTATCGCATAAACTTCTTGGCTTGACCTCGGTTGACCTGCTTGAAGTGTCGTTGCTTGCTGTCGGATCCCTCGTTCATTTTCTTGTAGTACCCAAAGCCACCGCCGCCCACTCGCTTTTCCGGTCGCTCCCGCTTAGCCGCACCCACTTTCAGGTCAACCACGGGCGGCACCAGGAACCCAAAGCTTTTTGCCACTGCCTGCAGGTCCAGCGTGTTGACATTGAAGATCTGCTTCAGCTGGTGGGAGTCGTAGGCCCGCACGTACGATTTGAATGCCTCCTTGGCGGATTGGTTCAGGAAGTAGTTTTTAGCTATCAGTTTCTCCAGCTGGAAGGACAGAAAGATTCTTTAAATAAATGTATCTCCAAATCATAGCCTAGTAAAGGACCGTACCTGCAGTTGTATATCGGCAATTTTCTGCCAGGAGAACTCAAACTCATTCAGCGGCACCTTGGCGGCCTTAAGGTAGCGCAGAAAACCCAACTCTTCCGGCCGCATCAACAACAAGGCATGTCCCGAGGTTCCCGATCCTCTGGCCGTACGGCCCACCCTATGAATGTATTCACGGGGATCATCTGGGGGATCGTACTGCACAATCCAGTCCACCTGCGGAATATCCAGACCTCGAGCAGCCACATCCGTGCAGAGCAGTATACCGGACTCGGCATTACAAAACTGGAAGAAAGTGGTGGTGCGTTTCGTCTGCTTCTGTTTCCCGTGGATGGAGGTCACCGGCAGGTCAATGTAGTTGAAGAGTTCGTGGTGGTACTTGACGGACATGCATGACGAGAAGAAGACCATCACCTTCTTCTTGCGGTTCTTCTTCAGGAAGGTGAAGAGCACGAGCAGCCGCTTCTCCGAGGGACACACAATATAGCCCTGCTCCAGGCCATCAACGGTGGCCGTGTCCTGGTTGTCGTGCACACCCACATAGATAGGTTCCGCTTTGAGGGCCAGCTTGGACAGGGCGTCAACGCGAGCCGTCTGTGTAGCCGAGAAGAGCATGGTCTGACGCCGTTCTAAAAACAAGCAGAGATTAGTAAACTTTCAACAAGATAGAACTCCAAAGCCCATTACTTGGTAGCAGATTTATAATTTGCTTGAGCTCCTCCTCGAAACCGATCTCCAATATCCGATCCACCTCGTCGATAATCAGGCACTGCAGGTTCTTGTACAGGAAATCGGGTGAGTTTTGCAAGTGATCGAGGAGTCTTCCCGGCGTGGCCACCAGAATGTTAATACCCTTGCCCAGCTTTTCGCTCTCCACCTGTCGGTTGGATCCGCCCATCACCAAGCCATAGGTGTGGTGATGATGTGCCATCAGTTCCTTCAAAACTCCGAACGTCTGCATGGACAGCTCTCTCGTTGGGGAAATAATTATTACTCCAGTGCCATTGCGGGGCATAAAGCGCAGCTTGTTTATCAATTCGACAGCGGGTATGAGGAAGGCCAGTGTTTTGCCGGAACCTGTCTGCGCAGCTCCGACCAGATCGCGTCCCTTTAACAACGGCGTCAATGACTTGGCCTGGATTTCGGTCATTTCCGTAAAGCCCATTTCCTTAACGGCCCTTAATGTGGCCTCAGAAACGGCGCCTTTCAGCGAGCTGAAGCTGCGGTCATCCGAGTCCCGGTAATCCAAAGCAGCCAGCGATGATTCCACAGTGAACGGCTCATCGTCCTTGACGGGCTTGCCATTCTGGGGCTTCGATTTGTTGGGCAGAAGCTTGGACTTCTTGGCAGGCACTGGCGTTTCTTCGTCTGGAATAGATTACTTTTGTTATTTTCATATTTTAACTGATGATAGGATTCAAAATGATGATGTTTCTCAGTATTTTTGTATGAAATTTCATGTCTGCCATGGGCAGCATTAACCCGCTGATCCCAAGCAGTCAAATTCGCCTTTGAATCATCATGGCAAAGGCTACTGGCAGTTCACAGCCCACTAACTGACCTTCCTCCTCATCGTCGTCACTTCCGTTGGCCACATCATCTTCCTCCTCCTCCTCTCCCTCTTCACTGTCCTCATCCACATCATCCTCTGGCACACCTTCGGACTCCTCTTCATCCGAATCCGAATCAGAATTCGCCACCTGGATCTGGGGCTTCTTGGCTGCCTGCTTCTGTTTCTTTGTTTTGGCCACTGGAGCCTCCTGGAAATCGTCATCTAAATCGTCTGGAAGCAAAAGATTACATTTATCAGAAAAACTAAGATCTGATTTCCATCACCTACCGTCGTCCTCATCCACAGGCTTCTTGGGCTGCTGCTTTCCTTGCTTTTTATTGGGTTTATTCTTTTTTTGTTGCTGTGGAGGCTGGGGCTCTGGGTTTTTCGCCTTGCCCTTTTTCTGTGACAGCTCCTTCTTCATTTTCTCCCTCTTCACTATCTTCTTCATCAGCAGCTTCTCCCGAATCGACATTTTTGCTAGTTCTTAGATGTTTTAATAGAATTAATGGTAAAGAAAAACAAGATTCCGAACTAAACAAGCGCGCACGTGTTGCAGGAAAGTTATCGATAACGTTCGTGATTCCCAATCGATATGCAACATGTTGTTGGGTGAGACCGTATTTTCATAAATAATTTTTAAAATTAAAAAAAATAACTAATCAATGATTAGAAATTAATTTTTATTTTTATTTCTTTTGATTAAGACTAATAAAATTCTAAATTAAATTATTTTAAATGTTTTGTCGTATTCGTGCTTAAATATAACCAAATATGGTGTTTTTTTTTATGGAAGATACAAACAAATAATGCATTCTTTCTTATCTCTTTAGAAAGTGTATTGTTATCATTACATGAGATCATATTAGCCTAAAAATTCATCAATAGGGTTAAAAGAATGATTTTATTTTTAATTTTGGGTTATTTTGTATTAAAGTTTACAAAAACGTAATAAGACTATAACATATTAAAAAGCATTTACTTAGTTTCCCTAATATTTCTTAGAGAAATAAATAAATAAAGTGTTTGGCCTTTTTTTTTTGGTCAAAGCTTATCATCTGACGCCGGGGAAGCACAACGGGTTGTTATCAAGACTCTTGATAAAATTTAAAAAAATCATATTTTTCTCCTGCATAAAACTAAACCTAATATGACATTATCTGCTCCACCTTCTTCCGGAGGTCGTTTCGACCACTTTCTCCCAGAGCACGACAAAGACGAATCAGGAAGTGCTTGGGATCATGGCAGTCATCCTCCTCAATTAGCTGCAACAACCGCAGAATTTGCGACTTCAGGTCATGAGGGAAGCGTTGCTCGATCTCATCCATGGCGCCCTCCCCAATTTCAGCAGCTCGACCCAGTCGCCGCCAGAAACGACCCAGTTCCTCGGATATTTTTTTAAAAACAGCGGCTCGTTTTTGTGGCGTATACGCCGCTGGGCTAGTGTAGTTCTGGGATGGTGGTGGAGTGGCTAAAGCCACTGGAGCAGAGGGCGGGTGCAACTGAACCGGAGCAAACCGCAACTGCTGCTGCAGCTCCTCTGCAAGGCGTATCTCCTGGTAGCGGTTCACCGTGTCGCTGCATCTTTCTGGCGGAGTATACTCATCCAAAGCATGGGCCAAGCCGGGGTGGTTTATGCACATCCGACGCAGTGGCTCCACATTATCCTCCGCTAATTCGTCGGCCCTCTCCAGGCAGTCTATCAGCTCCTCTACACTTCTGATGCGGTCATATCGTCTCTTGGATCCGATTTCCTCGCTGAACATTTGCTTCAGCTGTTCCACATCTGAGTTTCCCTCCAAGGCCAGCTTCTTCAGAATATCGTAGCTCCAATGGGTTCCGGTCATTGTGACTAATACCAGGAATATTATGGCTGGGTCTGAAATGGCCCAAAGAAACGAAAGGGGGTCAACGCTTTTGCAGAGATCTATTTATTATATTTTGTCAATTAATAAATAATTTATGTTTATTATTTTTTATATTTTATTGATTCGTACACTCTATTTACGCTAGGATAACGCCACTATCTTCAACTCTTTTGATCAGTAAGATCGGGTTTTAGGTATCTTTTTGTTTTGGTACGTTATCGAGTATATCGAATAAGTGTATCGGAAAAATTTATTAAAATACAGTTATATCGATATAAATAAATATTATTGCCATCTCTAACCGAAACCCTCCAGAAAAGAATGCCATCTCCGTAAATCGGAAAACAAAGCGTGAAACTTTATGGAAATCTCCATCAACGTCTTCGTTTTCCTGCTCTATACCCTGGTTGTAATCTATCTGCAGCATTTTGTAAACAAGTACACGGAGTTCGTGCGTCGCCTCTAAATGCTGGGCCTGCAATCGTACGGCAGCTCCTCGGAGGGCGAGTCCGACCATGAGGAACCTACTGCCGCGGAAGCACCAGTTCCAGCCCATCTACAGCCGGTTGACAAGACACACTCGCTTTCCACACAAATCGCCATTTGTGCGGCACCGTCGGTGGTGCCCATTGGCGCTTCGGCAGTGCCCAGGACCCTGGATCCCACGCTTAAGGAGGTCATCTACAATCCACGCTATGAAGAAATGTACACTCCGGTGAAAGGGCCCGATCATCCAGACATGACCATGCAACAGCGCGCACCGCGAAACACACTTGCCGGCTACGTGGAGAAGGCCCACATCAATGCCTTCGAGTTTGAGAACCAGCGTCGCACTTTCCACACCTACGGCTATGCACTGGATCCCAGCGTCGACGAGCAGGCCGATGGAAAATCGTATGTCGGGGATTTGCAATCAGCCTACGACGACAATGGGAAGACCGTCTTTGAGGCTCCCAAGCCAAAGAAGATGAGGAAGCAGGAGAAGAACGACAATCCGGAGGACATCGAAGGCTTCCTCGGACCCTGGGGTCGTTACGAAAACGAGGTGACGGTGGCCAAGCCCAACGAGCAGGAGCGGGCCGAGCTGGATGAGCTGCTTTCAAAGCGACACAAGCGCGGACGTATACCTGAGGATAAGCCTTTGGAGGAGAAATCAACACTACACAGTGAGTATGCCCCAAGTGTGCATCCGGTATACCTTTTACCATTTTATCATTATAGTCAAGGATCAGTACGACTACCAGGGCCGGTCATATCTTCATGCTCCACACGACCTTGGCGTGAATCTTCGTTCGAATGCGCCGCCGCCTAAGTGCTTCCTGCCCAAGGCGCACATTCACACCTGGTCGGGCCACAACAAGGGAATCTCCTCCATCCGCTGGTTTCCCAAGACCGCTCATCTGTTGCTTTCCGGCTCGATGGATTGCCGTGTGAAGCTGTGGGAGGTTTATGGAGAACGGCGCTGCATCCGAACCTTCTCGGGCCACCGGCAGGCCATCAAGGACATTGCATGGAACAACAAGGGCACCAACTTCCTATCTGCATCCTACGATCGGTACATAAAGCTGTGGGACGCCGAAACGGGCGACGTGGTGTCGCGGTTCACGACCCGAAAGATGCCATTCTGTGTGAAATTCCATCCGGATAACAGCAAGCAGCATTTGTTCGTGGCAGGAACCTCCGACAAGAAAATTATTTGCGTGAGTTTACCTCATAAATTTAACGAGCTACTTGCTTTAACGAAAGACTTTCATCTCATCCTCAGTGGGACACTCGGAGCGGAGACATTGTACAGGAATACGACCGGCACTTGGGGTCGGTTAGCACCATTACCTTTGTGGACGACAACCGACGCTTTGTGACCACCTCGGACGACAAGTCTATGCGCATCTGGGAATGGGACATTCCCGTGGACATGAAGTACATTGCCGACCCGACCATGCATTCCATGCCGGCTGTCACCCTGGCGCCGAATGGCAAATGGATGGCCTGCCAGTCCCTGGACAACAAGATAGTCATCTTCTCGGCCCTGAATCGCTTCAAGATGAACCGCAAGAAGACCTTCACCGGCCACATGGTCTCCGGCTATGCCTGCCAGCTGGACTTTTCGCCGGACATGAGCTACCTGGTGTCTGGAGATGGGGATGGAAAGTGCTACATCTGGGACTGGAAGACGACGAAAATGTACAAGAAGTGGCAGGCGCACGATGGCGTCTGCATCAGTGCGCTGTGGCATCCGCACGAAGCCAGCAAGGTAGTGACTGCCGGCTGGGATGGTCAGATAAAATATTGGGACTAAAGGGTCCGCAAAAATTATCCTAGATGTAAGTCCCACAATGCCTATGTAAATTGATTATATGTATATTAAATAGACCCACTAGGTTTCTTGACTTTATTTACGTTTATGATAAGAGTGCGCCTGCGCAGTGCCGAGCTAGGAAAACCGCCACCCACCCCCACCAGGCAACCAAAACATATGCGAGTGTTGGCCAAAATCGATATTTTCCAAAGGCGCACAAACATCGGAGCAGATAGAAATAAAATCCAAATTGGGGAAGTGAGTCTAGGAAGCGAGTTCTAGGATAGAGATCTGTGTCGGGAGATGAAGTAACGGCGGAGGGAGCTCATTGTATTGCCACATACTAGCCAGCCAGCGCCATGGCCAAGCCTCACTCCGATGCAGACGCCTCTGGCCTGGGCTATGCCTACCAGCTGCCGTCCGGCGGCCTCCTGCTGCGCCTCAAGTCCTCCCTATCCCAGTTCAGTGATCTGTTCAGCGACTTTAGCAGATATATCTCGCCTGCTTACCACCACGACCGTTGCGAGAGGTCCGTGCACATGCGGCTCTACTCGATGCACAAGCGGGAGTTTGTCATGGTCTTCCTGGGCTTCTTCACCTGCTTCGGCTTGGGCATTGTTATCGGGCTGACGGGTCCGCCCATTACCAGCACCTCGACACTCACAGCCCAGCAGATTCTGGCCAACACCTCGCTGGCCCACAGCGCCACCGTCCTGGCCACCGGACCGTTTGCCATGAAGTCGCCCCTGACCACCACCTACTCGCAGCAGCTGTGGCTGATAGCCAAATTGGTGACGGGCAACAACGACGGTGAGTTTGGGTATCTATTGTTGTGGGCCTTGACTAATTCATCCTCCGTCCTTGACCAGATGAGCGCTATGACAAGAGTTTCCAGGTCAGTGTTTCCATCGATGGAATCAACGAGCAGCACAAGCCGCAGAGCGTACTGGGCTCTGGCGTTGCCCACAATCGGACTCGGCACCTGCTTTGTGTGCGAAACGATTGCGAGGAGTTCACAGTGATGCACCTGGGATTCCTGGACTATGCGCACTACATCATCACCGTTCGATTCTTCGGGCTGGAGTCCTTCCACCAGAAGTACAACATACGCAGCATTACGTTCTATGTGAGTGACGGGAGCGCTTCTCTCCTAGCAGCTTTTATTCATCCATCTACTGTGTTTTAGTTTAAAACCTACAGCCCGGAGTTCACCCAGATTGAGATTTGGTTCAGGTGCATCTTCCTGCTCTTCACCTTCATTGTTATCGTAGGTTGAACGGAAGTATATATTTTAAAGATTATTAGAAATATCGATTTCATTGCAGTGCTGGTATGCCCACACTCTTCGCAAATATCCTGTCTACGATTGGTCCATCGAGCAGCGTTGGTTGTCCGTTCTGCTGCCCCTCCTCCTGCTCTACGACAGTGCGTGAGATGACTAACCCAAAGGAATTATAACCCTAACCATCTACGCTCTTGCAGACCCATTCTTCCCGCTGATATTCCTAATGAACTCGTGGCTGCCGGGAATGCTGGACGCCATTCTCCAGGCCACCTTCCTTTGTGCCCTGCTGATGTTCTGGCTGTGCATCTACCATGGCCTCCGCCAGAACGAACGCAGCTTCGTGCGCTTCTACCTGGTGAAGGTGATCGTCGTCCTGCCCATCTGGCTGTGTGCCATCGTCTTGGCCACCTGGGAGAAGTGCAACGAGCTGAGAGACCCCACATACAGCCACTTCGTGGACACGAAGAACTACAATGTGAGTAGGCCGACTATGATATGAATCTTTAACCATTTCTCTTCAATCTTTAACCCATCAGGGCTTTAAGATGTTCTTCTACATAGCCTGTTGCATGTATGTGCTATACTTGGTGCTTTTGCTCCTCCGCGCCTACACCGAACTCCGATCCATGCCCTATTTTGGTGAGTAACAGGCCAGAAAATATGATTCTCATTTCAAAGAAATACCCTTCCCCAGATATGCGCCTGAAGTTCCTCACGCTCCTCATGCTGTTCGTCTTGTCCATATCCATCACAGTAACCACGAGCCGGTTTGGCTTCGGCATCCTCGAGGACAACTTTGTGGCCTCCCTGAACACCACCTACCGCAGCTCTGCGCAGTTCATGTGCTTCTACGGGCTGCTCAACTTCTACCTGTATACTATGGCATATGTGTACTCTCCGGACGGCCGCTTCGCCCAGGCCGAACTGGCTGTCACCAAGGATAATCCAGCCATTTCCATGATCGATGACTCGGACGAGGATGTGGTGTACGGCTCCGATGAGGAGTCACGCCGCCCCCTCACTTCCGTCGGCGGCGGAGCCGGGAAGAACGATTATGACAGCGATTGATCGGGGGCCGAAGATGATCCATGGTCGGAGTGGATTTCAAAATGTTCCATTGCGCAAGAGCATGAGTGTTGTAGTGCTAACTAAGTGTACAAAAACTATTCTCTAACATTATGCATAAAATAAACACGAATTTCCGAAATTAAAGTGCGGCGGCGGCTTTACCATTATTTTACTAGATTTTTTATTAGATAATTAACACATTGCGCCAGATGATCTCAAAAGCAAAGTAAAACCCTCTAGATGGCCTCGTTGACACCCAGTTTCGTCTTGGTCAGAAGTCCTTCGTCGCCCATGTCGGCGTTGTAGCCGGGACGGTACTTCATGCCGGGAGCCTGTTGGAATTTGTCCAAAAAAATCAAAGAAACTAAGCTCTTCAACTATGTCATGTCTACTCACGTTGTACCAGACATCACGCCAAACCTTGGTGTCGTCGGCGTTACGCAGAAGCTCCGGAACGTCGAAGCGCGGAACATTGAAATAATTCATCAGGTCGGGCTTCTCGTGGCAGTACTTAATGCGGGCCTCGCACCACTCCGCCTCTAGGGGGAAGCGCCAGTCCAGCATCTTCTTGTTGTGGGGATCGGACTCGTGCTGGTTAAAGTCGATGCGCTCAATGTCCTCCACAACAACCTCGGTCTCGCCGCCGGCCGTCCAGTCGTAGATGAGGAGCTCGGCATGAGTGGCGATGTCCTTAAGGTACTGCTGCTTGTACAGCTGCTCCACATCGCGCAGATACGCATCGCTGAAGACCTTCGAGTTCGCCTCGTAGCTAATGTTGCGAGCTTTGATCTGCTTTTTGACGGCATCCACTGGCAGATCCAGATAGATCACCAGATGCGGCTTCAGAATCTCGCTGATGGTGTTCTCGCGCAACTCGTTGTAGACGGAGCGGGCTCCGCGTGACAGATAGCCCTGACGGAACATGGCCTCCATGAAGACAAAGTCCGAGTAAGGACTCCTCTCGAGCACCACTCCCTGACCGGTGCTGAAGATGTGTTGCAAGGCGTCGATGTACTGCGAGTAGCGCAGCATATACATGCGGATCTGGAACTGGGCGGCTAGGTCGTGGTTGGGATCCTGCAGGAAGTTCTTAACGTCGTAGCTGCGGCAGCTGGGCGGTAGCTGGGGATCCAGCTTGCGCATGTCATAGCCGTACGGGTTTACGTAGATCAGGTCCAGATCTACTGCAGGATAGTATTTCATATCCAGTTCCTCCGCCAGCTCCTCGGCGAACTTCGTCTTGCCGGCTGCAACCGGTCCCTCCACGCAGATCACCTTTGAGTTTTCGTCAAAGCGCTGCGAGGTTTTGTCAAACAACGAGTTGATAACGCTGTACTTCTTCGTTTTGTACGGATAGGGGGCGACCTTCGGGACACGGGGACCACCGCGCATCGTTTTTCCAGAGATGCTGCACCGCTGCTGGAAGGCGGCGGGCAGGGCGTTCGCCTGGGCCTGCAGCAGACTGGGCGACTGGGAGGCGCGGCTGACAAGCCGCACCAGTCCAACGCGGAATACGGCGGTCATGTTCTGTGGAAGGATAAATGGGATAGATTCGTTGGTACCAATAACAATAATAAAGTACGGCCACCGTGTGTTACATCACAGTAGCTCCTTTAGATTATGAGGTCGTGGCTGGACTTTGATGGCAGCGGCAACAGTGATTTCACTTGGTTCTTCTTGCTCCGAGATCGGGCCGTTCGTGATTAAATAAAATTTTAAGTATTGTAGCCAATAGGCCATGTAAAACTCACTTTTCAGGCAAAAATCGAAAATCTACCCAAAAACAATTCGGGCTGAGCGAATGGTGTTGGAAAACGCCAGGAAACAGAGTTACCAGGAGTACATAGGCTCAATTTAAAAAGTTGTTTTGAATTTATTTTAAAAAGTCTAGGGACGCTTTTTATTTATAGTCAAGCCACAACAGAGAGTAGTAGCTTGTATACGTCTATTATTTATTTTCTATTTCCACCAATTTCTAATATTACCAGAACTGGCGTTGACCTGACAACTCTGACGCAACCTTCCTGCACATTTGGATCTCCACAACGTTCGCTACGATGAACTAACCAAATAATAAATCAAAATTAAACGCAACTGGCTCCAGAAATAGAAGAAACGTACACAGCCTTGTGGACTAAAGAAACAGGTAAGTCCTGGGTGCAGGACGATCCCATGAACGGATTTGTACCATCCTAAAGTTACGCAACTACATAAGAACTAATGAAATTTCCTCGTGACACAGATTTCTAGTGAAGCAATCCTTAGAAGAAATAAAAATACAAATATGGGAAACTCAGCTATTACCAGGGTCCAGATGGAGGCTTCCAAGAGTATTCCAGTGGATCATGCCAAGTTGAGGAGCGCGGGAGGCAGTCCCCCGCCAGAGTGCCCCATGCACCAAAAGGGTGCAGGCGCTGGAGAGAAGCCCCCACATCCCAAGATCCAGGCCTCCGAGTGCCCGGTGCAGCACGACAACAGTGACGTTAACCCATTGAACATGATGCCGCCAGCCAACCAGCAACCAGCGCCCGATCAGCCTTTTCCCCTGCCCACCGACCGCCAAACTTCAACAATCCCGAAGGTGACCGAAGATGGTAGTGTCCAGTTCTGGCAGTATCCCAGCCAACAGATGTTTTGGAACGCCATGTTACGCAAGGGATGGCGCTGGAAGACGGAGGACGTCTCCCAGAAGGACATGGGCGACATCATCCGCATCCACAACGCCAATAATGAGCAGGCCTGGCAGGAGGTCCTTAAGTGGGAGGCGCTGCACGCGAAGGAGTGTGGAAATCCACGCTTGAAGAGCTTTGGCGGCAAGGCCAAGGATTTCAGTCCCCGCGCCCGTTTCCGCAGCTGGCTCGGGTTAGTACTTTGGTATATACGAGTTGATTCAAAATTTTAATTGTTATTCTCTTTAGATACGAACTGCCTTTTGATAGGCACGACTGGATCGTAGACCGCTGTGGTAAGGATGTGCGCTATGTTATTGACTACTATGATGGTGGGCTGGTGGACAAGGACTATCGCTTCGCTCTGCTCGACGTGCGCCCGGCTATGGACTCTGTTGGCAATGTGTGGGACCGAATGCGCGTTGCCTACATGCGCTGGAAGTACGAGGTGTTCGAAAAGCTTGGCGGTCGCGACGACGGTGGCAAGGTGACCGCGGGCAGCGATTAGTCTGAGAAAGAATATTGGTATATCTGTACAAAATCGGCTTAAGTTATTAGATGCTACTGGAGTTGTAGTTCAATGCGTTTAACCGGGGACAACTAGCGGATGCAGGAATCCTCGTTGTCCCTTCACGTATCCAAAATAAAATTTTAATTCTAACTTCTGAACAAGCAATACTTATTTTTTAACTTTAAGCACTAAATTATACGCATTTTATCCACTATAGGCAAAGATATAGCCATCGCTGTGGGGCCTCCATCCATTTTCCCCATTTTTGAAGGGGATTCTCCAGGAAATTTGACAAAAAATCTAAACAATATTTTGTTTCTAGATTTTGATGCAAATTGAAAGGAAATCGGTCCACAAATCGTTTAAGGTATTCCGCTCAAGAATCGGATGACTATTGGCAAAGATATAGCCATCGCTGTGGGCCATATTGTGCCTCCATCCATTTTCCCCACTCTTGAAGGGGATCCTCCAGGAAATTTGACAAAAAATCTAAAAAATATTTTGTTTCTAGATTTTGATGCAGATTGAAAGGAAATCGATCCCCGAATCGTTTAAGGTATTCCGCTCAAGAATCGGATGACCATTGGCAAAGATATAGCCATCGCTGTGGGCCATATTGTGCCTCCATGCATTTTCCCCACTTTTGAAGGGGATCCTCCAGGAAATTTGACAAAAAATCTAAAAAATATTTTGTTTCTAGATTTTGATGCAGATCGAAAGGAAATCGGTCCACAAATCGTTTAAGGTATTCCGCTCAAGAATCGGATGACTATTGGCAAAGATATAGCCATCGCTGTGGGCCATATTGTGCCTCCATCCATACTCTCCATTTTTGAAGGGGATCCTCCAGGAAATTTGACAAAAAATCTAAAAAATATTTTGTTTCTAGATTTTGATGCAGATCGAAAGGAAATCGGTCCACAAATCGTTTAAGGTATTCCGCTCAAGAATCGGATGACTATTGGCAAAGATATAGCCATCGCTGTGGGCCATATTGCGCCTCCATCCATTTTCCCCACTCTTGAAGGGGATCCAGGAAATTTGACAAAAAATCTAAAAAATATTTTGTTTCTAGATTTTGATGCAGATCGAAAGGAAATCGGTCCACAAATCGTTTAAGGTATTCCGCTCAAGAATCGGATGACTATTGGCAAAGATATAGCCATCGCTGTGGGCCATATTGTGCCTCCATCCATTTTCCCCACTCTTGAAGGGGATCCTCCAGGAAATTTGACAAAAAATCTAAAAAATATTTTGTTTCTAGATTTTGATGCCAATTGAAAGGAAATCGATCCCCTAATCGTTTAAGGTATTCCGCTTAAGAATCGGATGACTATTGGCAAAGATATAGCCATCGCTGTGAGCCATATTGCGCCTCCATCCATTTTCCCCACTCTTGCAGGGGATCCTCCAGGAAATTTGACAAAAAATCTAAAAAATATTTTGTTTCTAGATTTTGATGCAGATCGAAAGGAAATCGGTCCACAAATCGTTTAAGGTATTCCGCTCAAGAATCGGATGACTATTGGCAAAGATATAGCCATCGCTGTGGGCCATATTGTGCCTCCATCCGTTTTCCCCACTCTTGCAGGGGATCCAGGAAATTTGACAAAAAATCTAAAAAATATTTTGTTTCTAGATTTTGATGCAGATCGAAAGGAAATCGGTCCACAAATCGTTTAAGGTATTCCGCTCAAGAATCGGATGACTATTGGCAAAGATATAGCCATCGCTGTGGGCCATATTGTGCCTCCATCCATTTTCCCCACTCTTGCAGGGGATCCTCCAGGAAATTTGACAAAAAATCTAAAAAATATTTTGTTTCTAGATTTTGATGCAAATTGAAAGGAAATCGGTCCACAAATCGTTTAAGGTATTCCGCTCAAGAATCGGATGACTATTGGCAAAGATATAGCCATCGCTGTGGGCCATATTGTGCCTCCATCCATTTTCCCCACTCTTGAAGGGGATCCTCCAGGAAATTTGACAAAAAATCTAAAAAATATTTTGTTTCTAGATTTTGATGCAAATTGAAAGGAAATCGATCCCCTAATCGTTTAAGGTATTCCGCTCAAGAATCGGATGACTATTGGCAAAGATATAGCCATCGCTGTGAGCCATATTGCGCCTCCATCCATTTTCCCCACTCTTGCAGGGGATCCTCCAGGAAATTTGACCAAAAATCTAAAAAATATTTTGTTTCTAGATTTTGATGCAAATTGAAAGGAAATCGGTCCACAAATCGTTTAAGGTATTCCGCTCAAGAATCGGATGACTATTGGCAAAGATATAGCCATCGCTGTGAGCCATATTGCGCCTCCATCCATTTTCCCCACTCTTGCAGGGGATCCTCCAGGAAATTTGACAAAAAATCTAAAAAATATTTTGTTTCTAGATTTTGATGCAGATCGAAAGGAAATCGGTCCACAAATCGTTTAAGGTATTCCGCTCAAGAATCGGATGACTATTGGCAAAGCTATAGCCATCGCCGGACCATATAAGACGTTCCTGAATACTTCCTCTCTTTCCAATGGAGTGCATAAAAAAAATTTACAAAAAATATAATTAAAAAATTGATCAGAGATGTTAATGCAGATTTGTGGTATCATTAAGTATATTCCTTTTCCAGATCATTAAGGATATTCCCTTCAAGGATAGGGTGGAAATGGCAGATATACAGACATCGCCGTGGGCCATATAAGGCGTTTCTCAATATTTCTATCTTGGAACAGTAGTCATGTACATTCTAATGTCAAATATAAAAATATAGCTGCTAAAATTTATCAATATATAATATATAATAATAAAGAAACGTTTTCGTTTATGTTTGGTCCTTCTTACATTCGATGCGGGTGCTTTCGTCACCTACGTGGACGGCATTAGGTCATTCGATATTTTTTCAGCAGCCCTATTATTTTTTTGTATTATTCCATGATTACGGAATTTGCGATCCACTACTGCTCGACTACCTCGATCGATCCAATTTATTACTAAATGCTAGCTGCCAGAATGAGGTTCGTGCAATATTTGCGCAAAGGTGACTTGTCCAAGCGCCTGGGATTCCTCGCCGAGGACCAAAAGTCCTTGGTGGAGCTGGCCGGGTTGACTGGAGTGCCCAATGACCTTAAGACCCTCATCGCCCAGAACCCCAACCTGGAGGAGCTGGCTCAAAAGGCAGAAAAACAACCTCGACTAGAGATTACCGATGACGTCACACTGCTGCCCCCCCTAACAGATCCCGGAAAGATAATCTGCATTGGTGAGAGCATGACCATTAGAGGTGATAATTTCTGATATTAATGTGTTGGTATTTATTCAAAGGCTTGAACTACCAAGACCATTGCGATGAGCAAAACAAACCGGCTCCGAAGGAGCCAATGTTCTTCAGCAAGTTCAACAACGCGTTGGCTGGCCCCCAAGACAACGTCATTGCCCACTTAGCTAGCACCGTGAGTGGCAGAGGGTCCAGATAAGAAGATATGTTTGGACGTTTTGATAACACGAAATTTTCCACTCGAATCATTGCAGAAAATTGACTGGGAGGTCGAGCTGGTGGCTGTCATTGGCAAGGTCGCCCAACATGTGCCCAAGGAGAAGGCTATGGACCACATTTTCGGCTACACCGTGGCCCAGGACATATCCGCCCGCGACTGGCAGAAGGAGCGCAACGGCGGCCAGTTCCTCATTGGCAAGTCGATGGACACATTCCTGCCCTTGGGGCCAGCGGTGGTGCACAAGAGCCTGGTGCCGAATGTCTATGATTTGTCGTTGAAGACTTGGGTCAATGGAGTGCTGAAGCAAGACGGCAATACCGGCAACTTGATTTTCAAGCTGGACGATGTGATCCATAGATTGTCCCAAACTATAACCCTGCTGCCGGGCGACATTATTGTGACCGGAACGCCTAAAGGAGTGGGCATGCACCGCAGTCCGCCAGAGTTCCTCAAGCTCGGAGATGTTGTCGAGTCGGAGATCGTCGGACTAGGAAAGCTCCGCAACAACATCGTAGCCCCCTAAATGTTTGTTCGTTATTTGTTCTTAGTTGTTTGGTAAAAATATGAAACAATGGCATTTAATATTGATAACTATGACTGCATTACACTTTAAATGTCTTGGACTGCGTGGCAAAGTATTCGTCTCGCCGGTGGTAGGGCCGGTAGGGGTCGTTGATGTAGTGCTTGGGTCTACGCCAGAAACTTGTTACCATCTTGTCCAGCAGCCAGCTCTGGGTAGCGTTGGTAAAGACGTGCTGTTTCAGGCGTCGCCGCAGAGCCGCCGACTTCTTGAACAGCTTCTTCTGCCGTCCGGAATGGGTGCGGATCCAGGCACCCCACTCCAGTCGCTTGAACCGCTTGAGCACGGCCTTGACGGTCTTTCGTTTGCCTTTGACCAGAGAGAACTTGGTAACACTTCGTGTGCTGCCGGCTCCAGTGACGCCTTGGAGAGCAGGTATTTGCAGCAGGCTCACTGGGCTAGAGGCAGTTACTGAGGGAATCGGCAAAAGGTTCGCCCTGGCCAGGGTGACCAAGCTAGCACGTTGTGTGCTCTGGAGCAGTGGAACCACTGCGGCCGCCGGCGTCTGCCGGCAAATGTTTCGCAGAGCTGGAAAACGAACGAATTTTTAAAAGGGGAAATAACCAAGGTCTGCCAACTTACCGCCTGCCACAAAGGTTCGCAGCATGATCTTTGGTTAATACAATTAACTCGAAATAATCCAAAAATTCGGCTAGTTCTTCTTCTTATCAAATCGCGTAACAGCAGTCGATCAGCTGATTGCATGGAAAACAATACCATTCACAGCGGGAAGCCTACAAGCACCGGCTGTTGTCGTGTCACGAAGAAATAAAAACATAAAATATTATGAATTATTTCATAAATATTTAGTTGTTTTAAAGGAATATTTCGATTTTGGATGAAGTCTTTGAATTTCTGTTACTTTCAAGTCGAATTCAATCCTGTCCCAAACGTATACATTTTCCGTAATGTCGTTTCAATTGTGCTTAGTATCTACGTTCCAAACACTTTCCCCTTCAAGACTTTTAAACTAAATTGAATTGTCAAATTCCAGTAGCAGTACCGCAACAAACAGATCCCAAAGAAGACCTGCATGAACCTTAAAAAGGACGTGGCGGCATTTGGAGAAAGACCTAAGGCCTTAGACCTGTGCGTGAGTGTGTGGGATGGAAGAGAAGAGGAAGCAGCAGCATTCACACGCCAGCGCTGACGCAGTCTAGCCAGCTTCGAACGAATCGGTCGAAATTTAACTTCCTTCCGGGAATTCTTCAATTCACGGGAGCAGCATCAGAAGCAGAAGCAGGAGCAGGAGAGCAGAGCGTGACCCACCCACCCACTCAACCATGTATCGACTGGCGGTGCGAGATCAGTGCAAGTGCGCCCTGCAGGTAAGTGCTTTTATTTCGGTGTGATAACGTGAAAATCGATCGTCACGCTGCCCCCTCGCGCCCACCACCCGGCGGCTGGCGAAAATACAAGAGGCGCTGGTTATGTCATATCCCAAGCCCAGGAATTGGCAAAAAAACTCCAAAGTCGCAGATGCCACGGCGGTGGGAAGCCTGTGGGTGCTGGGGGGGTGGCCAAATGCTTACCAAATCACCGAAAATAGACGCAGTCTCATGTGATTTCACCCATTTCACAGCGTACGCTGCAGCAGACCACGACAAGTAGCAGCAGGCAGTTTAGCCAGAGCCAGAGCCAGAATAACAGCAGGAGGAACCGGGAGCAGGGCAACCAGCAGCAAGGACGACAAGGATATGGCTACCAGAGCCTTCCGCCGCCGCCAAACATGCGCGAAGCTGGCTTCGGCAAAGTCGTGCTCTTCGTTTCCCCGTTGGCGGCCGTGGGCGGTGTCATCACCTATGCCAAGTAAACGCTCAGATCCCGCTCCCATCAAGTGCAAAGTAAAGCTTGAAATAATCTTCTTCCAGGTACGACGACGACTTCCGCAAACTGGTGGAAAACAAGGTGCCTGGAGCAGGTACGGTCATCAAGGTGGCGCTGCAGGAAGAGCCACCGTTCCAGGGCATCAAGAAGAGTGTCAACGAGCAGGTTGACAAGGTCAAGGCCGGCTTTGACACTGTAACCTCATCCGTCGACTCTGTGACATCCAAGGTGACTGGTCTCTTCGGCGGCGGAAGCGAAGAAAAGGCGAAGGTGCCAAAGGTGGAGCCAGCGAAGGTGGAGAAGGCTGAAAAGAAACCCTTGACGGTCTCGCCGCCAGTAAAGGTCGAGTCCAAGCAGATTGAAAAGCCTCCCGTCAAGCCTGTTGCGCAGGTGAAGCCTAAGGAGGAGCAGCTGCCTCGCGAGGTTGTCGAGCTGGAGAAGACCATTGAGCTGTCCGCTCAGCTGGCCGTCAAGGAGTACAACCACGCCATCAGTGTCCTCAAGAGGTAGGTTGGCAGTAGAGTCTCCTCTTCTCAATTAATTGATGAAATTTCTAGCTTCAACGAGGATGTGCGCAAAGTGGTGGACAGGGCGGTTGAAAAAGGCGAGAATGCGGTATGGACCACGTTGAGGAATCGCGCCGGAGCCCGTGACACAGCAGTGGCCACGGCTGAGAGAGCGGCGCGGGAGGCCCAAGAGAAAATTGGTAATTATACATCTTCAAGTGGTTCAATCTTTTACGAATAGTTGTTATTCCCATTCCTATTTTTTAGTTGCATGCGAGATCGCCTTGAGTGCCGCGGCCACGGCGCAGAATGCCAAGAAAGTTGAGGTGGTGCGCGACAAGATTAAGAAGCTTGTGGACCACATAGCCACCGTGAAGGATGAACTTTATCGACACAAGGACACCGCCAGCGTATCCGACAAGTACTGGCTCAACGTGGAGAAGGCGCGCAACTACTTTATTGACGAGATCGAGTCCATCTTCCCGGGACTGAGTCTGGCCGATCGGACTCTCAACTTGTCCAAGGAGGACCTCGATCTTTTCATCTTGCACGCCTACACCCACGTTCTCGCCTACCAAAAGGAGCTGCAGCGCCTGCAAACTGACGGCGAACTGCGCCTGAAGCGGGCCATTGACTCTCTGCGTGGCGACAGTGATTCGGAGGCATTGCGCGCCCAGCTGGAATACCATCTGGAGGCGGAGCGACGCAAGCTGGCGGTGGAGAACCAGAAGAAGATTTTCCACATCCATGCTGAGTCCGACAAGGTGCTACGCCAGCAGCTCAAGAAGCAGGCCGAGGCCCATGCCGATCACATCAAGGATATCGTGGCTCAGCGCGAGACCGATCTCACGCGCAGCTTCAAGCGTGAGCTAGAGGACAAGTTGGCCACCGAGAAGGCCAACTACAAGCTTCAGCTGGCCGCTATGCTGGGCAAGCTGCGAGGCATGGATGCGGCTCTCCAAGGTAAGTAGGCTAGTAGAGTTACTTCCGGTATCTGAATAGAACTTTATGCGCTTCTTTGAATCCTTGAAAACACGCTGCCCATTTAGAGATTGAGAAAGAGTTCCAAGGTATATTCGCTAGACACCATACTCCTACCATACCATAAACTACTCTTATTTTAAAATATAATTAATAAGACTTTACTTCTCGCAGAGCGTGCGGATTCGGAACGCACTGCCAACCAAGCTCAGGCTCTGTGGGCCGCCTGCCAAGCCCTGTGGGCCTCCGTGCGCACTGCCACTCCCGGAGTTCACTATAAGGAAAAGCTGCGTCCCCTGAAGAACGAGATCAATGCTATTGCCAAGGTGTCCAGTAAGTTTGCAACTCTCGATTTTTGATCTTTTGTAATGAAAATCTACCTTTCGTCCAGAGGGTGACGATCTGGTGGAAGCTGTGCTGCAGAGCATGCCACAAGAGGCTCGGGAGCGCGGTGTTTATCCCGAGGATGCCTTGCGGGAACGTTTCTTGAACGTGGAGCGTGTGGCACGCCGGTTGGCGCTGGTTCCGGAGGATGGAGCCGCCCTACCAATCTACTTACTGTCCTATCTCCAGTCGTTGTTCATCTTGCGACCCGATAATCCCATTTCCAAGGACGAACTCGAAAACAAGCCTTTCGACTACAGCAAGTTGGACACCTACGACATCCTGAACAGGGCCAGGTGACATTAGTTTGGTTTTGAAACAAAATATGAGTCTAGCAATGATTTACGTTCCCAGGTACCATGTGGATCGCAGCGATTTCCTGCAGGCACTTAAGTACTTGAACCTGCTCCAGGGTGCGCCGCGCCAGATAGCCGGCGAGTGGATGAAAGAGGCACGCCTCATGCTGGAGACGCAGCAGGCGGCTAACACCCTAATGGCCCATGCTGCCGCCAGCGGCCTTCTGTATTTGTAGACTACGTCCCCCACCCTTTCTCCTTCAAGGATAGAAAGTATACACACACAGACACACCGTATGATTTGTTATTAGTCCAGGAGAAGTCGGATCACAGCCCGCGAACGACAGCGAACCCGCAATATGTAATTTGTCCTACGAGAGATCATAAATATTACATATATTTGTAACATTTTGTTTAGCTTCAATTATACAAATTATATATATAGAAACGCCATTAAGTAAAGCCACAACCAAGACCTGGAATGGCGATTTCGAGTGCGATAATTGGATCCTAAATTTTCGATTGTAAAAATGTATACTAGATTAAACTATGGAACACAGTTAGATAATTGAATTTGAAACCTGGAACGCTTACGTTTGTGGATTATTTTTACGCATTTCATTTTAAGATTTCCTTTCCACAAGAATTTAATTAAATAATTCTATATGCAAGGGCGAAACCGCATTAGGGAAGGAGGCAAAAACCAGAAACAAGGGTCAGTAGCTGAAAAATGTCCCAAAAACACAAGTTTATTTGAAAGTTCTTTAAATCTATGAAATTTTTAAAAATATGCTTTTTCAAAATGTGAAGAGACCCGCTAAACAAGTGTTGGAAAATACTCTTTATCCTGGTTTAGAACCTTGGCAATTTGTTTTTCTTCTTTGATAAGAAAGGAATTTCGATTTCTCCGCGAGAAAAATGAATAAAATTATGCGTTAATCAAAATTTTCCAAATTTTTCGTCTTTTTTTAATATTTGAAAGGTATTGAAAAACAATTTTAAAGATAAAGTTTGAAAAAAATGTATCCTGTTTCACAACCAGGGAAATTTCACTCAAATTGGGAAATAAAAAAAAATGAAACAGCTGATTGAGCTCATCAGCTGATTTGCGTGGTCCTATTGAAATTTTCGGTTCGGCTCCGTGGAAGAAATAAACGCAAATTCTCTGTGCCCCCACAATTTCGCACACTTAACGAATTTCTGCACCGCAACTGAGTTGACCGTTCCCTCATTAGCAAGATGTCGATGCTGGCCAGAACCGTTGGACGCACCCTCATGCAGGTAACTGTCGGCGTTCCGATTCCGTAGGTCTTACATAAACACTTTGGGCCAGCGCGACGCTGTGCGAATATTGAATCGGAGCGGTTCTGCGTTTGAGGTTATAATCCTAGTTGGTAATCCCATCTATATCCTTCTTTCAGGCTGCTGCTGCAAGGAGTGCCCAATCCACCACCAGCGTACGCGTAAGTTTCGTCGATGTTCTCTCGACTTCAAAAATCTGAAATGAGAATTCATTTACCTTTCAGAAGGAACATTCGCATGGTGCTGCCAACAGGACCACCTGCACACTGATTCCCGGAGATGGTGTAGGTCCGGAGCTGGTCTACTCCCTGCAGGAGGTTTTCAAGGTGGATTAATGTGCTTAGGAGAGTCCTTCAGTTAGTAAACATCGTAAATATTTTGTTTGCAGGCAGCTAGCGTGCCTGTGGATTTCGAGTGCTATTTTCTTTCTGAGATCAATCCCGTGCTGAGCGCGAAGCTGGAGGATGTTGTTGCCTCCATTCAGAAGAACAAAGTCTGCATTAAGGTGAGGAACTTACAACCCACACGGGGAAAACTATTTAGTAATGACTGTTTTTCCAGGGCATTCTGGCCACTCCCGACTACAGCAATGTGGGCGACCTGCAGACCTTGAACATGAAGCTGCGCAACGACCTGGACCTCTACGCCAACGTTGTCCATGTGCGCAGTTTGCCCGGCGTCAAGACCCGTCACTCCAACATCGACACCGTCGTGATCCGCGAACAAACCGAGGGCGAGTACTCTGCTCTGGAGCACGAGTCGGTCCCTGGGATTGTTGAGTGCTTGAAGATCGTCACTGCCAAGAAGTCCATGCGCATTGCCAAGTTCGCCTTCGATTACGCCACGAAAAATCAGCGCAAGAAGGTCACCGCCGTGCACAAGGCCAACATCATGAAGCTCGGTGACGGTCTCTTCTTGCGGTCCTGCGAGCAGGTCTCAAAGCTCTATCCCCGCATCCAGTTCGAGAAGATGATCGTGGACAACACCACCATGCAAATGGTGTCCAACCCCAATCAGTTTGACGTTATGGTGACCCCCAACCTGTACGGTGCCATCGTTGACAACCTGGCTTCCGGTCTTGTGGGTGGTGCTGGAGTCGTAGCTGGTGCTTCGTACTCATCGGAGACGGTGGTCTTTGAACCGGTAAGATAAGGCTAACAGACGCAGCTAAAAACCCGAGATTAATGTGCCCTCTTCCCGTATTTTTCAGGGTGCACGTCACACCTTTGCCGGAGCCGTGGGCAAGAACCTGGCGAATCCCACAGCCATGCTGCTGTGCGGTGTCAAGCTGTTGCGCCACATCAACTTGCCCACCTACGGCGAGGTCATCCAGAACGCCATCAACAAGGTGCTGGTCGACGGCAAGATTCGCACCAAGGATCTGGGCGGACAGTCCACCACGCAGGACTTCACTCGCGCCGTCATCCTCAACATGTCCTAGATCAGCAATATTGACTCTCGACCACCACCTAGACCACTAGACAGTTCCATTGTTGTTGCCGCAGCCCAAAATTGATTTGTCTTAAAGGAAAAACGCCACAGGATTTTCTTTCTACCCCATTTTAAGTTGCCTTCCCGAATGCATTTTGTTTGAGTATTATTTCTGGCGAATATCTATGTTTAGTCCAATTATACCGCCCAGACCCGAATTCTTAGTTTTACCAATTGGCAGTACCCCGAGTTTTGTAATTATTTACGTATTATTTTTTCCTTCCCACTTATTATTTTTCCATGAACTTTTCGAAACCAAATGGTCCTCTTAGGCGCAATCGCAAAAAACCTCAGAAACTACAAGAAATGAGCAAACTTTGATTAAAAATGATATTGCTAAACCAATATAAAGATAGCGAACGACGGCCGCACTGGAGCCGTGTGGCGATAACACGAAGCACTCAACTCTAAATTAATTATTATTTAAAAAGCCAATTGTCAGTTTGAGCTGTCTAAATTTTAAGTAATACAAACAAAAGAAAAGAAAAAAGAAAGCCCGAGAAGCATTTTTGTCTGCCTTTTTATTTGTAATGTCGCAGCGTCAACCCGCTTGGCAGAAAATGGCCAGCCACTCGCATCATGTCCAGCATTTCCTCAGGCAAACAAACTCGTGGGGGGACCTCTTCCACTTGCCGGGACGGAATTGCCGGTCGTATGCCTACTTAAGTCCTCGGTAAGTTGATGGTTCATTTTCCAGTTTTTTCTGAAATCCTTAGAAAGGACTTTGTGACCAGCAATCGTGTGGCGTGTTCTGAGGAAGATCAGAAGATGAGGGGCTCGCCCCATCATAGAATATTGGCACAAAACAATCTTCTGATCCATCAGGGGTAAGTTGGAATTCCGGATATACATATGATCTTGATCTTTCTGGATGTCCTTTAAGAAGGTCTGAGAAGCCATCCTACTCCCGGAAGCGTCTCCAAGACTTGGCCACCCCCAAAAGAAAACTCTCTCCGTCTCAGAGGATTTCTCCAAGTAACTTTGGGGCGGTCTTAAGGAGGTCCGTTCGTAGTACCATAGTGGAAGCCAATACGAATAAAGTTGAGAGAAACATTCAGGATGGTTCCATCACCAAAAAACCTCTTAAAGTCAATAATCTTGAAAGTTCTTCGAAGAAGTCATCACCTCAAGATCTCGATGACCTTTTTGGAGAGCTTGATTCCCGCTCCTCGAACACATACATTGTGGCATCCGACCGCCTTTTGGAGATGGCCAGAAGTAAGAAAATGGTAGAGCCAGTTCCCAGCGAGTCTTGGAAACTTAGTAGGGCAAAGCCGGGCAGCCACCGGCATCGGGATTTGGTCAATAAGCCGTCCTTTACCAAGAAGAGGCACGATTCGGATCAGATAAGCTGGTGTGCCCTTCGATATAAAGGTGAGGAAAATTTATTAGAAAGAGGTTTTGTTTACTTTTTTTTCCAGCCTCTTCCAGGACTTTCAAGTTGGCAGATCGCAGCCAAAATATCAAAAGCGATTGCCTGATAAGTCCCAAAAGTGAGATCCGGAGACCTACGCCTCAACGCCTCATCGAGCTGGCCAAGCCCAAACTGAGAAAGGACAAGTGGACTAGAACCTCCCCTTACCAAGTGCCTAGTCGGGCGCTCAACGCAAAGATCACTCCTCGGCTGATAGAACTGGCGAGGCCAAGGCTTTGAGGGGACTAGAGGATCACTTCGACATCCCTAATGTTGGATTTTTCGAAAATGTGTGTTTTAAAGACAGAAAATTAAGCCTATTCTGACAACGAAAAGAGAAACTGGGCTGAGACTTCCAGATCCCTCTCGCTTTTCGTTGCCAAAATAGTTTTAATTATGTTTTATGTAAATTTTTAAGCCTTGCTACAATTAAAAGTAATAGGGAAAGATGACGACTCCTTCTCCATCCCAATTTCCCCACTTTTGCTCCTTCCGATGGCCATAGCTCTGTAAATTCGTATCCGATCAGGAAACAAATTACCATTTTGTAATCAGCAAACCCAGAAGCGACTTTCCTCATTCGAAATATTGCTTAAATATAGTTTTCTAATTTTTCGATTTTTTCCAAGGGGTACCCCCATCAAATTCATATAGTTTTCTAATTTTTCGATTTTTTCCAAGGGGTACCCCCATCAAATTGTGCGTTTTCCAAATTTCCCCACTTCTGCTCCTTCCGATGGCCATAGCTCTGTCAATTCGTATCCGATCAGGAAATAAAGTACCATTTTGTAATCAGCAAACCCAGAAGCGACTTTCCTCATTCGAAATATTGCTTAAATATAGTTTTCTAATTTTTCGATTTTTTCCAAGGGGTACCCCCATCAAATTCTGCGTTTTCCCAATTTCCCCACTTTTGCTCCTTCCGATGGCCATAGCTCTGTCAATTCGTATCCGATCAGGAAATAAAGTACCATTTTGTTATCAGCAAACCCAGAAGCGACTTTCCTTATTCAAAACATTGCTTAAATATAGTTTTCTAATTTTTCGAATTTTTCTAATGGGTACCCCTTATAAAATTGTGCGTTTTCCCAATTTCCCCACTTTTGCTCCTTCCGATGGCCATAGCTCTGTAAATTCGTATCCGATCAGGAAATAAAGTACCATTTTGTTATCAGCAAACCCAGAAGCGACTTTCCTTATTCAAAACATTGCTTAAATATAGTTTTTTAATTTTTCGATTTTTTCCAAGGGGTACCCCTTATAAAATTGTGCGTTTTCCCAATTTCCCCACTTTTGCTCCTTCCGATGGCCATAGCTCTGTAAATTCGTATCCGATCAGGAAATAAAGTACCATTTTGTAATCAGCAAACCCAGAAGCGACTTTCCTTATTCAAAACATTGCTTAAATATAGTTTTCTAATTTTTCGAATTTTATAAAATAAAATTGTGCGTTTTCCCAATTTCCCCACTTTTGCTCCTTCCGATGGCCATAGCTCTGTCAATTCGTATCCGATCAGGAAATAAAGTACCATTTTGTAATCAGCAAACCCAGAAGCGACTTTCCTTATTCAAAACATTGCTTAAATATAGTTTTCTAATTTTTCGAATTTTTCTAATGGGTACCCCTTATAAAATTGTGCGTTTTCCCAATTTCCCCACTTTTGCTCCTTCCGATGGCCACAGCTCTGTAAATTCGTATCCGATCAGGAAACAAATTACCATTTTGTAATCAGCAAACCCAGAAGCGAATTTCCTCATTCGAAATATTGCTTAAATATAGTTTTCTAATTTTTCGAATTTTTTCCTATGGGTACCCCTTATAAAATTGTGCGTTTTCCCAATTTCCCCACTTTTTCTCCTTCCGATGGCCATAGCTCTGTCGTTCGTATTCGATCAGGAAACAAATTACCATTTTGTAATCAGCAAACCCAGAAGCGACTTTCCTTATTCAAAACATTGCTTAAATATAGTTTTCTAATTTTTCGAATTTTTCTAATGGGTATCCCTTATAAAATTGTGCGTTTTCCCAATTTCCCCACTTTTTCTCCTTCCGATGGCCATAGCTCTGTCAATTCGTATCCGATCAGGAAATAAAGTACCATTTTGTTATCAGCAAACCCAGAAGCGACTTTCCTTATTCAAAACATTGCTTAAATATAGTTTTCTAATTTTTCGAATTTTTCTAATGGGTACCCCTTATAAAATTGTGCGTTTTCCCCAATTTCCCCACTTTTTCTCCTTCCGATGGCCATAGCTCTGTCAATTCGTATCCGATCAGGAAATAAAGTACCATTTTGTAATCAGCAAACCCAGAAGCGACTTTCCTTATTCAAAACATTGCTTAAATATCGTTTTCAAATTTTTCGAATTTTTTCCAAGGGTACCCCTTATAAAATTGTGCGTTTTCCCAATTTCCCCACTTATGCTCCTTCCGATGGCCATAGCTCTGTCAATTCGTATCCGATCAGGAAATAAAGTACCATTTTGTAATCAGCAAACCCAGAAGCGACTTTTCTCATTCGAAATATTGCTTAAATATAGTTTTCTAATTTTTCGATTTTTTTTCAAGGGGTACCCCCATCAAATTGTGCGTTTTCCCAATTTCCCCACTTTTGCTCCTTCCGATGGCCATAGCTCTGTCAATTCGAATCCGATCAGGAAACAAATTACCATTTTGTAATCAGCAAACCCAGAAGCGACTTTCCTTATTCAAAACATTGCTTAAATATAGTTTTCTAATTTTTCGATTTTTTCCAAGGGGTACCCATCAAATTCTGCGTTTTCCCAATTTCCCCACTTTTGCTCCTTCCGATGGCCATAGCTCTGTCAATTCGTATCCGATCAGGAAATAAAGTACCATTTTGTAATCAGCAAACCCAGAAGCGACTTTCGTTATTCAAAACATTGCTTAAATATAGTTTTCTAATTTTTCGAATTTTTCTAATGGGTACCCCTTATAAAATTGTGCGTTTTCCCAATTTCCCCACTTTTTCTCCTTCCGATGTCCATAGCTCTGTCAATTCGTATCCGATCAGGAAATAAAGTACCATTTTGTAATCAGCAAACCCAGAAGCGACTTTCCTTATTCAAAACATTGCTTAAATATAGTTTTCTAATTTTTCGATTTTTTCCAAGGGGTACCCCTTATAAAATTGTGCGTTTTCCCAATTTCCCCACTTTTGCTCCTTCCGATGGCCATAGCTCTGTCAATTCGTATCCGATCAGGAAATAAAGTACCATTTTGTAATCAGCAAACCCAGAAGCGACTTTCCTTATTCAAAACATTGCTTAAATATAGTTTTCTAATTTTTCGATTTTTTCCAAGGGGTACCCCCATCAAATTCTGCGTTTTCCCAATTTCCCCACTTTTGCTCCTTCCGATGGCCATAGCTCTGTCAATTCGTATCCGATCAGGAAATAAAGTACCATTTTGTAATCAGCAAACCCAGAAGCGACTTTCCTTATTCAAAACATTGCTTAAATATAGTTTTCTAATTTTTCGATTTTTTCCAAGGGGTACCCCCATCAAATTGTGCGTTTTCCCAATTTCCCCACTTTTGCTCCTTCCGATGGCCATAGCTCTGTCAATTCGTATCCGATCAGGAAATAAAGTACCATTTTGTAATCAGCAAACCCAGAAGCGACTTTTCTCATTCGAAATATTGCTTAAATATAGTTTTCTAATTTTTCGATTTCTTCCAAGGGGTACCCCCATCAAATTGTGCGTTTTCCCAATTTCCCCACTTTTTCTCCTTCCGATGGGCATAGCTCTGTCAATTCGAATCCGATCAGGAAACAAATTACCATTTTGTAATCAGCAAACCCAGAAGCGACTTTCCTTATTCAAAACATTGCCTAAATATAGTTTTCTAATTTTTCGATTTTTTCCAAGGGGTACCCACATCAAATTCTGCGTTTTCCCAATTCCCCACTTTTGCTCCTTCCGATGGCCATAGCTCTGTCAATTCGTATCCGATCAGGAAATAAAGTACCATTTTGTAATCAGCAAACCCAGAAGCGACTTTCCTTATTCAAAACATTGCCTAAATATAGTTTTCTAATTTTTCGATTTTTTCCAAGGGGTACCCACATCAAATTCTGCGTTTTCCCAATTCCCCCACTTTTGCTCCTTCCGATGGCCATAGCTCTGTCAATTCGTATCCGATCAGGAAATAAAGTACCATTTTGTAATCAGCAAACCCAGAAGCGACTTTTCTCATTCGAAATATTGCTTAAATATAGTTTTCTAATTTTTCGATTTTTTCCAAGGGGTACCCCCATCAAATTCTGCGTTTTCCCAATTTCCCCACTTTTGCTCCTTCCGATGGCCATAGCTCTGTCAATTCGTATCCGATCAGGAAATAAAGTACCATTTTGTAATCAGCAAACCCAGAAGCGACTTTTCTCATTCGAAATATTGCTTAAATATAGTTTTCTAATTTTTCGATTTTTTCCAAGGGGTACCCCCATCAAATTGTGCGTTTTCCCAATTTCCCCACTTTTTCTCCTTCCGATGTCCATAGCTCTGTCAATTCGTATCCGATCAGGAAATAAAGTACCATTTTGTTATCAGCAAACCCAGAAGCGACTTTCCTTATTCAAAACATTGCCTAAATATAGTTTTCTAATTTTTCGATTTTTTCCAAGGGGTACCCCCATCAAATTCTGCGTTTTCCCAATTTCCCCACTTTTGCTCCTTCCGATGGCCATAGCTCTGTCAATTCGTATCCGATCAGGAAATAAAGTACCATTTTGTAATCAGCAAACCCCGAAGCGACTTTCCTCATTCAAAACATTGTTTAAATATAGTTTAAAAATTTTTCGATTTTTTTCGATTTCCCCATAAAATTGTGCGTGTTCCCAATTTGCCCACTTTTTCCCCACAGTTAAAAACATTACTTTCATATTTTTAATACAAGAAGATGCAGTCGAAAGATGAAGTCGATCGCTCTCAAGAAAATAAGACGTTTTTACTAAAAATTTATTAAGAAACGTGAAACCAAACCACGGCCGAAAGAAAAACGCTAATCTTAAATAACCAAAATGCCAAAAAACCGTACGTGACTACGTGGACACGGACTGTAACCACATCTCCAGGATCCACCTCCACACTATCCGCCCTTGGGCTTGGCCAGCTCGATGAGGCGCGGCGAGGCCTTGGCCTTAAGGGCCGCCGGGGAGATGGCGAACGGATTCTCCCGGATGTGCGTGTTCTCGAACTCCTTGGGCTCCGCCAGCTCCTTGATACGATTAGTGGGCTTATACTTTAGAGCATTCGGGGCAATGCCGAAGGGATTCTCTTTGACGTCCGCCAGGCCCTGGTTGGCATCTCGTGTTGTGAGCGGCTCGGACATCTCCTTGATCCTGGCACTCGCTGTGGTTGAATTAACGCCATAAGCTACCCTAACTCATAAACTATCCTGAACGGGATACTTACGCTTGTATTTGAGGGCGTTCGGGGACACCTTCTCCGGCGATTCGTTGATGTGAACGTTCTCCCGTTGAACTGGCTGGGAAATTTCCTGCAGGCGCTTGGAGGCCTTGTAGTTCTTCATCTCGGGGGTGAGCTCCCAATTACGCTTCACCTCCTCGTGGAATGCCCTCGGGGTCGAGAGCTTCTTCAATCGGGCTCGATCGCTCATGCCCTTCTTGCGCTCCTGATGATTTGCAGGATTTGGGGTTATCATCATATAAGTGGAGTCCCAAAAAAACACTTACCGGTTTCGGTGGCGACGGCACTTTTTTTGGATTGGCCAACTTTTGAATATATTGGTCGTGCTTTGCCAATACCTTTTCCGACTTCTTCTTCTTCTTTTTACTGTTTATTTTAAATAAAAAATTAAGTAAATTAAATCATAAAATAAACGATAAACGTACGGCTTGGTCAGCGGCTGGATGTTGGCCAGCCGACTGTACAGGGACAAGTAGCTGTAGCGGAGCCACCGGTTGAGGATCGATTCGCCGATCTTGTCTCCGTTGTGGACAGCCGCCCGCCGCCGCTGGAGCAGCCGGCGGACAGGGGGCAGGGCGAGCTGCTCGGTCCGGGTGTGGGACTGGGCGTCGCAGGGGCGCACCATCTCTATCGTCTTGCTGAAGAGGCAGGCGCACTTGGGCACGAAGCGACAGGTGCGCCGGTTGGGAACCGCCATCTCCATCAGGCGGCGCCGCTTCACGAACATCCGCTCGTGGCGCCGGCTAAGCTTGTCCAGCTCCTTGCCAATGTCTCGCACAAAGCACTCGCCATCGTAGGGAATGGGGTCTGCGACGCGACAGCAGTCGGGACGCACTGCATCCTTTAGTTTCAGGCAGGTGGTAAGCTCGGGGCTCAGGTCGCACTTTAGTCTTTGGATGGTCATTCTAGAAATTTCCGAATTTTGTTCGCGTGTCTCTGGACCAATCTACTAATTTTTTATTTTTATCCTTTTTTTTTTGGGGTTTTTATACTTTTAACTTCATAAAACCATTGAGTATCTGTCCGAATGGAAACCTACGTTCGTGTGGGAACTGCCAGTTACATTTCAATACACCGAAGTCTCTGACAACACTAGAAAGGGCTACCCCGGACCGGAAGTGAAACAATGGGGTGTAAAGTTTTTATTTATTTTTTATTGACAGTATTCATAAAAATACTGAGAGTATGCTCCAAGTTCACATCATTACAAGTAATAGTTTTGTTTGGGGTTTGTATTCCTCTGTCTTTTTTGCAAGTTGTTCTTTAGTTTCTGTTTTCAGTGTGTTTGTATCTGCCATTATTGTATACCTGCTATTTTTGTTCAATCTCCTCACATATACACAAATCCTAGCTCTTGATTTAGCAATTTTTGATCCGTAACCTCGCTTTCTCAACTGGTTTGATTTTATACTTTTTTACAATGCTTTTCCCATACACTTGAGTTGGTTCGAAAGATCCTTTTTTGGTATTTTGGTAATGTTCTTAACTCGTTTTGGTTAACTTCTTGCAATTGGAATTCGGCCCTGTTGGCCTGCATTCATTGTCGGTTTTAGACAAACAAAATAACGTTTAAACGAAAGAGGTAAGCATAATTTTAATAATAATTTGTTATACACTCACATCGAACTTATGCAATACACTCATACATATACAAATATGTACTATAAATTTGAATTTAGCATTTACTAGGTAATTTCTTTTTTTATTTTTCATTTTGACAAAAATTTTGCTAATTTGAATTTACGTTATGGTTTATTCCCTTCTTTGTGTTTAATTGGTAGAAAATCCCACTTAGCTCTCCGGATGTGTCCACAAAGATATTCCACATCCGATCGATTTCATTATTTACAAAAAAGTTTACACCAAATTAAATAATGGATTTCCATCAAATTTTCTTCATTCAAATTTCGGTGTTTTTCTTTGGGTTTCTTTACATTTAAGCCAGTATTTAGTAAATTTTCCTTGCATATCATCATATCGTATACATTTTTCCTTACAAATATTTGTTCTGAATTTACCAAAATTACTTTTGCCAAAATTATTTTTTTTTTATTTTCTTTGAGTTTTTGATCCTTAAGTTTTTTTTTGACACGCTAAATATATAATATATGTATATGGATTACCAAAAGGTTTGCTGTTTCTTTTTTTTATATACACATACGATTTTTTGGTTGTCATAATTTACACAAAGTAAATTCATTCCCTAGATTTTTCAATTTTCTGAATTATTTTTTAAATTTTGACGCTCTTTATTCGGTTTTTAGATATGCCTCGAATCTGTTGTTGATTTCTTGTCTTCATTTTGATACTTTTTGTATGCCTTGTGGTTACATTTGTTTACCAGTGTTTGGTTATTTAATTTTTCCTTAAATCATCCTTTAGTTTGGTCCCTGAAGCTGTGTTGAGTTTAGATATACGATTCCTTTGGCTCGTCGGTAGTAGTTTCGGCCATTATTGATTTGGGTTCGGAATTGTCGAAAAGTGTTAAGAGGGTTCGAGCCGAAAAACAATTCCCGAAAGTCATGAGAGTCAACTTAAGAACTGAAGTAAAAAACCAAAAACGAAAAATTCAAAGTTTCAATTGCATTTCCTTCCTCTTGTTCTTGTTTTTATAACTATTATTATTGTTGTTGTTGGTTGCATCTGTTGAGTGCCAATTGGTATTGCAATCTTGCATGTGAAAATGGAGCAAATATTGGCCGTGTTAGAAGACCCAGGCTCCAGGCACCTATCAGGGCCAATATTTACTTTGGGCTATTGTTCAGTTTATAGATTAATTCTGTCGTCTGTCAATTATAACTATTGCATATAATGGTATTTAATATCTGTTGCAATCGTTAGAATGTGCTTAGTTTAATATTCATATTTTCCATCTTAAGTTCTGCGTTTTTTTTATCGGGAAGTTGGGGGTGTGTGAACAGAAAGCCTCCTGCGGTGATGATGTCAAAATAAAAACAAACAAAATTTAACTAAAATATTTTGTTTTATTAATAAACGTTTAATCCGTAAATATATTGTATATATCTTGTTGTTTTGCGTTTAAAACATAATAAGTAAATAATAAGAATAACGAAAATTATCAACTTAAACTAGTTATGTGTGTGTTTCTGTGTATATTTAATAACAATTATGCACGCTCTTCTAAACAAAACCTATGTTTTCGGTTGCCTTTGTTAACGGTTTACATTAATTTAAGGTTTAGAATATATGCGTTAAATGTACTTTTGTGTAAATCATATTAAGCGAAACTCCATTACTTTTTTAAATTACTTATCAAATTAACATACATATTTTGGATTTATATTTGAAAGCAGAACAAAATAAGTTTCACATGTTTTTCTGCAGATTAGGTCGTTTTCTTCACTTTCTGTTTAGTTTTTTTTTAAATCTCTGTTTCTGTTTCGGCCTTATGGCTAAAACACTTCTGTACTTATGGGCTATTGCTAATAATAATGCGAATTTTCTCATATGCTTATTGGCTTTTTGCTTTCGTTTTTTCGTCACTCAAAAAAATGTTACACTTTTTTGCTTTGAATTTTGCAGTAATTACTTAAATGCAAAAGAACTGCTATGTTTTGGATCTGTAGGTTTTAGTTTAGTTTACCAAAAAGTCTAAATTTATAAATTGTACTTACATCAGTTTGTTTGTTGTTGTAAAAATAATGGAAAATATTCTCAAAACTCTTGCCTGGCTAAGATTTAAGTTTCTCTGTTTTTGTTTTCGCCAATTGCTTACATCTATTGAAGTTCTTTGTTTATTGATTGATTGATTGATTAATTATGAATATTATTTTTCTAGGGCTATTGTTGTTGTGGTTGTAACTGTAACTGTGTGGAGTGGTTGTTGGTGTGTTTTTTAATATTTAATAATTGAAATAAAAATTGTTTGATATTATATTTTCTTTTTCAATTGATATATTTCTTTTTTTTGTTGCCTTGCAGTTCGATTTCTTTTTTCTTTATTCTGATTTCTGATTTCTGAACTATAATTTGTGGATCCTGGACTTTAGATTGATTCTATTGCTGGCTATAATCGACGACTCTCTATATACGTGGCTATTGTATCGGTTATGTGGCTATGAATACAAATCTATTTTGAAAAAACTGTCGTGTGTCTTGTATCTGTGTTCGCGGGGACTCTTGTTAAAGTTAATTGCTGTGGCTATTTCTATTTATTTGTGGCTATTTAAGTTCTGTAGTAAGATTAGTACTATTGTTTAATAAAATTGTGGTTGCTGCTGTTGTGGTTGCTGGTTGTTGTTGGTTGTATTTGTGGATATAGAAAAAAGAAAAGTACAATCGACCTTAGGCTGTTTGGTTTGTATCTGAGCTTCAAACTCTAATCGTTTGAATATTTTCAAGTATACATTTATTATGTTAGTTTTCTGTTATTATAAGTATTTATATATTATTTTTTTCAATTTTTAGTTCAATTATTTTTGGGCTATTGTTGGTTTTTGGTTGTTGTTGGTTTTTGTCGGTGCTGGTTGTCGCGTCTGGGCTATTGTTTCTTAGCAATTTTCGCTTTAGATCTTTGCTGATTCTGGAGGATGTTTCCTTCGCTCAAGTCTTGAACATACAGTGGCGAGCAAAATTGAGTGCATGTTCACGACTCAGACTTTCGTCACCCATAAATTCATATTCACACAACCAAATCCAAAAATATTTTTTGTTTTCTATTAATTATTTAATTCTTAATAAATTCTAAGCAAAAACAATGATGATAAAGATGAATTCGAGGAGACACAAATTAAAAACGAAAAAAACCCACATAAACTCAATTTTGCACGTTTCAAAGAGTTTTAATTTCCAAAATAATATTAATATTTTGTCCAAAGAAATTTATTTTATATGACTTCCTGTACGCGGCCAGGCATGTTATCTACCAAAATTTCTCTTATATCTTTAGGAAAGCGTATCCATTCAGCTACAACACGCTCCCAATGGTTGCCCCTGTTTGATGGACCTGTTTCGTACTGCCTGAGCCGTCTTTTCATGATTGACCAAAGATTTTCAATCGGATTAAGGTCGGGACTTGTTCCGGGGTTTCATTTAATTTCTAAGGTTCCCTTCCCAACCATTCCTTAACAATTTTCGAAGTGTACTTCGGATCCCCATCTTGTTGAAAACCCATTTCTTTTTCGGAATAAGCACATTTTTCAATAAAATTGGGAAGATTGGTCTGCAAGTTTTTTAGGTAGACGTCTTTTTAATACCTTCTATTAATTGTAGAGGGCCAACATGCCACCATGTGAAGCATCCCCAAACCATAATACCACCACCCCAATGTTTTACAGTTTCTTTTACATGGTGTCTTTGGATTCGATCTCCGGGTCTACGCCAGCAATATTGCTTTCTGTCAGACTGAAAAGGGTAAAATTTAGACTCGTCAGACCAGATAACACGTTCAATCGTCAACGGTCCAATTTTTGTGTGCCCTTGCAAATTTCAATCGCGCTGTAATATTTTTATCGGACAATGCAGGTTTGTTTTTTTTCACACTTACAATATATCCGATGTGTCGCAGCGTTTTTCTAGCAATCCATTCTCGAACATTCTTGATGATAGCCAAAGAAGCATCCTTTAGTGTTAGGAGCTTGTTCCTTCCCATTTCAGACATTTTTTATTGAAAAATGTGCTTATTCCGAAAAAGAAATGGGTTTTCAACAAGATGGGGATCCGAAGTACACTTCGAAAATTGTTAAGGAATGGTTGGGAAGGGAACCTTAGAAATTAAATGAAACCCCGGAACAAGTCCCGACCTCAATCCAATTGAAAATCTTTGGTCAATCATGAAAAGACGGCTCAGGCAGTACGAAACAGGTCCATCAAACAGGGGCAACCATTGGGAGCGTGTTGTAGCTGAATGGATACGCTTTCCTAAAGATATAAGAGAAATTTTGGTAGATAACATGCCTGGCCGCGTACAGGAAGTCATATAAAATAAATTTCTTTGGACAAAATATTAATATTATTTTGGAAATTAAAACTCTTTGAAACGTGCAAAATTGAGTTTATGTGGGTTTTTTTCGTTTTTAATTTGTGTCTCCTCGAATTCATCTTTATCATCATTGTTTTTGCTTAGAATTTATTAAGAATTAAATAATTAATAGAAAACAAAAAAAATTTTTGGATTTGGTTGTGTGAATATGAATTTATGGGTGAGGAAAGTCTGAGTCGTGAACATGCACTCAATTTTGCTCGCCACTGTAGGAGAAAAGTTTTGAGTTGCATTTTCTGGTTTGTGATGTTTTTTTTTTTAACAGAACTGAACTGAACTGAGTGAGAATGTGAAGAATTTGGCTTTAATTGGCTTTAATTTAGAGGCAGAAGCGTGCGCATAATAATTGGAAACCTAGGAGTAGTTAAGTTCTACGTAAAAAGAGTTATGTGCACTTAAAATGATTTTTGATTTTCGATTCATGCGATAGACCCGCATATATGTATATGAAAGTATATATGCGTGATTCGTCCTTCTTGGCATTGGCAAAGAAAGCTTGTAAATTATATTAATCCGTAATGTTAATATATTTGTTGTTGGTTGCTTGGTTTTGTTTGAAACAATTGCACTATAGTTCAAATTATTTTGCCCATTTAAGAAAGTAAAATAGAGGATAATAACCTATTCGATAATATAAAATGGAGGAGAATACCACTGCGTTAAATGAATGTTGTCTAATATTTACAAACCATAAATCGAGGCTAACAACGCGCTAAACGTACATATTTAATCGTTTAATAGTAGAATAATAATTATTTTAGTGGCTACATAATATTTGAAAGTAGAGTGATTGATTTATGTGAAGAAATTTGGATTTGCCTACGGTTAGATCATAATTAATGGTAATCATAGTAATCGTAATCGTTTATGCGCTAAACTAAACTCGAAAATAATCACTAATTACACGTATATGCACTTATATTCAGCAAATTTTGATTCGCATTGAACAAATTAGATTTTATACACAAGTGTGAGCAATTTCATTAAGCACGCTAGAAACTCTCTCGATCGCCTCCTCCCTCCGTTAAATCATTTTAAACAATTACATTATTAATATATCAATTTAAGCTTGTTGGTTTCTTGTTTTCATCGCGTTTTATACAAATATTAACTATTATGTTGTAGTAAACAAAGAATAAGTAATGTATGGGTAATCAATCTTGTTTCTCTCCGAAAAATAAAACACGTACCTGAGCGTTTTCGCGTGCCCACCGCGAACTGATATTGGCCATGTTGTGGCTTCAATTGGCCAGGTGGACACGCAAAAATTCTATACAATTCAACATTCTCAAGCTGTTACTCAATTACACTCGATTGGTTTTGTTTTTTGTTTTGTTTTTGTTTAGACCTACCACTAGGTTGACATTTTGACTTTCGACTTGGTTGCTGCAGTTTCTTGTTGTTGTTTGGTTAGGTTTTCACCTATGTATCCCTATATCTGGGAGATTTCCGATCTCTTATGTAAGAGGGCTGTTGTAGGGTGCCGGAGATCCAGGGTTTCAGGTCTTTCGCCTCTGAAAGGCCCTGCATCCCCTGGCTGTTTAGTCTGTTTTTCGTGTTTTTTTCCGTCAATATTTTAGTTGCCTTGGAATTTTTTTTAGCTAATCTTGCTTCGAAACAGTTTCTCGAATTTTTCTTTTTACAAATGATTTTTAGCTTTTATTTTAACATATTTTGCTTAATAACGTTTCATTCTCTTAAATTTGCTTATTTAAACCGTATAATTGCACTTTATCTTGTTTATTATTTTAGGTTTGATTTTGTTTACTTTTTTACATCGATATTTCATTTAGATTTTTTGGATTCCTTTTAAACGTTGCGAAACTTGAATCGTGATTTAGTTTTGTATAATTTTGCATTACAAAAGACCCTTTTTTATTATTATGTTTTCCGTTTTGCAAATCGCTTAATTTTGACTTGAACTGGATACCCTTTTTCGGTTTTTGAGTAAACATTATTCCAAAATATATACAACTATATATGTTCTGAACAGTATCATCGTTTTGTTATCTGTACTTCTAAATTTAATTTTTGTTTTTGTTTTTTTGTTTTATTTTTTAGTGATGTGTGCCGTAGCTTAAGAAATTCTTCTGGCCAAGTGCAGCTGAGGGGCCCTCGAGGATTTTGGTTTCGAGTTGGCCCCTTCTTGTGCTTGGTTTAGTTTGGTTTTGTGAACCGATCCGATCTGTCTACAATTTCTTTACATGTGTGTGTGAGTGTGGGTGTGTCTCGTTTATCCATTAATCTTTAATCAATTTAATCAATTCATTTCCCGTTTGAATGGATTTGTTTCTTGTCTTTTGCATATGCCTAGCCAACATTATTTCAGAAAATGCTCTTCAAAATTTTGGATTATTAATCACAGATAGTGTGTCTAATATATATGTATGTATATATAATAAATATGTATGTATACTTCAAATATAATTAAATTAGCAATAAATACTTTTTTGATTTATTTCCATCCATCCTTTGCTCCTTTGCTTTTTCCCCGATTATTCTTTATATAATAAACATTTTTTTCCTTTTAAATCCTTTTGCTTTGCAGAATATTTGATTTTGTTTTTATATCAAATGCATAAGTTAATGAATTAATTTTATATTTTAGCCTTAACGTTTAATTTTGCTTTCCATGTATTTTGAATTTTTGATACTAAACCACAACATTTACGCACATCAAATGTAATTTTGGGAGATTAGCCAATAAATAGTGTATTTTTGGTATCCACTTGCCGCGTGGAAATTATAATAATTTTGATAAATAGTGTTTAATAATGACCTCCTCCTACGTCTTGGCGGACATATCCGCTGAAATATCTTCAATTTTTTAGCTGTATTATAATTCACTAAATATTTTCACATATTACCAATTTTCCTTGTTTCTTTTTCGCATCTTTTTTAAATATATTGTATATCGTTTTTGTATGTTTCACTTTTGACACTTACTAGCTAGCACACAAAATATGTTTTAGGTACATTTATATATTTTTCATCTATTTTTCATTACGCAGACATTCAGTAGATGTGTGTGTTTTAACCATAGATAGAACCAAATACTTGGTGGACACGTCGAAAGAGGGCCTAAAGAGGGTGTAGAGTGTATAAGTACGTTAAATATATATGTTTTTAGTTGCTCAAAATGATCATGTGTTCTGGTTGAGGTATACGCGTAGTGATGAAGACACACACATACATAAATATATAGTACAAATATATATCCATATAGTATATAGTAATATAAAGTCTTTATATATTTATGCTTTAATTTCACTTTCTTGGTGGATAGGCGTCTGTACATGAAATGTGTGCTTTCTCACAATAATTTTTTTTACTTTTAAGCCAAAATCTATCAATTTTTCAATCTTAATTTCGATTTTAAAGCCTAAACATAGACAATATTAAATTTTTTTTTATATTTTTTGTATTTTTTTTAAACACCAAAACATTTGAATTTAGCTTAATATTTGAATATTATTGGAAGAGGGCTAGAAAAAAGGAGTGTGTGTTTAAGAGATTTGATTTTGTTTTTGAATTTGAATAAGGATATAATTGTATTTTGTATTCTCTGCGATTTGTTTGCGTTTCCTTTGGATTATTATTTTGTGTGCTCTTTCCTAACGTTCCGCGCTCGCTCGCTTTTCTTACTAATTTATTTAATTTGTAAATGTGAAGGCAGCTTTGTTTATTGATTTCCGTTTTTGTTTATATTTTTGTTTCATTTTCGTTTTTTAACTCTCAAACTTAAAAGCAAAATAAAGGTTGCATTTTTGTGGTTAATTTTGTCTCTTTTTCAATTTTTGATTTTCGATTTAACTTTTGAATTTTGCTATTTTTTGGTGGTTTGGTGTGTGTTTTTTTTTTTTATTGTAGATTTCTTGTATTATTATTGCTTATTGCTGGTTGTTGTTGTTGTTATTGATCGGATATTGCTGATGTTGTTGTTGTTTATGGTCTTTGTTGTATTGTTATTGTAGTTGTTGGCTTTACTCATTATTCTGTCTATGTCACAGGCGTCTGAGAGGCCGGAGTTCTTGGCCATTTTTGGGCTGGGCTGCGCACTGCGCCTTAGAAAGTCGTAGAAAAAATATGGAGAATGTATGGAGAACATAAGTACATCTAGATACGCTTATGGAATGTGAGAAAGCTCAAGGCCCGGGCCCAAGTACACGGCCGACCCTCGCAGACGCCGATTAAGTTGGCTGTTCGATTGACTGCTGCTGTTTGGACTGATTTGCTTGTTGGCTGTATTATTTTCTGATTTCTGTTTCGGCTATATGTATATATGGCAGGCCCTGCTGGGACTGCTGTTGGTTTTTTGTTCTTCAATTAAATTAAACGAAACAAAATGCAAAAATTGAAAACGGTTCTTGCTCAGTTTTGGTCTTAAGGTTTTAGTTTTGTTTTGCTTTTTGTTTTGTTTTTAGTTTCAGTATTTTGTTTTTGTTTTTAAGAAAGTTTGTACAAGAGAATGCCTATTTGTCGATTGTCAAAACGAAACAAGAATATATTGGCTATTCACCAGCCCCGATAGGCCTAGATCCTGGATAATCGAATATAATCGCTGCTGGTGAATACCCAAAACATTGCATACGCCGGGGGGCACACATAAATGTCTGTTTTTTGTTTTCTTTTTTTTAGTTGATTACACATTAACTAAGAGCTAGCGCACACTCGCCACTCGATCGGCTGGCCTGCATACACATAACTATATATATACTCTATATAGTGTACTATCAAAAGAAGTGGCTTAATTTGGTTTATCCTGCTATCCTTCTGCTATCCGGCATCCGGCTATCCTGACAGTCCCTCTCCGTTCCCTAGAAGCTGTAGTAGTGGGTGGCCAGCGGTGGCCAGGCGAACATCGGCTGATCCTATAACTGATCCTGCTCGGCCTTGATCTGGGCCAGTTTCTCGTGCAGAATAGAGGAGGGAGCATGGCCACCGCCCCCGCTTTCCGGTCTGCCCATTTCCGCTTCCGCTTCGCACTTGATGTGACTGTTGCTAACACCGCCCCCACCGCCATTGAGATCCATGAGTTTGTGGTGGCTCTGCTCGCTCTTCAGGCTGGAGACATCCGTTTCCGAATCCCGGGAGGTCATCCGGCTGCTTCTGCCATTACCGTTGGAGGTGGCCTGGCCATTTCCGTTTCCGGCGCCATTGCCATTGCCGTTTCCGGAAAAGGAGCTGGAGCCCTTGTTCTTATTGTGCGCCAGGTCGCTGTTGTTGTTGAGGTTTATGTGCTCCTCGTCGCTGCTTCCTCCACTGTCGGCGCTCAACCGCTCCCTCTTGATGTCCGGATAGCCGGTCGCTCCGCCCAGGGGACTCCCCGACCGCTTGACGCTCTCTCCGCTGGCGCTGGAACAGGTGGCAGCGTAGTCGTTGCTCCGGTGGTTGGTGAACGGCAACGGCGTCTTCTTCACCAGAAGCTGGTCCAGCAGGGCGTGGCCGTTGGTGCTCCCGTTGCCCACCACGGAACTCCCGTTGGCGGTCGCCGCCGCTCCGCTGGCCTGCAGGGACTTTCGGATGATGCCGTCGTACATGTTCTCCGTCATCTCCAGGGCGCTTTTCATCGGCCCGTTGTGCTGAGGATTCCGCATGGCCTCCGTTATTCGGTTGAAGTCCAGGCCGTAAGCACCAGTGGCGTTTGGCTGGGCCCAGAACATATTCGACTGAAAGGGAAGCTGCGGAGTGGCGCCCTCAAAGAGGGCTGGCAGCTTGAGGCCATTGGGCGTGCCAGCCGCAGCCGCTGCTGCCGCCGCCGCCGCTGCAGCTGCTGCCTGGGTGTTGTTCTTCAGGGCGTTGCTCAGCTTGGAGTTGCCCGGCTTCAGCTTGTCCAAGTGCAGCTTGTTGGCCGGTCCGGTCAGACCTACCAGGTCTGGCTGTGGCTTGGGCTCCCGCTTCCGTGGTCGCATCAGGTGCCGCTCCTTGACTTTGTACTCCAGCGTGGAGTGGGGCACCCCGTAGTAGCTGCCCGCTCGGTGCACGGACATCTCGCCGCGCTGTACCGCCTTCACCGCCTCCACCAGGCTGTCGCGGTCGTAATTCCGGTACTTGCCTCGCTTGGGTCGGGTGCCCTTGCCGGCCGCCAGGGCGGCTGCTTCCTGGGCGCTTAGCTGTTGTTGCTGGTGGTGGCTTAGGTGGTGGCCTCCGGCCGGGTGGTGGTGGTGTGCCTGGGAGAGCAGGTTCGGCGAGGCTCCGAACCGAGAGGTGTCCGTGCCGCCAATGATTTTGGCCACCGATATGCTCGGCTTCTTGTAGCCGCTCGTGGAGCTGCCGTTGTTCGAGCTGCAGTCTGAGGAGTTGCCGTTCCGCAGGGACTCCTGCTCCTGCACCCTGTTCTGCTCGATCTGTCGCTGGATGTTGCTGGCCATCATCTTCTGGATGCTCGACGAGGAGCTGGCGAGGCCATAGCCTCCGCCTCCCGCGGTTCCCTGGGCCACGGCCGCCGCCAGCATAGGCGAAGCTGAGTGGGGACTGCGGTTGCTGCCGTTGCGGTTGTTGTTGCTGATGTTGTTATTGCTGCCGATGCTGTTGTTGTTGTTGTTGTTCAGCGGCGAGAGACCCGGCCCGCTGACCTTGAAGGACGGAATCTTTAGAATGGGATCCTCGTTGGCATCGTTGGCGTCCAGCGAGGAGCTCGTCTCCGGCGTCTCTGATTTCGGCAGGCGGTGTCTGAAGGCGGCGGCAACATGTTGCTGCTGCTGTTGTTGCTGTAGCAACGATCCACTGCCATTGCTCTCCTGGTTGGCAGCCAGAAGATTCAGCAGGGCGTCGTTCATAATCGCTCCGGCTCCTCCGCTATTGGCCATTACCAGGTTCTTGATCACCTCGCCGACCGTCTGTGTCTCATCCAGCTTGGGCATGGCTCCGATCCCGGCGGCCAGGACCAGTGTGTGCAGCAGGACATTGGCGTCGATAGCCGGCATCGCTGGTATTCCGCCTCCAGCGCCTGCTGTCCCTCCCCCACCTGATGAGATACTGTTGTTACCTGGCAGTCGACCCATTTTGGGCGAAACCCGCGGGTCCTGATCGTCTCCCAGATCGCTGCCATTGTGCTCCGAAAACTTCCGCAGCTGTACAAAGTCTGGGGGATAGGCTTCCGCCGGCGTGGAGGCATTGCTGTCAACGTCCGCCTCGCCGTCGTCATTTGAATCCCCCGCGTCCTGGTCTTCTGCCCCAAGATCCGGATCGGATTGGTCTAGATCCTGTTGCATTTTGAAGAGACGTTCGACAACGAGAGAGCGCGGCACGTGACCCGTCTTACGGTTGCCCAGCTTGTTGGCCACCACGTCCTGCAGCGCCCTACTCAGGTCCTCCTCGCTATACGCCCCTCGTCCGCTTGGCGTGGGCGTGGCACAGGTTCTGCAAAAAGATAATACAGTAGTAATATAGTAAGATAGTATAGATAGTAGTTGTGTTTAGCCTTGAAGTTTCTATTTTAGGGTAACTAAAAAAATATGGTATGTCTTAAGCCCCCAGGTGCAATGATAAGATATAGATTCCAGATTCCAGATTTATTTACGGTTTTTTTTCTAAAAGAACGACCAACCCAAGTCCCCCAACTGGCAGTAGCAAGTCAATCAACTTTTATCTGCCGGCAATTTTCGTCAGTGGGTTCAGCTTTGAGGGTAATATTTTTTGGCAGCACCATCAAAGAACTTGACAGCCACTTCCCACTTTTTTTTGGCTTCGTTGAAAGCACTCCTTTTTCGGCACTCTCTTATAAGATCACAGAAAAAAATAAGTGTAATAAAACAGGTGAAAATGTCAAAGCTTTTTACAAATATTAAATATAAATCTAAAATCTATTGTCGAAAGCTAGCTCTTTGGAGAAGACTCCTATGGAGGAATGGATCTTAAAAGGTACTATTTTTCTCCCAGTGCACTCTCCAAATCGCACACACACACAACTACACACTCTCTCTCAGATATGGGCACTCAAGAGGACTGACAATGAGTGCTTCTTAAATGTCTGCAGCAGTCAGAGGAAAACAAGGAAAAGACGAGGCTGGTGTCAAAGGCAATGCCAAGGATGGCATGCAATCATATCCTTTTTTGTCGCCCCTCAACTTTTCGGTGGCCATTTTTTTTTCGGGGCAGCACCAGAAACAAAAGATGACAAGTCAGGGGAGTCTGGCTGAGTGGAGATTGAAAGGCGGTCTCGGGTGTGGACTGGGAGATCGGGGAGTTTGGGGACCGAATATGTTTTTGAAGTTCATTAGACGAATGCCAAAAAAAAGAGGAGAAAGACATTTTCCTCGCTGCGAAAAAAAGAATAAACATTTTTCACTTAATGCCAACGCGAGCGTGAGTCCAAGCGAATATCCTTCTGCTTCCTCCAGTTCGTCAGGAAAAGGCAACTTTTGCTTTCCGCCTTGGAGGCACTCGAAGAAAATTATTGGAAAGTGAAATCATTGGAAGAATCAAGTAAATATTATCCAGCTCCTGCACAGAACCAAGTCCCTTGGGGAGTGTTAGTCCTTGGGTAGTAATACCTGTTATCACCTGACCATTTCTTACAGTGCATTAGCTGCACGAAATATTTCTTTTCTTTATGCGCAACCAGAAACGAGACGAGCTCGAGACCCTTTCTTTTTTTCGTGGGCGGCTGGGGACATTGCACCGGCGAAAAGGAGGGGGCATGACAGTGGCTTGCGAGGGAGGGGTGAGGCGTGAGATGGGGCAAACGCACAGCTTCTTCGGCGCCCTTCGCCAAGGGCTGTGTCCTGCGGGGAGGAGGACGAGGGACGGTGCAGATGCACAACAGCAGGAGGCAGCGGCCCTGGCAAAAGTTGATGGCAAAGTCATCGCAACTTTTTACTTTTTTTCGCCAGCCCCATGGCCCCATCCACGCCCATTTGTTTCGGAGTCCTTGCGCGTCTGGAAAATGTCTGAAAATTGTGCAGACAACAACTACAAAAACACGGAGAGAAAAATGAAGGAAAAATAAAAATTGCAGGAGGCAGCAGGTGGCAGTGAATGTTAAACTGTATGATAGCTGACGGTTTTTTATTTTTTGGGAAAAGCCCCAGCCCGAGCAAGATGTGCAGGATTATGGGGGCGGAAAGGCGGCGGGGAGGCGTGGCCCTTGCTGACCGTAAGTGGATTGAGCCGTGGGCGGACGGGGGCGTACCGGTGTGGCATCATCATTAATGGCGACAGTTTTTCGCATTTTTGCTCATTTTGCATATACAAAATAATTTCCAAAAAAAAACCGAGGATAGCGACAAAAAATTTGCATAATTGCGCAAAACCCGGGGGAGGACTGGAACCCGCCCGGCTGGCTCCCTCGTCCTGCACCCCTACCCACCCACCGCCACCCCAAAAATAAATGAAAAATGTCATTTCAATGTCGTTTGGATTTTTTCGTTGGTGTCGTTTACCTTTTGGCTGCACTTCAATTGCAATTTGCCGTTGCAACAGCCGTTGCTGCCACAACGCTGGCGCCGCTGCAGTCGGCGTTTGTTGCCGCAGCAGCATGTACAACATGCATGCAGCATTTGTTGCCGCCTTTTGTTGCTGCTGCTGCTGCTGCGGCACACGCATGTGGAGAGCATTCATTTGCACCCGAAAAAAAAAATGGAAAGCGAATAAAAAAGCGAATCCCCAAAACCCTTTCCCGCCCCAAACAGCTTTTTTCCTCTTTTTCCGTTGGCGTTGCAATTTTTCTGACATTTTGTTTTAATTTGTGGCAGCAGCAGCAGCAGCAGCAGTGTGGCAGCCAAAAGGGTTGATTTTTTCGTGTATGTGCGGATTTTTATTTTTTGCCTCATTCTTGCTTTTGTAATTCTGACGCAAGTGAAATGCATTTTTTACTGTCGCTCTTTTTTTCGCCAATGCAATTGTTGCTGTTGCAGTTGCTGTTGTTGTTGTTATTATGCGCATATTGCATTTTTGTCGGTTCATCCCACACCTTTTGTTTGCCCAGGCCACACATACATATGTATATGTGTAAAAACACAAACATGCCTCCTTGCCGCACACCGCCCTCAATATTGGTTATAGTATTTTTTGTTTGGTTATTCTGGTGCCAGATTTTTTGAATCCAACTTTAATAATAATTATATTTGGCCAGGTAATTGTGCAAATACATTAATTGAGGTGTGATTCCAAGGCAGAGGTCAGAATAAAGGCTTAATTGCCAGTTTAGTGGAACAAGGAGTGGGGGTAACTTTTGTGATATATTTATGCCACCTAGTTTGGTTTGGTTATAGACCTCTTGTATTTCTAAAGAGGTCCTGCAAGCCTAACCCTGCACTAGTTATAACTTTAAACTTTATTTTTAACTTTAAGCCTCTTGAAAATTTTGGCTTGTTAGTGGACTTTTAATTTTTTTTGTCTCTCGCTCGGGTTGCGTGCCTGGTGGCCGCTAAATATGCCAGGGGCGTGACTCAGGGTAGGGGTTAGGGGCCTTACCAGCGGAATGGAATGTAGGGTTAATGGTGGGTGGGGATTCCGGTGAAGTCGGGGGCTAGCAGGAAGCAGAAACGGGCGCACAATGCCGTCAACTGTCCCCCGTTCCGAACTCTCATTTTTTTTTGTGTATCCAAACCTGCATGTGAATGCATGTGTGTTTCGGCGGGCGTGCGTCTGTGTGTGTGTGTGTTGACAACGTCGAATGCAATTTTGTTAAAAATGCATTAAGTGTATGTGTGTGTGACTGAGTGTGTGTGCGAGGGTATGAATGCAATTGCATGTTTGTTTTTGTTGGCAATGTAGTCCGCCCCACAGCGCCTACACTTGATGCGTGCGCAGCGAGCTCACCACCCCCTACCTTTCCATACCCCACACCTCCTACAACCCCTTCCTTCTCCGCCTTCACACACACACACACATGCTTATGCATACATCGACCCAAACACACACACACATTCATTGCAGTTGCATTTTTTCGGAAGATATGCACTCATTTTTTTCGTCGTCTGCCGCTGCCTGCGTCTCAGCCGACGTCGACGTTGACGGCGCTGCAGCTGAATTTTTGTATGCGCTTACTTTATTTTTGTTTCTATCTCGCTCATTTGCTCACGCATATAACGGCAATCAGGCAGTGGAAAAAATGCATTAAAGGACCCTCTAGTACCCGAGGGAGTTACCTCTTTAATATGGTTTTAACTATCAATTTTTCTGACAATTTTTGGCTTTAATTAAAAATTCTAAAATCCATAAATAATAAAGGATTTGATACCCAATTTTTACCTGTGTAAAAAGCAGCTCATTCGACACTCATTGAAATGACAAAAAATGGGGGAAAAAAGAGCGAAGAACAGGGGTCACTGGGGGGAGTCCATGAAACCGTTAAAAAATTGCTGCCCTGCAACAATAACAGTTGCGATGGCCAGGGCACGCATTACCTTTTTTGCTGTTGTTGTTTTAGTATTTATTGTTGTTGTTGTGGGCCACCTTATATATTTCGTTTGTTCGTTTTTTGTTGTTTCACTCCCACTTTCATATTTTTTATTGTTCTGTATATTTTTGGGGCCAAGCGCAGTCGACTGCTCTGCCGGCGTCGTCACTCGTTTTTTTTTTTTGCTAGTTATTACGTTCGCAATATCTCTTTTTTTTTTGAGCCAGTACGCCAATGGGGGGGAGGAGAGGGTGTGTGCGTGGGGAGAATTTTCGTAAACGAAAAATAATGAATATCTACCAAGCGACAATCCCACCGGTTAACCTAGCCCCCCATCCCCGCTCAGACCAAAGTGCATAGGAAAAAAAGTACCAAAGAAGAAAGACCAAAAATACGAAAAAACACTGACACACACACACACACTGGCAAAAAGTAAAACGCAGCTTGCAAAAAAAAGCGATCGATATGATGCACTCATTTTTGTCTGCTGCGCTGGGCGACGTCAACGTCAACGGCGGCGTGAGCGTCGCAGCTGCTTGGAGTAGCGACGGCGTCATCTCATCATTCTCGGAGGCAGCCAGAAAAAAATCTGTAATAATAAACGCTCGACGAAAAAAAAAACTCCAAAAATTGCAGCGTCAGTGGCTTTTGTGCTTCGAGTGGTTTGATGGTCGGTGGGGTGTCTGGGGGGGTAGTTTGGGGCGAGTAGGGGAGGGGTTTCTGGGCTAGGAATGGGCAGGGTTAGGGTCCCGGTCATCCGATTGCCCTCCATTGACGGCCACTTGAGTTGATCGTTGTCTTGTGAGATTTAAAAAAAGTCATCAAAATTCGAACGAACAATAGAATTTCTTAAAGTTTGGCGTTTATCCTTGTGGTAGAAGTTTAATATTAAGGACTCCATAGCCATAGCTGAATAATCACCTTTAATTTCATTAAAATTTCCGATAAATATGGTGTCTAACCTTATTCGTATGTACCTGACTTTTTTTACTTCCTCCTTTCTGGGCACTCTGGGATTTTTTGTACATTTTTTGACACATCTTTTCTTGCTTTTTTGTGTGTGACAATTAAAATAGGTGTACGAGAGATGGTGCATGGCGGCTGCTAACAAACACTTGGCCATGCTTTAGACAATAGACAAGGACTCGTGCTTTGCGGCTCAAGTGCCAGCCGCCATCGTTGCCACAGTCGCCACACACTCTCGCCCACAACCTCACACCAATAAAAAGGGAGAAAAAATGAACCTAACCAGAACCGCAAACAACAAAATAAAAAAAAAAGCTAAAAAATCCCACCGAAAAAAGTAATGACAAAAATTGTGGGAAGTGCTGGAAAATTATGCACACGCCGAGCAGCTCCGACACTAACAAGGCTCTGTCGTCTGAAGTGCACACACCCACACCCCTACACACACACACACACCTGCAGCACCTATACCTATACCCAAGTAATAATAAAAGGTGCTCCTGAACATTTTAGAGTAATTAAAAAAATAGCAGGCAACAAAACAATAAAAATACCGAAAAAAGGATTGAAAAAAGATTGCGCTCAGGAGCCGCTCAAGGAGTTAAGATGCAGCCACCCAAAACGGAATACATAAATTCACCATTCTCTCGGCTTAATCTTTTTTCATTTTTTTTTGTTTCTTTTTTGGGGAAATTTTTATGTAAATTTATGCCGCCCACCTGCCTAACGCTGGTAATTAAGCGTGGCAAACGGGGCGTATGTGTAATTTTCGGCATCGTTTCATAAAAAACCGCACTCACACAGCCAGTTGTATAATTGCACAATTTTTACATAGGCGCATAACAATAAAGCTCCAGCTGCCACAGCATCACACCAGCTTAAAAAAAGCGCGTGTGTGTGTATGTGCCAGCGAGTGTGTGTTTGCGGTGGGGCGCCCCGTTAAGTATGCTACAATAAGTGCAGTGTCAGAGGCGGCGGGCCAGCGCCCAAAGTGCAATTATCTCATGTATTGTCTGGCACACGATTCGGTGTTTTTTCGCGAATCCTTTTTATTTATTTTTTGGTGCATATTATACCCTAGGCGGTAATGGGTTCGATGCGATTTTTATGATGGTTCTGATTGGGTTTATTCGAACTTTTTTGAGGTATGTTTTTCTAAAAAATGTTAGAAGGAAATCTGGGAATGCTATAAAGCTAACTATACACAGAATTTAACTAACGAAAGAAGTATTTAGTGCTTAAATTGATAAAAAAGAATTAATTGACTTTGTGCCCCGATGATCGTAATGTATATTTTAAGCATTATTATTCCTCCAATAAATGATGTTACTTTCAAGAGCATGGCAAATTCGTTGTTCTGTTATACAATTGCTTAATTTCCACCTTTTTTTCTCTCTTTTTGGTTTTACATGAATTTCCTTTTTTTTATGTATTGTGCTGGGGTTTTTTATAATTTTTTTTGGCGTTTGCGCAGATTGCCAGATTTATATTGAATGTACATGCCTGTACATAGGTAGTTATGTACTGCAACGACGGTACTGGCCCAAGCCCTGGAATGCAGCCAAGGGACCGCCAGGTGGGGAGCCCGTCGCTGCAAGGGGCTAGGGGTCAGAGGTTAACCCCAATTCGGGCACTCACCTGATGGACTTCACATCGCCGCTAATCGATGAGTTCGGCGAGGGCTTGCTGCTAAGATCGAGCGGTGCATCTGCACTGGGACTGGGCGTATCTTTGAGTGCGGGACTGATTGCGGCTGCAGATACTTCTGAGGTAGTTGGCGTTACCGTTTGCTGTTGTTGCTGTTGCTGCTGCTGCTGCAGTGTGTTAATCAGGTTGAAGTCGGCTAGCAGCGAGAACTGCGCCAGCTGGGCGGCCATCGAGTCCATCGATGTCATTTTGGCAGCCTGCTGGGTGAGCAGCTTGTACAATTCTAGAGAATTCGCTGCTGATGTTGCTGCCGCTCGATCTGTACCCGTTGTGGCAGCAATGTGGCGAGCTCGGCTGCCGCTGCTGTTGTTTTGGTGGAGCAGGGATGCGCTCGAGTTGCTGTCACTGTCGTGCTGCTCGGAGAAGGGGTAGGGTTAAAAGGGTTACAAGACAAATGGCTGGGAGACCACCTACCTGATGAATGTGGCTAAAACTAACTGTGTTTGCTGCCGCTGCAGCTGCTGCTGATTCGGCCACCAATTCGCCCTTGGCGTTCACCGTTAGCAGGCGACCGTTAACACAAAAATTGCACTTGTCCGACGGTCTCCAATCGATGGGTTCTGGCGGTGGTGATGGTGTACTTGTGGCTGTCACAGTGCTTCCCGGCGTAGGTGTACGTGATGAGTCGTGTGATGTTTGGTTGTTCTCTGAAAGATTCTAATTAATGCTGATCTTAGTCAGAAAAACGACTTTAGTGCCTTACCAAAATCTTCTTCCAGTAGCAGACTGCCGTTGGGTGTGTGCTGCTCTATACGGTGGTTTTCTGGTTTACAGTGGTTTGGGTTTCTGCTGTTGTGGTTGTTGTTGCTGTTGCTGTTGTATTGCGGTGGCTCGTCCTCGGAACCGGCTATTACTGTAGGCTGTTGCTCGTCGATATTCAAATGTTGCTCTTGGTAATGTTTCCATTGCCTGCGACCCATTAATTCCTCAGCAACGCGTTCTAGGCCTGCAACGGGAATGTTTGGTTTTAGTGTAATCTTGGCCCAAAGGAAACAAATGAAAATATTAAAAATAACAGCAAGGGCTAAGAGCTAAACGCATCAATTATTTAGAAAAAGTTCCAAAGCACTCTGGAAACGTTATGCCAGTTGCATGGCTTAATGAACTATAATTTGTCCAGTGGTGGCAATTAATAGACCTCAAGTCGTAGAACTTTTCGCCTGGGAATTTCAGCAGACAGAAATTACTTAATTGAAATGCATTTCAACTAAATAAATACATATGCGAGAGGAATGTGAAAAGAAATCGAAAAAAAGGTGGAAGAAATGGCAAATTAAATTCCGCACACTCTGTACTTATATGGGGCACACGCTGCGTATGCGCAATTATTGAATAAGAAATGCGAGTGCGAGTGGAAAATTGATAGATTCGTATGCAAGGGCACAGCTTGTATTTCCTGGCATATCCGTCTTGGCCAGAACACACAGAAAGTCTAATTGCCACACAAAAGTTGTGCAATTTAATGCAAAATGCATGACCAGAAGACGTGAAATACGGTGGAGAAATGGCTAAAAGTGGCGGCTAACCCCGCTGCAGCGCCACTCCAATGGCCAGGCATGCGTGGCTCAAAAGCAAAAGTTTTTCGCATATTGCCATATGCAAAGGCTACGCGTCAACTCACACGAAATGCGAATTAAAGGACGCCCGCTGGCGCAAAAAAAAAACAACAAAAAATTAAAAACAAAATTTAATTTGGATGACAGAGGGTGGCGTTTTGTTGCATTTTACTGCCGAAATTGTAAAAAGAAAAGGAGCGGCTTTTATTTCCGCAACCGGAAGTCGGGGCCCTAACAGCCCCAGACACGGATCTGGACCCGGACCCCCAATCCTGGCATGTCCTTGTGTCCTGATTGCGCACAAGTGCGTGCGTTCGGTGCGTGCAATGCGTTCGGGAATGGAAACTTGCGCCTGAAGTGGAGCAGCCAGGGTCGGGGGTAATGGGATGGGTTACACCTGCAACTGCTCATTCCGGCGCAAAAGTGGAGCGGCATGTTCAAACTTTTCGCAGTGTAAAAATTGCATTGCTTTCCCTCCAGCTTTCCAGCTGCGAAACTGCAACAGCAACGGTAACTGCAACTGCAGTTTTTTAAGCGCTCAAATAAACAGGGTCGCCATCGTCGTGTTTTAGCGCTTCGGGGGTTGCGACGCCAACGTCAACGTTGCCATTCTGCCACTGCGAGCGTCGCCCCCATCGCCCCCACCGCCCTCGGAACCTTCCGTCCGTTGCCACACGCACCGAAAAAAGGCGAAAAAAACGAGGTGAATGCACGCACGGGACGTACCAAACTCAGACTTTAAAATGCAACCAGTCCACAGACACACGCCTGTATTTTGTCGTTAAAAAATTCAGTGCAGTGCCTGGCGAAAGGATCTGCACGAAATTTATATGCTCTTCACGGAAATAAAAACTGGAAGTGAAGGAAATAATTTGCAAAATTAATGAAGACAATAATATATTATTTTTATAATCTTTAACGTATTTAAGTCCCCTAGATTTCTTTAAGTTCGATAATGACTCAATGGCACACTGATTGCATTTTTTCCCATCCGATTTTATTGGCTCGACTTGCCCGGATCGGAATACCATTGAACTGTATCAATTAGCCGCGGCTTAGTCACTCCCTCCTCGTTTTAGCTTGTTTTCCTATTCATTACAAGCCAAACTACATATTGCAATCGGCCAGCTGGGGACGCAGTGTGCGTGTGCCGTGAAGGAAACCCTACGCACTGGCGAAAATGTAAAATGCCAAGGGGTGGCTGGTGCTTCTTCAGTTTATGGTCTGGTTCTGGTACTGGTTCAGGTTCTGTTTCTGCTTCTGCCAGATGCACACACAATGCAACGCACGCACGCAATGTCTGCCCGTTTTTGTCTCCTCGACGGTGCGGCATGGCCATGCATGGGTGTGCGTGTGTGTGAGTTTGTTATGTGCATGTGGTCGGGCGACACACATTGCGTATGAAGATGACGACGTCGACGGCCGCAAGGCGGGATTTCAATGCAAGTTTCAGGTTGCAGGTTGCAGGTAGCGGGCTCTGGCGCTGCTGCCATCATTGCTGTCTGCTGGCGTTCACATTATGCCAAGCAAGCACCAGCGCCTGAATGTATGCTAAATACAATTTTTCTAGCCTTGCGAATCTACAGTACTGGCTCGAAATAAATATTTATTTTTAAGGAATAAGTCCTGCAAATTTCTCACCATAAGACTTAAAGTTAATGCCTAATCCTTTAATTAATTATTATAGTGAACTAATATTTCTTAAGCAGCGATCACTGTACTAGGAAAACAGAAGAAAAATTGTTTGTATGTCTTTGGTTTAGACGATGACGACGGGTGGGTGTCCTGTGACCTATGACTGAATGTTGGAATGTGTAGGTTTCTGAATAGATGCATGTGCACAGTATTCGTTTGTGTGTGAGTTTGCCATTCAAGGCAACGCAACGTGACACGTCAGGTGGGCTGAAATCGGGTTCAGTTTCAGTTTTGGTTCGGCTTGGTTTTGGGTTTGGGTTCCAGCTTGCCTTATGTCTGCCCATCCTGTCAGTTAGTCTGTCCGTCTGTCTGACTGTCGGTTTGTTTGCTTTAGGGTCGCTGTGGTGCGGTGCCCTAAAACCAACCGACTAACAGGCGGCAAAACAAAAACGAAAGTGCGTTTAATCAAAGTTAGCTATTAAAGCCAAATGGCTAAACTAATTGTGACCCGGCGCAGTGGGGCGTATGATTTATATGCATTTTGAGGAGGGTGGTTTTTTTTTTGTAGCCGATTGCCAGTTGCTAGTATCACCTTAAACCCACACTAACTGAAAAAAAATTGAAGCAATTAAACACGGAAACTCATTTACACACACTGCCACACAGTCACAAAAATGCAAATGGCAAATGGCATGCGCCATGAGAGAGACAAACGGGCAACGCATGAAAAGTGGCAAAAGAAATGGGCGAAACAACAACAAGAACACCAACAACTGCAATAACAAAAAACACAAAAAAAAGATACGAAAAAATGCAATTATCGATTAATGTACCACATTATATGGCTCATACCCACACACATACATATGGATGCCAGCGAGCATCGGTATGTGTAAGTAGATAAGCCCTTATGTATACATGCCACTTATGTACACACACACCCATACCCCAGAACGTGATGCATCTGTAGGTATATTCGCCAGAAGTCATTAAAAAAATTGTTGTTTTTTCAGCTCCGGCCGCTCATTGAGTTTTATTCAATTCCCATCCTTTAATATTATTTCGGTCGGCCTGGCCAAGGGGCAGGGAAGTCTGCCAGCCCGGGGAGCCTACGAGCCTAGGAGGGGGCTGCTGTCAAGTCGTTTACATAAGCAAATTACTGTAATGACAATACATAATGTGTATCCTTCTCGTAATACATAATTGTGTCCCCCGCCTCCTTGGTTGCAGTTGTCATTTGCATTAAAAGATGAACGGGCATTCAGTATATATATTATTTTTTCCAGTCATGCAATCTGTGGCATATCCCCCAGCCCCCCTCCTTAAGTTCCAAGAACATGACACAAGAACCAGAAACGCTACAATAATTTGACATTTTCGTTTTGTTTCGGTTTTTGGTGTAATGCGTGCCGTAATCAAATGTCAAAAAGTTTCCGCTAGCCTTGGGGGCGAATACGTAATATTACGTATACGCAGTGTAATTTTCAGCCCATAAATTCTGAATTAGATGAGCAGCCGAAGGTGTCGGGCACATGGCCCCGTTCTCAGGTGATTAGGTTTAAGCCACATGAGGGGGAAGAAAAAAGGTATAATGACACTACCAACTTTAAGCAAATATTTTTAATCCTCGCTACTATTCGGTATCCCCTAGGTCCTTACCCTACAAACCCTAAAAATTCTTTAATTAGAAATTCAACATATTGTGGCTATTTTTGTTGCTGTTCACCGCGTCACGCCATCGTGTTTTGCATAACATTTTGAGTAATGTCTAATGTCAACGTACTCCCATCTGGAAGGGGGTGGGACGAGGACCAGGAACTGGTTTTCCTTAAGGGTGGCGGGGGCGACAAAAGCCAAAGCAAAAGCAGCCGGCCGGCGTCACATGTCCTGCCGCAACAACAAATTGGTTGCGAGAGGACAACAAAGGAAAATGGGGAAAAGCTAAGAAATAAGTTTGGCTTAATCGCAAAAAAGTGGCGGTAGCAGGAGTAGTGCGTTGTCGTTTGTTTTTGTTTCAGAAAACCGTGGAAGGACATGCGATTTCTGCGTGCCTGGGGCCCGAAAATTGTGGCAGCGCTGAAATGTAAATGAATTGCACTAAATGCAAGGACATACGCAGCACACACACCGGCGCAGAGAGGCACACACGGATGAGTAGGACAATTCTAAGCATGCAGCGTTGACAGGACCTGCCGCCTGGCCCCCCTCCCGAACCCTCCTCCCGGTCTGAGCCATTAGCAACCCTTGCACAAACTAAAAACGCAACCTACCCCAAAAAATGAAAAGAAACCGAACTGAGGCAGTGGCAGTGGCAGTTCCAGGGGGGCTGGGGTTAAAACTTGTCGCATATGGCAATTTACATACTGACAACATCAATACAGCCCAAGTATGAGTGCCGGGGAGGGTGTGTGTGTGTGTGTGTACTTTAGGCTGTTTTTGTGTGTCACTTTGGCATAGAATTTGCTGCTGTCGTCGGTTCGGCGACGAAGCTAAAAATTAGACCCAGAGCTGTGGCACTGTGGCAGAAGCAAAATAAATTCGATTGCCTCATTCGGCTTGGCTCGTCTCGTTGCGATTCGGCTCATCTTGTTGTTGTTGCTGTTTGGCTTTTTTGGCGTGGGTGCATCCTCACTGCCACCGCCACTACTGCCACTACTGCCATCACCCCCCTATACCTCATATGTTTCGTGCTATCGTTGTCCCGCTCTAATGCGCTTTCGTATGCACTTTTCGGCCTGCATGCAATTTGATTGGCCACAACATTTTTCGGCCAACAGAACTGAAAACAGCCAGTCCAAAAAAAAAAAAAAAAACACTCACTAAACCAAACTCGGAAACACGAATTTTGTTTCCTTCGGCTCGGTTCGATTGCATTTGATTGCATGTTAGTTTAGGCCAATGTTTCTGCTTTTTTTCAGTTTGTACTTTTCGGCCTTCCTGCAATTGGCCAAGGCAAATTGCCGGGAATTTGGCAATGGGCAGGCCAAACAAAAGTTGCCATAATTGATGTGCTAAGTGCTTATGTTTCCAGAGAGCCGTAACTCCGGAGCAAATTGCTAATTACAGGTGTCGAATTGCCGACTGAAGGGTTACTCGAAAGGGCAAAGGTGAAAAATTGAGGGGCGGTCGGAATAATACATGAAAGCTCGCTTGATTTCAGAGTGCATTCAAGACAGGAAATCCATAAACGCGGCTATACTTATGGGGAGTGTGAGAACTATTGATTAAAGGAGTTGCTAGAAGAGGTAAAAGGTTATAATTGGAGGCAGTCGAAATATTTAATTTAGTTAAGGATCTTATTGGAATTTATATTTGTTTTTGTAGATTGCATTTTATGGCTTTAACTCCTTGATTGCGTTCCAAGGCTTTACTTTATTGCCATTTTTCATAGAAAGAACCATCAAAAACTTTACTGTTCCATAAAATGCTCGGATGAACCCCTCAAATATAAATATTCTAAGCAATAATAGAGCAATGGGAGGGATGGACGAGAGAGTGCTTTTAATATAAATACATTTCTGGAAGCGGAGGCATCGGGCGAAATTTATTGAAATGTAAAATGCGGAGAAATGCAATTTCCGCACAAGTAACTGCAGCACAGCAGCAGCTAGACAATTGCCGAGAGCCACAAAAAATGAATAAAAAAAAGGAAACCAAAATAAAAAAAGAACGGCAGCGAGTAATATGAGACCCACAATGGCAAGGGCGCGGATAGAGGACATTAAAATTGCAGCTGCTGGTGGCAACAAAAACAGTAGCAACTGCAACATCACCATCACCATCATCAACCGAAGCATCCAGCAACAGGCGAAAGCACTAAACTTTGCTAGACTAATACAAACACCAAACACAAACATATAGTGAGTAAAATATATATATTAAAATATGTATATGTATATGTGCTTCACATGCAACAGGCTGCAGCCGAAAAGTATGCAACACACACAGAGCGACAGAAAGACGGAAAACAAACCGGCTAAACAACTAAAACTAAACCAATTCATAGCGTCCATTCATTCATTGAATTCGGAAATTCAATTTGGTTAGAGAGAGTCGGCGAAAGGATGCTCCCTGTTCGTGGAAAGAGAAGGCAATAGGAGCAACAATTGTTAACTACACAACAGTAACAACAACAACAACAACGGTGTGCAATAAAACGTAAAAGCGTGGAAAATGGGAAGGTGCTTCTGCTGCCATTCTGCCAGTGGGTTGAACATTTTATTCATGGATTTAGTTGAATTTACAATGAATGGGTTTTGGGTTTTGGGCTTAGGGTTGCCCACTGCCAGCCAGACTGCCATGAAAAAGAGCAAATGATGACATAGAACACACAGCAGCACCAGCAACACCACCACCACCACCACCACCACCAACAACAATGACAGCTGCATTGGCATTTCAATTTAAATGCTTCCCAGTGGCAGCAACAACAACTGGCAGAGCCAACAAGTGGCAGCCAAACTATGCTTGGCCAAGGAAAGTGACAGTGATAGTAGGATGGTGCACTGAGAAAAATTATATTAAATGCTTGGGTAACTGACACAGCATCTTCCTTCAATTCTCTGTCTTTATTTCAGCTCTAAAAAGTTAAAAATTAAACAATTAGAGATAAACTAATTTTCGGGCAAACTAATTTATTGTTGTGCCTCTGAAGGAGTTGTGGCACTCAACAGTTGTGCCTTTCCCAGTGGCAGTCCCTGAGTGAGCAGCTTCTCACCGACCAACCGACAAACCGACAATGAAGCAGCCGCCGTCAGTTAGTCAGTTGTTAACAGGAACTTTGTTTTTGACAGCCGAGTCGGTGTCGGACCAGGAGCTCTAACCAGGAGCCTGGCTAGCTCTAAATAGACAATTTCCGCAGCAGCCTGCAGGGGCAGTGTCGGGGCCAACTCCTCCACTTGATGGGCGAGTGTGAAACCAATTTGGAGGCCACTTAAGTGTCCACTTCAGCAACGGACACGTAGAGCTGTGGAGCTCTGCAGGGCCACCGAAAAACTGCAGTCAGAGTTGCGGACTGCTGCAATCCCCTCATGAATCACTGGCATTACGTATACGCAGCGTTGAACAAAAACGAACATCCAAAACGATAACGATGACGAGAATGTGAATGTGAAGTGGCAGGACGTGGCGGCAGGATGCTTCTTGCCACTTCACCATATGTGTGGCTAAAAGTCAACCCGAAAAAAGAGTGTCGAAAAAGAAACAACGAAACGAAACGCAGCGGCAAAAAGTGCGAGGGAAGTGTTGAGTGATGCAACTAATTGCGGAGTCAGTTGGGGGACCAGAACCAGAACCCGTACGAGAACGAGGACCAGAACCAGCAACAGGACCCGGAGCAGGACAGGGCCATGCCAGCAGCAACGAAAGGATAATTGCGCGGATTGCACACAGATCGCCTTAATCCTTTTAGGCCGAACCCGTGGCGGCTTTTTTGTGTGGGTTTCGGGTGGTGCAGCTCGGTGCACCGCCTCCGAGCAAACACAACCGCCCACACCGCCCCACTCATCCACTTGATTGCATTGCGCGGCCGCTGCCCGCGAAAAAAGGCCGAGAGAAACAAAGAACCAAAAATTCCATAGTCAAACGTGGCTTCTGTCAATTCTTTGTGATTCCATTTTTTTTCGCCGCCTCCACAGTCTGAACAGCAACACCTCGCGGAGGACACAGCATCGGACAGCAGGCCGGATGTAGGATGCAGGATACAGGACACACACTCGCAGAGTGCGAGTGGGTTCATTTTTTGTGAGAAAATCGCGTTTTTTCGCGCTTGGTGGTAGAAGCCTTTGGCTGCCAGTGTGATTGTCAGTGATTTGTGGCGAGAGTGTGTTTGCAAGTCCTGCGGGTAAACGAGGATGAGATACACTGGCTGGCCAATTGATGCCTCTATTTTGAGGCACGAGGATTAAAGAGTTGTTTAAGGGATTATGGCTAGTTGAAGTTTAGAAATATTTATTGGCACATTTACTTTTATTTGTTTGGAGTCTCTGCGTGGCCCTGGACTTGCTCGATTTATTGTTTGAATATACCCCATAATGTTTCGCGATTTATCTATCCCTCACATATGTTTGAGTAGTTTTTTTTAAAGTTCAATCAAAGTCGACTCTGGCGGCCCGTCATTCGTTTTCAATTTTCGTTTGTTGTGTGTCGTGTTAAGTTTCAATCACTTAAGAATGCATTTGTTGTCACTTCCAATGAAAGCGCACGATTTGCCTCTACATACGATCGTGTACATATATCTCTATATGCCCCGATCCGGAGGGGGCCTTGGGCCGAGGCGGGGGACTGGCTTAGACTGTAGAAAAAGCCGCTGCACAAAAAAGAACTAAAATCAAAAGCAGCAATAGAAAACCTTGAATCAATTGATCCAGAACGCAAAAAGCGAGCAAGAAAATGCACTGAGAGCTCGCCAAGAGCCCCTCCCGGGCCCGGACACTGTGTGTTCGCCGAAATAAATTAGAATTGAACTTGCTGCGCCATATTTGGTTACAATTTGAGCGCTTAATTCCGCATACGTGGATGGGAGGCGGGGGCGGCTTCGAGGGGACGGTCTGGGTGTGGAGCGGGGCTTGGCAACGTGTCGCATTCGCCTCATAAATTCTAGCTAAATATTTAATTTATTTACCTTTGGCTTTATTTTTGTTTTGTTTGATTTTTCTCACAAATGGCAATTGCAAATGAATTTACTTTTATTGAAATTGCGATCCCCTGACTGCCCCATCTTGCTTATTAATTAATAGTCATTAATTATGTCTAATTAAATGGGTTTTTGCTAATCTTCTAACTATTAAGACTCACTTGGTGAGTCAAAAATACAAAAATACTGATCTTGAATTTTTTATTTAAAATTGCAGGGAGCGTTTTCGACACGGTTGTGCTTAAAAGTCAATTGGGTGTGTTGAGCTGGCAGTTCCCGGATCGAGATGCAATTTGTTTGTCATAAAAAGAAATAGTAGCATGATCTTGAGATTTCACGCAAGACAGCCAGAATATGCACTTCCTCAGACCGTTTAGGCAATAAAAGCAACACCCAATAAAGCATAAGAGCTCTTCCTTGTAAATAAATGGCGGTGGCAATGATATGGGAAAGCCTATGAAGATCAAGAGTTTTAGAGAATTGTTTGCCTTACGGACTCATTATTTTTTAGGATAGTTTTCGATTAAAATCTTCTAGCGAACTGGATTGTTAAAAGTTTATGGCTCCTCCTCTGGTTCTCCCAATTATGCATAATTAAACTTGCTGATTGCATTACAAAAATTAATTTTTGCTCATTTTCTTTGCACTTTCCTCTGGGGCAGATAGAATCTGTTCTGGTGCCCGTTTTGCTTTTGGCTTTCCATATCATTTTCCTATATATGTATATTTTTTGCATATTTGATTACACCACATGCGCCTCTTTCGTCAGCTTTTCCCGGCCTTCCATATTCCGTATTGCATCTGGCCAGCTCAGTAGGTATCCACTGGATACCATCTATCTATCTTTGTATCTAACTATCTCGGTCTCGGTCTCGGCTTGGCATGTGAATTTGGTTTCGTTTTGTGCGCTCGTTTATTCTCCTTCGCTGCCTATTGACGTTTCCACTTATTTAGTGTATTTTGCGCGTTTTCGTATATGCTGAAAAATTCTCCAATTCTTTTCAGCAAAAAAAAAAAACCAAAAAAAAAACCAACTTGTTTAAATTTTTGTTGTATCTATTTTGCATGCGGTTTTGGTTCTAAGTTTCTAGCTCTGCCACTGCGGCTTTGTTGCTCATTTTCATTAACAGTGGGTTCTCTCTATGCCAGACTGAATCGCTAAACAAACAAATTTTACTGTTAAAAAAATGCTTGTTGTTTTTTGTAATTTTTTGTTGGATTTTTTGTATGCATTTCGGGGTGTTAATTGTGTTGCACTTTGCCAGAGAAACCCACCAAACAGCTTAGACAAAAATGTGCATTCTGTCGAGTGCAAAACTAAGGAGAGCTTTGTTTTTGGATTTGGGCTTAGATTTGGGATTATTTTATACTCTAATATTTTTTTTATTTAAATTTAAATAATGTTGATTTGGATTTGGGGTAAATATTTTATGTTTGGGGTTTATTAAAGTTTATAACATTTAATTTAAATACAGACAAATAACTACATAAAATTTGTGATGAATTCTAATAAAAAAATCCAGTTTCTCAGATCAATTGCAAATTCGATTCTAAATAAACGCTTTTAATAGCCGATTTTGACTTTGACTTTATTTATGAATGCAATTTGTTTTGTGAATTTAGTTTAGCCAAATTTGGCGCCGCCAAAGTAACACCCACGTTCTTGTTTTTGCTCACAGCTAGTTCTGAGGCCTGACATTTTGGTAGCCGAGTCACAGCGATTTTTCCTCTAGCCTTGACTCGCTCCCAGTTACGTTTTCTAATTGATTGCCAGTGGCATATGCAAAAAATAACGCTGCCACAGTCAAAGGCATATTAGGACTAATTAATAAAAAGCTTTCAGCTCACAGAGCACCCACTTGTTGGCAATTGTCGAAAGGAGAACCAGCACAAAGCCAGCCAAGCCTACTTGGCTAACAATAATTTACTTAAAAAATAGACAACAAAAAGAAAAGAGTATGGAATGAAAAGTAACAAAGAAAAACTGAGTCGAGTTATAATTATAGAAACCGGGAAGCGCACTTAACCAAATCGAATTCTCTATAAAACAATTGCAACCCCAACCCTGTCAAAGAATGAAAATGCGAAAAAATGAGGAGCTAGAAATTATAATAATAATGCACTTGCGGCATGCGTGGCAGTGCCATAGGCCTCTGGCTCTAATAAAATTACAACCGAGTGCGTCCGGGAAAGGTATATACTAGCCACCATTTAGTCGAGATGTGAGGAATGGAAAATGGAAACTGTGAAAGAAAAACCAAAAGAACACACGCGCTGTCTGAAAATGAAAAGAAAAGAAAAGCCACGCATAAACAGATTGCGTTGATTGGACGGCTAATGAAATTCACAGAGGCCATTAGGGCTCAGCAATTAGTCGGCTGGCAGAGTAGCCAGGTGCTCCAGGGCAGCCAGGTTCGCCGGGCCTGCTAAGCGAATCGAATTCATTAGACAGAGCGCGGGAAGCGGCAGAAATCAAATCGAGTCGGGCCAGAATCGGATCGGCAATGGTAATAAAAAACTCAAAAAAGCACATTGCATTGAGCATAAATTGCAGTAGAGTTTTCAAGGTTTTCCAGTTCATGGTTTTCAAGTTCCACACACTCGTCGCTTTGTGTGTTTGTGTGTGATTGTGAACAATGGGATCGTTTCTGATCTCCGTTTCTGTAGTACGAGTATCTCGCAGATACACGTGTGCGGCTTTTGTTGTTTTGGCCACTCCCGTAATTTTTGTCAGGCTTTTTAGTTTATTTTTGTATATAATTACATAATGATATTGGTATGGAATTGTTCTATCTTTTTCTCAAAAATGTATTGCCAGGAAATAAAGAAACTTTGTCGCTTTTCCTCAACTGACTACTGATATTGAGTGACCGGTCTGCCAGACGTTGGCAAACAACAAAAGGAATACACCAGAATGGAAAACAATTTCCCATATTTACTTTTGCATATTTCCCGCCCAGCTTGCCATCGGGACTTCCTTCGCTTTCCAACTGTTGCCGGGCCCGAGTTCGAAGGTTACAGAGCTCCGGCAGAGCGACCTGTCTGGGTAAACAATTCGCGTCTGGCCAGGACAGGACAGTAGCCTTGGCCTGCCCACATTTTTTGTTAATATTATTAACGAAATCCAATATCTGTCAATGCAATGTGGAACAGAAACTGCGCCACAAAAAATATTCAAACAGTTTTCAATCGCTTATTCCGAATAAACCAATCAAGGTTCCAAGCGAATCTAAAAGTCAGAACTCGTTTTGCATACAAAAACGCAAATTCCTGATGACAGTTCTCCAAAAGAGAATTCTTTCGAACACTTACTCACCTGGCTGGCTGGGCCCCCACTTTTCTTTTGGGTGTTTCCACATGAGTTTTCAATTTATGCATTCGGTGGCGTAGTTGTCGCTTCACGTTTGAATTTCGAATTTGCAAAATTCATTTGCGTTTGCTTAGCACATTTTCCATGCGCGAGTGCATTTTCAGGTAGTTTTCGAGGTTCGTTTTTGAGGCTTTTTGGGCTTGGAGCCCCACCAAAGCCCCGTCTCTCGACAACGGCTCAAGCAAATGTGTCAAATTTTGAGTGCCTTGAGTCTGTGTACCTTTTGGGTGGCCCGAACAGGTTGTTTTCCGACTCGTATTTGCTTGACCGCAGCGTGACAAATATTTTCCAACATTACTCATACGACCCGTGGCCGACCGAGGAATTTCGCTCTCCCCGAGGACAATTAAAATAACTTGTTGAAGGTCCTCGGGCAAGGGACTCGGGAGTGCAATTAGGTAAAATAGAGATGCCTCTGCCGGGTGGGCGGAGGGCTTACCTGACCCCACAAAAAAATGTGACAATAACCGGGCGAGAGGTCACATCGGGAGGGCTATTCTGGAGGGGGGAGGAATTGGAATTGGACAAATGTTTGCCCAATGTCCGGCACAGGAAGAAACCCGATCTGACCACGCGCTGCTTTTTCAATGCTTTTCCCCACTTTTTTGCCCACAATATTTTGTTTTTGCTTTTTAGACTTGGCTGTTCATTGTTTGTTATGGCTGGCTTTTGTTGCAAAACGCTGCAATGTTGAACTATGAATGCAATTTCGTAAATTATTTTCCTTTTAAGTAATTATTAAGGTGTGGTCCGGTTGCAGTTCGCCGTAGTTGCTGTCTGGCTATCAAATACACACAAAAGCACACGCTTTGTCTTTGACTTTGGGTTTTTTATTTCCAAATACCCTTTTTTGGAGAGGTTCTATTGGCTTTGGGCTAAAGGTTTGATCTCTAGGGGCAGGAAAACTTGACATATTAGCTAACTTAACCTTAGATATGAGAATTATACCCCTCTGTTGGGTTTGTTTTTTCTCCAATTTATTCATCCATTGTACGCCATTTAACTAATAACACGGCTTCGGCACTCGTTGGCACTCCGCGTAGCTCGTCACTCATTCACTCACTCAGTCGCCTAGTCAGTCACTCAGTCAGTCGTTCAGTCAGTCAATCACTCATTGGGCCACTGGAGTCCTGCCCTGCAGCTCATCCCTTCCATCAATGTCATAATAAATTCGCGGTGGGCGAGGAGCCTTTCAGGTGTATTAATGCCGCAGGATCCTAAATTATCAACAATTGCGCTGAATGTTTTGATAATAGAGTGCATTGCAGTTGGAAATTGGCACTTGGCTACTGGGCTACCAGGCTTTCTTCTCCAACAGATTATCGATGGCTCTAAACTCGACTAATTTCAATAATCAGATGGGGCTAATCGGAGGAAAAAGTGGCGCAAACGATTAACCAACAATCGCTCAGTTGTGGCACACGACAAAATAATGCCTGCCGATTTGCACAAATCACCCGAAGGTGTTGCCGGGCTTGGATTTCTAACAACAATCAACAAATCGCCACTTTGGTCGACAACATGAATGGCAAATTACAACACCAACAGCAGCACGGCCAACTAACAACAATTCAATGGCTACAAATTTGCTGTAATACAGCAACAATTACATTAAAACGCGACCATAAACGTGCCAAGTCTTGGACCTGGCTTAGACCAAGGCCCAGGCCCAGGCCCAGGCCGAGCCAAGCCAAGCCAAGCCGGGCCAGGCCAAAACCCAGAGCCCAAGCCACCACTAACACCAAAACGAAGCCTAAGCCAATGCCAAAGCCAAAGCCAAATGCTCGGACTCGCACATATATAAAGTTTGACGATGAGGCGCTACCAAAGTCATTCCACACCTTGTAAAATCAACAAAAAGGCAGCCGAAGACCCAAGAAGCAGAGCCAAGAAGCAGCAGCAGACACTGAGATAGAGATAGTTAGATACACAGCGAGCCGCGAGATACAAAGATACAGAGAGGGAGAGCCGCGATGCAGCGTGCAATTTGCAGCCTAGAAAAATAATTTTCCACAAGCATGTGGAAGTTGCAAGAGGGGCAGAGAGCTAGAAAATGCAGAAGAAGGGTTGCTGTTGTAACTAGGAAAAGGTTGACTCTAGATGCAGTGAGAGAAAATGTTTAAATTTATAGTTTTGAAGAAAAAACTCAGCAAAAAGTGGCTTGCTCGTAAATGCAATATATGCTGGGATACATTGCAACCTTAACCTACTACTCTGTAGTTTAAAACTATCCCATATTTTCTTTCTGTGTTTAAGCCTAAGCCTAAGCGTCTCATTCATGAAGACGACGACGTCGAGCTGCAAGTGCAAGTGCAGCTGTAACATTAACATGCAACCAGACGATGTTGTTGCTGCCGCCGAGATGCAGATGCATTCAACGTCATTGTTATTGTTGTTGCTGTTGCTGTTGCAGTTACTGCAGCAGTAGGCAGCAGGCAGCAGGTGAATTGCACGATTTTCAATGCAAAAGTCAAGAGCGCCAACGGAAAAAAGTCGTTAGCCAAGTTTTATGCAGGCAGTTGCAACTATTTGCTGCTGCTGTTGTTGTTGTTGGCTAGAACTGTGGCACAACCGTCGCATGTGGCCAGGCTCCACTTTACTCTTCGCTAGCATTTACCTGCAAGTTCGATGTATGAGTGTTTGGTAGCAGCTTCCTTTTGGCAGGCCGTCGCATATGCAGATGCCTCCTGCCAGGAAAAAAAGCAGGCACCATGCAGCAGGCACCAAGGCAGTAAAGCAACAAAAGCTAAAAGGCCCAAAGGCCCCATGGGCCAAGATCGAGAATAAGAACAAGAACTAGAACTAGAATGGGAATGGGAACGAGACAGCTGTTTCCGTTTGTTAAATGTTTGCCGGATTGGCAAGAGATTGCCACCGCCGACATTGATGGCTGTGAATTTGTTGTGGCATTAAATGTGTCTTGTTGCCGGGCTTATGCACGTCAGCTAATTATGGTCCATATACAGTGCGTTTCGCTCCATTCAGATAAGATAGGACAAGAATTAAAATATCAACAGGCGCCGTGAAAGGGGATATACAACAAACCTGCTAAGATGGATGCTAACTAGAGTCCGTTGGTTAAAAAATAAATGTTTTTTGAGACTGCCCTACACTTATGCCCTGCACTGTACATTTAAATACCAACGATCCACGTGTGTGGCCAGCGCCAGGTGATAGACTACGTTTTCCACCTGCACTTTTCCGCTTTCCGCCACCTCCCCGAAAATGTCGAGCAAAGTCAGCAGCAGAGTCAGCTTTTCTGGTATATTTCGTTTATTTTAGGTGTTTCTTTGGCTTTTTGTTTTTTGTTAATAAACGTATTTAATGTTCACACATTTGTCACGTTGTTGTTTCAGTTTCTGTTTACGCAGCATTGCATTTGTATTTGCAACACCTCTCTTACGATATTCATTGTCGCTGTGGCACTGCTCGGCGCTATCTTTCGGCCAAACGGAAAACACTTTTCGAGTATCTATTATCTAAGCCGCAATAAAATAAAAACAATAAAAACAAAAATAGTCCAACCAATAAAAGACTCCCGAAACAGCTGCAGGCAGTTTGGCAGGCGAAACCCGATCGGTCCGAAAAGTTGTAGGTTTTAAGCCCCGAAAGATCAACAATAAAACTGAATTTTGTTTTTATTTGGACAGCTCACAAAACGGTCGAAAATATTATTTCGTGATGATTAAGGCCAGAACTTGAGTCAGACGTTATTCGATAATATCGTATGGAAGTGATTTCATATTGGGTGGGATTTAATTTTATTATTATTGTCGGTTAGTTGATGTGTTGGGGGAAATCATTTAGTGTACAGAGTTCCAGAGCCTTATCAGCTAAAACTACTATTTAGCAAAAATAAAAAATAATATAAAGGAAAAACTGAAATTGCGATAATTTGAACTATGCGTTTGCTCGACTCTATCAGTACATGTAGTATGTATTGGGGGAGAGCTATATTGTTATAAAGAATTCGTACTATATACATTTCCACACTTGACAAGGCAGCGCAAATTTTCAGCAACAAAATAAAATCAATTTCGTATGCCTTGATAAGAAAGTGCAAAATGTTTCCGCTTTTTGTTGTTCCCGTTTTTTTTTTTTTTTTTTTTTTTTTTGTTTGCGAGATTGCATGACAGTACTTGGACTCATATACGAGTATACCATATACCATATATAATAAATCTTTTTTTTTGTTCAATAATTCTTGCTTAAAATTTATTGTTGGTGTATTTTTTGAGATTTCGCCACGTATCAGGCTCGCCGAAGCTGTCGTAATTTGGGTCAGAATCGGCCGCGTCAGGGACTGACTGATAAGAGCTGCTCGGCAGAGCCGATTACTCTGATTGCGGTGGCGATATAGCCGCACATTGTTGTGAATCAAATTGGCAATCGGAAAGAGAAACGTTTGGGTATCGCTTCTGCTTCCGCCACCAGATTGCGCTGCCACAAGAGACACCGCCAACCAACGGTGTGTCAGAATTTCTTCTGAATGAATCTGTATCTGCATCTGTATCGGGGTATCTCTGGGTAACTGCATGCAAAGTATCTATGGGCCGGCACTCTACAGTTGCTTGAACTTCTGTCCTTAAGTATTGCTCAATGCAATTGTACTTGCGGCCGATCGCATTGTGACGCCTCTGATAGTCATTGGCCCCCCTTCCCGAGTGGCCCGCCCAGCGACGCCCATTGTGTATCTTTGTTTACACATTTTCGCTTTCGAACATTGTTGTTGCTCTGTCACTGAAGGACAATGTCAATGAGGCATTTCACACACACACGGATTGTGTGTTTATTATTCATGTAATTTTAAGGGTTTACCGAACGATAACCGATCGTAGAACTTGAACGAAAGTGAAGGAGGCAGTCAGTCCCCTTGGGCGATAAAAGGGGGATCAAGTGCGTACGAATGGAAATCGAACAAATTTCATTGAAGATGATCTTCAACGGTATGTGTTTTCTAGTCTATTTATGGAAATATCTACTAACTAATCACAAGACATTGATTATAGCTACCATAAAATATATTTTCAGTTTATTAGCAATTATTTGGGGAGTAACTGTGCGGAATACGTACATATTTCATAGCTGCTGATGTGCATAGCATCACATATATTTTTCTTAAATTATCTCTGCCCAAAAGCCAAATTGATGCTGCGGATAATGCTGTCGCTGTTGCCGATGCTGCTGCTGCTGCTGCTGCTGCTGCGCTGTTGCGGCGCCGTCGAAGCCGACGCAGTCGCCGCCGCTCGTTTGGGGCAGAGAGTGGAGCAATTTACAGGCAGCAGCTCGAAAAGCAGAGTTGCCCCTTGGAGTGGGATGCTGCAACAGCTCCTCCCGGTGATGTTGTATATAATTTTTATATACAATAAAAATTCTTCTCTCGTTTTGGTGGGCAGCTCACACAAAAGGCAAAAAATGCAGGCGAATTTTTTTTTGTTATTTTCGTGGCGGATTTTTCATTTATTTTTATTTAATTTTTGTTGCTGTTGTTGTTGTTGTTGTTGTGTTTTGTTTGGGCTATTGGTTGGCGGTATTTATCTGTTGTGGATTTATACTATATATGTAGAGCACAGAGTAAATAATATGCAGCGAGTGAAAATGAAACGCGACTTTTCTTTCGGCCTTAATTTTTTTTTTTTACATTTATTTTTTTATGTTCAATTTACAGAAAGCGGCAATTGTGTGATTTTTTGTACTCCTTCACGTTGTTGTTGTTGATGTTGTTGGTTGTTGCACTTTGTGTTGCTGTAGATTTTTTGACAGTTGCCCCGCTGCCGCTACTGTTGTTATTGTTGTTGTTGTGTATTAATTTTAATTATTTTTGCTGCATTTAATTTTTTGCTCTTTGATATGTTTCTTTATCAAAAGGATTTTTCATTAAACTTTTTTGTTGAACCTTTCCTTTTTGCATTAAAAATAATTCAAAAGTAATGGCTACTTTTTTAATTATTTCGTTTTTATCGTTAGTTCGTTTAACGTTAATATTTTGTTTTTTTTTAATATTTTTTTATATGGATTGCACTTTTTGTGTGTGGTTTTCTTTGTATTTAATTCAACATAAATTTACTAACAAAAGTGTTGCTGATGTTGTTGTAGCTACAGTAGTTGTTGTTGTTGTTGTTTAATATCTAAAATATGAAAGTGGCAGAAACGTTGAGAAACAGAGTCGGATGCGGCAGGGGAACGAACGTGTGCCCGAAATGATCTCATTCACTGCACTTTTAATTTTCAGATAACAAGTAGATGGAAATCTATAAGATATCGTATCTTTGGCTGACAAATACTTAAGCTATGCCAAGAATGCCACCAATTGGACTAATCCAATATCAGAAGATTATTATTATGGAACCTTCTATGGCTGATTCGATTTTAATCGGAATTCTCTGAACGCAGCTGCACAAAAAAATGAACTGAACTTGCCCAAAACGAAATTAGCCAGCCAGGACCAGGACCCTCCTCTCTGGGAAGAGTTGAGCTTAAAAAAGTTTATGGCAGCGAAAAATGCGAATAAAAAATGTATATGCTCATATATATAGAAAAAATCGCCTGGCAAGTACTGGCCAGAACAAAAAAATCAACCAAAAAATACCATTGTAAATAGTAATTTAAGTTTCGTGGGGAGCTGGGGATGGATGGACGGCATGGGTTTGGGTTTGGGTTGTGCCGAAAAACGTAAAATAAAATAATAAAGCAGAAGCTCGAGAAAATATAAAAAAAATCAAAAAAAAAAAAAAAAAGAAAACCAAACGGAAGGTGAGCCAAGGAAGCAAGGAAAATCAAATGGCTGCTGCCCTGCAGTTTGGTCAGCTGCTACTGCCGCCGCCAGGAGATGGAGTGGGGCAGGAAGTGTGGCAGCGGCAGCGGCAGGGACTGGTGGCTGGGGCAAGGTGAGGGTTAAGCTCTTGGACCGGCGGAATGGGGTATTCCAATTGATGTTGCGCAGCTGCAGCGCAGCTACATTTTTTTCGGCTATTTAATTTGCCATTTTTTTGTCTAGCATATCTGGGAGTTGATTTTTTGCCCAGTTTTTTGTTTTAAAATTTTTTGTGTTTTTCTGCCATTTTCTACAGTTCTCTCTCAGTTTTTGTTCATTATGCTGTGCGCCAAGCCCGACGGCAAAGTAAATGCCAGCAACTGGAGACTGTGGACCGACCTGGCCATTGTCATGGCGGTGGCACGTTGGCGGGGGTGGTGGTGGAGGCGGGGCGGGCGGGCCAGAAACTGACGAAAATTGAAACTGACAAAAATTTGTTACATTTGCCTGCACAGAAAAGTTGGCGACGACGCCGGCTATTCCCGGAGCCCGAAACCACCCGAAAAAAATACACACTTTATTACTGGTACTTGCAGCCACTTCTTCTTCATCTACGGACGAGTCGTCCTTTCTTCCAGCCCCCCATTTCCCCACCACTATTTTCCCATTTTTTCGACAGCTTTGTTTGTTTTGTTTTACGGCTGCCGCTTCAGAAGTTCGGCTACAGTTCATTTTGTATGCTGCTGCCTTTGTGGTTCTTTTAGATTTTAATTTTTCCTTTTCCATCTACATTTTTGAAGTTTTCTGTTTGGATTTTTTTTTTTTTTTTTTTGGAGTCACTCATTGGATTTTGGGGGTGCAGTGAACGAGAATCGAAGTCGGTGTTGGGATGTGAAATGCAATGCTTCTATGATCTTGAAGTGCTTTTAATGAGTTCTCATGAGTTCTAAATTGATTTTCTGGGATTCTGATTTGAATTTGTGAGAATTTCACTTTTCACTGTCACTGTGCATTCTTGTGTTTTTATTTGCTTCAAGGTAAATATTATTAATTACACGAAATTGTTATTCAATCCAGGCTCACACAGACACACACACACGTGCCGCAGGCAGGCACGGAGGCGCACACACAAACAGACACACAGCCACACACACACCCGCAACAATAAAGAGTCAATCAGCCGGAGACACGCACTTGAGCTGGGCAATGCAACTATTCAACCAAAAGACCGAAATAAAAATGCATTCTATAAAAATTTTGCGAGTGCGCGAAAAAAACTTTTCCGCATTTTGCATGACAGCGCGACAGCGACGACGTCGGCGGCGACGTTAGCTGAGCCAGCGACTGCGGCGCTGACGGCGTTGGCGACGCACACTCACACACAAGCCCCGATTGCAATTTAATATTAATGCCGAAAAAATCAAATAAACGCGGCCGATTGATGGACCCGAAAGCAATCAAAAAATGGCCCCACGCGGCGTATACTTGATATTGGGGAATACTCGGTGTTTTTCGGTAATGGCCGTAATTGGCCGTCAAGTTTTCAAGCACACAAGTGTCACTGGCTGTTTTTAGTTGAAAAATTGCATTGTTGCATTCTAGTTTGAATAATTTTTGTTTCTTAAATTTTTATAATTATTCACTTTGTAGATTGGATATTAATTTTTTGGCAATCGTTTTATATTATTATTGGGCTGTAAACGATTTTCGCCTATGGACTGCGTGTAAATGGGCAATGCGCTTAATGCTTTACGATTGATATACGCGATCGTCGGACGCTACACCTCGGAACGACTCGGGCCGCGTCCGAAAATGCGTTCCGTTGCATATCGGATGCGTTGGTTTATGCGACTGTGCTGACTGCAAAATTATATCACAACAACACGAAGACACCAGCTTCGAGTTGAGTCCGAGCGTCGACGTCGGCTTCAGCGTCGTCGTCGTCGTCGTCATCGTCGTCGCAAAAAACTGCATACAGGCGTGCATTCGTGTGCGAAAAAAATTAATATGAAATAAAAACTAGAATGCTGAGAGCGCTGGCTCTCCTTTGAGTTAATTTCGCAGAGCAGAGCGCAGACGCGAGAACTTTAGGAGTAATAATGGGGTAAGCCATCGGCACCAACACACTCTCACCGGGGAGAGGAGTCGTTCTCCGCCTGAGAACGGAGACCGGAGACCGGAGAATGGAGAGCGAATGCAATGGCTGTCGAAAATGCAGTTGCAGCGCCGCAGCGCGCGTTGATAAAAAAGCTGCGCGCCATGCTGCCAAAATAGCCGGTATTCCCCAAGTTCTCAGGCTGGGATCTCTCTGGGGTCGGCTCGGCTCGAGTCCTCTTGACATTGTTGACAATTGCCCTAGGAAATGTCTAGCTGGCAATTAACTTGCACTCGCCGAGAAGTCACTCAAACCCACACAGTCGCTCCCGCTGCCACTGCCACTGCCGCTGCCGCCACTGGAACAATGCCATGGCACTCAGCAGGCATCTCAGAATTTATTCACCACATTTTTTTGTGGTGTCGCTTATTTTTTTGTACGCACGCACACCACCGAAAAATGCAATGCACTTCTGCGGCAGCGCTGTCGTCGTCACAGCAATTAGCTGCCTTTTTGGGTAGTTTATCAGGGGGCGGGGAGGGTAGATCTGCCAGGCTGTGAGAGCTGCCATTGAGACTCAAAAAATTACATTTATTATGAGAATTTTTTTGGGGGATTTTAACCCGGAAACAGAATTTTTAAAATATTGTATATGTAGATATACAAGAGTAATACATTTTATAAATAATGGCATTGTCAGCCAGAGATGGACAAAAATAAACAATCTTAAATATATTTCGAGAAATTACATTATTATTAATTTTAATAATCTTTATTAATGAATGATTTATTAGAAATTAAAGCTAATAATATTATAATACTTTTAATACTTTAAATGAGCAAATAAAAAACTCACTCAAGCCCCTTCGCTCACCAGCTCAGCTTGAGAAACTGCATTTCCTGCTCATTAACTCGCCGCCGCTCCTGTGGTGAGTTTTCGGCTCAGCTCAGAAATGCACTCGAGAACCTTACTCTGCCTCTCCCACACACTCGTCTCACTCGCCTGAGCCCCTGCTGAGTGGCAGGGGCATGTAAATGAGCTTAATGGCTTCTTATTTTTTTTCCCCATTTTGTGTTCTGTCTCTTTGCGTTTTTTGTTCTTTTGGCAAATATGAACTTTGGGCTGGCTTTGTTCGCAACTAAATTTTAGTTTCGGCTGATAAGCCATGCTCCCTCTCCCTCTCGCTCTGCCATCTCTGTCTAAGTGCGCAGTTAGATTGTCAAAAATGGAAAAAATAAAATGGTGGAACGTGCCGTTCGTCGTCTCGGCCGGCAGATGACTAATTCTAAACAGAAGATAAAGCCTGATTCCGTTTATAGATCACGCCAAGAACTGCGCACTCGTGAAAATCTCTACACACTTTTCATTTCACTTTGACTTGCAGTTAAATAAAAAAAAATATTGCAATTGTAGTGCAGTTGTAAAACGCCAACGACCTGCCTGACGCACGTTCAAGGTATTATCTCATAAAGTGCATTCGCCAAGAGAGGGAAGGCGAGAGCGAAGTGTCCCCATACGAGTGCGGGCTCCGTAGCCCTTGCTCGCCACCAACAACAACAAAACAACTGCAGTTCAGTGACAACAATGCGAGCGCAACAGTTGCAAAGTCATGTGCCGAATGCTGCAACTGCAAGTCCAAGACCAAGTAGCGAGTTCATCTGGTATTTCGATAGCTTGTTTAATGAGATTCCCAGACAGGCCGAAAAATATTATTATATTACTATTCCATGCCCTATAGACACCCCTAGATGAACACTTTTCGATCGGCACTCCACCTTATCGGTCGCCTTTTGTTTACATTTCCACAACGGCCGTCACAATACTGTTTCTGTTGCCACACAAAAGTTATTGGGACATTTGCGATTTTGTGCCTTTACAACATCTTTAATTTAATCAGTTTCTATATATATATATATGTATATATACAGGGGTGTATTTGTGCAATATTGCCAGTTGGTTGATAATATTCTTTAATCAATTTTTGCGTATTTATGGGAGGGCAGTCGACAAACACATCATCGGATGCACATATTTATAATTGCGGGAGTGTATAGAGAATTTCTTAGATTCTGGTATGGCTATTTGTTGCACCGATTATCGGTTATCGGCTTGCAATTGCAATTGCCGCAAGTCACTTGCAGTTTGAAATTGGAGCGAGTGACTCAGCAGCCTCTGCAGGGGGAGTGTTCTTTGTGTGGCAAGCTTCGATTAAAGTTGCAAATTCTGACGAAAGTTCAGAGATAAAATACACGATATTGAGGCGAAAGATTGATTCTGAGTAAAATATTATTTTTCATCAATGATGGCTCATGATATCATAAATTCTCAGTTGCGGGAAATATTACGTATACGCACCATGGGTCAAGCTGGTTTTTGGCTATTAAAATTTATTAAAATTAATAAATATTCAAGCCATTTAAGACATTTTAGAAAGTATTCTTTTGCTATTCAGAAATGGCTGTAGCGACATATCACGTATACGCAACGTTGTTCCAGTTCACAATACTCCGATCTCGATGCACTCTCAACTTGATTCTTGGTGTTTTTTGCTTCCGCATAAAATGTCGCACAACAAGTTGTTGCCGTTGTCGCCATAGATGTCGGAGCGGCTTAGCCCACTGCTGCCCCCACCTCCAGGCCACCGTCGCCGCCGTCGCCTTTTACCGTTGCAACGCCATTTTGGCGAAACCTCAAGGCGAACTTGTCTAGAGTCGAGTGTCGAGAGTTGAGCTTCTCAAGCAAGCCTCATTCATTCTTTAAGCGTGTTTATGTTGGCAATTTCGTTACGTTTGATTAGTGGCCGGCAAATGGCATTTGACTTGCAGCGTTTTGATTGCGTTTTGCTGGCAAAAGTTAACTGGATTTTTTCCTCCAACTACTACTACTAGTACTAATTTTTTGTTTTCGTAACCTTGGGAGAGCGCTTAGAAATTGTGCACTTGGCTGGTTCGCTTGTCAATCGAATTCGTATTTATTCTGAAAATTTATGGCCCACGATTTCCACATTAGAGCTCGCAAAACACAGACCCAGAGTTTAGCTTAATTAAACCAACAAAAAGGAAAACAAAAAAAAAAAAATCCAACTAAATGAAATCGAGGAAGGAGGAAAATATGGGGAAATAATACGTATACGCCAAGTGGAACTCTGTACGGGAAGCTGTCCGGGACGGGCTATTAAAATTCATGCCATTGAGCCAAAGTCTAATGCATTTTCAATGTATTTTTACAAGCAATGTGCTGAATATTTATCGATTAGATGCCGTCTCTCTGCAGCTCCCTACCGCCCCCTCGACCACCCCCTTCAAGCCCGTCTGCTGCAGACAAAGACGCAGCAGATAAAACGGAAGTACAGTTTGTAGTGTCCGCACAAAAGCAATTGCCACCAGTGAGCTCCGAGAAGCTGAAAGCGCCACAAGTGCCACCAGGAAGGAGCAAGAAAAAATCCTTGGATTTTTTTCGGCAAAGGGTGGTGGCGAAAAAAATGTGCTTCTGGTCTGGAAGTTCTCGAAAAACAAAAGACAAATAATTCGGGGTTGGGAATGAAACGATTTTCATGTCTGCTTGCGTATCTTTTTCTGAGCTTGCTCCGGGCCCTAATCCTTGGAGTTCCTTAAATTGGTTCTTTATGATGTCAGGAGATTTGCTGGTCCTTGTTTAATGCATAACCCTGGGTTACCTGTTGTCGGAACACAATGCTTATTTAAGGAGTGAAAACAGTGGCGAGAGTGAAAGCACGAGCTTTGGAACAACAAGTTGTCGCCGCTGACAACTGTTGCTCCTGGATGGGTGGTGGATGGTGGTTGTTCCCTCGTTCCACAATCGTCGAAAATCGCCGAAAGTGCCGCGAGAAAACTCCACCAGCCACACTCCATGTATGCGGACCCCCGCGGGCCCACCACACGCCGCCCACAACCCACCGCCCGACATCGCGTTGTTAGAACGTGTGAAGTGTTGCTTTCTTTGCATACTTTTGTGCGTCGCTGGCGATGCTGCTGCTGCTGCTGTTGCTGCCACTTGTTGTGGCAGTGTGCGTGGCTGTATTTGTGTTGGTGTGTGTTATGCAACAAGTGAGCTAGTTTGTTGTTGTGTAACGATGTTACAAAGTCAAACACAAACGTCTGGCACGTCGTCATCAGTGTCGTAGTGGCATGTTTGGGTCTCGTTTTGGGTATTTCGACTTTTGCCGTACATGTGTTTTTGTGTCTTTTATTTTTCGGGAAGTTTGGGAAGAGCTCTTCCCAAAAATGTTTCCCTTCGAGACTCTCACATAAGCTGGTAGACATTCCTGGCCCGTCTGGCGCATCCTGGCGCTGGTTTCTTGGGTGTTTTTTTCGGGTTTTCCGGGCCATTGTTGTGCATATTTTACGAGACTTGTTCTGGCAAGTGTTTTCCACAATCTGTCAACGAGCCAGCCAACGAGTTGTGTAAGTTTTCCCCTTCTCCCAAGAAAGGGGTTTTCCCTGTTTGGCTGCCTTAATGGTTTAGAGAGGGTCTGGGATTTTTCGTTGGCTCTTTCAGGAGTCGTTTGTTGTGTAAATTGCTTTCACAGTTTGTAAGTTTTCACCGAAAGTTTTGAGAGAATTAATAGATTTGCATATATGCTGTTGAAGGAGAGAAATTGATATGCTAGACTAGACTAGGTGTGACATATGGCCCAAAGGACACAGGACACTTGAGAAATAATTTGCTTGCATAAGAGTTATAATTGAATTGTAAACTTACAAAAGCCACAAAATGTCAAAGGAGGAAATGGATTTTTGGGATATAAAAGATAAGTTTTAATATCAAGTTTTATTGAGGAGGTATTTCTAACTTTGGAGTCTATAATCCACAATATTTTAGTGGCATTATGTCTAAAATACCTCTAACTTGTTCCACATTCTGTTAGTTTTTATTATTTAGTTATTTGAAACTGTAATTTTTGTTTTTGTTCCAACATTTCTGAATGAAATGCTGAATGACAACTCACCTGGCTGCTCAACATCTCGAACATGCAATTAGCACCGAAAAATGTTGCTGCCTCATTCAGTCAATTCAATTAAGCTTCAGAACACACTACACCGACCGACATATGCCACACTTATCGCGCTGGTCCTGTCTCTGTCACACCCACGCTTGCTGTCTCTGTCGATGGCGTATGCAAATGGTTGTGTGATCGCTTTAATTAAATGCCTACACACATAAATTATCTCGTTGCACTCCACGAGACAGAGTCTTTAATTAAATTTCCAACACGAGCCCAAGGAGGCAAACACACCAACACACTCGAGCTATCGAAGCAGCCCGCAGAAACACACAACACTTTGTGCAACAGTTGGCGCCAATTGTTGCTTCAATCGGAAATCATTCGCAAGTCAGAGTCTCGGGATCTTTTGGTTGTTTTGCTGGTTGCCTTTTTTTGGAGGCGCCTCTCAACTTTCCAAGCTCGGCGATTTTTCGTTGCCGAATTGTCGTTGTCGTCCTTCTGGCGGCTGCTGCCAAACTCACTTGTTGCACAATGCCAACCGAATGCCGACGCCAAATGCAGCAGGACCTGGCAGGGAAAATAGTTGTGCAGTCGACGTCGACACTGGCTGCGCCGCCGCCGCCGCCGACGACGGCAACAAATTCGACAAAAATGCCCGATACACCCACCAAACTACGAGACGGAGCCAAACCAGCCAACCGAGTGCAGCCAAATGTTGCTGCAAGACCTCAGACTCACACACAGAAAGGCTGCACCACCCCGTCCGCCCATCTGCCCCCTTGTAGGAAAAACTACCGAAAGCGGGTGCCGAAGAAGAGGGTGGCTGTGTGGGTGGCTGGGCGGTGGGGTGGCTTAGCTGGCGACGACGTCAACGAAGCGACGAAACTTTTTTCGAGCACACGAAACTTTTTCAGCACGAAAATCAAATGCAGCAGCAAAATAACGATGCCGCAGCGCAGTGGCAGAGCTACAACCACCCAGCCACCCACCTACCCAAGGCCCCCTAAAAAGCACCCCCCGGAACCACCCATTCCACCAAATCCCCGACCATTCCCAGCCAGCCAGCGTTGACTACATTTTTTTGTTCCTCCTCTCTTCTCTTTTTTGTGCCATTTTGTTTTTGTGTGTTTTGCTGTTTTGCCTTCGCTGCTCCGCTTCCTCTTCTTAAAATCCTTCTTTGTCCCCCAACCCCCTCCTCACCACACACACACACCCACCCACACATACATATAATGTGAAATTTTTTTCCTGTAGTGCATTTTGCCCAATGTCCTTAGCGCCATATTGGCGCGTTCTAGCTCTGCTTCTGCCAGCTCCATCTTGCATCCCCAACTTGCCGCCCCTCCACCCGCCTCCTTGGCATTAACTTTCTGCTTTTTCGTACTTCCGCTTCATTTTTTTTCCCTGGCAAGAAAAATAAAAATAAAAACCAAATAAAGTGCAAGGGGAAAAAATTCTGGCCTGCGTCTTGTGCGGATATGGCGGTGGGCCAAAGGGGGAGTCGTCCATTGTCCAGGACATACCTTGAACCCAGGCAAATTCTCAATCGAACCCCTCGTAGCTCCAAAGCTCCAAACCAAAGCCAAGTCCACCTCAGACTTCCTGACTTCCTGACGACAGCCGGCCGGCTGACCAGCATCAAAGGAAATGCACTGAGAGAAAATCGATTTAAGAGAATAATAAGAAAAGGACATTGTGGAGAATTATCTCAAATTTTCCTCTTAAGCTTTAAAATATTACTTTCATTAAAAAACGTTTTTAAATGTTAGAAACTCTCTAATTTAAGTTAAAAAATAAAAGAAATTTAAAAAAATATTTAAAAAGAGAAAAGTAATTTTCTTCAACTGTCTCTCTCCCACCTTCCACCATCTACCCTCAAGGACTAATAACAAATAAAATAAAAATCGTCCTGACAAGGAAAGGAAAAGGAGGAAACAGGCCAAAGGCAACCAACCAAAAAATCTATTTTCCAATTTCTGTGCACCCAGAACCAGGATACCCCAAAGTGGGAAGTGGGAAGCGGGAAATGGGAGGTGGTGGGGGTGGGGGCATGCATGCAGCGCCAAACTGCTCCTCTTTCTCTGTCGCTCACCCTCTATTGGCCTCTCACTCGTCGGGCCGGGCTTCACCCACTTGTGGCGCTTCACACACACACACACTACAGCGATTTTGGCTGCCTCGCAGGACGAAGCTCCTTCGGCGCTTGCAGCGTCATCGTGGAAGTGGAGAAAACTCGTAAAAATGTAACCTAAAAACCGCCAGAAAAAATTCAACAAGAGCAAGGCAAAGCAAAAAAAAACAACAACAAAATGGAGAAAAAAACGGAAGAAAAAGCTGGGGAGAGAACGAGAGAGGAGGAAAATAGTTCGGCTGGCGTTGGAAAGTAGGTGGAGTGCTTATTGCGTAGTCGGCGTGGGGGTGGGGCGCCCACGCGTAGGGCGACAGCGTTGTCCTCGTCGCTTGTTGCATCCTTCTGGTCTGTCGTAGAGCATAAAAATGCCTTCTTACAAGGAGCAGCGTCGAGGATATACGCGGCGTAAGGGGGAGGTCGGTGGGAGGTGGGTGGGTGGCAAAGCCAACGCCGACAGCGGCGCCTGCAACGATATAGCTATAGCTATAGCTATTCTTCTTTTTCTTTTCCTTTTGTTGTTGGCGTAATCGAAAGATGCGTTTGGCAATGCGGGCGGACCCGAAGGACGAGGAGGAGCCCACTAACAGCCCCACACAAAGACAGAACCAAATAGAAGTAGTATGGGAATGGCCCACAATATTGCCCAACACCTGCTGCTTCTTACTTTCGCTCGCTCTCTCTCTCTCTTTCGTTCCTTCCATGCACGAAAAAAAGCAGTGTGTGTGTGTGTGCCTGGGTGTGGGTGTGTGTTTGTGTGCAGCTTGTTGCTTTTGGCCAACCCATCCCCACCATTATAATGCATCTCTTTCTATTCTCTATATATTCGACACTTTTTTCTTTTATTTATTTAATTTCTCTTTTCTTTTTGGCTTTTATTTATTTATTTTTTATTTTTTTTTTTGTAAATAAAGGCAAAGAAAAAGTTTTGGCTTTTTAATATGTTTACACCCCATCTGGCTAGTGGGGAGCTGGAGTGGTTTCCAGGCAAGAAAAGTGGCGGCGGGTTGGGGCTGGAAGGGGCCTTAGACTCTCGACTGGCTATGCAACAAGTTAAATCCCTGTTCGGGGCTATTTTCTCCGGTTCGGAACAAAATATTGGCTTAAGTTCTTTATTGCTGATGAAAGTTATTTAGTTTAGTTTGTAGATAGAATTAACTAGTACAAGTTGGTGCATATAGTCACATAATTATATAATTATATAAGAACCATTAATATAGGAAACTTTTCAGTTACTTCATCTTACATCTACTAGTTTTAAAAATTACATATATATACATATCTATATGTATGTACATATATCTAACACCACCTTTTAGAAATTTGTATCTCTTTCTAACTCTCTACTATGTTAATTATATATATGTATATCTTAAATTCCTACCAGGACTCTTAAGATAACCATGCATCTATCGTAAGAGTCCTTCCTTATACTGAATCATTCCGATTCCCTAATCCCCAGGACATATTTTCTCATCGAAAATTACCTTTATGCCAGCTTATATAATTTGGTTAGCGTAATCTGCTTTGCTCGAGCACCTGCTGGTGTAGCATAGAGATGCCACCACACCCGCCCAACCACCAACACACTAACACACCTGCACCTTCATCGCCTGAATCCACAAGTGGTGGTCTCCCATTACAATCAAATGAAACTCCACCACTGATTCACTGATTGAGCCATTGCAGCGCCCGGAAAATGGGGGGACTTTCTAGCCATGCAACAGGCGAGATTTCGCCATCAACACTATGCCACCCAGCCACCTGCATAGCTCCCACCTCTAAGCACCTCCAAAGCTGCCCCAAACCCCCAAAAGCCAACCAGCAACGTCGTTGTCGTCTTTGTCTTCCTCTTCAGTTTCGATCAGCATCGTTTTTCTGGGCGGTGTTTGGGGGGTGGCACGAGGAGCTGCACAAAAACAGGATAAAAAAAAAAAGAAAAAAATAGTCGAAAAGAAATGCAGGAAAATTCGTTTGCGACGAAAATCGGCCACAAAAACAGGCAAGGGCGGTGGGTGGCAGAGGAGGCCACGAGCTAGGGGTTAGATGTTAGGGGGAAGAATCCTCGCTCCTCGTTGGCTCGTCCTTGCTGGTTCTTCGGCTTTGGTTCGTTTGCAGTAGTTATCCCTGTAGTTGTTTCTGCCTTTTCGGCTGCATTCGGCACTCATCGTCTGCAATTTTTATATTGTGCAATATATTTCGTAGGGATGCAGCCCCCTCCAGTCCTGCCACCCACCCTAAACTTGCGCATGTGTGCGTGTGCTTAAGTGCGCTTCGTTATCTCTAGCAGAGCACTTCGTTTTGGGCACGCAGGGAACCCCACTTGGCACCCACTTTCCGCCCAACCACTAGGCAGGCAGCCCTCCCCCCTGCAGTTAGCTGGAACTACTCTGGCCCCATACCCAGGCCCCCGAAAAGGATGGGGATTGGGGCATGGGGCATGGGGTTGGCAACCCAAAAGCCAGACACCAAGCTGGATATATATATGGGGGTACTTTTTTTTTTTGCTGGCTCCTTTCACATTTTGCAGCACGAAGCTGCAGCAACGACAACGAAGTCGCCGGAGAGCCGAACACAAAAATTGTCGCTGGAAAAATGTGCTAAGGGTTTTCACCAGCGGGGGGCTGGTGGGGCGGCGGGCGGATGAAAAACCACTGGAAGCGGTGTCTCTGTGCCAGTGTGTGTGTGTGGGAATGTCAACTAGAAACAAGGACGATAAGCATTATGGAGCGCATTGAGGAAGTAATTGAGTGCACGAGACAGGGACGCAAGGCAAGGACGAAGTGTTTATGTGTCTGTGTGTGTGTGTGGCAAGAAAAAAAATACATATATATTTGTACATGGAAGGCAGCATTTATATAAGTATGTGTTTGTGGGTGTGGGTTGCAGGTTGGGGGTGAGGGAGGTCTATATAGATGTGACTCGCTTTACAACAACAAAAGGCATTTAACATTTTAATGCCGGGCCACCGACAGGACATACAGGGGGTTGGGGGGAGGCTACGGTCTCTGGCAACGTGCTAAACGTGCTCAAAAACCGAAATGAGTGTTTTCAGGCAAAAGGATAAGGCTGAAGCAGCAAGGAAGTCTGAAGCAAAGGGGCACACGGAGAAAATTAAATAGAAATTCCAGCTAGTTCATTATTAAATAAGTCCATTGATTAGCTTTACATTTTTATAAATAATTATCATCCCTGGAAAGCTATTTAAAATACACTTTAATGTTTAAATAATGTAACCATTTTTCTCTCTCTGTATTGCAATCAAATCCAGAGGTGACAGAGACCAAGAAAAAACCTTACAATTTATGTTAATTTTCATTGGTGTTTGCCTGGCCGGCTGTCTGGCCAGAATCCTTGTTTTTTTGCAACAGTTTTTCTCAAACATATGGGCAGGATGTTGATTAGGTCTGGCCAAAGTCAATTCCAGGCAGGGCCACTGAGCCGAGCCACTCGAAGGGCAGATTGGAGCCCTTCATTTGCCATTTTCACGAGCCAAATCCCATTTATGGACCTAATATTAACGATGGGGCCATTGTGGGGGATTCGAAAATAAGAAAAAACTGGCAATTTTTTCAAGGAATTGAACAGTCTGTACACTTTTTTTTAGCTTATTGGTTCTTATTTCCGGAATTATATAATTTAAGACCATAAAGTCTTAAAGACTCACCCACAATATGCAGCATGTCTTTGGACCACTTCATGAGCTCCCGCTTGATGAGGCGCCGCTCCTGCAGGCATCGCACGAAGGAACAGTCCGCCATGCTTCCCAGAACCCGGAGATATCCGCGACTATACCGGGACCCGTAACTGTACCTGCAAAATGAAAACAAAAGCCAAACATCAAACACGATTAGTCGGAATCGGCCAAATCGAAAAAAGCAACAAAAAAGTTGCAAAAATTTCCCCAATGGAAATGAGTGTTAATTTATTAAATCTATAATGCGCCATATAAAATTTCATTTACTATTTGTTGTTGTAGTTGCTCTTGTTGTTATTGTTGTTGTTGTTGTTGGTGGCGCATTTTCGAACGCTACGAAATGATTAAACGAGTTTTGTTTCAAGGTTATCGCGAAAACACACAAAACCTGTTGCACTTTAGATATTTTTGTTGTTTCTGTCTTATTATTTCATATGCTGAAAATTTATTTATTTTTCTTGATTTTTTTTTATTTTTTCTTCTTGTTTTTGTGGTTGTTGTTGCATTCTTGCCAAGTCCCCAGTTCTAGTTGGCGATGTTGTTGCTTTTTGTGGTTTTTTTTCGTAATAGTTGTAGTGGGGCTTTTACTATTCGGGCAACTACCAGTTTTTGATATTTCCTAGTTACGACTACAGTGTGTTTCAAAACGATAAGGGGGTTTTTTGAATGTTTTATAATTTTCAATTAAATCATTACGTTTTCCTTTGCTTGCCCTCATTTTATATGTCCCAATTGTATATCTAATATTTAATAATAAAATTACTAATAACTAATAAGCTATATAACCACTAACTATTACTAAATGACTAGTATTTTTTTTAATATTTACCACCAGTACTTTTACTTCCATGAAACGCACTGTCCTATCGAACAAATCGACAACAATATCTCTTTCTGTTTAAGCTGTCTATTACATTAATTTATTCAAATGCCGTTGTCGTTGATGTCGCTTTGCATTAAATTAGTTTTGTTTCATTATTAAAAAGTCGTAAATCGCAAAACGTGTTTGGGATTTCGCTATGAGTTTGGCTAACTCAACAAGTTCCCCCCTCCCTTTAGTTCTAATGAGATGCATAGAAAATGCATTCCGATTTCGGGTTATTTTCAGGCGACCCTCTGGGGGAATTTCCTTTGTTTTGGGAGGACCATGAATGAAAACTTTCCCAACCTATAATTGCCTGTTCGATGATAAATGATTAAATCTGATGGGATGTAATTTGGCTTTCCTCCAGTTCTGACCAGTCTCTGCTCCTGCTCCACCTTGCTGGCCTATGACAGCCACTAAATTTTCATGTCTTCCTCAACGGGGGATATTTGCCTACCGAAAACCGAGAGAACCAGTTCGGGCCCAGTTTGGGCCGGCCCCTTCGAAGGAAATTACAATAGCAGCCGAACATCCAGTGGAAAAGTAATTGAGATTCTAATATCAGATAGCAGATATGCTGATGCCTGATGCTGGCTTACATGACCAGCTAACAGCTAACAGCTCCCAACTACCAACTACCAAGCTGGTAGCAGCTGCCACTTGTTGTTGCGAAAAACTGGTAGCCCAAAGAGAGTTTTCAAGATGTTTACGCTGATGAAAAATTACTCCAGCTGCCATTGCCAAAGGCTAAGGCCCAAGCTCCGGCCCAGGCCAAAATCCGAAGCCACCAACAACTAGCTGGCGTGCAGTTGCAGTAGCCTTTGTGGGCGTGTCGGCGGAGCACGAGGCAGGCAGCTTCAGTGGCAGCAGCCGAACAGCAGCCAACTGATGATGGACGTTGATTATGATGGACGTTGCCGGCCTACCAAGAAGAGCCACCAGAAGCACAGAGCCAGAATCAAAGGCAGAAGAATCAAAAACCGGCAGAAGAAGCTGTCACACATAAAAAAAATAGGACTGGTCTTTAAAACAAATACTCTAGGAAGATATTTAAAGGAGAACCATCGTCCAGAGTTAAGATCTTTCAGACTATAGAGCTTAAACCTTCATCTTGTATTTCTTAAAGTGCATCATTTACCAAGAGGATAGATGCAAGGAAACACTGAAAAAGATGGTAGATTGAGCGATTCTTAGGGCCGGCCCAACGCCTTCTTTTTGTATTATTTTAAGTAATTTTCTAATTAAAATTAAATCAAGTTTTCCTCAAAGGAAATGCCAAACATTCCCCGGCATCCTGGTTAGTTCAGCTGGGGTTGCTTCACTCTGTCGCACAAATATGCAAAGTCAATGCTTATTTTGAGCTCTCGGTGGCTTCCTGCCTCTGGCATCAGAATCGGAATCGGAATCAGAATCAGAATCGGAGACAGGCCCAAGACAGAAGGAAGGGGGAAGGGAGTGGAGTGTAAATACCAACACCACAATATACATGTTACAGATACAAAAGCTAAGGGGAATTCATTCACTCGAAAGCTTTTTATAATAAATGCCACAAGTATCTGGTAGCTGTCGTTATTTGTATCTCGCTCGCCTGCATTTGATTTCATAAATAAAACAAAATATCAAGGCCGCCCTGCCAACTAGAAAACTTGTAGCCATATAATATTTGCGGGCCGTATGTATAATATGTACATAGAATGCGAAATCACACAAAAAATGCCAACAACTGATTGGCTGGCCAAAGGTTCTGTTCTGAGCAGATCAGATCACAAAATGTTGCCTGGAACAAAAAAAATCAGAATAGAACACAAAAAACGAGTTAATATCAATTGGATTGGTTTTGGTGCGGATCGGATCGGATCAGGCTTAAGTGGATTGGATGTGAACTCGAAGGCACAAAGTGCATTTTTGGTAACCAGTTTCGAGTCTTATTACGGGCCAAATTTCAGCTGGCAATTGTGGCCAATGTTAAGGCCTTGAAATCGCTTCGTCAGCCATTCGGCGGCTCGATTTTTTCTATTGTTCCAATTGTTTGCACTTTAAGTGTGGATGCCTGGCATGCACAAAAGCATTGCTTTTTGTTATTCTAAATACTCAATTTGCATAGCAATTTTTTACACTCTTTCATATTCATATTCAATCAATGAATTTATAACTAATTTATCGTTTTTGTTGGCGGTCGGCCGTTGTCCGTTGTCCGCCCGGAAAAGGCGGAAATAATCGCTTTCGATTCACTGACTTTTGCTTTTTGTGCTTCCCCCCAAAGTGTTCTCATAATTTTATTAATTATGAGCTCTTTGTTTATGTATTTACTTTCTAGAAAATGTATTTATGGATGCGTCTATTCGCTGATTGCATGATCTGTTTTTATTGAGACGCTGCGATCGACCTTCGTATGTCTCGTGCATGGCGAAATGTGTTAATTAAAATGCTTTAAAATGTGCAAAAATGATAATAGCGGCTAATTTGAATGGGAAAAAGATGTAAAGTTATAAACTAAAACATCAGGAAGCTTAGCATCCATTTTGAAATTTAAATTCCCATTTTAAATAACATCCCATGCGGTCACCTTGTCGTATGAGTGATATTTTCTTAATGTATCTTCGCTGCCCATCCATCTGCCTTCAACACATCCGCTGACCCTGAGGCCAGCACATCTGCTGATTAAAGATCATTAACCATTATTTGTCGCAACAACAACTCTCACCTGAGGCAAGTGCATAAACAACAACATCGGCTAACTAAAGCAAGAAGAGCACGCGCCACACGAGCAACAACAATGACAGGAAGATCGAAAACGAAACCAAAGTTGGCCGGTTGCTTGCTGGCTTGTTGGCTGGTTAGTTAACTGGCCAACTGACTGGCCCGGCCAACAGGCTGCTGCCTTGGCTGCTGGCTCAGTTACAGTAACACACATTCATTCGCGACCATTGTATGCAGTCAAGCGCATTTCCATTTCCATTTCTAACGCTGATCTGCGATCCACGACTCCGACTCCGACTCCAGCGCCGGCTAAAGGCCTGGGTCGAGAGCCTGTCCCTCTCGTTCATGGCCCAGCTCACCTACAAACCGACAAAAAAGCAGCAGAAAAAGACACGGGCCACGCCAAAGAAGAAAAAAAAACCAAGGAAAGACAAGTTTAGAGGCGGTCGTTTGGTATTTTGCCATTGGACTTGCTCTTGGCTCGGCTCTGGCGTCGGCCATTGGCTGATTTACGGTCCATGTGTCCATATGGGCGCACTGCTCTTGACCCCAATGAATCGCAATTAAGCTGCTGGCTTACCCGCGCTAGGGGCCACAGAGCCCGAAAGTGCCAAAACTTAATTTCCTGGCCACAAAGACAGAGCCCGCCCGCTCACGAAAAGCGCAAACGGAAAGTTTGTTGTTGACATTGATTGCATAAACGAGTAGAGGAGCCTCGAGAACTGTTTTTAAATCAAATAATGAAACAACAGGAACAATTCCCAGAAGCAGTGGCTCCTGCAATGCCACCGCACTGAAGAGAAAATTCGGCTTTTGAAAGAGGTTACTTGAATATGAAGAGGAAGTATAGGGCTAAGGAAAAAATACTAGAATTGAGGGATGATACAGATACTTTTGAAATGTTGGCATACGTCTGATTTACTAATTTTATAATTCATACCATGCACTTATTTTTTGTAGTGTGACAACAACCAGAAACTCGGATCCGTGTCTCTGTGGGTGAAATGAAGTTAAATGCCGCTCAAGGATGCTAAATGTGCCATGTCGAAATGTGTTGTCTGTGCATTTGTATGGCACTATTTGGCTGCCGGCATTCATAGTCCTTCCCTAGGTATGAGTGTGTCGGTGAGCAGTGCTATTGTCCCTATCTACCCACCACCCTAGCTGTGTTCCAGCTGTGTGTGTGTGCACATAACTGTTGCATGCAGCAGAGGAGCAACAGGAGCATTGCTCCTCCTCTGCTGCTGCTGCTGGCATGTGGCACATTTTCGACATGTTTTGTTGAGCATTTTGGCAGCACCAGCAAAAGCAGCAAAAGCAAAAGCTGCAGCAGCAGCAGCAGGAGCAGGGACACTATCTGGTAGCTCCTCGTTGCCCGTTACAATCTGCAGGAAATGTGAAAATAACGTTACGAAACTTTTTCGTTGCAATATGCGCAACAGGAGCTGTGGCAGCCAGAGCAGCAGCAGCGCCAGAAGCAGTAGCAGCCGCAATAGCAGCAACAGCAACGGTGGCAGCAATGGAAGTTACCAATACCAAAGTGAAATGGCAGTGCCACAAAAACCCCACCCCAGAACTTTGTTTTTTGCTGTGACTTTGCTTGTTTTTTGGCTGCTGTTTCTATTGGATAGCTGGGTGTGGGTACCCATCCCCAAGCCACATGCCCCATGCCTCATGCCCCAACACTGGCTCCTCTCTTTGGAACTCTGTTATTGTTTTTGTTTTATTTAGTTTTGGTTTTCCGCCACCCCCGCCCTCATACCGTTTTCGCTTGGCAACTTTTTTGCACTATATATTTGGGTACAACGACTTGTTGCTTTGTCTATGTGTTGCATTTGTGTTTGGGCCATGGGTGTGGCTGCTTATTTACCGTCACACAGACACAGGCACAGACACAGGCGTACACATGCCACCCTCTGAATGCCACGTTACGTATACGACCTGTGCCACTTCGAGTGTCATATGTGCTGCTTGTTTTATGATGTCAGTTTCGGGTTTTATTAAAACTGCCTGAAGATATATGCGATGACTTCCTTGCCACCTGCAGCGTCCGCGTCCGCGACGCCTCCTTCACCACGTGGCCAAATGTGGATGGAAATGCACTTTTTTCATAAATATGTGAGCAGGCCAAATGCATCATCACATTTGCCTTCATGCATTTATTAAGACTGTTGGCTGTTAGCTGTTAGCCATATTGCTACTCTTTTATGTTGCCAAAGCAATTGATAAACGCCTTATTTTCAGGATGTTGCAACTAGTTTCGTACAAATAATCTTTCCTATTTTTGCTCAAGTCATAGTCGAAATGACGATTGATTGCCTGTTGCATTGCATTGCAACTGCAGCTCCTCTTCTGCTGCTCTGCTTATCAATTTGCGAAAATGTCTTTGGGAACCGATCCGATCCGCCGTTTACGAATTGGGGTCACCTTCAAATTATCAAATTTCGCCCGAAATGATTAACTCGGCAAACACGAAAATGCCCAACCCCGTTCCCAAGCCCCTCGCCACAAGTTATATAAAGAATAAAAGGCGGCAGCAGCTCGTTCGCCAGCAAACCTTATCTTTGTTACACACAAAAATACAACAAAAAAAAAAATGAAAAAAAGGAAAAACAGCAACAAGGCTACGATGTTGTTGATGATGATGAATTTGCCCTGATTTCGACACAAAAATAAACAAAAAAAAAAAAAAGTTTGCGAAAACGAAAAAAGATGGAAGTACCCGGGGTTGTTGTAAAGCGAAATAGAAACAAAATTAGATAAGACGAAATTGAGTCGAGACCGCCGACAAAGCGGCCAGAAGCTTCTCCAAGCAATTTCAAAAGCAAAAACAAAAAAAGTGACAAAAAACTGAAAATTGCAACAAAACAAGCCACCAAGAATTATGGGCCGTGCAGCCCATGCAGCGCGTGTGTGGCCTCGCAGACAGAGTGAGGGAGATAGTGCCATTCCAGAGGAATAGGAATATATGTATATACATATATATAGTTTTTTTCAGCAGTTGTCTAAATAACGAAGCCAGAAAACAAACGAACTAAATTGCTGAAAAAACTGCAATGGCGGAATGAAAATAAACGAAAACGTAACAAAAATCAATTGTCGCCGACCAAACGTCAATACAAGTGGCCGTGCGTGTTGGTCCCCCCGATGTCCGCTTTACCTCTCCGCCTATGCCACTATAGCTATAGGTCCATATAATATAGGTACATGGATTTGTCTGTATGGGTTTCGTCAAAATTCAGCCGCAATTGAGACTATTTGCTGGAATTCGAGCGAGCTCTTCGAATTTAATTGTCGGAAGAATGCATCGTTGCATTGACAAAAAGTTCTTGGCTTATAAACAAATTTTTTTCAAGTGAAAGAATTAATAATACCCATGCTAGATTTTTTGCCAGATTCAATTAAATGATTAATTAAAATGGAAAACTAAAAAGCACTTGCACAAATTTGAAACTATCAATGCAAGCCATATTGAAATGGCCAGAAAGAATAAAAAATTGGAGGTTGAAAAAACGTGTTTGCTTTCAGCAAATGATGCAACGAATAATAAAATTAAGAGACTTTGTACAAATGTTGGCAAAAACTTGCATGGAATAGTCGGTTATAAATGTAAAATGCGAAAATATTTGTCCCGCGGTTTTGTTTTCCAATTTTTTCGCAAACTTTTTATATTTTTTCCCCCGAACAACTGAATTGATATTTGCCAAAGTTGTTATTGGTAGTGGAGTTGACTAGTTTTTTGTTTGGAAATTTTTTTTTCATTTTTTCGTTGCTGTGCAAAAGGTGATAAGCTCAAGGACAATATGGCCGTGTGGCATTGCTGGCTCTGACGCTGTTTCTGTTGCTGTTGCTGTATAGTCGCCTAAAATTGTTTGTTCAATTGTGTTTATGCATATGGAAAATATCGATTTTGTTTTTGGACAACAATGCGCGGGAATGCCGAATGCAACGGCCGCCACACAATTGGCTTTATTAAGGTCGCCTCGAGGGGGCTCCGAACTAATAGAGGCTTTGTTCCTCAAAGAAGAAACTCCATATATCCCTTCACCTGTTGCCTAGGATTTTTTGCAGCTATGCAAAGCGGAGGGATTTGAAAAGCTTTAGACTGGCCTGGCCAAAGTTAAATTAAAAACATTTTTTCAGCCCTCCCCACAAACTTTTTTTTCCCAATCCTCGTTTGGGACACGCCTTCTATGTGAAACGAAAACCCAATCTCCTCGGCCAGCTAAAACAACAACTGCCTGTTGCACTTCTCCTTATGTACTCGAGAACTTCCAGTGCGCTTCCAGGGGCCTCACCACACTTGCCACACACTACTCGCCACCTTCCACCCACCACCCACTATGCACAGCCCACCGCCAACCACCCACCACGCCCACCAAACTATATAATGCCGCAAAAAGGAGATGGAAAAAAACTGCGAGTAAGAAGTAAAATACGAAAAATAAGCACACAAAAAAACCAAAGCCTCCCAATTGAGGCAACACCCGGTCCTCCCAGTCCTCACCCACATCGACTGGAGCAACAGTTTATTTTTTATGGACTTTCCTCCGCCTTACCGGGATTGGGTTTATTACCAGAAACTATCCAGCTTTTGCCGTAAACAGTTTAGGAAATTTACTATTTTTTTTTAAGCAATATCACGTATTGAATGAATTTCCAAACTAAGCTGATTATAAAGCAAACAAAAAACTTTTGGAGGATCTTCCGAAAAGTAAACTTTACAAGACTCCATAATCTTTACAATAAAAATTAAGGTGAATTGGAAGAAACACCTAAATCAAAGCACTGATAATGCATTTCACTGATTCCCGGAATCGAAAAGTATATTAGTTTGAAATCAAATGATTCACAGACTTTTCAGGGCTAACCCTTGGCCCGAGCCCTCTTCCCGAGAGCGAGTGACTCATTGAGCGATAAATGCCTGGCAACTACTGCCCGACTTCCCGGAGTGGCGGCAACTTGTTGCTGTTGTGGCCCTGCCCGTACCCGTGCCCGTTGTGGCAACATCTAATCCAATCCGAGCCAAACAATGGCAAATGCAAATTCAGATGCAGATGCAACCACAGTGGCAGCCGCTTCCTTTTGTCTGGGCGAGGAGGCAGCTAGCAAATATGCAACGCCGTGTTGCAATTGCCGTTGGGCCGCTGGTGATGTTGTTGCAGTTGCTGCTGCTGCTGCTGCTGCTGTTGCTGCCTTGCGTTGATGGTCAAGGTCATGAACCTGTTCCAATAACTCGTTTCTTACGTGCAGCCAGCACACACACGGACACACTCGCCGAGAGCCAGACTGGTAGTCAGATGATTGTATGTTGCATGCCGCCTGTTGCCTGCTGCCTGTTGCCTGGTGCCGGTTGCACTCTAATGCTAATCCTGCCAGCTTTTCAGCTCTGCCACTCAGCCAGCCGGCTGGGGGATGACTAATGGGAGCCGCACAAATCAATTTCAGAACATGAAATTAAATTTCAATCTATCTCGGCCTGACATATCCACTTGCACTTTGCGAAAAGTGTTCGAAACGCAATTACAAGAATGTATTTGTTTAATTTGATGAGATTAGAATTAAAAGTAATCACCACAGACACTTGCTTTTGAAGATGAAATGGAAATGATTCGCCAAGATCTTGGGTATAGCTGGTTTTCCTGAGTGGGCATTGATGGCGGCGGCAAATTAAAGCTGAAAAGTTGTCGAGAAATGCGGAAAAGCCTCAAGGACACGCATGCGACGTCGGCGAGTGAAAAGAAAATTGCGCCGCGTGGGCAGGACGTCAGTCTGTGTTTGTCACTGCATCCTCTGCTATATCCCCCTATATCCCCGATGTCTGATTCATTGTCTTATTTTTCCACGCTTCAGACTGTCTCATAAATCGCTCAAATGAGTTATTCGAAATCAAATGCAATCTGGCGACAAAGAAGCAAAATATATTTAAACAATAGTAATGAAAACATCAGCATGGAAACATGGAAACGTTTCCGTCTGTCATCTCGAAATTAGAAGCGCATTAATTAGAAATTTTTATTATTCTGCCGCATTAATTCGCCTCCACTCGACTGGTCTTTCTCTTTTTTCTGTCTCGCATTTAATTGTTATATTTTTTCCATTCAAATTCAATAAATTTCGAGTGACATTTATATTTGCGCATTAATTGCCTATCAAGATTTCCGCGAATTAGTTTTTTTTTTCGCTTGTGGCTCATAAAGGAGAACCCATTTTGTTGTAATGTGTATGTGTGTAAGTGTGTTGGTGTTGATGAAAGCAAATATGGCCCATAATAGTGGGGAGTTGGGAGAGGCAGGGCGCTTAGATGCACCCAACTGAGGCACTTGTTGGGCTTCCGCAGGCATTTGTGTTGTGTTCTTGGCCCTATGGAAAATTTTCGTCGCCTTCTTTTGGAAATCACAAACTTTCAGTCAATGATTTTGTTATTTAAGTGGGTTTTTATTTGATCGCACGATCGAAATGCAATTATATCGGATGAATCACAGGCATTTATAGTCATCCATTCATTGCTGATACAAAATATCAGAAAACCGGACTCTATACTAAATTCTTCGGAAGTGGAATAAAATATATTTATTAAATTCAAAGAAAAAACGCAAACATGCGCCAGCATATCGTTTAATTATTCGTTTTTGCGTACAAAGTATGCTGCCTCCATTAAAGTGCTTTTTAATATGAAACTCATGCAATCCGCAAAGTGCAGATTCATGAAATTTTATTCCATTTTTTGCAATATTTTCCCTTTCTGATGTGGCGCTTGAATTATTAATAAAAGTGTTGATTTATTTCGTACTCACTTTTCTTTCGGAACTGTCCCAATATTTACACACTCATTTATGTAAATATGTTTCAGTTTGTTACTGCTGCCGTTGAATAGTGTTTTTTAGTCGAGTATATAGGGGCATGATCATGTACAACTTTTTTGTAGTATTCCTCGATTCGTGGTGGTCACAGCACTTTTGCATAAATTTTCAGCAGATTTTTGTATGAATTCAGTGTCGTTTTTTCAGGTCTTTTGCTTTTTTTTTGCCTCGCGTGTGGGCTAAAAAATGTATTTTGTTTTGTCATAAGAAAAACGCACGTCAAAATGTTTTTCCTATACTTCCAGGAGGGAAAGAGGTACCAGAGTCACATGTATGCCGTGTAGTGGTTGTGCGAGTGTGTGGTGCAGTGCGCTGGTTTTAGTTGGCAGCGGTGGAAAATAAATAAAAATTGCGCACCGCGACCAGCGTCAACAACAAACAAACACAACACAACACAACACAACACACACACACTGTTACCACACACACCAGACAACCCTAGTACAACTACAATTGCAACTACAACTATTGCAGGGGGAAACAGCAACAACGTCAGCTGGGCAGCGACGCCGGCGGCGACGGCGCTGCAACTGCGCTGCAACTTACAACACGTCGATCCGAAACCGAATCGGGGGAATCAGAACCAAAATCCGAAGCGCAGCGACCGAAGCGAACCGCTCGAACCGACGGACAATAAAGCCAGCCTGCCACCGCCAGCTGAGCAGCCCGCCGCTTTTTACAGGAGCGCACTGCGGATGCACTCTCACAGATACAAAGATACACTTTGAGTGCAAAAAAGTGCACTGAGTTTTTTTTCCCCCTTCCCCCCTGGCACCTAGGCAAGGGGCGAGTGAGAGAGAGCGAGCGAAGCGGAGGATAGCCGGCTATTTGTATCTGCGTGTTGGTGCTTCATTCATGGCAGCTAGCTGCTAGCCGGCAAAAAGCGTTAAAAGCGAAATTGGTTAACAGAGAGCGAGCGGCGAGCGAGAACGCAACAAACAAAAAAAGAAAATGGTGGCTTGGAAAATGGTAGTAAGCTTCTAGACTCTGAGTTCTGGGCTCTGGAGAGAAATAAAAAAAACCGAGACTCTGGCGCTCTTTGACTCAAACTCAAGTGGATGGCTTCGGAGGGCAGGGTGTGGGACCAGGTACAGTGCATTTTTTAATTGCAGCTCACACACACACACACCAATACCAGAACAAATACTACTACCCAGACAGACCCAGGCACTCTCTGAGAATTTCGCACATTGCAGTTCTGTTTATTTATTTATTTATTTTTTTTGTTGCTGCTGGCCGCTGTGCTGGCCGCCTGCATTTTGTTCTCGAGCTTGTAAAAATTTGCAACGAATTTTATTGTGCCCTAGTGTTGTAGTTGTTGTCGTAGTTTTCGTGGCTTTTTTGCGATTTTTGAAGGCAGCCGTGCAAACAAGTCCGCGACCGAATCGCCAGCGTTCGGCACTGGAGGCGCTCACTCACCGCTCGAAATGCAACTGGCGGCCCGCGCCGAACCGAGCCGATCCGAGCCGGCTATATAGAGCCACTCCGGACGGATATAGGCGGTCCCGGGGTAGCGGGAGAGGCATCCGTTGCACATGCACTTTTTTATTTTGGTTTTGAGCTTTTATTGTTTTTTGTTTTTTTGGTGTATTTTTTTTTTTTTTTTGATTGGGATGCGAGAGCGAAACTAAAATTATAATAATACTATTGGGGATTTCGGGTTGAACTTCAAAACTGGGGATTATAGTTTCAACCAGGAAATAGGTATAAATATATTATCTTTTCAAGATAATCCATACTTGAGGTAGGGACTAGAGAGATACTACCAAAACCCTTAGGACAGTGTTTTAAGAATGGCATAATTTACAAACTAAAAATATTGTATATTCCCCTAACCATGTTAGAAAAACAAACATTTACGGAGACAACATCAAGAAATTATCATAATTTTTTGGTTCAAAAAGATAAGATATATAAAAAAAGGTCTTTTAAGATATTTAAGATAAAGATACAACTATTCTAGGAACTAAGATTTGTATTACAAGCCTAAAGCTAACTGAGAACCTGACATAATGGGAAGCCTATTATCCGAAAAGTCTCAACGAGGAACTGATTGCGCACCTCACTGACTGCCTGACTGACTGGCTGACTGACAAACTGAAAGATTGGCTTACTTGGGGGAATGACTGACTGAGAACAGGCTGCAATTCGACTCGCCTCGACTTGCAGCGACTCAATTGCATGTCATTGTAGACGAAAATATTTTTAGTTTTATTGTTATTATTTTATCTTATTTTTTTTGCCATTTTTTTCGGCACAGCGTTGGCGTTGACTTGAACAACTTATGGACTGGACCGGAGAGAACGTGGGCGGCAGGGGGCTGCACTGGAGGGGCGACTCTGGGCCTGGCCCCTGGTCTCTGCCAGAATTTTGAGTCGTGACTGGTTTCAAGGTCCCTCAATTAATGCGAAAATTTCGATGTAATTTTTGTACTGGCTTTTCTGTGAGTGGTGTGTTGTTTGTTTGTTTGCATGATTCTAAATGAAAGAAACAAAATTCGTGTATAATAAACTAGTAATTGTTTAGCTAAATTTTTTATTTCTGAATAATTGTTTTTGTTTTGCGGCAGAGCTGTATTTTTAATGCTTTTCTAATAAGCGAAATATTTGTGCATTTAATTGCGCTCGCCACTGACCTTGGCCAGCTGGTTTTCAGGGGGAGGGACAGTCGGAATAAAAACCGCTTAAAATAAGCAATTAGAATGGCGGTTAATTGTGGCACACAATTTGGAGAATTCAGCTTACTTGCAACGAGGCTTCGGACAATGAACCTTGGGACTCTCACAAGGACTCACACATACAGAGCACTTTAAATCTTCCGGCATCTTCCGGTAAACCTGAATAAGTCCCTTTCTGGGTTTGCGCATAATTATCCTTTGGGCTGCCAGCTCGTCCCACTCCCTGCCGAAAATTGATGCCCACATCCGCCGGGACATGCCACTCGTCGGCAACCACTCAGGACAAGTATGGCCAAAAAATAAAAAAGCAGTGCCGAAACGGGGGATACAGAACTTCAAAACATAATGTCACCATCAAGGAACACATATAATTGCTGTATTTACAAAAGATAAAATCGGCGACAACATGCACACGACCTGAACTGGTACTGGTCTGCCCGAAAAAGGAAAAAAATGAAATGAAATCCAGAAACAGCAGTGACGATGACGACAAGCAATTAAAATTAAAACCACGTAAGCAAATGCGACAAAAACCCCCGAAAAAAACTTGTGAAAAGGGGCACGGCCCAAGGGCTGAAGGATGGAGGGGGTAGCAGTAAAGCAGGGGAGAGAGATACTGAAAAATCCACCCCAAAGCAATTGCATTTTCCCCACGACCCCCTCCCTGTTTCTGCAACTGCGATGCACACAAAAGATGCACGAACCAAAACGTGCAATTTGTGTTGAATGCATTTCGAAAAATAAAAACGCACACATACTCGCAAAAAATCGGAAAAAAGTTCCCCAAAAAAATGGTATGCAATTTTTGCATAATGAAAAATGCAGCAGGCAAACGCACACAGATACTCACAGACACACACACTCGTACACCTCCAGACACTCATAATGGAGACTCGAATGCAGAGGCATTGAAAGCTGAGCCGAACCTCCCAGAGCTCAGTTGAGTTGCAAACTGCAATCCAGACCCAAAAATATATTCTAAAATTAAAATGCAACGGGCTGACGCAATGCAAACACAGCCGAAGGGGTGCAAGCACACACACCACTGCAATTCGAGCACAAAGAATGCATTTTTGTGCATCTTGAGATGTTCTTTGGCCGGGTGGACGAACAGGAAGGAGCGAAGGGCTCATGGCCGGAGGGTTTAAGGGCCCAGACTTTAAAGCAAACATACAGGGACTTCAGCTCGATTAATGGACAATTTTCAAATGAATTTTGCAACAAAATGATGCACTTCCTACAGCCAAGAGGAGAGGGCAACGACGACTTGAATACTCTGATAAAAATATAAGAAAATCTTTAAACTAAAAGGGTAAAGCAAATGAACTTCTGAGTATCCAATTAAACTTATATCATTAAAGGACTATTTAATAAATATCTTTTATATCCGCGAAATAGGTAAACCCTCTGAAAGGGAAACAAAATTGTCATCTCCAAAGTCCAGCGTTGATTGGGCCAAATGAGAGGCGCCCAAGTGCCGCGCAGGAAGCCAATTGCATCCGTTCTAAGCCCGGACCTGCCACTGCTGCCACTTCTGCGTTTGGCAACTGCTTTTGGCGGAACTCTTGAGCGGAAGTAGCTGAAATGAGCTTGGGAATAGTTAGTTAAACAGCCAGCACCTCGACCGGCCCGGCCATCATAAATAATGAGGCGAAATTAAAACTCGCAATTAGATGAAAATCAAGATAAATCAGTTATAATTGCGAGATGTTTAAGCGGAATTAAGAGTAAGTGCCAAAGACATTAGGCGACATGTGGAAATGGCTTGGAGAGAGGAGAATGTGACCGTGATCCGGTTATTATTGAGGTCCCCAAGGATCCCGTTTCCATATGGGCCATAATTCCATAATTTTAGACTCCGCTCGTAAAAAACCTCAGAAATCCCTCACAAAGAAACGAGCCAGCGAAGATTAAAGCGAAAATAAATTAATTTACATGCAGATTAAGCGGTGGGGTTTTGCATATTTCGCTGATAGGAGGCAGTGTAATAAGTTCATTACATATTTATTATTAATTATAGTGTTTAAGCTGAAATCGCTTCACAGACTTTTCCCGAGGGGGCCCCCTCTTTAAAGTTCCCTCCGCCGCCCCACTTGTGGCATGAGAGCAAACGAAAAAAAAGTCCAAAATAAATAAACCCAAACCGATCCAATGCGAATGAAATCAACAAATAAGACCCAGAACCCAGAGCCAACTGGAGAGATGACAGCCGCCCAGCGGAGCAAGCCAATGACCAAAGAATCAGCGACAACAACAATCGAAAAGCTCGCAGAGATTGCTTCTGCCTTGCTTTTGCTTGTTATTTTATTTTATTTTTATTTTTGTTTTTGTTTTTGCCATTTTTCTGGGGCCAAGGAACTCGGGAGCAATACAAAATTGCTTGGCCTTGGTCAGGCACTGCTCCGTACACATATAAATATTTTAAATGTTTCTTTCTTTTTGCTTTTCTTTTGCCTTTATTTTCGATTTGTTCACGGGGTTCATTGTGCGTTGCAGCTTTTGTTGCAGTTGTTTTTGTTATAGCTGATGTTGTTTTTGGTGTTGTTGGTGTGGCAGTGGCTATATTCTGTTGATGATTCGCTTTCATTTTGCTGTGTCAAGAAAGTGAAGTGCCGTTGGAGCACTTGCCGAGATTAAGTGCAGTGATAAGATAATACCCACTGCCCAGAGCCCACTGTTATTTTTTACAGACCTGATAACCCACTATCTATTGTGGGCACTGCAGCTCGGTGCTTCAAACTCTTATTTAACAAAAATATGCCCCCGTAATTAGCGTAATAAAAGGTCAATTTAAAGTTCAGGTTTCGAATCAATTGGCAATTGAAATTAAACTCCCTTTATTGCCGCACATTGTAGGTCACCGAGCCTGCCCAGGACGTGCCGGCACTGTCGCCCTGAACTTTACCCACTGATACAGATGTTGTGGTCTAAATTTAAAATTAGAATTCCGCAAATGCACACACATGGCGGGCAAGAGAGGCAGGCGCCAATGCACACGCACTGCCACTCGCACACGCACAAATTGCCATTTAGCCAATGTCAATGTCAACGAGCAACACAAATGGCCACAGCAGCAACAATTGCAACTGCAACAGCTATAGCAACCGGCAACAAATGCTTTTCTAATGGAGTGCCGGCATTGCAGCATCCACGCGGAAACCATTCAAACATTTTGGGCCATGTTGTTGGTGTTAAAAGCCACACATGCCGTACAGATACAGATACAGATACAAATGCAGATACAGATACAGCCGCAGACAGGCCGTGTGTAAGGTCATATCTCTAAATTTTATTTGGCTTCCTGCCAAAGCGCCAGAGGCTCTAACAACCACACCAACACTAACCAAAACACAAACAAACAGGCACACGGACACACACTGTGTGGCACAAACAGTATGTGGCTGTTTTTGTTGCAACTGGGCTGCCTTTCGGGGCTGCCAATTTTAGATGTTTAGTCGTTGATATCAATGAAGTCGAAAGCGAAAGTGTTAAGTGTGGCTGTGTGTGGTGTGAGGGGGTGTGGGCGGACAATTCAATAACACTCGTATATTACGCATACGCCATGTGTGGTCGGTGAACTTGTGTGTTTAAATTTCATGAGCATTTTAATGGTATATTAGCTTAGTGGTGATTTAAGTTTAATATTCGAATGGACACTGATGGCCAACCACCCCGAAAACCTCTCCTGCTCTGTTTTGTACTGGATTCAACCCCATTGTGTAGCCATTGTCAAAAAAGCTGAAAAATCCACGCATGTGAGCAAATACCAGCAATTTCGTCCGACAATTACCGCTCCGCTCTCAATGGCTGGCCAGTCCAATAAGGTCGTCCCACCCACTGGGGCCAGCCCCTTCCGAGGTGAACTCAATTCGGTCTTTGCCTTGTCAATCGAAACATTTGACCAAAAGTGCACCGAAAGAGAAATGGGGGAAACAAGATTATGGGGTTGGGTCCACAAAAGAGACAGAGACTTTATAAGGGGCAGCCCTCCGGGGTCAAAGACCTCATTACTCACTAAATGTGATGGCAAAGCCAAAACCAAATCACTGTCAGAGCAAGAAATTTTTGTGGCTTGTGATTTTCAGTTCTAGGTTCTCGGTTCCAGTTCCCAGTTCTCGATTCTCCAGTCGAAGCTCTCCATTTGATACGTTCGCATTATGAGTATTCCTTTATCGCGACACATGATTCACAGCTGAAATGTGAAATGGTGCGACGACGTCCATGACCAGCACAACAGCCAGCACAGACAACGGTCACTCCCCTGGATCCCCCCTCCCACTGAGGGCACATACATAGCTATATATATTCTCTGTCCATCTGGTCGGTGGGGACTGAACATGAACCTAACCGAACCGAACAAACCGATTTTTTTTATTATTATTTTGAATACGCTTTTTTGTGGCTCTCATTGTTGTTTGTGTCTCGCTTACTTTGCTTTATTGTATTTATTTTTCGGTTTTGTGTATTTTTCGTCACACTTGGCAGCAATAAAGGCGTCAGCAGCAGCAGGAAATTACAGTGGATATTTTTGGGTTTATTTTTAAATAATTATTACAGTATTAATTCGGGGATTTGGATTTATAAAGGATACTGTTCTTAAGCGAATAAGGATCGTTGAATAATATTGGAGGTCTTTAAAAGGTCTTATTTAGTTATAATATTATATACTACATATTAAATATAAATTTGAAAAATATTTCTAAGAGTGCCTCCTGAGATTGGAATATTTTTAACATCAATATAGAACCCACTTGGTAATAAACTTTTATTCTCCTACTATTAATTATATTATGCAAAGTGCCTGGCTTACTTTTTATTGCCATCAAAAAATAAGCATAGTTATTACGAATAATTTAGCAACCCCCGGAAACAAAGGCTTCCCACAGGGCGAGCTTTCACTGTAGTTGCACACCGTCGACGCTGCGGTCCCTGTTGTTGTTCTTGTTGCTGTTGCTGGTGTTGCCCCTCCTTGTCCAGGCCGCTTGTAGTCAGTCGGTCGGTCGGTCGGTTAGTCCCTAACCTACGACAACCGAATTCGCACTGGGCCAGGTTCAATGAACTTTTTGGCTGAGTTTGCTGCTGTCTCCGCTTCAGAGTTGCTGCTGCCGTTGTTGTCATCGCCGCTGCTGCATAAAGCGTGCATTGAGGGCGCTGGAGTGACGGAATGATGGAATGACTGACTGACGGAGTGACTGTGCGACTGAATGGCGGATTGAACCGTCTGTCATGCGTGTGTTTACTCGCCGTCTGTTTATCTGCGTGTGTATACACACACGGTGGCGGCGGGTGTGCGCCAGTGTGTGTGCATGAATGGAGCTTCTTTCTTTTAATTTTGTCAAGTTCGTTTTGAATTTCAATTTTGAGTCATGCATACGAAGAGGAGCTATATAACTGCCAGATACCAGATACAGGCTGCCCTGGGGATCGGGACTTTGAACCGAGAACTGAGAACTGAGAACTGAGAACCGACAACCGAACCCAATGGCAACAGCTGTGCTTTTCTGGCTTTTGATAAGCCCATCATTTCATCTTCCCACTGTCCCAGTCCCTAGCCCGTCCCTATAAAAATAAAACTGCAAAAACGATTTAAAAAAGAAATTAACCACAAAAACCCCGACGAGCTCTAGACGTTTCTTCTGTGCTGTGCGAAAAATTTACTAGAAATCGGAAACTTTTCAGAAAATCAAATTACACCAACACTGGTACACGGGGAGACAGATAGACAGGGGCAGAAAAAAATTAAGACCCGTAAACTAAATACTAAGAAGCTAATAGATACCCTAAAAAAAAAAAAATTATATATTCTGGATATCTTTCAAAATAAAATAAAACATGTTATAATTAGTGTATTTCTTCTCTTATTTAAATTATTATAATCACAATATTATTCAGAACTTTTAATTCTGATCACTACCCACATACTTCATCCATAAATAGGGTATCGGAATGGTAACCAGGTTGGGCCAGATGGCTTTCAGATGCTGTTGCCTGGCTCGCCGACATTGCCCTGTTTGACGATAATGATTCTGTTAAAAATAATCAGTTTATGATGGGCCAGGAGACGGAGGAGGAGTTGGTCGCCAAGTCTGGGGGCTTCTGCCAGGGAGATCTGAGCCCTCTGCTCTAGGCTGGGAATATGTGTGGAAGCGACTATGCTTCGCTTGGCTTGGTTGGCTCGGCTTGGCTAAATTTGATATGTCCCTGGCAAATACGAAAAAAAAGAGTCAATCAAAATGCTGGCCGCAGATCTGCATCATCGGCACCTTCTCATCGACTTCGCATGTCACATTCCCATGTCTGCCAGATATGGCAAAAATAAATGTAATTACTAAAAATGTATGCGACAGACCGAAATAGATATGACTTACAGTGGTCCAGTCTGAGTATATGCTGCTTAAACCTGATTTAAGTTTCACGGTCCCGCCATTAGAAATGCCCCAAAAAACATACTATACTTTCTTAACTTCCAAAAATTCTTAGCAGATTCATCCCTATCCATTGAACACTGTATCAGATACTTGAACTACAGCATCTGTTCTGAAGCCGATTCTGAATCTGATTCTGGGTTTTTCTGTCTGTCATTTCACATGCTCGTTCTGTGCATTTGGCTGTGATTAATTGCATTGGCTGGCCGACTGGCTGTTGTTGTCTTATTCGCAGTCGTACTTTGGCAGCTCTGCTCCGAGCTGCGAGCTCCAAGGAAGCCTTAGAAATGTCAGGGCCAATGGCATGGCCCAATGCAAATTTATGACAACGGCAATGCCGCGCCAAAGATTTATCAACTGCCACAGAATTCGCAGCAACAGCAGCAGCAGCAGCAGCGGCGGCAGCAACCAGTTAATGCGCCGCTAAAGACGGCAACAAATAAAATCGAAAGCCGAAAGCCGCGTCCCAAAAAAACCGGTTCGTCAATGTTCTAAAAATGAAACTGGTTGCACCAACAAAAAGCTGCAAAAAATACAAAAAAGCCACCTCAACGTACTAGACCAAAAATATTTTTGTTGCAATTTCATTCCTCTTATTTTTTTGTATATTGCGAGCCTGGCAGTGTCTGCCGAAATTGCAAGCGGGCATAAATTAACCGCATGGGGTCCAGATACTCCGCACACACCCAAAGATACAGATACGGATACTTTTTGTGGACGCACACAGGCGCATGCAAAACGAGACAAGCACACCCAAAACCACTTAAAGTCCACAATGATGACGTTGATGTCGGTTCCTTCGTCACCCCCCTGGATCACCCCGGCGGTGCCACCCTGCCCCTGCTTAGCCCCCCTAAAGCCACGGCAGTTGAGTTTTCAAGTGCAGGGTTCTCGCTCTTCGCTGCTGCCTCTGATGACGCAAAAATACGAATACGAAAAAAATTAAACAACCACGACCTCACCCAAAAAGCAACAACAAAGGCCAGAAGCGCTGGCAGCGACGCCAGCCGCCGCTGCGGCAGAGCCAGCCGGCAGCCGGCAGGCAGAACGCATCGCAGAGGATGGCTCCAGCTCCACCCCAAAGCCAAAAATGTGCAATTTGACTGTACGAAAATAAAAAGTAAATGAAGAACTGCAGCAACTTACCAGATGAAAACAAAAAGTAAAATAATAAAAAACACAAAAAATAAAAGAACAAAAATAAAAAACAAAAACGCCAACGAAAACGCAGCAGAAAGAGCAACCAAAAATAAATATCCCCAACAAGCAGGCCAACAAAAAAATTAGTGTAGTAGGTCGAACTACGACATACTCTTTGAGGGTCTTTACAAAAATTAAAGCAGTACAATTTTCTGAAAATTATATGAACTCCGAAAGTATGTGATCGGTATTATTAAGAGTTGTATATGATATTAGATAGGTCTAAGTATAAATATAAATTAATAATTATTAAATATAAAATTATAAACAAGTAAAATATATATGAACTCTTAAAGTATCCTTATTATTTTAGAGTAATAAATGATAATAGATAAGCCTTAGATATGACAGATAATTTTGATATGGCCTTTACCTTCATAAATCAACATACTAAGAGCTATACATATATCTTCATACCATCATAGAGATCTTAAGACATATTATATTAAGGATATATTATCCCCATCTTCCTGGAGAGAGTATGCAAAATACGAATTACTCAAAAAAGAAAGATATATTTCGTTTGCAGCTCATACAAATTTTACTGGGCTGGCGGTTACTGACCGTCCTCAAGGTTTTTCGTATTTTGCCCTTTATTTTTGCTGCGTCGACGCCAACGCTGGCAGTGCAGCAGCAGCGACGCTGGCAGCGTAGCTCATACGCCGTGGCAGCGTCAACGATCGCAGAACTCAATTCCCTTCATTTAGAGCGAATTTTTTTGTGGCTGCCACTGCTGATGTTGATGCAGCTTGTTGTTGCTGCATTTTTGAACGTTTTTCGTAGCGCAAATTACAGCAAACACGCCATCATCATCATCATCATCATGGAGTTGCACTCGGAGCTGCCGCTGCCACTGCTGCTGCTGCTTCTGCAACAACAACGGGAGCTACAACATAATCAAGATGGCAGCCACTTGCAGCAGCTATGAAAAAATTGACGAATATGCGATGCAGCAGCCGCAACAACAACAAGAACCATTCTGAACCCGAATTCAATGCAAAACAAGCCAAGCGATAAAGTCAGAAATGCCAGCGGGGAATAATTTAAATAGTTCATTGGCTTGCAGTTCATTAAAAAAAAAATTACTTTCGAAAAGCAGGAAATATAGGGTTATATATTTCAAAATATCACTCTTAAAGTGCTGAAATAAAAAAGGACATTAATTATGAGACCCGTTGCCGAATGAAAAAGAGAGTGAGCTAGTTTAAGTTCATAAAAGCCCTTCTCTTTCCTTTCATTAGCCCCGTCTCTTTTTGGCTGGATCACCCCCTTACCCCCTTTTTTCCCCCTTATGTTCTAGGCGGATCAGTGAAGCATAGGTTTTAATTTATGTGGCACGCACATTTTCTGTTGTTGGGCATTTTTCTCACAATTTGTTTTGGCACTGAGCTGCACCAACGGGGTGGCATATGGGCTGGAAAGGGAAAGAGATTGGCAAAGTGCAACAGAGAGAGGGAGGGATATGCAATGCAATTAAGTGAGCAAACCGAATTGGGTGGGGTGCCAGGGCAACATCCCAAAGAGTAAAAAACAGTCCGGCAGCTAAAAAAGCTAAGCAAAAACTCTTACTAATGAGAAGTGGAACACGGCGGAGAATAAACTGAAAAAGGAAAAAAATATAAAGAATAGCTCAAGAGTTTCCGAGGCCTAAAAAAAATTAAGTGCCAGGTGGTGGAGGGAGAGAAAATTATGAGACCAGGTAGATGAACGCATAATTGCCAAAGAAATCCAAGGAAGGGGTTCTCTTGGGGTACCTGAGAACCTGGGAAAGTTACCAAAAGTTGATTCCATTCTTGGCAAAAGTTTGGCTCTGTAGTATTTAAAGGAAAAGATTATAAATTGTAGCCCATCAATGATACTAACAACCTCCTAATTTATTAACCTCTCCGCAAAGTTGATTTACGAAATGTGTTTAACATTTCGGGACTGCCCAGGGACCACATGTCGTATACGCAATGAATAAATCATCAGTCGGAAAGCGGCAACAAACAAATTGAAACCAGACAAGCCCACTCGTGCATCCACACCCACACCCAGCTAATCCTGCACCTTGCCAAATTGGCCAGACCAAAAGCCAAATGCACACAACTGACCCTGAACCAAATTCAGCAAAAACACTCAATTAAATCTCCGGCAAGGCTATGGATGATGCTGCTGAAATTTGAATGAAAGTGCAACAGCAACACCAGCTGCCGGCGGGGTGGCAGGCGGGTAGGAGGCGTCTCTAATCCAGTTGCAGTGCAGCGTGCATCCAACAGGTGGGTGGAAATGGGTGGAAATAGCCAAGGCTGTGTGGCCGGCCTGTGTGTGCGTTGGCTGTGGCCTGAAACTGAAACTGAAACCGAAAGTGCTATGCAATTTTCGATTTAGATGCCATAATCACTTTGACTGCTGCTGTGGCTCGATGCCCCGCAGACACCGGGTCTTTGTTGTTTCGGCTGCAGCTTGTGGTCTGTCGTATGTGTAATGAAATTAGCTTACCTGGTGCCGGCAACAGGTGCCCCACCGGCTCGGTCGGTGCAGTGCCGTTACCGGTGCCGGCGCCTAAGCTTTTGTGTTTGCATATGCTGTACTCCACAGCTCCTGCCCTTCATCTGTGTGGCACTTGACTCGTGAGCTGTAGTGCCCTGGGCTGCCTCGAAATGCTGCCAAAAAGTTTTGAGTTTCCACAACACAAAACCACAGAGTCGGATGCACACACTCCGGCACTGGAAACAAAAATTTATCAAAAGCTAGATGTGTATGATATCCGGTACTTATCCGTCTGGCTGCAAAGGGTTACTGTTGAAAATTTTGTGGCATACTTTTTGCGGCTTTTCTGGACTTTTGCTTGTGTTCGCTGTTTGTTTTTTCCAGTGCCTCAGTTTGCTCATGTGTGAACCAAAACTGTTCAGACCACAGAATAATCATCTCCTAAAGGACACTTAACTTAACTTCAATTTGTGTGCCTTGTGTGCACATTGTTTTGTGGCCGAAAAATGGCTGTTAACGGCTTGAGGCCTCAGGTGCTTTAAATACTGGGCTCCATGTCAGGTGGGAACTCGAAAGTGTCTATTGGAGTCTCTCACTTAATGAAAAGTACCAAGAAATCGAAATGGGGCTGGGGGTTCTGAGCGGAGTTAAGCGAAACAGTGAAGAAAGCTTTTCTGTTAATTGCCTTAAATTGAATTCAATTTTTTTCCAGTCGACAGCTGAAGGGAAATATGAAAATGACATTTTTGTTGTAGCTTTTTCCGGATATTTCCTACATAGTTTACATTTTTTCGCATTTCTCCCAGATTAATTTCTACGCTTTTTCAGACATTTTTTCTACTTTCATCATTTCAATTAGAGCAAATTCTGTTAGAAAGCATTAAAAAAAGTGTATTTTTCTCCATTTTTGCCTCGTTTTTAATTTGAGGCCCTTTGGAATGCCCAGCCAACTTCTCGTCGTCTTCTCATTTAATTGAAACGGCTAATGAAATAAGCCCAGGTCACAGCCCAGCCCAGGACTTTATTTGTAGATTGCATTTTTTTGTGCGGATTATGCAACGTTGAAACCCGAGATGCAACGCAGCCCCGAACAATCCCAAAAAAATACGTGGCAAGCCGAACCGATCTGAACTCGACTGCGGCGAACAATACAAAACAGTTCATTGTCGTCTTTAGTTGTGGCCACTTCCTCGGACATCTCCCTCTCGCCAACTGCGAAAAAAAACCTTAAAAAAAGAGTAAGCTGCACAAACAAAAAAAAAACATGAGGAATGAAAAGAAGAGGAAGAGCCAGGGGCAGGGGCAGGGGCAGGGGCAGGGGCAGGAGGATCTGCGGCAATACAATGCAAAAGTTCTCAAGAAAATTCAGCAAAACAATTTGACAAAAAAGCGAAACGACAACAAATTCTGCCATCTTCGGCGATCCTCGTTGATGGACGTTGGCATTTTTAAATGAGTTGCGCGTTTTTGTGCCGCTGCCGCTGCTGTTGCCGCTGCAGTTGCAGTTGCAGCTTGCAGCTGCACTAACCACACACAGCCCCGAGCCCCTGGCCGTTTGTTTGTATTGGTGGGCCTGAGTGCCCTGCAACTTGAAACGCAATGCAAGAATTAAAAGCAAGTAAGCGCGAAACGTAGCTCTGTTCTATCCCCCCTTTTGGATGCACTGAGAGAAAAATATAAATATTTTTTCTTAATTATATAGCTTCAATTGGCTTTTTAATTTTTATTTTAAGAGAGACAAGTTTTAAGTTTATAAATTAAAGAAATATATTGTAATGTCGATGGTAGTATCCATTTATACCAGTGCATCCCTTCGCCCCCTTACCTTTGCTTTCTGATAGACACCAATAACAAGAACAGCAACAACAACAACAACAACAACAGCGGCAGCAACGTCAACGACGACAACGCAGAGACCGACAAAAAAATCAACTAAAAAATGAGAAGAAGAAAAGAAAAGCGCGTTTTGATGCATTTGAGGCAGAAATGCAGAGAGTGTGCGACCGGGACGGGGCAGGGGCCAGGAAGACGGCACTGACCTTTCCTAATGCATCTCGAGTTGCACGCAGCAGTGGCAGGCACAAAACCACAGCAGCAGGCCATGGAAGATCGTCGTCCGATCACAGGGAATGTTGCAATGATAAAAAAACAGCAAAAATTTGGAATTTACAGTGCGTTCTGAAGATCAAACTGAGTTGTTTGAGAATATAATATAGTGCTCGACTTGAGAACTCACTGTATGTCAATTGGAGGAAGTTACAGTCTATGTACTTTATGAGGAATTAGAAATTACTCCAGAAACCCATGATATGATCTAATAATAATATTTATGGTAAAAAGTATCAACTATTTTGAAACATGTTCTCACATTTCCAATTCGGAAAATTATAGTTATTAGAATAGAACAAATGATACTCAAGGTAAGGCGGTCGAAAAAGGTAGCAATCGCAGACTGAGACGGACGTAGTCGGGCAATCAGCGATACGATATAAACAATAACGAATAAAAAAACTAAAAAACAAAACTACAGCTAAATAGGAGAACCAGTTATTGTAACTGTTGACCGTTGTTGTTGCTGCTGTAATTGTGGCCGGGCGGTCATTTGGCTATTTTGATTGGGACAACTTCCAGTTTTCAGTGCGCAAAATAGCCCAGAGAGACCTGGGCTAAATCACATAGTTACCGGGCCGATACTTAGATCGAATAAATACCAGTATGTGTGTGGGTTGCACTTTGCCATTTAACTAATTGCCACCGGGCCAGAATCGGGAGGGGCTGGAGACTTTGGGGCTACTTGAGGGCCCGGGAGCAGGGCAATTATTAAAATGTAAATGGAAAATTTTTCCAGAACAACATGAACCAAAATTAGTGCCCCACTGGAGGAGATGTGTGTGCAACAAGTGGAGTAGTCACGAAAACGAAACGAAGTGCCCCTCCAGTGGCACTCGAGTTAAGCAACGATAAATTCACGTTTCCTGCCACATGTCCGTGTGGCAAGGAGTACGAGGATAGCTGCTGCCTCCTGCTCTTGGGTGCGAAATCTAACGGAAGTGGCCGCCCCATTTCCGGTCCAAAAATGAACAGCCAACCGGTGGCAGGAGCAAGGAGCAACAAGCTAAAACGGCAGCTGCCAAAGTCGCCCAATTTGATGGAAGCCTAACATCACACCATCACACCGGGGCCATATCAATGCTGCGGCATTAGGGTCAAGAGCAATAAAGTGGCCATAACACACAGCACAGCACAGCACAGCACACAAACTCAGGCAAACACTTGCGATTCAGACATTTATCAAGCCGAAAAACAAGTTAACCAACTATCCAACAGCCAGACAAACTCAAAGCCAGGGGCAAGTGCAATGGCTGGGGCTGCGGCTGTGGCAGTGGCAGAAAATAGAAAAACTCAAATAAACTTGTCTTGGACCCTGGCTTGCTTAGGAGCGACCTTAACGCCGCTTTTCGGTCCGCACAAATGGAAATGGAAATCGCGGCCTGTGGCAGCAAATGGCAAATGTGTGTTACTGTAACTGCAACGCCGCGTGGCTTCCTTCCTGTTGCCTCGGGGTCTTGCTATTTTTTAGGTTTTTTGTTGCATGGCTGCTGCTGTGGCTGCTATGACAGCCACTGCCAATGGCATAAATAAATGGGTTAAGAAGACTTTGTTTAGTAATGTTAAATTTGAATCTCTGGCCAAAGATTAATCGATTTGTCATTCAGTTCTCCATTCGACTCCCAATGCGTCATTTCAGACTCTTTAAGGGAATCCGAGCCAATATTTCAATTGCACCTTGGTCACCTTAGCCTGCACGCCTAAAAAACAAGTGATACACCGAATATGCATCGAAAAAAAGAACGTCACGTAGCTTCTCAAATAAAAACAAAAATGTAATGAAAAATATAACGACAGTGACGGCTGCAAAAAACATACAAAATGTTATGCTCTCATAAACATTGCAAACAAATCTAAAGTTCGAGGTTGCTGCGACGAACAACCAGAGCTCTGGAAAAGAATTTAAAAACAAATTGAGGTAGACGAAGCCTGAATACCCTCTTAGACCATGGAGTTTTCCATCGATAACATGGTTAGTCTTGGAATCGGTCCATTTCACCAACAGTGATGTCTATATCTTTGCCAGTTTTCATCAGATCCTCGAGCAAATACCTAAATACCTATACAAATCGCCATTAGAAGGTGATATAAAAGTTACTTAGATTAATTAGATTTGTTGTCCATTTTTACCATGGGTTCCATATGACCCCTTGTGCTATCTGTATCTTAAATGGACATTAATAGATATGCAATAGACTTAAATGTTTGTATCTTTAACAATTTTTAACCGATTCTTGATCGGAATACCTAAAAATATTTGTGGAACCCTATATATCGGCATTAAAACCTCTGATTCAAGTATTATGTAGATTTTTTGGAATTTTTTCCCATGAATAAATCGTTGAAATTGGACCTCTTTGAGATCGATAGATCTTTGATAGTTTTCATCTGATCTTGAAAAATTAGCATCTAACCTTTAAATCAAATTTCTAGAAAACTAAAGTACCCAGTAAGAGTGTAATGAGAAAAATACCAAAAACAAAACCCAAAGCGATAAATTTTAGGCACAAAGCGGCGGCGGCTCAAATAGCAAAAAAGCAAAATTGGAAACCGATGGAAACCTCGGCTTGCGTTATGAATGCATGCCGAAATGGAGGCCAAGCGCAGCCAAAACTAAATAGAAATAGAAATAGCAATATGTAGAAACAGCAACAACCACTGCGTATGCAGCGAAGCGTTGCATTTTTGGCTTATTGGGGAGGGGTGGTAGGGGGCGTTTTGGCAGAGTTGCCAGACTGAGCCCGAAAAAACTGCGGCGAAACAAACAAAATTACGTATACGTAATGCGAGGGTTTTTTGTTTTTGATGTCAAGGTTCTGCCATTTTTGTTGCTGGCATGCGCCAAACTAAATGCCAGGCACAAAAGTGTTCCATCTTTTAGTTTTTTATTTAAGTGTGCATCTGTGTTAGTGAGTGCTGGGGTGTGGGTAGCTGTGTGTGTAAGCGGCCTGCAATTTCCGCATTTTACATTAGCTAATTTCTGAGAAGTAATTAATAAAACATTTAAAATGCGGTGAGCAATACCCTTTAAAAAAAAAGAGATTAAAATATTTTATTTTATTATTTTAATAAAAAATTATAGTAAATGAGAAGAACTATTAAATGGCGGAGTTCTATTGGATATGGCACTATATTATACAAAAAATGTAACTATTATAGCTCCAACGGAAAAGGGTATTTGAGTTGCATTTATGAAAACCAGGAGCAACAACAAGTCACACCAAACTGAGTACAACAATTTAATTGAATTTATCAGCACACAAATTAATTTCTTCCCCCCTTGATCCCCGCTCCCTCTGCTCCCCTGATCTGTAGCATATAAATAAATGCAAATTGAGTATTTAAAATAATACAACAAAAACTGGCCACAATTGATGACGTTGTTGTAGCTCAATAAATATAGAAAATGCATAAATAAAATATTAGGCAGTGGGTAGTGGAGAGAGGGGACTTCAGGGGGGAGGCAGCACAGCATGCAAAATCTTTTGCAGCTGCATTACAACAACACCAATAGCAACAAAAAGAAAAACCAATAAAAACGAATGAACAAAAAATTGCAAACTCAACAACGGATAGAAAACAAGATTTCAAGGTAAAGAACGCAATCGAACTTGACGTACTTGAACAAAATTTATAACAACAACGATGAGAAACAGCAACAAGACAGCTCCAATAGCAACAACAGCCACAAGCAGAATTGGCAACGTTTTGGGCCAAAACACTGAGCAACCAAGTGCCGCAATTGAAGTTCGATTTTCGTTTTTCCTTCTTTTTTCGAGGCTTCAGCACTCAAGAGTCTGTATCTAAAAGTTGTCGATTCGAATCAATTCTCAATGAGGACCAAAAGATGTTTTTCGACAATTTTATAGAGGGAGATAGAAATCAAAGGAAAATCGATTGTGGTCAGTACATAAAATTGAATAAGCAGAGAGAAGTTATCGAATCGGAAACAATTTAGTGGTAAACTGGGCTCATAACAGTCTATAATTGTGTCTACTTAGTTGATCTTATATTTCTTATTAAAACGGCATCATATTTTTTATCCGTTACAGTGTAAGGATATCTTTTTAACAAATTGTCCAGACTGACACCTTTCATTAAACCATGTTGTTTATAACTCTATTTGCAATTTGCCTTTTCTGTTGCGGGAACTGCCAAGATAGAGAACCATTTAGCAGACAAAAGATTTAATCAATCAGCAGCAGCCGAGTGGCAGAGTGGCAAATGGCAGAGTGCCGCATTTAGAGAGACCCCTGTCAACAGCTCAAATCAAAGTCAATCAAAACTGTTTGCCACAATAACTGTCACAAATTAACAGGCCAAGTCGGTGCAGAAAAGACCAGGCCAGGGCGCTTATTGGGGCCAACAAATCACAAATCGCAACAAAAGCGGATATACAATATTTATGAAAAATGCAAAACCGTTGGCAGGAACTAAAAACAAACAGAACCGGGCCACTTAGTTGGCCATCATCTGACAACGGTCTAAACAAATTTAATTGAAAATCGGAGCAAAATAAGTTGGAGAACAAAAGCCGCTGAGCCATGAGAACCAGATGGATGGATGGGGTCTGAGACAATGATTAACACCAAAGCCAAGGCAAGCTGAATACCAAAAGGGATAGACCCAAGCAATACAAAAACCAAGCCATACTTGGCAGATACACTTTGAGATATTTTTAGGTTGAGGCCAATAAAGATAAATCTTATAAAAAGAGTAAAACATACCCACTTTTCTTAGTGCAACCCTTAGGTTGCTAGGGCAACGTGAAGACGAAGCCAGAAACAGAAGGCTAACTATTATAATATCATTCTGGAAGATATGAGCCATGGCGAACGATGAAAAACTTTGGATTGGGACAGGGCCAGGGAGAAGAGAGCTGCTGCCGCTGCTTGGGGGGATTTAGTGTGGCAAGTGCAACCTGAGTTTTGCACACCTGTTGCCAGCACTTTGCATGCAACTGGTTGGATATCCACCACCAGTTTCGGATGCTGGTGATGGGCAGCAATAGCAATTTGGCTTATGAAAATTTCATGGGGCTAAGGTGGCCACAGAGCTGTTCCTTTGACTAAGTAAATTAAATTGCCATTAGGGCCTACGACTCAATCATATTGTACTAAACTCACAGCAACTCAATAAGAGTCACTTCGGGTACTACGAGTTGCCCCTTTTTGAGTCGCACTCGTCGCGCGGAAGTCACTCAAGAGCCAATGGAAACTCACCACTGAGTCGGTTTATGTGTACCCCTCATAGTACGAGCAAGTTCTGAGACTATTTGAGAAAATCAAAACTAAAAAGACCCAAAGGTGATGCCTTCGCTCATATTTCAATTCTTTTCTATTTTCCATAAGTTTGTGCACGAATTTATGAACCGAAACTGGTTCGATGCGGATGCAACAATGCAACTGCAGGGGCAACGAAAATAAAGAGAAACTTCTTTGTAATCAGATGACACCTATTTGGCATTGAAGTATTTGATTGCCATATTTATGCAAGATAAAAAAGGCAACGGCGACAAGATTAACCACAGTCTCCTAACAACAACAAACCATCTAACCGGTTCTTTGTCCAAGCAAAACCCGAATTTGGGCCCAATATCAACCCTTTTGGGTCCCCAAAAAAAAATTCAACACAATGCATAAAAAACAACAAATGCAAAAGGGCTGTCTGCAAAAAGGGTAAAAATTCAAAAACAAAGACGCCGATTCTAAAATCGAGCTGTAGAGAGATGCATCTCTCTGATGTATTTTTTTTGCATTCTCTAGATAAAAAGGGTCAGAGATGGGAAAAGGTTTATTGTAGAGTGTAGGCACTTTGATAGAAGTTCTTGGTGCTTTGACATTTGATATCCAATGTAAACCGAAAAAAATAACCAAAAACTTTTTCTTATAAGCTGCTCTTCTAAATTTTGATCTTAGCTTGACAGAGATATTGGCCATCGGAAGGAGCCAGAGTGGGGAAATTGGGAAAGCCGATTTTATAATGGGGGTATACCTTGGAAAAAATTCTATATATTTGCCAAATGTCATCCGATTCTTGAGCGAAAGACCTTAAACGATTTGTGGGCCGATTACCTTTTAATCTGCATCAAAATCTAGAAACAAAATATTTGTGAGATTTTTTGTCAAATTTCCTGGTGGCTCCCCTTCAAAAATAGGGAAAATGCATGGAGGCCCAATATGGCCCACAGCGATGGCCATATCTTTGCCAATAGTCATCCGATTCTTGAGCGGAATACCTTAAACGATTTGTGGGCCGATTACCTTTCAATCTGCATCAAAATCTAGAAACAAAATATTTTTTCGATTTTTTGTCAAATTTCCTGGTGGCTCCCCTTCAAAAATGGGGAAAATGCATGGAGGCACATTATGGCCTACAGCGATGGCCATATCTTTGCCAATAGTCACCCGATTCATGAGCGGAATACCTTAAACGATTTGTGGACCGATTACCTTTCAATCTGCATCAAAATCAAGAAACAAAATATTTTTTCGATTTTTTGTTAAATTTCCTGGAGGATCCCCTTCAAAAATGGGGAAAATGCATGGAGCCACAATATGGCCCACAGCGATGGCCATATCTTTGTCAATAGTCACCCGATTCTTGAGCGGAATACCTTAAACGATTTGTGGAACGATTACCTTTCAATCTGCATCAAAATCTAGAAACAAAATATTTTTTAGATTTTTTGTCAAATTTCCTGGTGGCTCCCCTTCAAAAATGGGGAAAATGCATGGAGGCACAATATGGCCCACAGCGATGGCTATATCTTTGTCAATAGTCATCCGATTCTTGAGTGGAATTCCTTAAACGATTTTTGGAACGATTACCTTTCAATCTGCATCAAAATCTAGAAACAAAATATTTTTTAGATTTTTTGTCAAATTTCCTGGAGGATCCCCCTTCAAAAGTGGGGAAAATGCATGGAGCCACAATATGGCCCACAGCGATGGCCATATCTTTGTCAATAGTCACCCGATTCTTGAGCGGAATACCTTAAACGATTTGTGGAACGATTACCTTTCAATCTGCATCAAAATCTAGAAACAAAATATTTTTTAGATTTTTTGTCAAATTTCCTGGTGGCTCCCCTTCAAAAATGGGGAAAATGCATGGAGGCACAATAGGGCCCACAGCGATGGCTATATCTTTGCCAATAGTCATCCGATTCTTGAGCGGAATACCTTAAACGATTTGTGGAACGATTACCTTTCAATCTGCATTAAAATCTAGAAACAAAATATTTTTTAGATTTTTTGTCAAATTTCCTGGAGGATCCCCTTCAAAAGTGGGGAAAATGCATGGAGCCACAATATGGCCCACAGCGATGGCCATATCTTTGTCAATAGTCACCCGATTCTTGAGCGGAATACCTTAAACGATTTGTGGAACGATTACCTTTCAATCTGCATCAAAATCTAGAAACAAAATATTTTTTAGATTTTTTGTCAAATTTCCTGGTGGCTCCCCTTCAAAAATGGGGAAAATGCATGGAGGCACAATATGGCCCACAGCGATGGCTATATCTTTGTCAATAGTCATCCGATTCTTGAGTGGAATTCCTTAAACGATTTTTGGAACGATTACCTTTCAATCTGCATCAAAATCTAGAAACAAAATATTTTTTAGATTTTTTGTCAAATTTCCTGGAGGATCCCCTTCAAAAGTGGGGAAAATGCATGGAGCCACAATATGGCCCACAGCGATGGCCATATCTTTGTCAATAGTCACCCGATTCTTGAGCGGAATACCTTAAACGATTTGTGGAACGATTACCTTTCAATCTGCATCAAAATCTGGAAACAAAATATTTTTTAGATTTTTTGTCAAATTTCCTGGTGGCTCCCCTTCAAAAATGGGGAAAATGCATGGAGGCACAATAGGGCCCACAGCGATGGCTATATCTTTGCCAATAGTCATCCGATTCTTGAGCGGAATACCTTAAACGATTTGTGGAACGATTACCTTTCAATCTGCATTAAAATCTAGAAACAAAATATTTTTTAGATTTTTTGTCAAATTTCCTGGAGGATGCCCTTCAAAAATGGGGAAAGTGCATGGAGGCACATTATGGCCTACAGCGATGGCCATATCTTTGCCAATAGTCACCCGATTCATGAGCGGAATACCTTAAACGATTTGTGGAACGATAACCTTTCAATCTGCATTAAAATCTAGAAACAAAATATTTTTTAGATTTTTTGTCAAATTTCCTGGAGGATGCCCTTCAAAAATGGGGAAAATGCATGGAGGCACAATAGGGCCCACAGCGATGGCTATATCTTTGCCAATAGTCATCCGATTCTTGAGCGGAATACCTTAAACGATTTGTGGAACGATTACCTTTCAATCTGCATCAAAATCTAGAAACGAAATATTTTTTAAATTTTTTGTCAAAATTTCTGGAGGATCCCCTTCAAAAGTGGGGAAAGTGCATGGAGCCACAATATGGCCCACAGCGATGGCCATATCTTTGTCAATAGTCACCCGATTCTTGAGCGGAATACCTTAAACGATTTGTGGAACGATTACCTTTCAATCTGCATCAAAATCTAGAAACAAAATATTTTTTAGATTTTTTGTCAAATTTCCTGGTGGCTCCCCTTCAAAAATGGGGAAAATGCATGGAGGCACAATAGGGCCCACAGCGATGGCTATATCTTTGCCAATAGTCATCCGATTCTTGAGCGGAATACCTTAAACGATTTGTGGAACGATTACCTTTCAATCTGCATTAAAATCTAGTGGCTCCCCTTCAAAAATAGGGAAAATGCATGGAGGCCCAATATGGCCCACAGCGATGGCCATATCTTTGCCAATAGTCATCCGATTCTTGAGCGGAATACCTTAAACGATTTGTGGGCCGATTACCTTTCAATCTGCATCAAAATCTAGAAACAAAATATTTTTTCGATTTTTTGTCAAATTTCCTGGTGGCTCCCCTTCAAAAATGGGGAAAATGCATGGAGGCACATTATGGCCTACAGCGATGGCCATATCTTTGCCAATAGTCACCCGATTCATGAGCGGAATACCTTAAACGATTTGTGGAACGATTAGCTTTCAATCTGCATTAAAATCTAGAAACAAAATATTTTTTAGATTTTTTGTCAAATTTCCTGGAGGATCCCCTTCAAAAGTGGGGAAAATGCATGGAGCCACAATATGGCCCACAGCGATGGCCATATCTTTGTCAATAGTCACCCGATTCTTGAGCGGAATACCTTAAACGATTTGTGGAACGATTACCTTTCAATCTGCATCAAAATCTAGAAACAAAATATTTTTTAGATTTTTTGTCAAATTTCCTGGTGGCTCCCCTTCAAAAATGGGGAAAATGCATGGAGGCACAATATGGCCCACAGCGATGGCTATATCTTTGTCAATAGTCATCCGATTCTTGAGTGGAATTCCTTAAACGATTTTTGGAACGATTACCTTTCAATCTGCATCAAAATCTAGAAACAAAATATTTTTTAGATTTTTTGTCAAATTTCCTGGAGGATCCCCTTCAAAAGTGGGGAAAATGCATGGAGCCACAATATGGCCCACAGCGATGGCCATATCTTTGTCAATAGTCACCCGATTCTTGAGCGGAATACCTTAAACGATTTGTGGAACGATTACCTTTCAATCTGCATCAAAATCTAGAAACAAAATATTTTTTAGATTTTTTGTCAAATTTCCTGGTGGCTCCCCTTCAAAAATGGGGAAAATGCATGGAGGCACAATAGGGCCCACAGCGATGGCTATATCTTTGCCAATAGTCATCCGATTCTTGAGCGGAATACCTTAAACGATTTGTGGAACGATTACCTTTCAATCTGCATTAAAATCTAGAAACAAAATATTTTTTAGATTTTTTGTCAAATTTCCTGGAGGATCCCCTTCAAAAGTGGGGAAAATGCATGGAGCCACAATATGGCCCACAGCGATGGCCATATCTTTGTCAATAGTCACCCGATTCTTGAGCGGAATACCTTAAACGATTTGTGGAACGATTACCTTTCAATCTGCATCAAAATCTAGAAACAAAATATTTTTTAGATTTTTTGTCAAATTTCCTGGTGGCTCCCCCTTCAAAAATGGGGAAAATGCATGGAGGCACAATATGGCCCACAGCGATGGCTATATCTTTGTCAATAGTCATCCGATTCTTGAGTGGAATTCCTTAAACGATTTTTGGAACGATTACCTTTCAATCTGCATCAAAATCTAGAAACAAAATATTTTTTAGATTTTTTGTCAAATTTCCTGGAGGATCCCCTTCAAAAGTGGGGAAAATGCATGGAGCCACAATATGGCCCACAGCGATGGCCATATCTTTGTCAATAGTCACCCGATTCTTGAGCGGAATACCTTAAACGATTTGTGGAACGATTACCTTTCAATCTGCATCAAAATCTGGAAACAAAATATTTTTTAGATTTTTTGTCAAATTTCCTGGTGGCTCCCCTTCAAAAATGGGGAAAATGCATGGAGGCACAATAGGGCCCACAGCGATGGCTATATCTTTGCCAATAGTCATCCGATTCTTGAGCGGAATACCTTAAACGATTTGTGGAACGATTACCTTTCAATCTGCATTAAAATCTAGAAACAAAATATTTTTTAGATTTTTTGTCAAATTTCCTGGAGGATGCCCTTCAAAAATGGGGAAAGTGCATGGAGGCACATTATGGCCTACAGCGATGGCCATATCTTTGCCAATAGTCACCCGATTCATGAGCGGAATACCTTAAACGATTTGTGGAACGATAACCTTTCAATCTGCATTAAAATCTAGAAACAAAATATTTTTTAGATTTTTTGTCAAATTTCCTGGAGGATGCCCTTCAAAAATGGGGAAAATGCATGGAGGCACAATAGGGCCCACAGCGATGGCTATATCTTTGCCAATAGTCATCCGATTCTTGAGCGGAATACCTTAAACGATTTGTGGAACGATTACCTTTCAATCTGCATCAAAATCTAGAAACGAAATATTTTTTAAATTTTTTGTCAAAATTTCTGGAGGATCCCCTTCAAAAGTGGGGAAAATGCATGGAGGCACAATATGGCCCACAGCGATGGCTATATCTTTGTCAATAGTCATCCGATTCTTGAGTGGAATTCCTTAAACGATTTTTGGAACGATTACCTTTCAATCTGCATCAAAATCTAGAAACAAAATATTTTTTAGATTTTTTGTCAAATTTCCTGGAGGATCCCCTTCAAAAGTGGGGAAAATGCATGGAGCCACAATATGGCCCACAGCGATGGCCATATCTTTGTCAATAGTCACCCGATTCTTGAGCGGAATACCTTAAACGATTTGTGGAACGATTACCTTTCAATCTGCATCAAAATCTAGAAACAAAATATTTTTTAGATTTTTTGTCAAATTTCCTGGTGGCTCCCCTTCAAAAATGGGGAAAATGCATGGAGGCACAATAGGGCCCACAGCGATGGCTATATCTTTGCCAATAGTCATCCGATTCTTGAGCGGAATACCTTAAACGATTTGTGGAACGATTACCTTTCAATCTGCATTAAAATCTAGAAACAAAATATTTTTTAGATTTTTTGTCAAATTTCCTGGAGGATGCCCTTCAAAAATGGGGAAAGTGCATGGAGGCACATTATGGCCTACAGCGATGGCCATATCTTTGCCAATAGTCACCCGATTCATGAGCGGAATACCTTAAACGATTTGTGGAACGATAACCTTTCAATCTGCATTAAAATCTAGAAACAAAATATTTTTTAGATTTTTTGTCAAATTTCCTGGAGGATGCCCTTCAAAAATGGGGAAAATGCATGGAGGCACAATAGGGCCCACAGCGATGGCTATATCTTTGCCAATAGTCATCCGATTCTTGAGCGGAATACCTTAAACGATTTGTGGAACGATTACCTTTCAATCTGCATCAAAATCTAGAAACAAAATATTTTTTAAATTTTTTGTCAAAATTTCTGGAGGATCCCCTTCAAAAGTGGGGAAAATGCATGGAGGCACCATAGGGCCCACAGCGATGGCTATATCTTTGCCAATAGTCATCCGATTGTTGAGCGGAATACCTTAAACGATTCGGAGGTCGATTTTCTTTCGATCTGCATCAAAATCTAGAAACAAAATATTTTTTAGATTTTTTGTCAAATTTCCTGGAGGATGCCCTTCAAAAATGGGGAAAATGCATGGAGGCACAATAGGGCCCACAGCGATGGCTATATCTTTGCCAATAGTCATCCGATTCTTGAGCGCAATACCTTAAACGATTTGTGGAACGATTACCCTTCAATCTGCATTAAAATCTAGAAACAAAATATTTTTTAGATTTTTTGTCAAATTTCCTGGAGGATGCCCTTCAAAAATGGGGAAAATGCATGGAGGCACAATAGGGCCCACAGCGATGGCTATATCTTTGCCAATAGTCATCCGATTCTTGAGCGGAATACCTTAAACGATTTGTGGAACGATTACCTTTCAATCTGCATCAAAATCTAGAAACAAAATATTTTTTAAATTTTTTGTCAAAATTTCTGGAGGATCCCCTTCAAAAGTGGGGAAAATGCATGGAGGCACCATAGGGCCCACAGCGATGGCTATATCTTTGCCAATAGTCATCCGATTGTTGAGCGGAATACCTTAAACGATTCGGAGGTCGATTTTCTTTCGATCTGCATCAAAATCTAGAAACAAAATATTTTTTAGATTTTTTGTCAAATTTCCTGGAGGATGCCCTTCAAAAATGGGGAAAATGCATGGAGGCACAATAGGGCCCACAGCGATGGCTATATCTTTGCCAATAGTCATCCGATTCTTGAGCGCAATACCTTAAACGATTTGTGGAACGATTACCCTTCAATCTGCATTAAAATCTAGAAACAAAATATTTTTTAGATTTTTTGTCAAATTTCCTGGAGGATCTCCTTCAAAAGTGGGGAAAATGGATGGAGGCACAATATGGCCCACAGCGATGGCTATATCTTTGCCAATAGTCATCCGATTCTTGAGCGGAATACCTTAAACGATTTGTGGAACGATTACCTTTCAATCTGCATCAAAATCTAGAAACAAAATATTTTTTAGATTTTTTGTCAAATTTCCTGGAGGATCTCCTTCAAAAGTGGGGAAAATGGATGGAGGCACAATATGGCCCACAGCGATGGCTATATCTTTGCCAATAGTCATCCGATTCTTGAGCGGAATACCTTAAACGATTCGGAGGTCGATTTTCTTTCGATCTGCATCAAAATCTAGAAACAAAATATTTTTTAGATTTTTTGTCAAATTTCCTGGAGGATGCCCTTCAAAAATGGGAAAATGCATGGAGGCACAATAGGGCCCACAGCGATGGCTATATCTTTGCCAATAGTCATCCGATTCTTGAGCGCAATACCTTAAACGATTTGTGGAACGATTACCTTTCAATCTGCATCAAAATCTAGAAACAAAATATTTTTTAGATTTTTTGTCAAATTTCCTGGAGGATGCCCTTCAAAAATGGGGAAAATGCATGGAGGCACAATAGGGCCCACAGCGATGGCTATATCTTTGCCAATAGTCATCCGATTCTTGAGCGCAATACCTTAAACGATTTGTGGAACGATTACCCTTCAATCTGCATTAAAATCTAGAAACAAAATATTTTTTAGATTTTTTGTCAAATTTCCTGGAGGATCTCCTTCAAAAGTGGGGAAAATGGATGGAGGCACAATATGGCCCACAGCGATGGCTATATCTTTGCCAATAGTCATCCGATTCTTGAGCGGAATACCTTAAACGATTTGTGGAACGATTACCTTTCAATCTGCATCAAAATCTAGAAACAAAATATTTTTTAGATTTTTTGTCAAATTTCCTGGAGGATCTCCTTCAAAAGTGGGGTAAATGGATGGAGGCACAATATGGCCCACAGCGATGGCCATATCTTTGCCAATAGTCATCCGATTCTTGAGCGGAATACCTTAAACGATTAGTGGAACGATTACCTTTCAATCTGCATTAAAATCTAGAAACAAAATATTTTTTAGATTTTTTGTAAAATTTCCTGGAGGATGCCCTTCAAAAATGGGGTAAATGCATGGAGCCACAATATGGATCACAGCGATGGCCATATCTTTGCCAATAGTCATCCGATTCTTGAGCGGAATACCTTAAACGATTTGTGGAACGATTACCTTTCAATCTGCATTAAAATGTAGAAACAAAATATTTTTTAGATTTTTTGTAAAATTTCCTGGAGGATCCCCTTCAAAAATGGGGAAAATGCATGGAGGCACATTATGGCCTACAGCGATGGCCATATCTTTGCCAATAGTCACCCGATTCATGAGCGGAATACCTTAAACGATTTGTGGAACGATTACCTTTCAATCTGCATTAAAATCTAGAAACAAAATATTTTTTAGATTTTTTGTAAAATTTCCTGGAGGATGCCCTTCAAAAATGGGGTAAATGCATGGAGCCACAATATGGATCACAGCGATGGCCATATCTTTGCCAATAGTCACCCGATTCATGAGCGGAATACCTTAAACGATTTGTGGAACGATAACCTTTCAATCTGCATTAAAATGTAGAAACAAAATATTTTTTAGATTTTTTGTCAAATTTCCTGGAGGATCCCCCTTCAAAAATGGGGAAAATGCATGGAGCCACAATATGGATCACAGCGATGGCCATATCTTTGCCAATAGTCATCCGATTCTTGAGCGGAATACCTTAAACGATTTGTGGAACGATTACCTTTCAATCTGCATTAAAATCTAGAAACAAAATATTTTTTAGATTTTTTGTCAAATTTCCTGGAGGATCCCCTTCAAAAATGGGGAAAATGCATGGAGCCACAATATGGATCACAGCGATGGCCATATCTTTGCCAATAGTCATCCGATTCTTGAGCGGAATACCTTAAACGATTTGTGGAACGATTACCTTTCAATCTGTATTAAAATCTATAAACAAAATATTTTTTAGATTTTTTGTAAAATTTCCTGGAGGATGCCCTTCAAAAATGGGGAAAGTGCATGGAGGCACAATAGGGCCCACAGCGATGGCTATATCTTTGCCAATAGTCATCCGATTCTTGAGCGGAATACCTTAAACGATTAGTGGAACGATTACCTTTCAATCTGCATTAAAATCTAGAAACAAAATATTTTTTAGATTTTTTGTCAAATTTCCTGGAGGATCCCCTTCAAAAATGGGGAAAATGCATGGAGGCACATTATGGCCTACAGCGATGGCCATATCTTTGCCAATAGTCACCCGATTCATGAGCGGAATACCTTAAACGATTTGTGGAACGATAACCTTTCAATCTGAATTAAAATCTAGAAACAAAATATTTTTTAGATTTTTTGTCAAATTTCCTGGAGGATGCCCTTCAAAAATGGGGTAAATGCATGGAGCCACAATATGGATCACAGCGATGGCCATATCTTTGCCAATAGTCATCCGATTCTTGAGCGGAATACCTTAAACGATTTGTGGAACGATTACCTTTCAATCTGCATTAAAATGTAGAAACAAAATATTTTTTAGATTTTTTGTAAAATTTCCTGGAGGATCCCCTTCAAAAATGGGGAAAATGCATGGAGGCACATTATGGCCTACAGCGATGGCCATATCTTTGCCAATAGTCACCCGATTCATGAGCGGAATACCTTAAACGATTTGTGGAACGATAACCTTTCAATCTGCATTAAAATGTAGAAACAAAATATTTTTTAGATTTTTTGTCAAATTTCCTGGAGGATCCCCTTCAAAAATGGGGAAAATGCATGGAGCCACAATATGGATCACAGCGATGGCCATATCTTTGCCAATAGTCATCCGATTCTTGAGCGGAATACCTTAAACGATTTGTGGAACGATTACCTTTCAATCTGTATTAAAATCTATAAACAAAATATTTTTTAGATTTTTTGTAAAATTTCCTGGAGGATGCCCTTCAAAAATGGGGAAAATGCATGGAGGCACATTATGGCCTACAGCGATGGCCATATCTTTGCCAATAGTCATCCGATTCTTGAGCGGAATACCTTAAACGATTTGTGGGCCGATTACCTTCCAACCTGCATCAAAATCTAGAAAAAAAAATATTTTTAGATTTTTTGTCAAATTTCCTGGAGGATGCCCTTCAAAAATGGGGAAAATGCATGGAGGCACATTATGGCCTACAGCGATGGCCATATCTTTGCCAATAGTCACCCGATTCATGAGCGGAATACCTTAAACGATTTGTGGGCCGATAACCTTTCAATCTGCATTAAAATCTAGAAACAAAATATTTTTTAGATTTTTTGTCAAATTTCCTGGAGGATCCCCTTCAAAAATGGGGAAAATGCATGGAGGCACATTATGGCCTACAGCGATGGCCATATCTTTGCCAATAGTCACCCGATTCATGAGCGGAATACCTTAAACGATTTGTGGGCCGATAACCTTTCAATCTGCATTAAAATCTAGAAACAAAATATTTTTTAGATTTTTTGTCAAATTTCCTGGAGGATGCCCTTCAAAAATGGGGAAAATGCATGGAGGCACAATAGGGCCCACAGCGATGGCTATATCTTTGCCAATAGTCATCCGATTCTTGAGCGGAATACCTTAAACGATTTGTGGAACGATTACCTTTCAATCTGCATTAAAATGTAGAAACAAAATATTTTTTAGATTTTTTGTCAAATTTCCTGGAGGATCCCCTTCAAAAATGGGGAAAATGCATGGAGGCACATTATGGCCTACAGCGATGGCCATATCTTTGCCAATAGTCACCCGATTCATGAGCGGAATACCTTAAACGATTTGTGGGCCGATAACCTTTCAATCTGCATTAAAATCTAGAAACAAAATATTTTTTAGATTTTTTGTCAAATTTCCTGGAGGATGCCCTTCAAAAATGGGGAAAATGCATGGAGGCACAATAGGGCCCACAGCGATGGCTATATCTTTGCCAATAGTCATCCGATTCTTGAACGGAATACCTTAAACGATTTGTGGAACGATTACCTTTCAATCTGCATTAAAATCTAGAAACAAAATATTTTTTAGATTTTTTGTAAAATTTCCTGGAGGATCCCCTTCAAAAATGGGGAAAATGCATGGAGGCACATTATGGCCTACAGCGATGGCCATATCTTTGCCAATAGTCACCCGATTCATGAGCGGAATACCTTAAACGATTTGTGGGCCGATAACCTTTCAATCTGCATTAAAATCTAGAAACAAAATGGATATAGATGGCAGATCTGTAGCAATCGGAAGGAGCAAAAGTGGGAAAATTGGGAAAACCCACGTTTTTATCTTGGAAAAAATTCGGAAATTGCTGATTGAAGGTTATACGGTATTTGAATCGAATGCAGAATAGTTAAATTATTAAAAATTCATTTTACATTTCAGCTTACATTTTAAGTTAAACCAGAAATAGCTAAAAATGTTGCAGTTGGAAGGGGTAGGCCAGAAATTCCTACTCTCCCTAATAGAAATGGGTTCCTTCGTGGCTGTCTCTGGATGTCCCCTCCTTATTGAATCGCTTCCGTTCTCAGATGCAGTGGTGGGCTCATCGAAATTTACGGTTCTGATCTAATTCGCAGACTGAGCTAGTTGCTGTTGGCCAAGGAAGTAAACTGATTTGAAATGCGGCGAGGAACCGAAAACAGGAAACTGTTGTTAAATTGTAGCTGGCTCATTAAAGCAGCTGCCTCCTGCCTCATGCCGCTTGCCACTTGCTTCTTGCCCCGCAGCAGCCGCGCAGATACGCAGTTACGTAGATACGCAGACACATAGATACATAACTACATAGCTACGAGATACAGCTAACAGATACAACGTTCTAGATGACTTTTGGCGGATGTGAGCATTCAGGCTGAATGTTATTATGACGATTTCGAAATTAAATGTCACTGAGCTGTGCTTTATTGTGGATATAAACGCATATGTGTGAATACATCTCTAACCCCCCGACAGTTGTCAGCAGCTTACAAAAAAAAAAAACATAAAAAAAAGAGCGTCTGAGGGGGCGCAGAAGGGGTGGTGAAATTATGTGCGCGAAATTACTTTTGTATTATTGTGTGTGATGCTGGTTGTGCGTATTAAGGCCCCGCGGCCAGGGCAGAATCCTGCGGAGGAGGAAGAGTGTCTGGACCTATTTTAACCCCAGCAACAACAGCAGCAACAAAAACAACTGAAACAGAAAAAGGCGCCAACAAATCACAAAAGCCTTGCATAACAAATAATCCGCGATTCTGAGTTGGTCTGTTGGCTGGTGTCATGTTGGGGAACAAAGTGCGTAGCCTATGCCTGCGAGCTGGGAATTTTTATTAAAAAATAATCACACATTTATTCCCGACCTAGCCGCAAATCAGCGAAATATTATTAGTCCATATGGAGACTGAAATATGCCCTCTAAAAACCTCCATCTATCTGACATTACAGGGAACGCTATTTCCACGGAAAAAAAATGACTACTTTTATTTGTAGGGATACACGATTCTTATTTGTTTGGCATACAAATAGGCCCGATATTATAATTAATATTTCGCTAAGCCTAAGCCGCCAATTCATAGGACAATAAATAGTGAGATATTGTTCTCGATTAATACCAAAAAACAGGACTATTTCCATTGTTTAACTTTCTGAATGCTATAATCAGCAGATAACGTCAAATTTGATTGCATTGCATAATATTCTTTGCTCATTTGTTAGAAATCCCCTTCTGCCCGACCCGGAATTGGGTTCTATCCAACCGTAACCGTCCCACCGTCCCAACTTGGAATGCCCCTTCCTGCGTTAGAGGATGTATTCATTGGCCTGTGTTTTGTGTGTTTTTCAGTTAGATAACCGAATAGGGAGAAAAGAAGGCCTAATGGGGTTGTTTAATAATAATAATGCCAGCCAGAAGATACGAGGGGGCAGATCAATAAGCCCATTGCGAAAACAGGGCCAATGCGAGGGCCCAACCCTTTGGCCCCTGTTGTTATTATTGCTAACCCCTTAAGCTTTCAAATTAGTGAATGCAAAAAGTGCGTAAGAAGCGGGACACCACTGGCACACACAAACCGATGGGTGTACTGCAGTTGGCTGACTGGTCATTGGCCTCAAAAAACCCGCAGAAAAAGGAGAACAAGAAGAAGAAACGGAAGAGGAAGTGCGAAAGGAGCTGGGGAGGGGTCTGAAAGAGGGAGGGATTTGGGTGGAAAATGAATCCAGCCGAACAACTTCTGAGCGCAGTGTGTGTGCTTTTTTCGAATGAAAATTTTCAAAACGAAATTAAAATTTTACGCATTTGCAACACTCACGCACACACACTAATATGCACTGGGAAAAATTTTATCTAATATATATCTTCAAAATAAACTTAATAGGACGTTTAAAACAACATTTTTCCTGGGTCTTTTAGCCTTTTGTCAATATAAAGAGTTTCAATTTTAATTGGAAATTTCCAATTTGTAATTCTTCCTGTGCATGATACAGTCATGCGAGTATGGAGTACTCCTTTGGTCATAACTCAACTGGCAAGTCCGCAGCACACACATTTACGTAATTAAGGCCTACCCGAAAGCACTTCAGACTTTACCCAGCCCCAATTCCGATTCCGATTCAGGCCCAAACCCAAACTCAAGTCCCATCCCATCGTCTAGAATTCTACGGTTGTTAAACTACAGGACTTTCGCCTCCTCCCCAATGCTGGCTTGCTGCCACGCCTCGGGTCCCACCGCCCACGACACCAACGAGAGCTGCCAATCAAATGGTGCTCTATACAAATTGTTTGCTGCATTTTTGATTTCATTTTTGCCAGGAAACGATACGGACTCGAATCCTACCGAATCGACGACTGGGCCAAATAACTTTCGATGTATTTTTTTTTATTTACCCGTACGCATTTTCGCTTCGTTCATTCCGGGCGATGATTCCGTGCGTGTTCCATGCTTTTCGAGTCTTATGCTCAATTAGAGCTCTTCATATCGAGCGGTCAGCAATTAAGCCATTTTCCAAGCCATTTAAACCTATCCCGAATTGGATTGTAATTGAATGATTCCCCTCTGTATGATTCTCCCGTGTCTTGTCTCGTAATACCCTTAAAATTGCCGAGCCATCGGAACAGATTTCCTGGCACAGGTGGATTCTATGTCCGTGTATCTGGCGATGTGTAGCTGCTACTTGCAACTTGACCTAGACCAAAGCCGCTTACGTTGACGCGTCAAGTTTTGTCAGGGCTAATACCGAACTAACGATGGCTTTTTGACATTTCCTTTTTCTATTTTTTACCGACTTTTTTTCCCAGCAGTTGTCATTTTTTTTGTCACCAGAAATTGTGCGGCTTCATTGGATTGAAGCTTTTGAGGAGGTGGAATGGGTTTTTTGCAACAAATCGAGATGGATTTGTACTGCAGAAGTTAACAAGGAGTGACCAGATATGTAAGGACATGTTTGGGGAAGTTATCATTATACTTTTAAAATTGCGTATACGCACTGTGTGCTCTTGGATGTGTACAAAAGTAATTCGATTAGATAAATGTAAAATAATCGATAAGGAAAAAAATCGTATAAACCTTTTCAAAATCTTAAAAATTATATAAATTTAATACCCATAAGAAAGTAACTCTTTAAAGTAACCTTTTTTTATTATTTATTCACTTTTGTGTGTGCTTTGGGTGGCATAATCGGTCACTGACTTAGCACTTGGCGTGGTAATTCGAGAACTTTTTGCACCTTGGCCATTGCGGGTGGTCAGGGCACAAAACACTAGAGACAGAAACAGCCAAAAGGAAAGAGACAAAGAAGGATGAACCCAGAACAGCAGCAGACCTCGAACCAGAACTGATGAGATCAGATGCGATCCATAAAAATCCAGTACAGTTGGCGTCCTACCGCAATCAAATCGAAGTTGCCCCGAAAACCAAGGGCCAGGGCATGTACCCTGTACATACAGTAATTTATCAACTTTTTTTGAACTGAAGCAAGTTGACTTTATGAATACCCTTTTGCCTAATAAGTGATGAAGCTTTCTCTTAGAGTCGCCATAACCGCTTTCAGTTTTAGGGTATGGCATCCAGAACAAGAGCCCGAGGACGTGGCAGTACATTTTCGGTTTCATTTGGTAAATTTGGGACGCTGTCCAAAGCTCGAAGAGACGGAGATGCCGCTGAAGACAGAGATGGAATGCGACAGGGACCGGCTGCAAGCAGACTTCACTTTCGTGCTAAATTATATCATCGTCGTGTCCAAATTGCACCAACACAGCCACAGCAATCGACGCTAAATGCGATATAGGGGAGCCGACTCGAAAGGCAACAAGTTTGCCACAGGCCCTAACCCACACCCCACCCCTTTGGGGCACTGAAAGAAATTAACACTAATTTGATGGATATTTTGGATACTGTAGAGAATACTAAGTAGAGCATAGGCCTCTCAAGATGTGAGTTCCATAGAAAACCAGTCATTTAATAATGATTAATGATTGTATTCCAATCTCCCCCAGAATTGATCTTCATGTGCAATCGTCTCTGTGTTTTTGGCGCATTCACATTTTGTCGCTGTCTTTTCTCTTGTTGGGGCCTGCCCCTTCCGGAGGCCCCCTTAGGATCCCCCACGCCCCGCACGTCGACTGGCATATTCGTCAATTTTTGTGCGCATGCAATTTACGCAGCGCAGCCAAGGAGCTGCAAAAACAAAATCGCCGGGGAAACAACAACGATCCAACAACCGAACCGCAGAATACGAAAAACCTTGAGTACGGTCAGTGACCAGAAAAAATGCATAAACATTTTTGTTCTTCTCCCTTTCTACTTTGGGCAGAAGTCGCTGGCCCGGCTGCGGCAAGGGGCATCCGGGCTGGGGCAGAGTCCACTGGCAGCAGCGTCTTCTGCTCAATTGCAAATTTTCGGAAATTCTGCGAACGTCGACGAAGGGGAGGGATGGGCGGTAGAAAGAGTCACGTACGATCGGATGGAAGGGCTCCCCACAGCCGGACTTTTCCTCCGACTATGGATACCTCTTGAGATATATTCGATATTTGCAGGTCCTTTCAATTTAGGGACTATTTTTGAGGAATGGCTGGAATTCTTAACAATATTCATATATTTATTTCGAATGATGTTACTAAAATTTTATATACAACTCTTGATACGTATAAGGTATCCTGTAGTCTAAATAAACCATCCTCCCATTATTTTTTGGTTGGCGTGGGCCCTTCTTTGGAGCGATGTGGCTGGCCTGTTGCATGAAGGGGCTGCGTCTTAATGGCCGGCGTATTTTTGGCAGACGCTACGCATACACATTTGGAGGATTTTGTGCCTGTGTTGCAAGTCCCAGCCCTCCAGCCCCAATCCTCACCCTCAGTTGCAGCCCCAGCCGGTTTGCCTCACCACTTTGATGTAAAGCAGGAGGATCGGTGGCAAGGGGCATAGCAATAAGTCTGTCGATCCACTGCCATAATTTTTGTTTATTTTTGTATTTCATTTTGGCTTTTTTGTTTTGCTCCGCAATTTTTTCGGGCTCCCCCTTGGCGGCGTTGCGTGTTGGCTTGTGTTTTAGTATTTTTGTGTTTTTGCGAGCCTCCGCAGCGCTCTTTTCAATTATCAAGGACAAATGTGCGTTGAACTTGATCTCGCTTTGCATTGCCTTTGGTCTTGCTCTTGATCCCATTTCTTGGTCTCTGCCGCAGATGCAGCAAGCCGCATACCGCATGCACCAGTGCAGTTGCCTTTTTTGTTTACACGACGAGTCCAATTTTAAATTTAGATTTCTGTGTGTGTGCCGTTGTGGGCTCTCCCCCCAAAAAAATCATCATAAAATTCGATGGTTAATGCGGCAAACATTGCTGATTAGGATCCAGATAGGCCTACTCCCGGCCATTAAGAACTCTAATTTATTTGCCGGGCCAAGCAAATTCTGTCTCAGCCCATAAGATAGCCAACAAATGGGTCGCTGAATTTGACTCTGCAGTGGCTTTGCTGCAGCCTTGATTTGAGCAGGTTGTCCGAAAAACTGCAACTCTGTCTGCCGTTTGGGGGGACTCGTAAAAATTCATCCGATTCCCCAGATGCCAGATCCAAGCTCTCGGAGGCCACATCCCAGGTGCGCTCCAGCCGCGCTGTCTGACAAACCCAAACGAACGAGGCCCAACCCAATCCCATGCAATTGCAGTCGGAGCCGAGGAAGTCTGGCAAGGTGGATTATGGATTAAGTTGTTATGCCGGGCATTAGCAAAGGTGTTGCAGTTGCAGACAACCGCTTAAGATACCCTAGGAGAGGAGTTTCTTGTATTTTGAGGGACTTTGTAACAAGAGTTTCTGGTTATACTGAAGAAAAGTGTCTTCTTCAAACCGAAAAGAGCATTTAAAGCACTGCTCTGCCAAAAATGTATGTTTTAGGTTTTGGCCTGCAAGCCTCTAAGGCTTTTCTGCCACTTTGTTGCCGTGTGGCATGCCACAGGTGAGTGTTGGCCGGCAAATTGTTTTGATAGCCACACAAAACGAAAAGGTAGGAGAGCTCCTAACTTGGCCCAAACAAACCGAAATAAAAAAGAAAACACAACTAATGGTGTGGTGTCCTAAGTCATTAGGGATAGCTTGAACGGTTTCTTCTTCTTGTTGGGGCCATGCTGCTGCAACATTAATGGGCACAATAGAATGCTTAGCATTCATCAACCCTATAAGCCAACTCATCAGCAACAATTTTTGTAGCATTTTTAAGTTAATTTACCCAACAGGAAAAACATTCGAGATTCCTGTCGCCATCGCCATCTCTATCCATCCAGACGACTCCCCAAGTCCAAGTCCATTGCCAAAGCCATCTCCATCTCCATCTCCATGTCCATCGCCATCGCCATCTTCATCACCAATCTCCATCCAGCATCCAACTTCCAGCTCCAATCTCCGTTTCCATCTTCATCAGCGTTTCTAGTGTCTAACTAAAAATCTTTCTCTGCATTCGATCATTTATGGCATTTTATTTGGCGCGTCAGCAAATGTTGCTAAGCAATTTATTTATGACATTTTTTTTGTGTTGCTGCTAGTTGGAGTCGGAGTTGCAGTTGCAGCTACTGCTGTTTAAATGCTGCGCGCCACATTTGCCAACTTGGGATCGTGCGGCAATGTGTGGCACGGACAAAAAACAAAAACAGTAGAAAAAATAAAGAAACTGGCCGCATGACGCGTCCAAAATGCGCGACAACTCAAATCTTGTAATAGCCGCAGCCACAGCCTGAGCCGCAGCCGCAACATGACAAGAAACACAGACTCTTCTCCTCGGACTCAAGTTCCATATTCATTAGTTACAATAAGATACAAAAAAAAAACTACAGAAACGAAAAGAAACAGCCAAGAGGAATCACTGCGGCCGTAAAAGCCATGATCATCAGGCCACTAAATGTGGCTAATGACTGCCAAGGTGTCTCACCTAAATACCCTTGATTTCAGCCTCCCCTGGAACAACAGATTTAGCAATTTTCCTCTCGCAAATTGAAACTCTTTTCTATTAATTTTTATGATCTTTCAAACAGAAAAGACCAAGTCGAAAAATATTGAAACAGGAAAACCGAAGGGGAAGGAATATATAACTCCGATAGCTAAAATCAAGCTCGTCCAACATTCAGCTGGACAAGTGAAGGAAAAACCTGATTTTTTCCTTTCGGCCCAGCGCAGGCACTGCTGCCATGGGGGCCGGATATGGCCAAATTGCTAGGGTTCCCGGCTGCCGGTAATTGGCATTGCCAATGCCAAGCCAACAAACTAAGAAGGAAAAAAAAACAAGAGCAAAGCCACAAAAAACAACTGCAAGGAAAACGACAATTTTTTGTATGTTAACAAAAATAAATATGAGTCCATGGGTCTGGACTTCTCTCCAGAGCTCTACTCTGGTCTAAGCTCCCATTCAAGACCGGGGCTGGTCGATTTTTTTATTTTTCTTAATACCCTAGCCGGGCAGAGAGCCATCAACTTCTTTATGGGGCAAATAGGGTTATGTTTCAAGGGTAATTACATAACTTTTATATAAAAATATTTTAATGAGATCGCATACGCTAGAAAATGCAGAAAAGAGCATTGAAAATTCGGCCAGAGAAGCGGGTGCATCAATTTTTTTCAAAACTTTTTTAGGCAACGACAAACGCCAGGAAAGACAGATGTGCGACATTGCAATTTGTTACAGTTGCAGTTGCATTAACGGCTGCAACTCTGAGCTGGAGTCGGGTTCTGGGCTGGAGTTTGGGTTTCGGACTAGAGTTTGAGGGACTGCCAGAGAGACTGTGGCAACTGCTGGGGGAATTGGAACTGGAACTTGGGCTTGGGCTTGGGAAGAGGAATAGGAAGAGGCAATTGCAACCTAAATATTTTAATGCCCCGCCGCATTGATGGTTCGCTTTTTGCTGATGATGTTGCCACTGTTGTAGCTACTGCTGCCACTGTTGCTGTGGCAATTAACATTTTTTGCGTGCACAAATATTTTTCGACTTGGGAGAAAGAAGGCAGTTGCGGGCCAGTCCCAGAGCCAGAGCCAGAGCCTCGGCAGATGCACGTGAAATTCACAACAGAAACAGAAGCTGAAGCTCTGAAGCCGATGCGGCAGCAGCAGTAGGCAGTGGCAGTTGCATGAAACTCAAACAAATTAAACCTAAGGTGAGTGCTACAAAAAACAGAAAAATTAACAACAAAAAACATGGAATAACAAAAACAATAAAACAAAAAAAGTGCATGCCAGCCAACTGAAAAAACAACAACAATTGACTCCGGGCCGGGATGAAAACGTAACGAAATATGTTAAAATGCAACCAAGTGAGTAAATTGTGCGCAGCAACTAGAAGAAAATGCAAAAGTGGGGTTGTGGGGTTGTGGGGGGTAGAACTGTTTATGTAGCTCATTCGCCCACTCAGACACACACACGCACACCCACTTGGGCACTTCATAAACTAAGCAAATTATTATTTAAAAGCCCACCAAAGGGGGCGGGCCAGAGGCTGAGGGCGAGGTCTGGAGCCTTGGGTTCGGCTTTCGGCTGCACTTGTACAAAAATTATGCACAAATTGTTTTAATTACGCGCTGCCGCAATTTGTGGCAACAGCTGAAGGAGGGGGAGGGCAGGGATAGCGGGATTACGGGTAGGGGGGGATAGGATTGGGGCAGAGTGGCAGGCATCAGCCGCATTGCTGGGTTGTGGCAACAAACTTTGGGAAAATTGTTGCCAAATTGCATTCGGTTTGGCATATTTTTTAGCCCTTTTTGGACGAAGAGCTTCCATATTAGCCATATTAGCTTCAAGTGGAGCTCAATAGGGCTGCCGAAAATACTTAAGATGAGTTCCAAGATGTGGAAAATTGGCCAAATAATATTAATTCTATTTTTTTACATTTTTTGGTTTTTAGGCGCACTCCTTGGACCTCCACTGTAGGTTACACTTACAATTTGTTACAAAACATAATTTATATAATTAAAATTAATAAAATAAAAAGTACATTTTACAGTTAATAAGCAATTAAATTAAAATTATAAATAAAAATTATAACTAATATATATTTTTTATAAAAGGCAATTATGCAGCATCTCTGATCTTTAGGTAACCCCATTTTTTTCGCTTACTGTTGCCTCATTTATTTATTTATTTTTTTGTTCTTTTCATGTTGTTTTTAATTATATGTAGCTGAATTAAAAAAAATTACTCAAGTTCGGCATAGACGAAAGGGAGTGGGGCAAGACTCCAGCCAACGGCAAAGTGGAACCGAACCCTCCACATGGTTTAGATGAAGCCGCGTCCCACCCTACTCCTCGAACAAGTGCCTTAAAAAATATTTTCACTTTACATTTTTTGCGTGCGAATAGGGATAGGGCTGGGGGCTGGCAGTGGTGGTGGCAGGGCTGGGAGGAGTGGCAGGAGTGGGTGGTAGACACAGCGGTACGCGGACCGGTAGCCGAGATAGAAAAATACACAGACAATGTTGCTTGCCGCTAAGGCACTGATAATTACTGGGTTGCTGTTGCAATGCCACCCCCCAGTATCCCCCCTAAAAATTTATGTTGGCTTTGCATGCCAGGTGCAGCTAGGCACTGAAAGAAAATTGGCATACCTTTTTTAGAGTTTCATTTCGAACTTATTTAGTTTTTAAAATTAAATAATGGCCAAGGCATGACAAGAGCGGTTGTAGTTCTCAGAATATTAATAAGTGCTGCCTTTTCTCTCAGTATATGCTTCGGTGTGTGTGTGCTTGAGTGGGTATAGAAGTCAAGTCAATCTTTAGACTGTTTTTACATAATTATAACAACGCCGATGCTTCTTCAGCTGGCATTTTATTGTTTTCGTTTCGCGAACTCCCTGCATTTTTACAACGCCACCGTTGTTGCTGTAATTTAAATGCCTAAACAATAATTTGTGCATAATTCTGGCCGGGTTGTTGTTTTTGGTTAATATGCAGTCATGCCACAATGTCGGTTATAGAGCGCGATCTCTGCCGCGCCGCCTGGCAATTATGTTATGCAAATCTTTTGGTAGCCAATTAGGGCAATTTCCTCGGCCCAAGGGCCCAAAGGGGATCCTTGGAAAAATTCGCAAGACAAAAAGCCACAATATCCGTTTGCTGTTAGATTTCGACCATATCTTACGCACTCTACGCACAGCCCGATTTTGGACCGGACAGGACCTCGAAACGCAGGAAAGATGTATGGCTCAGCAATTCAATGCTACAAATGGGCGATGGTTTCCGGTTCCGATTCCGGTCGAAAATTTACGGCCTGCCTTGGCGGCCTGCCGTAGTTTCAGAACCTTTCATTTCCGCGGACACGCACAAAAATCATGCGTGGTACAGTTGTGCTCGTTCTTGGCATTTTACTTGCAACCCAAACCGCGAACGGCAAGCCCCAAGCCCCAGACCCTTTTGAGCCACAAAGAGAAAATATCGATAAAGTGCACCAAACCCAAACTGCGTGCATTTTATTTATTTATGTATATTATAAATTTTACATACACATCATTACGTTGCGTTAACTCTTTTAGCTCGACAGGCAGCCCAGGCGGTTGCAAGGGGCGCCGATTTACGCACAATGAAGAAAGTTTTGTGGGCGTTGCACCAGGGGCAGTAGGAGTAAGAGTGGGTGTAGGGAGGGTAGGGTAATTTTTAGCTTCCGTTTGCCGTTGCTTATTTGGGCATGACTGAACGGCCACCCAATCGGCTGATCCCCAACCCCGAAACTCCAACCCCCGAATAGCCACTCGGCTTGCAGCGAAAACCCCGCCCCCAGGCGCACCCCCACCCACCACGCCTCACGTGTGCATGCGTGAAAATTTTTCCACCACATCGATTACTTTACGCAAATTAGTGCGTAGATATTTTGCAAAAATGTTCTATAAATAATTTAATATACGGTTCGGTTTGATGTGCGGGTAATCGCCGTAATACGAGTAGCAATGCCTTTGCCATTGCCTTGGGTCAGGTCAGTTTGCTAAACTCCTGCCAGGACCTCAACGTCCAGGCCTCTGGGGGCGGGGGCACATGACGCTTCATTTAATTTAAACGCTTAATTTAGTAAATAGGTATGTGCGTGGGGTTCGACAATTGGCTCTGCCTAGCAATAAGACTTTTGCAAAATATCTTAATGGGAAAAAATAAATAAAAGTATAATTTATATAGTAATTGATTTGAATTTATTTTGGCCAACATGCCAGCCGGCTCATCCAAAACCAGTCTTCTTCGAAATCAACTCTAAAAGGTAATTAATTTGAAGAGACAATGTCTTTACGCCTTGAACAAAAAAATATGACTCGCATTTACTTTTCCCCACCTAGTTTGAACAAATTTTGACAAAAATTAAAATTGTAATTTAGTAAGGCATGTCAAACCCGCTGAGGTTTATTAATTTGTAGATCTTTTTCAAATAATTCAGTACTTCATCCCTACTATAGATGAGTAGAAACAACATATTATATATTTTTATATCTAAAACACTTGCATCATAGGTATGTATATACATACACACATACATGTTCATGGCTTAAAGATAATAAAAAATATTTAAAAAGTAATTCGCTTTGTTAAAAATTCTGTTTTTAATGTTAACAAAATTAGTAAACAATAGTGTAGTATTTGCCAAGTTGATAGCCTAGTTAATTTAATATTTCCGAGCTCAAAATCAAGCTCAATTGTATCCTTGAGAGGTGGGCAAGCCATAAAAGCTTAAACTGTCCTTGCCATAAAGGCTTTTTAAATATTGAAGAACCTCTCCGGTCTGCCACTCCGAGGCATTATTCCGGCAAGAAGGACAGCTCTCTGGACTGGGAAACTGGATCTTTGGGAACAGGGGATCCTCAGTAGCATCACCGGACAGCCGTTCGTTGACCTCGTTGTGGCCGGCCCACAGCCAGAGGATCTCCTCGTCGTGGGTCCTCACCAAGTCCATTCGCCGTCTCTTGGCCATTTCCTGGAAGTGATTGGAGCAGTCCGAACAGCCGAAAAAGTACTTGACAAATCCGTGAATGGCGGACAGGACCGTACCCGGAGGAAGCTGATTCGCTGACTGACCCGCCTCCACTGTCAGAAAGTGGAACAGACTCCACAGGGAGCAGGTGAACCCCCTCAGGAATGGCTTGGAGGAAACACAGCCAACATAGCGTTTTCCCTTGAAAACTTTCGGAAGTGGCTTTTCCACGGCAGCGACAGTATCGGCAAACTCAGATCCAGAGGTTTCATTGAAAGCAGCCAGAGCCTTGTCTAAACCTAAAAGAAGAACCTTTCCATTTTTGTTCAAAGGATTCAACTGGCTAAGGACCCGAAGGAAGCTGTGCAGGGCTGTGAAGTTGTCCCCCCGAAGGATGAGAGCCTTGGGAAGTTCGATGTGCAGAAGTTTGTCGATGGCCTGTTCCAAATCGACGCGATATATCTTTCGAGGCTGCTTCAGCACCTGCACTATAATGGCCAGCTTTTCTTTGTCCAAAAAATCAGAGGAATCAGTTTGTATGGGTTCCGGCAATGGAGGCTCTGGCTTGTAATTTAGGCTTTCAAGGAACTTTCCTATGGATGCTTTGTAGCCCTCAGTTCCCGAGAGACTCTTTGTTTTGCCCTTTCGATCAATCATGAATACTGTCGAATTAGAGGGCTGTATACCCAAATGGGAAAGCAAGTGGTAGTCCTCAAAGACTCTCACAGCCACTTGGTCGTACGGCAAGAGCGAAAGAATGGAGTCCCTGCCAATCTGGGAATCTTTCGGTTGATAGACGAGGGCTACGAAAGCCTGATCATCGTGTTGGAATAATGAGCTTAGAGTCTCGTAGGGCTTCAAGTATCCAAAATTAGGCTGACCTGGCGACTCGTATTTATCATTTGACACAAGATCCGCCAAAGTCGAGACTATGACCTTCGGGTCTTGAGAGGGTATGTCCACACCCAAGCCGAGCTCCTTCCCTGCAAGCTCAGAGGAAAAATACCTCAGCGTGGGCGTTATTCGGATGTCGAATTTTCTACAAATCTCCACGTTCCTCTCCTGGGCACAGTCGACTGCATAGATCCGTAGGACTTTCCGCCATTGGTACAGGTCTCGGGACAGGGACTTGAAAACCGGCGCAAAACGCCGGCAGTCCCCACAGAAGCTGTTTAGAAACTGCACCAGTTTACCCTTCGACTTTACGCTCAATGTCGATGGAAGGGATTCGCTGTCAATCATCTCCACATTGTCGTCTTTGTTATATAGACTGACCTCGTTTTGAGTGATTCTGTTGTCCAGCTCTTCTAGAAAATCTTGGATTGGTGCGGTGGCAATTGTGGAGGGGAGAGTAGGCTGAGGCGTTTGATTAAAGAAGCTGAGATACTTTATCACAGCCTCTACATATGATTCTTTATCTGGATGGGCTGGTCTGAGTCCCAAAGCATTTCCGAAGCGATCTACGATTGCCAACTTTTCATTAACCACATTTAACTTGCGCAGTATAGAAATATGGTCTAGGTACCGCACTCTCACCTGCCTATACGGCAGAAGGTCGAGCAAAACCGTAGGGGTCAGTTCATATACTGCGTCGTTCTGCATTGGTTCGAGCATATGGAACCCATCCCGCGGATCCCACCACCAACGTTCGCGATGACGCTCAGGTTTCTCAACGTATACCAGTACTAGGTACTCCACATCCGAATCGAAGCTTCTAAAAATGGAGTTCACCGTCTCACTACGACCCATTTCGCGGAACACTGGCCCGAGCTTGGGGGTCGACTTGATTTTTTCTAAGTTATTCATTAATCCCGTGAGAAGGTCCGGAGGTCTTAAAGCGCCAATGTACTCGCCCAATCCATCCGCCCTGCCTCGATAGTTTGGCGAGAAGTAGCGCATCGAAGGGGTCCTTTTCACATCGTACGACCTGCATATTTCCACATTCTGTTCCTGGCCACAGTCGATAGCAAAGATTCGTAGAAGTCTTCGCCACTTGTACACCGTCCTGGCGAAGTCTCTGAAAGTGTGGACATAGCGCTGGCTGTCTCCGAACAAGTTGTTAAAGAACAGGACCAACTTTCCAGTATTGGGGTCGCCAAACTCCTTTTCCAACTGAGTCGCATTTACAGTTTCGACATTGGCCAGGCCATGATATAAACCGTGCTCGGGCTGGACTTTGCCGGAAACGAGCAGGATAAGAACCAAGGCTGCGGTCAATGATTGGAAACGCACTGATGATGTGTCCCCCATTTCGGGCGATTGCGTAGAGGCTCGTGGATCTGTAGAAACTAGTGGATACTGACTCGAAATCTTGAGTATTTGTAGGCGAGACGCAATTGCTATTGCTTCAGCTAGACACACCATACAAATTTAAATTCTCCACTAGGGGCATTTGAAACAATCACATTATAAACAACATATATTTGTATATTTAAAAACATTTGCATCATGGCTTAAAGATAATGTAAAATATTTAAAAAGTAATGGGTATTTTTTTAAAATTCTGTTTTAAATGTTAACAAAATTAGTAATCAATAGTGTAGTATTTGCCAAGTTGAAAGCCTAGTTAATTTAATATTTTGGAGCCCAAAATCAAGCTCAATTGTATCCTTGAGAAGTGGGCAAGCCATAAAAGCTTAAACTGTCCTTGCCATAAAGGCTTTTTAAATATTGAAGAACCTCTCCGGTCTGCCACTCCGAGGCATTATTCCGGCAAGAAGGACAGCTCTCTGGACTGGGAAACTGGATCTTCGGGAACTGGGGATCCTCAGTAGCATCACCGGACAGCCGTTCGTTGACCTCGTTGTGACCGGCCCACAGCCAGAGGATCTCCTCGTCGTGGGTCCTCACCAAGTCCATTCGCCGTCGCTTGGCCATTTCCTGAAAGTGATTGGAGCAGTCCGAACAGCCGAAAAAGTACTTAACAAATCCGTGAATGGCGGACAGGACCGTACCCGGTGGAAGCTGATTCGCTGACTGACCCGCCTCCACTGTCAGAAAGTGGAACAGACTCCACAGGGAGCAGGTGAACCCCCTCAGGAATGGCTTGGAGGAAACACAGCCAACATAGCGTTTTCCCTTGAAAACTTTCGGAAGTGGCTTTTCCACGGCAGCGACAGTATCGGCAAACTCAGATCCAGAGGTTCCATTGAAAGCAGCCAGAGCCTTGTCTAAGCCTAAAAGAAGAATCTTTCCATTTTTGTTCAAAGGATTCAACTGGCTCAGAACACGAAGGAAGCTGTGCAGGGCCGTGAAGTTGTCCCCCCGAAGGATGAGAGCCTTGGGAATTTCGATGTGCAGAAGTTTGTCGACGGCCTGTTCCAAATCTGCGCGATATATCTTTCGAGGCTGCTTCAGCACCTGCACTATAATGGCCTGCTTTTGTTGGTCTAAAAATTCAGAGGAATCAGTTTGTATAGGTTCCGGCAATGGAGGCTCTGGCTTGTAATTTAGGCTTTCAAGGAACTTTCCAATGGATGCTTTGTAGCCCTCAGTTCCCGAGAGACTCTTTGTTTTGCCCTTTCGATCAATCATGAATACTGTCGAATTAGAGGGCTGTATACCCAAATGGGAAAGCAAGTGGTAGTCCTCAAAGACTCGCACAGCCACTTGGTCGTACGGCAAGAGCGAAAGAATGGAGTCCCTGCCAATCTGGGAATCTTTCGGTTGATAGACGAGGGCTACGAAAGCCTGATCATCGTGTTGGAATAATGAGCTTAGAGTCTCGTAGGGCTTCAAGTATCCAAAATTAGGCTGACCTGGCGACTCGTATTTATCATTTGACACAAGATCCGCCAAAGTCGAGACTATGACCTTCGGGTCTTGAGAGGGTATGTCCACACCCAAGCCGAGCTCCTTCCCTGCAAGCTCAGAGGAAAAATACCTCAGTGTGGGCGTTTGTCGAATGTTGAATTCTCTGCAAATCTCCACGTTCCTCTCCTGGGCACAGTCGACAGCATAGATCCGTAGCACTTTCCGCCATTGGTACAGGTCTCGGGACAGGGACTTGAAAACCGGCGCGAATCGCTGACAGTCCCCACAGAAGCTGTTGAGGAATTGCACCAGTTTGCTCTCCGGCTTCAGGCTCAAAGTCGATGGAAGCGATTCGCTGTCCAGCATCTCCACATTGTCGTCTTTGTTGTATAGGCTGGCCTCGTTTTGAGTGATTCTGTAGCCCAGCCCGGGGGTAAGGAACAACAGGCAGAACAGTAGCCGAATCATCGCCAGTCGATGCTCACTGGTTCAGTGGGATATGGAAACTGGTGGCAAGGCGGAGACCATATGGTAATTATAGCCTTGTCTGTCTCGTTTAACCCAAATCGGAGACTCTCTTTCGCTCAGAACAAGTTTTTCGGTTACCTGCCTGAAAGGCGCACCCACATCCATAGATTACGTTCTCAAAGTTCAAAATAAAGCATATTTATGTATTCAAAACACATAATAAAAAGGTGGCCCGCGTTGAACAATGTGTTTCTGTATACCCGGAGAATGACATAGAAATGATCTAAGAGACTCGGCATTCCCCCTTGTGATCTTACATTCGATTCGAATTAACAACCTGAGGCAGAGATGAAAACTCATCAAAACACCGAATCTAGTTTCCAAAACTCGTTGGCCTCTAGTAACAAGATATTAAAATATTCACCAATCTTTACAAACTTTTATTTTATAAAATGGTTCTAGTGTTGAAGACATACAAATATCTTTTAAATATTACCCTTGCCTCCCGGGGTGAACTATAATAATGTTAGTATTATTATTAATATTAATATTTGAATCATTGTTTGGGAAATAGCCATTGATGTTGGGCACACCATAGTTGCTAACTTGCCTTATGTCATAGATGTAAATTAAAAACTTCAAGACTTCTGACTCTATGAATTCGTTCCTCTGGTTCCGACATGGTGGGCAATCCTTTTTCGAGGGAAACTGAATCTTGGGGAACTTGGGGTCTTCGTTTGGATCTCCAGCCAGTCTCTTATTAACCTCGTTGTGGGCTGCCCAAAGCCAGAGGATCTCCTCTGAGTGGGTTTTGACCAATTCCATACGCCTCCGTTTGGCCATTTCCAGGAAGTATGTCGAACAAGTCGCGCAGCCAAAGAAGTACTTAACAAATCCGTATAAAGCCCGGAGAACGGAGCCAGCCGCGAAAACCTTCGGATACTTGGCAGCCTCCACGGTCAAATGGTGGAAAATAGTCCACAGGGAGCAAGGAAAGGCTCTCAGGGGTGGCTTAAGGCAACCTACATAACGTTGTCCATCAAAAATCTTGCCCCCTTCTGACTCGAAAAGCCTAATTTTCTGAGCCAATTCGACGCCCGTGATTTTGGTGGCCTCTTTTACATAACTATCAAGCTTTAATAGAAGGTTTCTGCCATTTTGATTCAACGGATTCAAGCTGCTCAATAGCTTGGTTATTTGTTTCAGGGCCAGTAGCTTGTCCCCTTCGATTACCGGGGCCTTTGGTAGTTCGATGTGCAGGAGTTTGTCGATGGCCTGTTCCAGGTCGGCTCTATAGATCTTCAGGGGACCCGAAATTAGGCGTTCCGAAATGGCCTTATTCACATAATCTTCATCCTCAACAGGAGCCACCGTGGTGGGTGGAGTGGGCAGAGGTGTGTGACCGTCCCTCTCCAGCATTGAAGAAATATCTTTAACATGGTCGGCACTGGTGTCCTTCGAGGAAACTGTTCTTTTAACTCCAAGTGGGTCCAAAACAACCATTTTTGTTTTTATAGGATCGACGTTTAAGTTCACTAAAATATCTGGGATGTCCACTATTCTAACATCTATGCTGGGATATGGAAGAAGATCAAGAATAGTTTGTTTTCCGACCCACGAGTCCTTCTTTTCAACAACCAGGGCAACCTTGTCGAAGGTATTGTTAACCCTAGGTCTAAAGAGATCTTTCAGGTTCGCATTTGGCCCCAGGGGCTTAAAGTTTACCCTACCGTCAGGGTAGTTAATCTTAACCAAATGCCCTCTCACCTCCTCAATCAGTTTGTTTGGCTCCGTCTGAAGGATTTGAATTCCGAAACCATCACGCTCCTTCGAAAAGTTCGGGGGGAAAAACCGAATGTTGGGCATTTTCGAAATATTATAGTCCCTACAAATTTCTACACTGTCCTCCTGGGCACAGTCCACTACGTAGATATGGATAATGGGCTTCCACTTTGCAATTGTTCGGGCAATTTTCTTGAACGTGGGCGCATATCGGCGGCATGTTTCGCAGAAAATGTTCATAAATTGGACCAATTTTGCAAAGCCCGGCGATCCGAGGATCGCTTTATAGGTGGCGCTGATTAACATTTCAACGTTATCCAATGGGCTATAGGGGCGGTTGCTTACAAAAGGACAACCTGCACTTCGTTTTCCTCGGCTTCTTCCATGGGAATGCCTACCTCTGCTCCTTCTATGGATAGGCGCCTCCATGTGCTCGTCGATTGCGGTAGTGTTAGTACTAACATCACTCACCTCGCCACTCTCGGAATTTTTATGACCCTCTTCATGCTTCTTGTGACCATCTTCGTGCTCCTTGTGACCCTCTCCGTGCTTCGTGTGACCTTCTTCGTGCTCTTTTTCTCCTTTTGGAGGATTCTTGCGACCTTCTTTTTGCGGAGGCACTGGAGGTCTACGGATCAAATTGAGTTTGCTTAGTTTTTCCATCGCGTAGATATCCTTCAGATGGTTCAGCACTTTTTTCCGGTCCCAAACATCATTGATCTTGCAGTCTGGACAGCTCTTAGCTGTAGGAAATTGCTTTTTCGGGAAAAGCGGATCCTCCAACAAGCCACCCGCCAGGTGCCTGTTAATCTCATTGTGGGCTTCCCACATCCACAGGATCTCCTCGTCGTAGTCCCGCACCTCGTGGACTTTCCGGGCCTGGGCTATTTCCTGGAAAGTCCTGGAACACTCGGGGCAGCTGGGAAAAAAGTACCTTATAAAGGAAGCAATAATGTTCAACACGTAGCCCGGCTTGTATGTCTGAGGCTTAAACAAACTGGCCTGCACGGTCAGGTAGTGGAACAAATGCCAAAGGGCACAGCTGAAGCCACGGGGATAGGCTGCCGAGCTGCGGCATCCCACAAAGTCCACGGCGCCTATTAATTTCCCAACCGCAAGTTCGTGGCTATAGACCAGGTCCTGGAACTCGATTCCAAACATGACGCCTTTGGCGTTAATCAGGACATTTTTCAACTTGTCAAACCAGTGCATACGCTCCAATTTCATAGGACTAAAATGCACTAGGACTGCAAGAAAGTTCATCAATGACTCAAAGGCCTTACCCTTGATGATCTTTATCTTTGGAATTTCACTATGCATCAGAATATGGATGGCCATTTCCACGTCAGCTTGATATATTTGCATGGGTCGATCCAAAACCTTTTTTATTATTTCTTCATTTTCATCCAACAGCATCGATTTTGTTTGGGTATTAGCCCTTTCAGGATACTGATAAACAACCACACCCTTTCTCTTTTTCGTTACCTCTATAAGACCGTTGGTTGGGTCCAAGATAATCGTACAAAGCCACGACATCATCAAAACTCGATACTTCTGAAGAGCATGCATCTCGAACAGAACCTTACTATTATATTTCACAAAAGAAACTGCAAATTGTGGAATTTTTTTGTCAGATTTAGTTAGTTACTGGCTTAATTGGAGGCTATTAAACCACTTAATCCGAATTTCAGGCTTAAAAAATGTTAAAAACCATAAAAAGTTGTTACGTCGCTTAAATGTTTTATCAAGGTGTTTTCTCTTTTAAACACGTATTTTATTTTGTTTTGGAATTTCTTTAAAATATATATTACGAATTATGCTTTAATTGGGCTGTTTTGTTATACCCTTTTGGGCCAGGAATTTGTTTAATTCAACAGCGTCGCAACACTTGGAATAAATTGGCACAGTGGACCCATTTCTCCCCAAGATCACTCCCTTTAGTGTGGGCGGCAGTCCAAATTTTAAAAATATCCTCGGATCCTCCACGATGCGAACGGCCAAATCGGTGTAAGGCATGAGATTTAGAAGCGTATGAAAGCCCAGAGTGGAGTTTTTTTCTTGAAGAACTATCAGCACGTTCTGCAGCGCCTGATCATAAGGCCTGAATATGGTGGACAAGTTGTCGGTCGATTCAAGGGGCAAAAAGTTAGGTTCTCGGGTCCTGAAATCGGTTCTCGACAAGTGTGTGGCCAGTGCTGAAATAATTTCCCTCGGCTCTCGCTTGGTAATGTCCCGTCCATATCCTTGTTTTCCGAAAACAAAGCGCGAGGGAAAGAAACGCAGTGTAGGCGTGGCTTTCAATTTAAAGCTGGAACACAAATCCCACTCCTTATCGCAGTTAACGTAGTAAATGCGAAGAACACTGTTCCACCGTTTGAGCTCATGTGCTACGGCTTCGAATTTGGGGGCAAAGGACACACAAGCACCGCATGTCGGCCGCATAAATTGGACCAGTTTCCCTAGAGCCGGCGCCTTGAGAGCTTTCCAAATCGTACGATTGGTCAGCAACACAATGTTATCCGCGTCATATAGATAGGATCGCTGTTTACTATTTTTGTGGCCTCCAGCTGAAGGCGTCCTCTAAAGATGGGAAATGTATAAGCTAGCAAACACTCAGTTCAATTTAAGTTATAGTCCTAACTAACCTTTTTAACGCCATGACTTTCCAAATACCTACCAACGGTTTCCCCATCTCGACTCCATTCAACCCTCTGGAGTGCTCCATTGCGGCGGAACAGTGCCATTTTCTCTTGGTTTGGTTTCAGTCCAAAATTAGCGAAGATATTACGGTCTTCTAATATCCTCACAGCCACCTGGGGGTAAGGTAGGAGGTTTAGCAGAGTCATGATGCCATTCTTGGAACCCTTTTCTTGGAGGACCAGCAAAAGATATTGCACCCCGCTATCATATTCCTCGAACAATTTGGCCAAAGACTTGGAACGATCTAGAGGCGCAAAGTTTGGGCCATTTGGCCTAAAGTGAGATTTGGAAATTTCTCGAATAAGCTGCATAGTAATTGTTTGCGGCTTCCAGTCATTGAATCCGAAGTAAGGCTTTTTCAAATCAGAAGGGTATAAATTAAGTACTACAGTCCTCTGACTTCTGAGGCAATTGGCGTCGTTTGCCATTTTGGGATCATCACAATCGGCTACATATATTCCAAGAACTCTTCGCCAGTCTCTGAGCTCATAAGCCAACTTTTTATAGATGGACTCGAACTGTCGGCACTTCTCACAGGACCCACTTATATAGTGAACCAGTTTTGCCAGCGACGGTGTTCCGAGGACATCCTGGAGTGTCGAGCTGTTCAGCCATTGAATGTCTACCGAGTTCCTGTAAACAGATGGCAAAAAATATCGCACATTTCGTTGGCCATTCGATAGTGTGACAAAAAATATTAAACTGAAAGTTAATGCAGTCCACATTGTGTCTTTTAACAAAAACTAAAGGCTCTTATCCGATGTGGTTTCTTTTTAAAGCAGCAGTAGTTAGTGTCGCTTCAGCCAATTTGGTGGACGGAAGGTGGAACCAAAGTTGTAAACATAATACTTGTTTATTCATTAGGTGTTTAACATTCAAAAATACAGAAAGTGCTACTAATATCCTGTCGTGGTGGGTAGTCCAAAAAAGCTCAAGCTTTTCAGGTCGTAAATGCTCGTCAGGAAACTCAGCACACTGGCATTGTTCCAATCCTGATGCATGCACTCGTGGCAAAGCTCCTTGGGGGGATACTGAACCTTGTGGAATTTGGGGTCCTCAGTGCCGTCGCCCACAAGCTTGAGGTTCATCTTGTTGTGCGCTTCCCAGAGCCACAGGATCTCTTCCTCGTGGGTGGTCACATGATCCATGCCCCTGGAAATCTTCATGAACTCGTTGGCGCAGTAAGGGCAGTCGTAGTAAAAGTACTGCACAAAGTCCCTGATGGTACGGATCACATAGCCGGGCTTAAAGGGAACAGGCTCCTTGGCCGCCTCCACGGTGAGGAAGTGGAAGAGAACCCACAGTGCGCAGGGGTAGCCCCGCAGGAAGGGTTTCGTCGCCACGCAGCCAACGTAGTGCCGCCCCTTAAAGACATTTCCGATGGCGTTCTCCAGGGAATACACCGTTTCCAAAAACTGGTCTCCCGAAGGGTTCTTCTCGCGCTCCAGCCACTTGTTCAACTGCTTCAGCACGGTTCTGCCTTTCATGTTAAGTGGGTTCACCTCCGAGATGAGCTTTACCCAATTCCTCAGTGCTACCAGCCGCATTCCGCTCGGAGTTTGCATCTTGGGAATCTCCATGTGCAATATCCTCATAAGAGCCTGTTCCATGTCAGCGCGATAGATTACGGATCTGTCGTTGAGGGTGTGAAGGACCATCTCTATCGTCTCGTGGTAATAGTCGTCGATAGTATCCACCATTTTTGGTTGGAAGTAATGGGTTTTTCCAATGCCTGTACGGCGCCGTGCTTTTCGCGATAGCAACTTTGATAAACTTCCAACAATGTCTTCACTGGTTTCTTCTTTAAATGACAAATTCACTTTTTTCAAATGTCTATCGAAGAGAGCCACCTTCGAGCCAGGAGCGTGCTTCTCCATCACCGCCGCATCCTTGACAATTCTTACGGTGATCTCAGGCGTGTGTGACAACGCCAGGAGCGTCATGGTGCCCACCTCCGTGTCGTTCTTCTGAAAAACCAGCAAAAGATATTTCGTTACGTCGTCCTTGATGAGGCTCTTCAGATCCTCGCCCGCCGTTAGGGGCTTGAAGTTCAGGCCGTCTTTACTGTCTTCTTTCGTATTGATCGACAATTGGGCGGCAACTTGGGGGGCTATGGGTTCGGTAGTGGAGAGCACGATGCCTCTGGTCTTATCCGTATAGTTGGATGGAAAAAATAGCAAAGATGGCTGCTTACGGATGTCGAACTCTTGGCACACCTTCACATTTGTCTCCTGGCTGCAGTCGAAGAAGTAGATTTGCACGAACCGATCCCACGTCTTCATTCTCCGGGACGAAATCTGCAAGGTCTCCTCGAATATGGTGCAGTCGTCGCACACATTATTGGAGAACACCACCAGCTTTCCCACATTCGGAGCTAGCAGGGCTGAATGCAACGCATCGAAGCGCTTCAGATCCCTAACGTATTTTCCGTAAATGTAATGGTTTTTGATTTTTGCCGACGAATACGCAAACAACGAAGCTCCTATCAGAATCAATTGGATGATTTTGGAGAACTTCCCTTGGTGTGCCATTATCGTAGTTAAAATAAAGACTAACTGAGCCCCATGAAAATCGGAAATGTTTCGTTATGGTTCTGGTGGAACTTATTAAATTAGATTGGGAATAATAGTTAATCCCATTATGTGGCAAACAATTTGTTTTGTTTCTAAACCATTTTAGTGTGAGTATGCCATTGCGAATATTAAGTACTTTGCGGGTACTATGTTTTGGGTTTTAATCCTTTGTGGCTCGTCTGTCCAGGAGGGTCCTTGGGCTAATTAGATGTAAGTGACACTAACGACCCCAATGTGTTTTCAATTATCAAAACACAAAACAACCACATGGCCAACACACACATGCCCCGGCACTCTGCTGCCAAATGCAACAAGTTGGCCTTGGCAACGAGTTCGGCAATAGCTCGCTCCAAAAGTGGCCAAAATATCAGATGCAAAATATGCGAAAACTTTTGCGGAGAGCCGGCCAACCGCAGTTGACGTCACAGATTATTCGCCATGAAAGCTGAGGAGATGAAACAAGACAAGCGCCACTCGAAACTTTGGCCAGCTGACTGAGGGGGAGCCAACTGAGGGGAACTGAGTGGGGTGTGAAACAGCCAGCCTCAAATGCAGCTTAAAACTTTTGGGCAACAGTTTATGCAGCGCCTCTCCCCTTGTCCCTACTGAACTATGATCCAACTGCCACAAAATGGCCAACTTTCGGATGGCTAATTTAATTGCAACGAAGGAAGCGGCCAGGCTCTGCAGCATATTTTGCAGCATACTTTGTGGCGAATTAAGTGTGAAAAGGCGTTGCAGTGGAAATGCTTAAGCGATTGTAATATTGCAAACTTTAGATAAGCGCCCAGAGGTGTTTAGGAAGCTGCTTGACAGGATATTGTCTGGAGCGCCCAACGGGGCGTATGATTTATATTAAATAATAGTACACTCAAAGTTAAAGCTTACGATAATGGCTTACGCCAAAATATAACATCAATAGAAGCCTAAATGATGAGTTAATTGCACTGTTATCCTTCCGCACAATTTGAGCTTACGGGGCATTTTGTTTAATTAGACTCTGGGCCATTTCCTATAACCGCAACAATTGTCGCACAAACTTTCAATCAGCAAAAAAATATAGAAACAGTGGAAGAGCCAGCACAATGGCTGGGCAAACAAACGTCGGTGGGGGCGGTGCTTAGCGCACGGTTCCAAAAACCACCCACAACCCACTCTAGCCACACGGCGGTGCCACTGATGACGATCAACAACAATGCGCTGACTGACACGAACAATGTTGCAAATCGGCTTGCAAATCATGCAACACACAAATCGGAGGCAACTCAGACATGATGGCAGTCGTCAGTGAAAATTGCGTAAAATACAAATATTGTGCCAGACTCAGTCCACATGTTTTTTACCCATTTCTCAATTTCTTTTTTATATCCTTTTTTTTTGTTTTCGATGCTGTTTTGTTCTTGTGCCAGGATGCACTGCGTGAGCTTGATAGGGACAACGGGGCGGGGGTGGGGAGGGAAGGACCATCGAGGCAGTCCATCAAAACGATTTGAATGCGTCGCTGACGTTGATGAGTTTGAGTGAAAAGCGGCAGCGTATGGCAGGACTGGGCGGAGGCAGGGGGGGGTGGGGACGGAAAAGGATATTCAGGATGAGGGACAAACAACGAGCCAAGTTCGTCAATCAAAAGCTAAACCGAAATCTCTTCATGCGTGGAACAGAGAGCCGGCAAAGCAGGGCAGAACAGTCAAAGGATGTGGGATTCAGGACGCCACTGAGAAAAAAAAAGACTGAAAAGGACGTGCCACTGGTGGCTACCAGATCCGGCTCAGACTCCACTATTGGTGTCAACATTTATTTATCTTATTTATATGGTATCTATTTTACAATAATTTTTTCTCTCTGTACACAGTGGATGCTGATGCTAAGGATGCGTTTGCTGTTTGTTTTGTTTTAATTTTCTCGATCCTTTTTTTCGCCTGACTTTTCCCCTTTTTCCGCTGCCTTGCTTTGGCTTTTTCCTTTTTTTCGTTATTTGAAAAACCCTTCAGCTGGTGAATTGTTGCCATGTTTTTATTGTTGTTGAGTTTGGTTTAGTTTGCGCAGCTTAGGCAGCTACCAGTTACCAGTTACCAGTTAGCAGCATTAGCAGTAGCCAGGACCTACTAACTGTTTGCATTTGGCCATGTATGTAGTGCAATGAGTAGGGAGGGGGACTGGGGAAACGCATTTGACATTTCATCAGATGACGACTATGTCTGAAATCGCCGCTGATGATTTGATGCGTCTCGAGTGTGGGGTGGCAAGTGGAGTGTCGGTGGCAGGGACAGGGGCAGGGGATACCCAGCCGTGGCAGCAACAATGCCCTGAAATTTGCATTGTTAGCAAAACACTACACGGAGCGAAATGAACGCACCCACGCACCCACACGCACTTGACAAGTCGCCAAACCAAACCAATCCGAACTCGAACCCAAACCCTTCCTGAGACCCAACCAGAACCCATTCCCTCGGCCGCCTCGCCCCCAGCTTTTACTTCCGCTTTTAATTAAAAATAAAAAATATGTACGCTCGAGCATAGAAAAATAAAAATAAAAAATCCACTGGATTCCCAACCAAACCAAACAATAACAAAAAACGCAACAAGGGCGGGGGAAAAATTCACAATTATTTGCGTACAAAAAGGCTGTAAATAAAAAAAATTCAGAGAGAGAAATTGAAAAAACCGCATCACATCGGGGTGGACCTGCCATCCTGCCGAGCTGCAGGCAGCTATTTGCATGCGTATCTCACAGATACGCACTTTGGTTAGATGCACTCTGAGGGGTTGCATTCGAGTCCTGGCCAGGACATCGGCAGAAGCTCTTAATTTGTCTGCAAATGCAGCAAACTAATGAAAATTACGCAATTTGAAAAAATGGAAAAACTTTTTGAACAGCCTGTGAAGAGGGGCCGAAGGGGTTGCAATCCAACGAGGGTGGGCTAATGAGAGTGGGCAGGAGGTGGACTTGTGGGCAAGGATATGCTCTCAGAACTCAAGGGTCTTATGGTTTAGCAAATGCTCTAAGCTTGGGTGGTGTATATTACCATAAAGGGATTAAGATTTAGAGCCCAATAGTTGCCAAGATTAAATCATAAAATAAATAATTTCTTTATTTGAAATATAATATATTTTTTAGGGTACAATATCTATGGCTTGTACACCTTTTTAGAAACTAGTACTAACTAGTACTATCTATTCGCATTAGCAATATGGGATTTGTAAACACATCCTGCCAGGACACTCCGGCAGTTTCCAATCGAATTAAAACAAACTATTTTAGCAGCACTTTTTCGCATCGATTTGCTGGCTGAAACCGCAATGGAGGGCCCAAAGCCACAAGGGCAGAGACTAATCCAAATAGGCTTAATAATTACCTGAATAAAATCAAAACCAGAACCAAGGGGAAACTGAATTGAAATGAATCTGGCAGATACACCAGCTCTTAGTTCCCAGCTGGCTCGGCCAGAGGCAGGCAGCCCATTTAAAATGCGTTTGTGTAATTGATGATGTTCCAAAGTCGCATCGATGGGGACCGTGATGCCTCATTAAAATGCACTTAATTAAAATGCAATGGCAAAATCAACAGCAATTGCAACTGCAACTGCAACAGCAGCAGCTAGTGAGGCAGCAATCCGCAAGGCAAAGCGTTTAAGACGAAATCCAGTTTGCTTTTCGATAGAAAAAGCAGCAGACGAAAAACTACAAGACAAGCCAAAGCATCTCCTCCAGATACAAGAAAGATACAAGCAACACCAAGAATGAAGAGTGTCGCATCTGATGAATATGGAACTTGCAACAGTAAGACTTGCAACAAAGAGCAGCATTGAGCCTCTTGCAACTATTTCGACGCGTAGCCGACATTGCTGCACGAATCCGCCTAAGAGGCGACATCCACATCCACATCGACGTCCACAGGCACATCCACATTAAACCCAAGCCTGGCCAGGCAAAAAATGTCATAAATAAATTGCTTAGCAACATTCACTGACGCGCCAAATAAAATCCCATAAATGATCGAATGCGATTTTTAGTCTATGCAACGGCGGTGGCGACGAAATGAAAAAATAACAGAAGGAACAGCTTTAGAACAAACCAAACAAAATGCTCTTTAGACAAATGGAGCTTAACAGCTGGATACCCTAAGCCTAATCTTTAAATCATAAATAATACCTTTACCTTTAATTAATACCTATTGATTTTGATTCTATCTGATTGATAACTATATCTAAATGTTATACTTAGGTTCTATTTAGTAGCCGTATGTTATTTATTAATCTCAGTAGCTAGCTAGGCTGCACAACCATCATACTCGCTCCAAATAAGAGTATTTTAGTTAGGCGTTGTGTAGACAACTTTGCGATGTGACTTTTTTCAGCCGCCGACTTCTTGTTGCGACTTTTTTAAGAATTTCAAATGTTTTTCCTGGTAAATTAACTAAAAATGCGCTGAAAACGCTGCAGCCTGGAGCTGGAAGCTGGAAGGCAGCTCGAGGCAGCAACCGTTTTTGTCGGGAACTGGACAAAAAATATATAAGATAGACCAGAATCTGGAGAGCAGCCGAACGCAGACGCAGCAATTTCCTATTTTACCAAAGTGGTAGCTCCCCGGCCGCCCGTGTTTGCTTTTGCGTCATTAATGTGGCTTTTAAATGCGTTTTTCATCGCCATAGAGAGGGGCTCGGAATCGGGATCGGGAAATGGCGGTGGAAATTGGAGACACCGAGGGAAAACACACACAAATACATTTACACTCACCATGCCAAGTCAAGTGAGCACCTTAATTATGTGTCCGGGGTCTTGAGAGTATTGGCTGATTTTGTAATTAGGTTTTCATTAGAACTTGGCCACAACTATGGAGGGGCTGTCGGGCTGGTTTTTGCCCAGCATTCCGCAGGTGAGTTCATAACTCCCAACTGCCAAAGTCAAAGCCAGAGCCAGAGGCCCGAGGCAGGCCAGGAGTCGTGCTGGCTAATTTGTTGCAGGTCACCTGACCTGGCAGCTCTTCTGGCTGATTGAGTTATACCCCGAGTGGTCGGACATATGTAAACAAACAGTAGCCAAGTGTTTTCCTCCAGCAGCAGCACCCCCTCCCGGCCAGAGAACAAGACCCACACGAGCCCCACACGAGCCACCGAAGGAGCCACCACAATCAGAGTGAAAGATACGGCTAAAGAGCCGGCGTCTGCATTTGTCTTGGCTGAGGATGAGCAGGCGGATGAGGATCAGCCGAGCTATGAGGCTCTTTAACCCGGCTTCCATTCAGAAGATCACTTGGAGAAAATTATGCTTATAATCCATGTGGTTAAGGAACTTAAATAAAAACATTATCGGGGTTGTTTAGATAATGAAAGATCTATCTGAGTCTTGAATAGAGACAAGCCCATTTTCAATACTAATTAGGACCTCCTTCTTTTTGCAGTGCAGTTCCCATGTGCGGCACTTTCTTTGGCCATGGATTATGCAGACAGAATCCGCGACTTGGATGGAGTATGAGGAGCATGGAACTGGGAGCTGGGAGGATGGGGCTCGTGGATAGAAGGCGGCTCTGCTCACGTCTCTGGGCTGCATTTTGATTTATCCACGCGCTGCCACTGCCACTGCCACTGCCACTGCCGCAGTTCTTGTTGCTATTGTTGTTGGCTTTTTTCTTGCTTTTGTTGTTGCTGGCGGCGCTTCAACGACTGTTCGTGATTAGCGTGGCGTTGCAGAAGGTGTGTCCCAAACACAGGCAGCTATATGGCCGCATAGCCACCGAGACACCAAGCCATTGAGCCACCATCTCATCCCAGCCACCGTGCAACTGAAGTAGCCAAATGCAGCTCAGGACTGCCGGCAGCCAACATGAATGAATGAGATTGAACCTCGACGATCGCATCAATGAAAGCCAATGACGGGGATCTGAGGGACTTAGGAGGGGCTTAAAATGTATCAGAGGGTATCGGAATGCACTTTCGGTGGCCAAGCCCAGGGGAAGGTAATTAGCCAAGACCACACGCGTTTAAGCCACATAATGTATCTAATAGACTCTGAAGCAAGATTGCCTTAAAGCTTTACTAACTACTAACTCAATTCAAGGTTTTAGCCAAAAAAGGACTACAAGAATGACTTCTAGAATCCCTGAAAATCTCTAAAACCTCTGGCCCTGAGTCACTAAATCCCCTTTCCCCCCTAACTTTTAGATGCTTTTTGTTCGAATGTTCTATAAAAATGCAAAAATTATGAAAATTCGCCAGCTATTGTGGTCTCTTTGGGCCGGGCAATTTGCCTCTCTGCCTGGCAATTCGTGATAACTGGTTTTTGTGGCGTATTTTTAGCTATTTTTGGCGCATTTCGTTTTGATTCCTGTTTTGTTCTGCACTCTTTGGCTTTCTGCTGTGTGACGCGTCAATGAACCTTCGCGCCGAATGCATCCAGTAGATACTCAGATACTCGGACAAAAACCAACAAACTACCACATTTCAGTGAGTTTCGTTGTCCGGCCGCCGCGACACATGTCTATGAATTCTAATTATTCGCCAAGACACTGCCGAAAGGTAAAAATATGCAAATACTCTTTTTGTCTAATGCCTTAAGCGGCCGCCGGCCGATCATAAAAGCCAATCAAATTCCCTGACATTTCCTGAGTGTCAATCACCGGAGGTATTTGCTGGATACATATTCTGCTCGCCTCGAAAAATATTTCCTCCCAAGTTCGAGGCGAAAAGTTTTAGCCAAACCACAAATCATGAACGTACGAATGCGAGTACGAGCACATCCAAAGGCCCAAAGGTAATCACTGGAACTCAGGGGCTGTGGAACCGCTTTTCAGTCTTTTTTTCCTTTGGGCTTTTTTGCAGCCCAACCAACAACTTGTTTTGATCGATTCCACTGACCACAGTCAAGGAGCTGCCAGTTGGCAGTGGCAGTGGCAATCAAAAAATGTGTGGCAAAATCAGCGCTGAAATACTTTTTTAATGAACCTCTTCCTCTCGGCCGGGCCAAGCACATGGCGTTGCAAGTCAACAATTTGGCGACACGAAATCAAAGTCATCGCATCTGCTGCTGGGCTGGGCTACAAAATGGGCTAGACCCGGTCCCCCTTTACATTTCTCTTCCCCCTGGTCTATTCCAATCGAGATCGGATTCCGGATCCAGGTAGCATTAAAATGCGACTTATAATTGCACACGCACTTTTTGTACTTTGGCGAAATTAGAGGAAAAATCAGCGACACTTGGAGAAACTTTTGCACTACATATCATGAAATAGAAATATCTTTAATATAAAAAATAATTCCTTGAGAATGTATATGTTTTTCCTAGTGCATTATACCCAGAACTGAATGAACATTAAAGCTCAAATCGCGCATCATGTTGCGATGTCAGCGCTCAGAGGCCGCCGGCCAAGTTAATGACATTGCTGGAACAGCAACTGCCACTGGCCGGCAGAGCAACAAAAAAGGCCTGGCGACAACTTTGGCCAAAGACCAAGCCAGAAAGCCAACAAAATCAAGCAGCAGCCGGCTGAATTGGCAACAACAATAACCAGCGGCGTTGATGAGCAAAAAGTGGACATTTTGATTTTAGAAAAATATATAGAGAACCACTTTTTTGTGAGTGGTGCGGTTTTGGTTTTGTTTCCAGATCCAAGCTGGAAGCTCCCAGCTTGCAGCTCCATCTGAGTGGCATGCCATCATCGCCGGCCAATGGCAGGAATGGCCGGAGCAGCAGCTGTCGCCTGTTGCACACACAGGCACAAATAGATAGAAAAACCAGGCCTAAATGCTTGTAACTTGGCCAGGAACTCTGCTAGTTTTTGTTTGTTCCCAGCGATAGCCAAAAATTTACGAGTCCAAAGTCGGAAAGGATACCTTGCCACATGGCTGAGTTTGGAAAAGCAATCGGGCTAATGAGGAGATTCTTTTCCAGGGGAACGGTCTGTTTACGAACCATTTGCAGTCACAAGCCCAGTTGCATACACAATTTTCGCTAGTCCTGCGGAAGGACTTGCATGTCAGGCTGTCGTGCGAGGCGCGGTCATTAACAAATCGGCTTTATACATATGTATCTCTGGCCCCATGTCGGCCGTATGAATATTCAAAAAAGCCAAATGCTATTGGCTGTCATCAGCTAAAGCAATGTGGCCCGAAGTCCGAGACAAGCGCCTAATTAAAAATGCAATTGAATGTTTCCTTTTTGCTTTCTGCTGACGGCTTTTCTGTTTTTGTTATTTTTTAACGGATGAAAAGAAGTTAAGGCTCGGTTTGTATTCGAAATGCAGCCTTAATTAAATATAATTTACAATTCGCCGGCGGTCATAACTTCCCAACAAAAGGCTGGCCCGTGACAGGCTGGAAAAGTGAATGACGCGGGCGGCAAGGGCGCAGGTGGGGTAGAAACAAGTAGGGGGCGTGGCGCCCCCTCGGGCCATGAAAATGTTTCGACCGAAAACAACAAAAGAGCATGTTTTGAGGCAATAATGGACGATGCACTAATGTCATTCTATGGTCTCGGCCAAACGGCCAAACGACGGCAACATCAGCGGCATTTTTTCGTTCGAAATTATCATAAATTTGTCGTTGGCCGTTTCGATGTTGTGGTCGCATAGGAAAGGTTAACATTTTTCCCTGCTTTTTGCGGCTTAGCCGTGGCTTAGCTTAGCCTGGCTCGGACTGGCTAAACCCTGGTCGAAATCGTCGGGCCGGCCAACACGAAAACCACTGAAATTTACGGCTAACAAGCCCAAAACAAATAATTTCGAAATTCGTCACACGGCAGGGTCTCTCCAACCACACCAGCAAAGGAATAATCCCATGAATAAATGCATTAGCAGACACTTTAAAAAGGATTTCGGGAGTTCTTTCACCCATGTGGTATATAATGTTATCCCCAATAATTGAGCTACCTCAGTAAGTGCCTGGAATTAAAAGATTTTTAATCAGCGCTCTGGCCATCCTTTGACTGACTTATCCTCCGCTGAAAATCTTTGTATCCGCCGCAGGGATCTCTCCTTTTAGTCCTGTATTCAATGGCGTCCTTTATTTTTTTGCTTAATTATAAATGCAAAGTTCTGTCTTCTATCCAGTTTATTTTTTGTCGCTCCTCCTTGAATTTTTTCGGTCTGTTTTGGGCCAGAAACATTTTTCGTTTTGGCCCTGAGTGACAGGGCTTTGTGTGTCGGTCTGGGGAAATGAATTTTACTTTTTCGGCCGGCAGGAAGTGCCCCAAGGCGGGCCGAGCAGGAGTGGCTGGGAAAAAAACAACAAAAATGGAACGTCGCAAGTGGAAATGGGAATCTTTTAAATGCAATTTAAGGCTTAGCCCGGTGCAGCAGTGCGGCAGAATGAGTCGCTAGAGTTTATATGGAATGGAAAATATGATTATAATTATAAATATTGCATAAGCAGGCACAAACTTTCTTTGGGGGACGCGGAAAGACGCAGAAGAAGAAGGAAGGTCCTCACGCAGCAGGACGACGTGTGACGCATGCGAGCACAAAAACAAAAACCCACAACGAAAAGTGCGTAAGTTGTTCGCCGCAGAATTGCATATAATGGCTGAAAGTATATAATCCCCTCCAAACACTTATATGTACACATACATTCAAACATGCGTATATGAAATCGGTGAGGGGGAAAAATTATACAGAAATGCGAATGCAATTTTCGAGGCCTGCAGCACTCTCGCTGTCTTAGCCATCGCTCCTTCCCATGGCGAAAAAAAAAGTTTTGCGGCTGTTGGAATCCCCTGCCCCTTGGCCGATGCCTGGCGGTCGCTTTGCTGGCTGGGGGCAGATCAATATCCTTTTATGCGTTTACACATGCATTATGCATGCAGACTTGCCACCCCCGCCCTGCCCCCGCCAGCCGTTGGCCTCCATTAGGCCGCCGCCACCTCTGCTTAGAAAAATTATATCAGCAGGTGGTGGGGTGGGGGGGAAAAAGAAATGGCCAAACAGAACATCATGCGTAAGTGCCGGAGCACAGGGGGCGTATACGCAATATTTGCTTTCAATTGCAGCTGTTGGCCAATGGCAAAAAGAGTGGCTAAAAAAAGGAGCGCAGAAAAGCGTAGGCCATCGCAAATGGGCATCAAATTAGCAATCAATTGCGGGAGTGGGCCCCGCCGGCGAATAGATATTTATTTTAGAATATATATCCATTCGAGGGCACATTGAGGGGCACTGCGTCGAGCACTTTCCGCTCGACTTTCAGCTCGAGTCCTATTTGATTTAGTTCTCTGTTCGACTATTCGGCCCGATTGGTCGGTTAGTTGTGAAAACTCATTCAAGCGTATATTTGTGGGCAAGTGGACTCTGAAGGACCCGCAATTCGGTCTAGGCGGTTCTATAATCCACACATATGTATGTATCTGCAAGGGGGGCTACACTCTGTGAGCTAGTTGGGAAATAAAGTGCCCCAATCTAGGATACCATCTGCATCCCTGCAGCGCCAACATAATTAGCACCTGGGCAGTAAACAAAAAACACAATCCAAGCTCTAATTGTGCAAACCATTTACATTTACACGCCGAAAGTTAATTTCGCATACGCTGAAATGGCTCACCATCCCTCGGTGGCTCACATTCTGCGACCTACAACAACAGAAAGCTTGTTAACAATGAAAACAACTTGGCTCACACACACGCACACACGCTCCCATACAGCCGAACAGCCGTACTCGAAATACTGTATGGCTTCCTGTGGCAGCCTGTCAGCCAGGCATTGAGGCATTGAAACATTGAGGCAGGCAAAGGCAGAGCCAGCCCGTGCAGCAGCAGCACCAGCACCAGCACCAGCAACACTTGCAACAGCAACAACAGCCCAAGCAGCAACAGCAATACCTTTGACGCAATGTCAAACACCTGCTGCCAATGTTAACGCCAAACACGAAAAAAACACTCGCACACCAGCACACCAAGTACACAGTAAACAATAAAGTCATACTCCGAAATTATTAAATTAAACTTTTAATTAAAAGTATCTATAAAGCTCACTCCTCAAAAAATCATATACTTATCCTATTTCTTGTTATAATTTTTAATTTATACAATTTTATCTTAGTGCTTTTAGAAAACTAAAAAAGCCGAAGAGTAGGAGAGCTAAAACAACAAAAACAAGAAAGGAAAGCTAACTTCGGGCGGAGCCGAAGTTGATATACCCTTGCAGCTTCCTGCAAATCAAAATTATTTTTGATTTGATTTTTGGAGATTGGCGGAGATATGTGTTGTTCTAAGCGACTTATCTCCGGATATATGAGTAGTTATGTCACACACTTTTATAGAACCACACTTACCAATTATACCAATTATATTTACCAATTATAATACCCTCTGCAAGGGTATAACAATAGCTGCAACAGCAACACACATTGTCCGTTTGTGCGTTTGTTCCTCGGCTGGTTAGGCAACAAATTCTGCGCAAAAAGTGCAATGAACTTTTGGCCAAACGAGGAATTAGGGGAATCCCAGGACGAGGGCAAGGGGCAAGGGCAAGGGCCAGGGCTGGGGGATTTTTTGAGAGGGGTGGCGAAAAAGTCACAGGCTTAGCCAATGTGTAAATAAAGGCCTATTTATGGGCGAGTGTGAGTGAATTTGATGTAAGGAATTACAGTGAGAAACAATTTATTGCCAAATGCCCAAAAAAAAAAAGGCATCTAAAATGTAAAACCATTGAATCATATATTCAAATTCCATTATAATTAATTAATTTATTAATTTACTTTAGCTAATAGTTTTGGACAATTTGGTTTAGATTATTTTCTGATATCATATCCCAGAGTTAATGGACTGTACAACTGCCAGCCGATAACCATTCTACAACTCTTTTTTTAGCCATGCCAGAAGGAATTAATACCCAATTCATCAAGTTTCGTAAAAAACACATAAAAAAGAAATGCAAATAAAGAGAGTGCTAAGTAAAAAATGCAAGCCAAGAGGCCGAAAGACTGCCTGAAAATAAAGTCAACTTGAAATGCGCCGCCAGTTGACTTGGACGTTGTGTTTTTTAGCCATTGTGGCTCTTGTTGTTGCTGTTGTTGGTGGTGCCGGTGTCTCCTACCCTTGGAAGCGCCTACTCCAAAACCTAAGCCTAAGCCACACCGCACCACTCCTTACCAAGCCACTTCAGTTCACCCGGCGCGACTAGACTCCATGGTCGCTGTCAGTTTTCGTCGGCGGAGCCAAGAGCCAAGTAACCAGCCGAAAGCAGATGATGAAGCCCTCAAAGTCAGCTAAAACAACTACAACAATACTATCAACACTGGATCTCAGCCAACTACCAACAACCGAGAGCCAGAAACAAGACGACATCGGTTTAGGCCTTTGAAAGCACTACACCATGGACATTGCCGCAGAGATATGCAGCTACAGTTTAAACTCCATTAAGGAATTCCTATTATTAGTTGAGAAACTTGTCTACAACTTTTTATTATTATAGTTTATTTCAGAAGATATTATGATACACTTTTGAAGATACATGATCCTAGTTATTATCCATTTTAGTTTAGTTTTAAATATAAGTTTATAAAAAGGAAGCTTTCATGAAACATTTTTCAAATTGTTAGTCCTAATATTATCCATTCTTTACATCTGATTCTATAGTTACATTATGAAACAAAAAACCCTACCATCCATTTAATCCAATCCCCACTGTAGCTATCCAGGCCAGTCCAAAGCAGGCGACACATGTGCACATATTTCTTGCTGGATCTCTTTTTATTTTTCTGGCTGCACTCTTTCCCTTGGTTTTTTATGCCGTATTTTTTCACATGCAGTTAAAGCGCAAATGTTCTCAAATTACCCATATGCAAAATGAGCATCGGGGGAGGGGCTGAGGAAGTAGGGGCAAAGGCAGAAGATTGGTCTACTGGTTCCGACCCGGCTTCGCTTGCATTTCGGTTGCGCCTCATATTTCGTCTATGGAAGCTTTGGGCCTCCTAGCCGACTATCCGACTGTGTCCCAAACCTCAAGACGCCTCAAAGCCTCAAAGCCCCCACCTTCTGCAACTCCTTTGCAGATTTGTGTGGTAAGTTGACGTTGAGTTGCGGATCTTCTTTGGGTGACAATTGGAAGGCAGGCGGAATCAAAGCGCAGCAGAAAGCCATCAGGGCGTAAAGTTTCATAGAACAGGCAAAAGTGCTTATTTGGCTAAAAGAAAGGGCTGGTAGGAGTGTTACATGGCGCCAAAAAAAGCACGTTAAGAATGTTCTACTCTTCAGATACTTTTATGATTTATTTTGCGAGCTATGGACAGCTTTGATTGGCTTACTAAACCAACAAAAGTGAAAAGCCAAGAACATTCATGCGAAATAGTTAAGGGTCCTCGACAGATATGAGGTGTTGGTCTGATATGAACCGAAGATAAACAATAAGCCCATAGTTCATTGACATTTTATCGATATCTTTGCAGAACTAAGCCCCTGGTTGTTGTCTTGTTTGCTTTATGATCGGTGGTGATGCCATGCCCTACGCACTACTAGGTACCCCCACTTCCAAGTCGCCAAAACATGCGACACATGGAAGGCTGCCCAAACGTCGTTTCCTCAGTGCCATAAAGTGCTCACTTATTGCATTTTATGCGCTTTTGATAAGTGCATTGGTGTGCGTGTGTAAGTGTGAGTGTGAATGCATTTTCCATTGCACTTTTCGTCACATACAATTTTCGTCAGTCAGTCAGGCAGTCAGTCAGTCAGTTAGTCGACTGGCGCTATTCAGTCCGTCCGTCTTTTGTGCGTTCTCATAAATGCATTCCCTGTGACATGCGACTCTCCATGCGTATGGGTATGTGTGTGAAAGAGAAAGGGCTAAGGAAAAGAAAGAGCCAACAGCCAGAAGCCAAAAGCAAAAAAATAAGGAGTGAGTGTGCTTAACTCGCCGCAACTTCATTTCGTGAATGCACAATGGGCGACTGACTGACTGCCTAACCTACGACAACCGAATATTCGCCATTCCATTTGGCCAAGTTCAATGAACCGAACCTTTGGTTGAATAAACTTCCCACACACACACAGATACCCTTTCACACAGATACTTTCGCACACACGCACTGTGAATCGGTGACGCGTCGAAGCGCACAAAAAGAATAAGCAACGAAAAAACAACAAAACAGCCAAAAGGGAGATAGAGTGTCTTTCAGTAGGGATACTCAGGGGTTAATTTTTGAAAAGCTGAAAGAGTATCTGTAAGATACAGTTTGAGGGATCAAGAACAAGAGTGTTTTGGGTTAAAAATTATATACATACATACATGCATGCAATGTCAAAACGTAAATTATAAATAATTTAATAAAACTTGAAATAATGATAATTATTTGGATCAAGTTCAAGATAGTCAAAAATGTATAACTTTCTGGAAAAACTTTATTTTTTTTTAATTTCAATTTAAATATCTAAATACCCCCCCCTAACAAAACCACAATTTCGAGGCTACTTAAATGATACTCCAACGCAGTGGTATTGGTGTCTGCAAATTGATTATACAACTGTAATGGTGTGACTCACACACACGTGCTAGCACACACAGATTAATGGAATAAATGTCTCTTCCACTCCACCATTATTTTTATATATTTTTTGCCATTTTGACTCTTCCAATTTGTCTAATTTTCAATGACGTCGTCGCCGTTGCCGTCGCCGTCATGTCATCATCGACGCCCTGACGATGCAATGAAGTAAAAACAAATTAGTTGAACTTCGCACGCGGAGATGGGAGAATATGCAAAGGCCAGATACAGATACAGATACAGATAGAGATAGAAATACAGCCAAAGATATAGATACAAATACGAGCACGAGTGCGAGATACGGTTACATATGCTGGGTGCAAATCGAATTTACCAGCTGCTGGCGAAATAATTCAATAAAATCGTGCTGGCTAAGCTCCGGATCCCGGATCGACATTCATGCAAAAAAAAAAAGAGACCCGACCAAGAACCGCAGTCCCCTCCAGTTTCTTCACAAATGAAATTTAATTTCAGAATGCAGTTTGATGGGGCAAGTGGAGCAAGAACCCAACTAACCCGTGGCCAAAGCCAACCAACGAAAATAACTGCAAGATATATTAATAGAGCGAAAATTCATATGAAATTTTAATATGCAAACGGGGAAAAAAGCCAAAAGGAGGAAAGAGACATGGCAGAAGGAAAATACCCATACTCCCAGATTTGAAAAGTGTGGGAGGCGGGGAGTCCCAAAGTATCCAAGCATGTAAATCGAATGTGCGAGCTCGGAGTTTCGACCAGACATCGATAGTCTAACGAAAAAATGCTGAAAAAAGTATGAAAACGAAGACAGCCATGTGGTCCACAGTTTTTTTTTATTTTTTGGCCAGACAACGGAAAAAATTGTGCATATTATCGTAAGGAGAGTGAGATTAAAAATGGAAATAGATTCGTGCATGAGGTCTTATCGACAACTTCAAGTTTGTCTGCCCGAGAGTCGTCAGAGTCGTTGAAACTTGAAATGAACACTACAATTTCTAAGAAAATTGCCCCATGTATTCTTCCAACTTGAAGCGGCACTTAAAAAGTTTCCAAACTAACTTTATACGATCTGGTCCTATTCAGCTCTGTTCACCCGAAAATAGAGCACTCACATTGCGTATACGCAGTGTGGCCCGCAACAACACGCCAAAAATACGACACAGATGAGTGCCTGCCTGGTGCCACACTTTCGCCGCCAATGTCAATGCCGCCGCCACACCACTGAACCACCAAACCACTAACCAGTAGAGGATGCAACGCCACGCAAATGGGAGTCCAACACTCGCCCCAATGCCACAGATACAATAGGTGCACGGAACAAAAATTTCCAACGTTCAAGATTTTATTTCCAGTTTGGGCCTCAGTCAGCAGTAAAGAGCTTAAGATATAATATAATGCCTTATAATATATTTTAATTTATGAAATCGTATATCATTAAGTTATCTTAAGTTTTTTTCAGTGTACTGCCAACAGTCAACAGGCAGCTGGTGGCACGCGTCCAAAGCCGGGAAATGCAGTCTGGCAGGCGGCAGCACGTTGGGCTCTGTTTCCCTGCTGGATGCTGGGCCAAAAATAACAACCGACATGGCCCAGACGGAGCAGCGCAGTGGAGGACAGGGCCACGGCCACGAATGGTCGCCGTTTTGGGCGTTTTGTTTGACCAAAAACTGCAGGCAGGCGACTGGCGGAAGGTCGCAGTGGCAACAGAATTTCATTAGACCGGCAGACGATGCAAATTACCAGCCAGAGGATGCAGATGCTGGACGGTTCTAGGCCAGAAAGCTGCTCCGGCACTTGGCCACCATTGAAAGCGAAAGCCTGGTCGTGGATTTGGGTGCCTAGTGTGCTTGTGTGTGTGTGTGTGTGGGGGGTGCGGAGTGTGGTAATCATGTAATCGGTCTATCATTGCTGGTTATGCAAGTGGCTAACTGCAATTAGAGTTCGCAGGACAATCAACTTGTCAGCGCAAATTGCAGCTACAAATTAGACAGCTGTCATGGAATTTTAATCAGCCGGAGTGGGTGACTGCCGAAACGTGGCTATTTGGTCGGTTGGTAAATGAAAGGCCATTAATTATAGTGACTTTTTAGGAAATTTGGCAGGCCATATTGCCAATGGAAACTATAGTTTTATAGAGAAAGTGATTGATTTATGACTTAAGAATCTTGGTTACGACTAAGATGGCTAAAATTCTTCATAGCCCATTCATGTCTGAAATCAAATATTTTAGTATCACATACATACTTTCTTTAAGATCACTGTCCGGGCGTAACAACACAATATCCCCCACCAAAATTTTCCGAAACCTACAGCTACTTATTCGTCCATGTCGGAGGAGGGCTACTTAACCCTACGAGCACAACTGTACCCCAAAAAGAACAAAGCCGGCTAAATGAAGGGCATAGAAAAATGAAGCAAAGTACACACAAAAAATGCAAAAATGGGGAAAATGTGAGAAAAAATGGGAAGCTAAACGAAAAAACCAACACATGCATACGCTAAAAAGTTTGCCCACTCGACGACAGACGCCTGAGAAAGGGGTGGAGGAGGAGGGGGAGGCCCAGATGGGGGATAGAGGGAGCGAAAGAGAGGCCGAATGCAACTTGGATACACGTAGACACTGGGGGAACGGGTCGGAGGTCAGGCCGAGGCAAAGGGAAGGGGATTCCAGGGGCATCCGATGTGATGTGATGTACATGGGAGCATAGAGCATGTAGACAACTGGCAACAATAACGGCATTTTCGATGCGGAGAGGCGACGTTGACGAAAAGGACGCCCATACACGTTGAGAATTACTGTTAAAAAATTATCAAGTATACGTATATATAGAAAAATGGCACATTTTAAGAAAGTCATTCGTAGATCCTTGCATCCAATTGTGAATATTTACGATTACGATTATTTACATTAAATTATTTGATTGACGAGTCTTTCTGCTTAATTAATAAATATATTATTTAACATAAACTACTAAAAATTATATAGAATTTATTTTTTCTGTGTAAAAAAGTGGGAGGCGGCAGTCGGCAGGCGTATGGGTGGAGACTCCAAGGGGCAGGGGAGTTGCTTGTCGACGACGAGTTGCCAACAGCCACTTGACACTTCCGTCGTCACATGAATGGAGCCGTAAAAATGCGACGCTGCTGCATTCGTTTCATTTTCGTACTTTCGTTCTCCTTTTCTATATATTTTTTTTGCATTTTTTTTGGCTAGTCAAGGGGGTGCGGCACTTTTTTATATTTGGCCAGGAAAACGCCGGGACAGGAGGTGGGCATGGAGAAATGAAGCAAATACATTCATGCATAATTTTTATGGCACTTTGAGTGATAGGGATAGACCTCCGGCCCTCCCTACTGTCCCATCCATTTGGGATGCCAAAACGTTTTGGGAACTCGCTCTCCAGCCCTGCTTCCTTTTTTTGCGAGGAATGCATCCACTTAAATGGGAAGCTCCAAAGGGAGTCGGAGCCGGAAAATCCAAGGCGAGTCATTAACGCAACAACAAAGTGATGATTAGTCGGGGGCTGTGTTGAGTTCTTGCGGTTCAATGTACGCCCAAAAGCAAATAGGCTGAGGGCACACACAGTCAGCCGCTCGAACAGAAGTGCAAACACACGCACACGAATCCGCTTCAGCCGGGCTAAGCGCCAAGGTAGGTCAGGGAAGAGGAGTAGGAGTAGGCTCGACCAGGCGATGATTGCTTTGCAAACTACATGAAAAAATCCACAAAAAATATACAGTGGAAGTTCGAAAATGGATATTTTCCAAACTGGTATTTTATCAAGAAAAAGATACCCCATTTTTATTAAATATTTATTCAAAAATAAGATACAAAATAGTTGTGTGATACAACGCTTTAATGTCTTAATTTATTAAAATTGCATTAGAGAACTCTGTATGTTTGTAGATTTGGATCTGAACCGGCTACTGGTGGCCACTGCTCAGCGTTGCATGCCAAGTGGCACGCACTTTGAGGGATCGCCCCTCCGGACAGAGGGCAAACACATGTACCAACACCATCCACTCCCGAAACGCAGACAACTCCAAACCGGAGTGTACTTCTCCTGCTTCTTGGCGCTTTTTTCGGTTATGATTGACTGAGTTCTGTTGAAACTTTGGCGTCTGCTGGCACGTATGAAGTGCAATTTTCGAGTAACGAAAACCCCATTCGGCCGGGAGGGGCTCACAATTAGCACTTTTCGACCATTGGCGGGGCTTCGAGTGGTTCACGTTGCCGCTGCAGTGGCTCCCTGATAAGCTGTTGCCTTGATGGAGGCGCTTGAACCCACTGCAAGCCTCCCTCTTCCGCCGCTGATCTTCGCTTCTCGCTCCCGTAGTCACCGTGCGGTGGCAATTTCTAGGTGCAAATAGTTTTGCGGCCTAAAAGTGACAAGGCAGCGCCTCCCATTCCCGCCCGCCTCCGGGAAAAACTCTTCCTTTTCGTCGATAACAAAGTTTGCCAACCAAATCGGCCATAAAATGAAAAAGCAAAGCCCAAAAGCAAAGCCTATTTACGCACCAGAACTCAACTGAACTCCTCCGCTGCACAGTACATTATAAGATAAACATTTGTTTTTTACTTTTTCATTTGGCAAATAACATAAAAGCGTTGAACTCACTCGGAGACCACACAGTGAAATATTCGCCTATAAAGAATCTTGTATGTATATATAGGGATTTATAATTGTTGGGGCAGAGGCGACGACTTGGAGCGCTACAATGCCCTAGAATCCATCGAGAATTATGGATAATATTACTTATTTTAAGATAAACAGGGCAATTTACTATAAAGGGATCATATTGATCATATATAGTAATAAAAAAAAATGGATTATAATACCCATATCTCGAGACTTTTTTAAAAAATAATAAAAAAAAAACCCAATACTGACTTGCATGAGATAAGGAACCCTATAATCCTCTATATGTAATCCACAAACTTCCCCTTTAGAAGGTTTCTGATGCAATAGTTTAAGTTGCAATCAATAAACCGATATGCCTGGTAGAAAATTCCACTCGAAACCTTCGACGGAGCTACGCACTTCCACGAATTCAAAATAATCACAAGTTGACGTTTACGTTAAAACAAAGAAAATACCCAACTTCAGACGTTCTGGTTTTATTCAGTCGGTCAATCAAGCGGTCGTTCAGTCAGTCAATTAGTCAGTCAGTTTGTCATCGAGAGGCCCGAGTGCTGAAAAGTTTATTGCACTGTGCACGCCTCACTTTTGCTAAGGCAAATATTGTTTAATAACATTTTTAAAAATAAAATTTACTGATTAAATGGGCAGCTACGCCGACGGCGAGGTCCAACGATGGCACAATGGCGGTCCTACCCCAAGGCGAAATTATTTGAGTCCCGCCGGCAGTCCGTTGACTTTCGATAAAAAATAAACCGTGTGGGGAATAGGAAAAGGATTCGGAATGGATGGAAAAGGAATGGATTCGGTTATTTTGGAAAGATAATGTAGTCCGGTCTGGAGCCAGGGTCTCTATCAGAGAGCAATAGGCAGATTTACAGCGGCGTTCAGACAGTGCAACAATTCCATACACATCACTAGCATAAGAGCTTCTTGGAACGTTTCCCGCACTTGAGCCAGCATCTGCAGCTCCCTACCGTCCCCCTTGCTCCACACCAGTTGCTCGTTTACCAGAGCGTCCTGCAGCGAGCACTCCATGTAGGCGTAGGGATACAGAACTTGCACCGCCATGCGCCAGAATATAACGTAAAAAATGCTAGGACTGCGGACATTGTATTGTTCAGGGTTAGGATTGTTAGTAGTTATATCGATCCCTATTTGAACTTACGCCATACACAGTTCTGAATATTCGCACTCGTTCTGAAGCTCTGTTAGTATATTTTTAACAATATTGCCTTTTCCGAAATCTACAGTAAGAAACTTATTCCAGAGCCTATTATTTAATACATAAATCGTACGACATTTTATTATTTTTATTCATTTTAAATCATGTGATTTCATTATTGAATAAAAAGCACGATTCTCTCGCCAAAAACTCTTCCTCAAAGGTAGAGAGGAAAAAGAGTCATTTTGTTATTCTTAATTTTGATTTTTAATTTGTATAAATTCGAATTGACCCGCTCAACCTACCGCTCAAGTTCTGTTAACTTTTAACAGACGGGTTCCTGTCTTCGCTATGTATGAAAGGAATATGCTATGTAGATTACATCAATTAATACATTTAAAAAAATGTAACCCCCACGTAGTTTTTATTATAATAAATTATTTGTCATAAATGTTTAAACACTTAAAACAAATTTTAAAAAAAGATAATATAGTAAATTAAATTTATAGCTCATATTAATGTATCCCATATTTAATAAGCATTTAAAATATTTATTAGCATCAGTAGGCACTACTTGTGTATGCCCTACAAATTTCTGCTATGAATAATGTACAAAATAGACTTTACAAAAATATTTATAAATTTTAAGAGAATTTTTTTATTTTTGCAGTAATCCAGTCAGCAATATCCTGTTCGAGAAAAGGGTTAAAAAATTGAAAAATCAGGGAAGCCAAGCAACAAACCTGAATTCCTTCACCCGTTTCCACAGAGCATTCCTTGATAGCCCATTCACGGCCCTCTAGGCGATTCAAGCCCATCAAGTCAACTACAGTGGAAGCGGGCAGGGATCCACTGGTGTCCTTTTTATTCGAAACAATAAGCAAGGGAGCTTTCTGCAGCTCCTCATGCAAAAGGACATCGCAAAGCACGCAACGAGCCTCGCCCAGCCGCACACCATCCTTACTGTCTATAACGAAAAGCTAAGAAGGTGGCTATTTATTTGCTCAACAGGGCAAAATCTTGAGGATTTCTTACCAAGACCTTTGCTTTTGGGTAGTAATTGGGCCAAAGCTGCCGGTTCTTGAGTTCTCCATTTATATCCCACAATTGAAGTTTCGACTTGTTTACCTTGAATGTCCATTCGGAGGCTTCTTTCGTAGATTCCTTCGACTGAAATATCATTTTGTAAATTTGTCCACAAATAAATAAAGTAGATTCTTACAGCGCCATTTAAGATTCCTGCCAGGCTAGCTGTCAGCTTGCTTTTTCCAGCATTGTCTAGTCCCAATATGAGGAGACTGGATCCCTGGGAGCTGAAGGGCAAAACCTTCTTGATAAGCGAAACGGGGCCGTGGAAGCACATGGTAATGAAATTATTTAGAGTCGTGGTGTACACTGTACAGGAGGGCAACAATCTAGGCACAAAATTCAAAAAGTTGTAGGGTTTGAAAACAAAGTCAAAGACTTCTTGTTAAAAAAGTCGGGAACACAAAGCCTTTTGAATTTATCGATAAAACGATGGATGTACGGTTTTATAAGAATTAAAGTTACGTATATTTATGATTTTGATCTTAGACACTTAGGAGCTACAAAACACAATGCAACAGGCGAGGATTAAGATTACTTCTTCATGTTTTTGCAGACCCAGTCCATGCCCTCCTTGAGACCGGTGCCATCCGTGGCAGTGCAGGCTTTGATCTCCCAAGTGCGTCCTTGCAGCTGAACCAGACCCATTTTTTCGGCCACCTCGGAGGCACTCATGGCATCCGGCATGTCCTGCTTGTTGGCGAAAATAAGCACAGGGACCTGCTTCAGTCGGTTGTCCATTAACATCTCAAATAGTTCGCTGCCTGCCTCCGGAAGTCGAGCCCGGTCCGTACAATCAATTACGTAAATCTAAAAAAGAAATTTCTGGTTAATTAAATATTTTTATATTAAGAGAGAGAGCCTACCAGAACATCCGTATTGGCAAAGTAGTTCTTCCAATAGGGCCGGATCTTCCACTGTCCCCCAATGTCCCAAACATTCAGCTTGAATCCATCGGCTGCCACGGACTTGATGTTAAATCCCGCCGTGGGCGTTACCTGCGGGGGTTCACTCCTTATTTTATGGGACAAAGGCGAACGGAGCCAGCTCGCAGTTTTTTTCATACAAACCGTGGTAATGTCCTCCGAAGCCAGTTGCTTCAGGATTGTCGTCTTGCCGGCATTGTCCAGTCCGAGAAGCAGGATGCGAGCCTCCTTCTCTGGGTTGGGACGCAGTTTCCGTAGCAGCGAAAGAAGACCCTAAAACATATTGAATATTTTTTAATAGTTTGTATTTATATTCCGGTCGGATATGTTTTTAGGCATTTGAAGTACTTACTCCCAGCCTGGAATTTCTTATTAGAAACAACAGTATGTTAATATAATTAATATAGTATTTATAAATATTTTTAAGAATATTAGAAAACCTAAAGCATGTAATTAGAAAAAATGGTTGCGTAAGCTCAAAGGGATGGGCCCCTTTAATAACAAAAAAACAGTCTACATTAACAGCAAAAAAATTCCTATAAGTTTAAAATGCGCGCCAAAGTTTTGGTAAACAGTGTTGGGAAAAAGATAAAGACCATGGTACTGGCAACCCTCATGTACATTTGTTTTGTTCGCAGCTGTTTCCATAACAACCGATCGCGGAACGAAAACAAATAAAGAAATCGAATAAGAAACTAATAATTAGCTGTTATGGCATCCAGAGATAACCTACCATCCTATATAGTCCACTTAGTTACGAAGACACTCGAACCGGCAAGATTTTGACAATCGCCACTGCACCACAATTCAGTGGATGACCTGGAGAGGCGTCTTTTGGTGAAGAAGTCAGGTAAACTCAGGTAAGTCGAAATCAACCACCAAACACAACATCACAGGTTCAGCGCCGTCCAGCAACTAAACAAATTCTCGCAACGCTCCAACAAATTCCAGCAACAACAAGGCGTCGCCTGCGCAACCGCTGGCAAGCACTGCAGAGGAGGAGGAGGAGCTGGTGAAGGTGGGGGTGGTGCACGGGTCAGGAACGAAATTGGAACGGGAAGATGCGACGACTGCTATTTACGGGTTTCAACGCATTTGGCCAGCATGAATTTGTAACCGGCGAGACAGACTGCGCTGCCGGCTTCAGAGGTTTGTAAGCGGCAACAAAAGCCAACGACGATCACTTAATTATATGTACAGTATTAATTCCCTAACTGAAACCACTAGACGTCAACATTTCTGCTTAAAACGAAGGTTTACAATAAAATTTCCAAGTAGGACCTATAAAATAATGTCAATGTGACAATGTCCTATTGTAAGACCTGTAGCCATTAGGCACCCCCACCTGTACCGAGCATACTAATCACTTAAGTTTTTATTACAGAAATAAATACGCCACTGTCAGAACAAAACCAGTGCACGATTTCGGTCGGCTGGCGGTATTCCGCTCTCGCCTTGGGCCGGAAGTTGTATCTGCGTGGGCTTCTGGAGTCCGAGCCTCACGAGTGCGTGACCCTCGAAGCAGTGGATAAAATTAAAGCCCTGGCCGCCGGCGAAGCCTACTGTTTGGTGCTACTTTATAGCGGTCAGCTGTACAGGGTTCCACTCAAAACGAAAACGGAACTGCAGCCCGTACGCCTGGAAGCTCCGCCCAGACCAAATTCGGCGACAAAACGTTCTATTTTTGGGACCATCAAGGCACAACCTGGATTGCCGATTGTCGAGCACATAGCCTGCGGATCTCACATAAACGTAGCTGTCAGCTCGGAAAACGCAGTCTACAGTATTCCAAGCTGCCTGCACCAGTTTCCCGGTCGCCAGTTTCGGGTAAAGCAGCTGGAATGTGGTCACGAGCACGCCGTTCTCCTAAACGGAAACGGTGACGTCTACAGCTGGGGAAATGGACTGTAAGTAGGGAACTGTAAATGCATTCAATTGAGCTAATATACTAAATAAGGGGTAGTCCAATATTTACAAACAATTTATTGGAAATTTGATAAAATAAGTAAAGAATAAACATAAATTTAAGCTTTAGAAACTAACAACTTGACTATATGACGAACATTAACCTTCATTAACAAGATCTTGTTTATATCATGTTTTCGTGTTTTTTGCACATCTGTGATAATTTACAGACGTGGACAGTTGGGTCAGAGCGTCTTGAAGACGGAGGAGACGCCGCATTTACTGGAGGCGCTAGCAGGCATCAAGGTACGAATTTTAAATACATAAAAAGTAAACAACGCTCTTATCGTGGCTATCATTCTCGAATTCGTCCAACAGATAACCCGCATTGCTGCCGGCGGTTGGCACAGTGCAGCCATATCCGCCTTCGGAGACCTCTACACCTGGGGACTAAACTGCAACGGCCAGCTGGGAATACGCGTGATGAAACCCGGCGGATTGCTAAAGGAGCCCACCGTATACCCGCTGCCCCAGTTGCACGATTTGCCTGAGTGCAGCTGCTCCAAAAACCAGGAGAGTAGCAGCGATGACTGTGCACCATGGAGGGTGTTCGCCGGTTCGCGTCACACACTGCTGATTCGACGCTGTGGGGGGCTATGGGTCAGCGGTTGGAGCAAGTATGGGCAGTTGGGCCAAAGGTCTGACCGACAGGTAGAATACCTGGATGACTTTGAGGCTCTGGACGGAATAATTTTGAATCAAGACACTGATCAAATTATTTGTGGTCCGTGGGCCACGCTTCTTTCTACGGAAATCAAGCTGGGTGGTAGTACACTTGGGTGACGAATTGATTCGCCTAAGTAGTGACCTTAGTGTAAGCAAAAACTCCAATCTGAATAAATTATGAAAATAAAAAATTATTTATAAAATTAGAAAACGATATTTAAGCATTTAAATATAGAAACCCGTTTTGGGTTTGCTGAACACCAAATGGTACTTTATTTCCTGATCGGATACAAATTGGCAAAGCTATGGCCATCGGAAGGGGCAAAAGTGGCGATATTGGGAAAACCCAAAATTTTGTGGGGGTACCCCTTGGGAAAAATCGAAAAATTTTAAAACTATATTTAAGCAATATTTTGAATGAGAAAATTTGCTTCGGGGTTTGCTGATTACAAAATGGTACTTTATTTCCTGATCGGATACAAGTTGGCAAAGCTATGGCCATCGGAAGGGGCAAAAGCGGCGATATTGGGAAAACCCAAAATTTTGTGGTGGTACCCCTTGGAAAACATCGAAAAATTTTAAAACTATATTTAAGCAATATTTTGAATGAGGAAAGTTGCTTCGGGGTTTGCTGATTACAAAATGGTACTTTATTTCCTGATCGGATACAAATTGGCAAAGCTATGGCCATCGGAAGGGGCAAAAGCGGGGATATTGTGAAAACCCAAAATTTTGTGGGGGTACCCCTTGGAAAAAATCAAAAAATTTGAAAACTATATTTAAGCAATATTTTGAATAAGAAAATTTGCTTCGGGGTTTGCTGATTACAAAATGGTACTTTATTTCCTGATCGGATACAAATTGGCAAAGCTATGGCCATCGGAAGGGGCAAAAGCGGGGATATTGGGAAAACCCAAAATTTTGTGGGGGTACCCCTTGGAAAAAATCGAAAAATTTTAAAACTATATTTAAGCAATATTTTGAATGAGGAAAGTTGCTTCGGGGTTTGCTGATTACAAAATGGTACTTTATTTCCTGATCGGATACAAATTGGCAAAGCTATGGCCATCGGAAGGGGGCAAAAGCGGGGATATTGGGAAAACCCAAAATTTTGTGGGGGTACCCCTTGGAAAAAATCGAAAAATTTTAAAACTATATTTAAGCAATATTTTGAATGAGGAAAGTTGCTTCGGGGTTTGCTGATTACAAAATGGTACTTTATTTCCTGATCGGATACAAATTGGCAAAGCTATGGAGATCGGAAGGGGCAAAAGTGGGGATATTGGGAAAACCCAAAATTTTGTGGGGGTACCCCTTGGAAAAAATCGAAAAATTTGAAAACTATATTTAGCCAATATTTTGAATGAGGAAAGTTGCTTCGGGGTTTGCTGATTACAAAATGGTACTTTATTTCCTGATCGGATACAAATTGGCAAAGCTATGGAGATCGGAAGGGGCAAAAGTGGGGATATTGGAATAACTCAAAATTTTGTGGGGGTACCCCTTGGAAAAAATCGAAAAATTTGAAAACTATATTTAAGCAATATTTTGAATGAGGAAAGTTGCTTCGGGGTTTGCTGATTACAAAATGGTACTTTATTTCCTGATCGGATACAAATTGGCAAAGCTATGGAGATCGGAAGGGGCAAAAGTGGGGATATTGGAATAACTCAAAATTTTGTGGGGGTACCCCTTGGAAAAAATCGAAAAATTTTAAAACTATATTTAAGCAATATTTTGAATGAGGAAAGTTGCTTCGGGGTTTGCTGATTACAAAATGGTACTTTATTTCCTGATCGGATACAAATTGGCAAAGCTATGGCCATCGGAAGGGGCAATAGTGGGGATATTGGGAAAACCCAAAATTTTGTGGGGGTACCCCTTGGAAAAAATCGAAAAATTTGAAAACTATATTTAAGCAATATTTTGAATGAGAAAAGTTGCTTCGGGGTTTGCTGATTACAAAATAATACTTTATTTCCTGATCGGATACAAATTGGCAAAGCTATGGCCATCGGAAGGGGCAATAGTGGGGATATTGGGAAAACCCAAAACTTTGTGGGGGTACCCCTTGGAAAAAATCGAAAATTTTGAAAACTATATTTAAGCAATATTTTGAATGAGGAAAGTTGCTTCGGGGTTTGGTGATTACAAAATGGTACTTTATTTCCTGATCGGATACAAATTGGCAAAGCTATGGCCATCGGAAGGGGCAATAGTGGGGATATTGGGAAAACCCAAAATTTTGTGGGGGTACCCCTTGGAAAAATCGAAAAATTTGAAAACTATATTTAAGTAATATTTTGAATGAGGAAAGTTGCTTCGGGGTTTGCTGATTACAAAATGGTACTTTATTTCCTGATCGGATACAAATTGGCAAAGCTATGGCCATCGGAAGGGGCAATAGTGGGGATATTAGGAAAACCCAAAATTTTGTGGGGGTACCCCTTGGAAAAAATCGAAAAATTTTAAAACTATAATTAAGCAATATTTTGAATGAGGAAAGTTGCTTCGGGGTTTGCTGATTACAAAACGGTACTTTATTTCCTAGGTAATCAATGATTTCATTGAAAAGGTTAAAACATAATATTCCAACGTTGCAAATTCTAATAAACTGCTTTGATTATTGAATACTGATTGCTCATTAGCTCAATTTTAATTAAGAAAGTGTGTTCAACATATAATATAGACACTGATTGTGAGATCTTTGCAGATTCTAGGCTGATTCGCAAACGTAATGTGTTTTGGTGCAGCTAGGGATGAATAAGATCGGAGTAAACAATTCAAAATTCCCAGTTCAAGTTCTACTTTTGCCGCTGCCATGCGTTGCCCTCTAGTGATACTGTTTATTCCCGCTCTGGTCCTGAACTCGTGTATGTCCAGAACTATTTCCAGCACGGAGAAGTCTCTGGAGTCGAATGGCTTGACTAGCGATGAAGCCATTGTGTGGCCGACAGACCTGATCCACTTTCCTCAAGCATACACTCTAATGCACAAGGTGGAGAAGCGCTTGGAGCGGATTGACGATAAGGAAAGCAGGAACCGGATTATGGACCATACAGTGTATGAGTTAAGGAAGTGCAAGCTTGATTTCCAAATGTACGAGCTCTGTGTTAAGCGATCTATTCCTTATACGATGTCTTTTATTTCGAACCAACAAAGAAAACAAATATTTGTCCAGCGAAGAAAGGACGAAACGTTATCAAGCTTAGGGTAGTTTTTTATAAAAATTATAAAAGCAAGAAAAATATACATATATATTTTATGAATCAAACCAAAAACTACTGAAGGAAATGGAAAGTAAATGCCAACGAAAAAATTACTGTATAAAAGAATATTTTAGAGTTTACTGCCTGAATAGGGTGAAGGAAACTTCTGTTGCTCATCTCGCATACGTTCCTTCTCCATTTTGGCAAACTTGCTCCTATGATAGAGTTGCTCCTTGAAGCGATTCTTCCTTCGCTCGTCCATGCTGTACCGCCGCAGCATGTCCCGCCGGTCCACAATCGACATGCTGATGTCCTGGCAGTCCCGCGATGGCCGGCAGAAGGTCCAGGATCCGAAAATTGTGTCCACACAGCCGCAGGTGCGACAATAGCCAACAAAATGACCAATCAAACTGGAATTCATCTGGCGGAAGGAGAGTGAAACAGGGCCACCCTGGATCATGAGGGCATGCCCCGAAAATCGCCAATCCGTGATATTATCCAGCAGCTCGTGGACCCTTGGCGGCACAGTCTCTTGCACACTGACGTTCAGTGGGATTCCTGTTGGATTTTTCAGTTCATTTAAATTCTTCAATTGCGTCCTATTCATCTTGACGCAGGTGCGTAGAAATCTTTGAATTTCCTCCCGGGACTTTCGCTTTTTTGGATTGAAACAGCTCGGTATTTCTTTTTTTTCCTCCATTGGAGTCTCGACGAGAGTAGATTTGATGTTTATGCGGACGCCAAGGACTGGGGACTCCCAGGATCCATTGAGGTCACAGGGAGTGCCTGGAAGGAGAGAATGCTTATTAGCCTGAGAAATAATTGCAAGATTTTACCATCAGCTGGATCCACAAAACAGCACGGCAGTTTCTTCACTTCCTCTTCTGTTTGGTTGCATTTGGTGGCCTGAATCGTCTCCAATCGTTCCAGAATCTTGTCCAAAATTGGCGACATTGGCGATCCCGTCTGATCCAGTTGCTGACATCCGTGGGGCTGACATAGCTGAGGATATGAAGCCGCGAGCAAAGTTTCAGGTCCCTTGGGAAGAACAATTTGGTTTGCTTTCAAAAGAAATTTATTTAGTAAACGAATGGTATAATTTCCGTAAGCTAACCTGCCTGTATCTGCGGCATGCGTGGTGTGCCTCCTATGTTGGGACTGTTTCCCACAATTCTTTGGGCCACTTCCAAAGGGGACAAATTCATTTGGGTGGCCATATTATCAAGCACATTAGTGACCCCAGGAGGAGGAAGCTGATTGACTAGCACTTCGGGAAATGGAACTGGCAGGGTCTGCCCAATCTCACTCCGAGTAAGACTGTTCCTCTTTGTGTTTGTTTTGGGAGTCTTAGCTTTTTCTATGACATCCTTCCACCAGCTTTGCTTGGTTTTCAGTGCCTTATGGAGGTTGTCCATTTGGCTTTCGTACTCATCGAAGAGATTGAAAAAGTTCGACTGCTTAATGGCTTTCATGCCAGTCACAATCTTTTCAGGATCAATGCTCGATGAGAGATCCGGCCAAGGATTCATCTTGCTAGCCAGTAACTTGGTAGCGCTCGTTGATGAAGAGTCATCTGATTTTGGTTTGGTTTTCGTAGCAATATCTTCATCCCACTTGGTTTCCAGCTTAGGATCAGGATTTTCAACTTTTGTTTCTGTTTTTGTCAGCGGTTCCTCTGTCTTAACATCATCTTTTTGTAAAGGTTTCTGTTGGAGGGTCTTCTCCTCCTTCTCTTTTTCGGCATCCCCTTTGCCTAGAATGGGGGCATCAGGAGGTTTTATTTTCTGTACTTTCTTGTCACTAAATCCAGGCTTTATAAGTGGCACTTCATTCCAAACCAATTGTCGGCTCTTGGAGTTGGGTAAAAAGTAAGGCTTCAGACCTCCATTGTGGTTACTCTCCCTGTTCAGTTTGACAAAGTTATCCATGGCCTTCAGGTAGTTGATGTTTCTGGAAGGAGCCTTTTCTTCTTTCTTATCGCCCACTAGACATTGAGAAGAATCATTCATATTCTGGGTTAAATCGCTGTCCAAGAGGTTATCCGCTTCAAAGGTCAGAAGTGATTGTCTGGGAAACTTATATTCATTGAAAAGCTGGCAAAAGCCCTTCTTGTACTCGTCGTAAAGCCCACCAGCTCTGATCGAGGAGCTCCTGGATTTTACATCGGCCAAGACCTTTTTAAAGGCAATGACCGCACTGCCAGGTTCCATGTTCTCAAAAAGTCCTGTGAGATCGTTGTTGGAGATGGCTGTTAACGAAGCTCTACTCTCCGTAACCAAATGAGAATCGTGCAAGATTTTCTTATCTAAATTGGGCTCAAGTTTCTCACCTATTTTCCCCGCCAGTTCGCTAACCAAATCCGTTTTCTCCAGTTGCTCCACCACGTCCAAGAGATCTGAGAGGGCGCTGAGCTTTAAAGTGCTGGACGTGCTGTCTGGTCGTGTTTTCTTGGCGGAAAACATTTGGCTCGGTCTTTGCCAGGCTCTCAAAATCTCATTGTAAATACGACTCAGCTCCAGAATGCGCCGATCTCCAGAGTCCTTGGGCAGTTCACGCTCCAGTGGTAGCATATTTCCTGGAACATCCAATTTAAGAACAACCACATGGGAGGACTTCTCATTAATACCCTTTACATTTGGAGGTCGGCTGGGACATTTTGCGATACAAGAGGGCCGGTCCTCAGTGAAATCGTACTTTATTGAGAAGGGAGGCTTCTCCTTACACGAGGGGTCTTTCATCTTATCGTTCGCCTGGGCAGGATTACTATTTGATTTCTTTAGATTTTGAGGATTGTTCAAGCCGTTTCCAAGTATGACGGTGTTTTCATATTTAACAGCCGGTAGGAATACTGGAGCCTTTTCTTTTTCTCCCAGGCCCTTGATGCCATCGTCCGATGGACCCTCAACTGTTTGGGTGATTGGTTTCTCACTCGCAGGTTTCTTTTCCTTGCTGCGGGTATAAAAATCAAGTATGCATTTTCCAAGAGGTACATGCGCATTATTGGAGCTATCACTTTTTACTCCGGAATTATGCGCAGAACTTTTGTTTTTGGCAGCGGACTCCTTCAGCTTCTCGACACTTTCGACAAGGGCTTTCAACTTTGAGGGGCTATCAGAGGACTTTGCATCCTTATGATCGGATGTTTTTTCCGCTGGATTGGAGTCGTATTGGATGATCTGAAATGCATAGGAAGGCTTTTCCTTATCCACAGGCTCTTTAATTTTCCAAACCACTGGATGGCGGTTGTCCCGTCGAAGCTCCGCCACATCCTTTGATTCACTCACTTCTGTCTCACCTCCGATACCCCAATCACCATCTCCTTTGAACCGGACTCTGTAGGCATCGTAGAGTCTTTGGACATGTGCCGGCTCATCCAGGTTCTGCACTAAACAAGAGGTCTGTCGGTCTCCGTTTGTGTTCTTGTTGTTTTGTACTTCCGGTCCAGAGGATCTTGCCGGAACTGGAATGTATGGAAGCAGTAAACTGGAAAGTAAAATAAGCCATCCGTCCATTTTACAAAAGCTTTGAAAAGTTTCGAATATTTATATTTTTAAAAGTGACATTGTTTAAAAACTAACTCGGATTCCTTTTCATATTAAGAAGTTTAAATTAAAATAGTTTTTAAAAAAGCCACTTAAACCTTTTATGCATTGTTGCATTTTATTAGCCACAAAAAATTTAACCTACTCGCCGGATTCGAAATCATAAATTATCACACTTCATGAAAGTGGCTTGACCTCCTCCTTTTGTTCATTATGGACAACATCCTCCTTTTTAGAACTCTCAGACTTCCACTCCTCGCTGACTTGCATGTAAGGATAATAGACGTTCACATGTGGCTTGTACGACTCCTTGATCAACTGGGGCGACGTCCACCGCAGGAGTGAGTGCGGACTGCCCAACTTGTCACTGGTCCCGGTCATGTGGCCTGCTCCGAAGGGCTGCTGACCCACCCTGGAGCCCGTCGACTTGTCATTGACATTCAGATTACCCACATTGAACCGGAACGCCTCGAATGCCTCCCGTATGAAGTTCGAATCCTGCGCAAAAACGGAACCTATTAGGCCATGGTTTACCTCGGCCACCTTGCTCATGGTCTCCTTCAGTTTGTGGTCCGGGTAAACATAGACACCCAGTATAGGGCCCAAAAGCTCCTCCTTGCAAATGAGGTTGTCCAGATTCAGAACCTGTACCACTGTAGGGTCCACAAAGTAGCCTCTCGTCTTTTCGCACCCGCCGCCGGTCAGGATTCGACAGTTGGGGCACTGTGAGATATACTTAAGCCACATGAAGATGCGGTCGTAGGCACGCCGGTTGATTACTGCCGAGCAGAAGCAGTCACAATAGGTGGCATGGCCCACATGCAATGACGATGTAATCTTGAGCAAGGGTTCCTTAATCTTTTCCTCCCACAGGGACTCCGGCACATACAGCATCGAGCAGGAGGAGCACTTTTGACCAGCGTACTCGAAGGCGGCTCGTATAGTGCAGGCTACCGCCGTCTTAGGTTCCGCTGACGGGTGCACGAAGTGGAAATTCTTGCCGCCGCCCTCGCCAACCAAGCGCGGATAGTTCTCATATTGATTAATGTTCTGGGCCACCTGTTGCCACAGCACCTTGAGCACGGACGAAGTGCCCGTGAAACTAATGCCCGCCAGCTTGGGATGTTGGGTCACCGTGGTAGCGAAAGTTATGTCCTCGGCCGGCACAAAATTGACCACGCCCTCCGGCACTCCTGCCTCCAACATGGCTTTGAAAACATACCAGTTGGAGAGAATGGCCGAGTCTGAGGGTTTCCACAACACAGCATTGCCCATCAAAGCAGGAGTGTATACCAAGTTGGCGGCTATGCTGGTAAAGTTGAAGGGACTGATGGCAGCCACAAATCCTGTAGACACATGGCGTTAATAAACGAGGCACAAATTAAAAGGATATTCAACCTGTAAGTCCTCTCAGCCGCATCGTATTCTTGCAGGAGTCAGGGCAACTGTTAATGGGTTCATAGTTCGCCAAGTCCCTCAAGAACACTGGAGTGATTCGCATAAAGTCCACCAGTTCAGCCACATCCATCTCGGCCTGGCGCAGGGTCTTCCCCTGGCCGAGCATTATGGCTGCAATTATTTTGTAGCGATACTGCCCGGCAATTAGTTCGGCACCCCGCTCCCAGATCTTGATGCGATCGCGCAGTTTCGTCTTGTCCCAATCCTCCTGCGCCTCAACGCTCTTCTCCATGGCCGTTTGGATGTGGACGCGGTGAGCGTGGCCATACCGGGCTATTGGCTCGCTAAGATCGAAGGGCAGCACCTGTTGTAGTTGATTGTCCGCGGTAAACTCCTGACCGTTGATTACGATGGGAACGTGCTCCACACGGTTGAGCACCCCCACCAATGCAGTCTCCAATTCCTCGCGCTCCGGCGAGCCGGGGGTGTACTGGCGCAGCTCCTCATTGGCCACTGGTTCGTCCAATTCAAAGTGTTCAGTCAGCTGGCCACTTTTTCCTCTAAATAGTCCCAGTCTGAAGGTAAGAATCTTTTAAAGCTTATTTAATTAAACTAATATAAAAAAATAAAAGCTGCTTTGGCGCGAAAGTCCAAGCGATAGCTCGATATGTAGTCTTTTTTCTATTCAAATTGCACATCCCTATTTTTTCTATCGATATCTAATCAGCTGAGTGTGATGAAAGCTTAAACACGACAAAACAAACTCTACCCGCCTCTGTTATTATTTTTTGTGATGCAATAATTTAGTAAAATATCCGCGAAATGCAGCTTACCCGCCTTTTGTTGAAGCCTCGAGCATCGGAAGTATTGACCGCATATTTGAAACAATGCCATGAGCCACCCTGGACATCATATTTTGTGCGGGTAAGTTGGAGTCTTTTTGGCGGTTCGCCGAAGTTTAATATGGTAGGATAACGAATAATTCTTCACTCCAATCCTAGTTTCGGGACGTAACCAATGACCAAAGAGGAATGTCACACTTCAACTGGACCCTGGACAGTGGAACCAACTACCACATTCTGCGTACCGGATGCTACCCGTATATGAAGTACCACTGCAGCAAACGCGATGTAGTGGATCTTTCGATGGAAGACAAATTCTTCCGCTTCCTTAAAGTGATAAATTTGGGTAAGTATAAGAATCATCAGTCTTCGGAAGCCAATCTTGATTACCCTAATCGGATCTTTTCAGGCTTACCAATGCTCTTCTATGGACTGGCTGCCATTCGCCTAATAAGCCATACAGAAATTGTTCATGTCAGCGAGAAGGTAAAGGTGCCAATATATTTCCTGTATGCCGAGGACAAGGGAGCGAGATTTTGAATTTTACTTTAACAACGACGACTATAAAGTGTGACGAACAGCCTTCTTTTCTATTTATTTACATATTTAATACAAGATCAACACATGCTAAAACAACAGCTTATTACAAACGAGTTGATGAAACAACAAATCCTAAGACTAAAACACTGTTACCAAATTAAAAAGAAAAAACAAAGATCTAGGTCTTAGTTCTTGCAGTCTGTTGGATGATTCTCGCAGGTCTCATCGTAGTTGTCGAGCTGTAGAGCCTTTAACGAAGCCTCGAACTGGGTGAGCGAGCACGGAGCATCGCAGTTGGGAATGGTCAGCTCCTTGGGGAATTTGTCCTCGCTGTTGTAATAGTAAACAATCTGGAAAACGTTTTGTCAAATAGTTATTCATAAAAATGTTGAATATACACGGCTCTCACCTTCACTTCAAAATCCGCATCGCTGAAGTACTTGCTGTGGTGCAGCTCAAACGCCAGGGCAGATGCATATTCCGGCAGGTTGGTGGTCTGATCTAGGATCCCTAGTGCATTCATAACATTCACCAATGTCACGTCGTGCGCCGAATATAGGAATATCTTGCGATCAGGACTCAGATTCCTCTTGCGCTTGTTCTGCATCTTGGTGAGGATTTCGGTAAGAAAGGCTCCGCCTCTTATTCGCTTCATGAGATTAGTTTCAGTGAACAGGGTATAACTACGCTCGGCCAGCGGCCTAATCTCCTCTGGATATATGTTCTCTGTCCAGTCGGGCAGAACCAGACCTGCCTCCTCCTCGGTCTTGAGGGTGGTGTACAACAGCTCCACGTCCAACACGTTGGAAATGTTCTAGTGATGGAAAGTATAATTATAAACACATAAATCTTTATAAACTCATTTGGTTCTTTCCACCTTTCCCGTATTTTTACTCAACAGTTTGTACAGCTCCCTGTTATCCTCATTGAGTTTCTGGAGCTCAGGAGGCGGTGTCTTGTAGAGTTTCTGCAGAATGTTTTCGTACTTGAGGCAAGGTTTCTTTTGCGCCAATAGCTGGAAAGTAGAGGGAAAATAATCAAATGACAAGCGATTTTTGGTTTACGGGTATACTGCACCCACGATATCATCATTCCGAGCAAGGGTATTTACGGCCACCGGCTGCCAGGATATGGGCAGCACATTGTTGTTCTCCAGCGGCGGCATCATTCCAGCCAAGACGCTCTGGGCGCTCATCTAAAAGATAACGACACGGCCAAAGTGATTAGGACTGATTAGGCCCCATCTCGCATAGACAGTCTAGAGATATAGCTACAGAGCTTATCGAAAATAGTGACGCACCACACAGCGTTCCGCGGCGGAGCTAAGAACATGGACCTGCTGTTGTGTGTAAAGGCTGTTGGAGGGCAGCAGACGGTAGTAGCGCATGCGCAGATTCTTTCCCAGGTTATAGGCCTGCAGCGTGCCCTTCTGTGGATGGTAAAGTGGGATGCTTTAGTTTTGAAATAATAATAATTCAACACTTTTCATTTTAGCAAAAGTCTTGGAGTTCTTATCAAGACTTCCCACTGATAAAAATACTTGTATATTTACTTTTTAAAATCCAAATCTTGATGAAATTACTATCTATATATATTTATAGTTTAGTGAAGTAGCGAGAGCCTCTCGAAAAATATCAGTATTCTATCCCATTCATAGAACTCACCGGTGTTAGAGCTCCCAACCCACCTTGCCAATCGTGGGCGCCGTGCGGATCGAGGGGATAAGACCCGCTGGGATTTTTGGCCCCATGGCGAAACAACTGTGTATGGATTGAATAGAAACATTAGAACCTCGTTGAACTTTGATAGAGCTACTCCAATCTCTCACTATGGATATCATGCGCAGATTCCGTAAGCCCTGCTCATCGTTGTTGTCCCCGAACACAAAGTATGCCATCATCACGAAGCATAGGGCGCTGCCTAGAGCTATCACCGATATCTTGGTGCCCCGGCGCGATTTGCAGTCGAAGGTGGGCATTATTTTATTATTTGCTCCTGCTGCAGTTGATCGCGAGTATATATTCTCTTAGATTTGCAGCCTATAAATAGTTTTTTGTTTATTTTATAGCGAGTGCTTTTGTTTTTACTGCTGCTGCTGCCGCTGCTGTTGCTACAAAATGTGTAAAAACTAAACCGATGGCATCAAGTGCCTCACAAAAACTGAAAAGCAACTGAGCAGGCAGGCCTGGCAAGCGGGCTCCACAGCCAGATAGAGAGGCGACCATTAAGTTGGATGGAATGGGGGCGAAAGCGACGGAGCAGGGCGAGAACGCCGGAGCAGGCCGAGCAACTGAGAGAGCTCGTCGATAACCATGTGCGAATAATTAAATTAGTTTCTCAAGAAGTGTGAGTTAGGTCACGACTAGTTGATACTGTGCAATGGGTTTTAGTATGATGAACCGGTAGGTAGGTGGGGTCTAGTATCTATGCTCCTAGAATACTGATTTTGTAGGGATTCTAAATGTATATTATACTAGTATATTAAAATGTTCTATTTTTAATTAAAACAGTCGAATAGGCAGCCTAATTGCCTAAAACTATATGTTTTTAAAAAGGGCTTATAAAGTAGCAAAAACAGGGCGAGAACCCCAGAGCAGGCAGAGAACCTAAGAGAACACATCGACATCCATCTGCGAATAATTAAATTAGTTGCTCGATACCTGTGTGAATCAAGTCTCGACCAGGTGTTACTGTGCAATGGGTGTTGTTTAATCAATTGGCACTCGGGTGAGGAATATTCCCCGATCCCACTCATTCATTGTTTCTGCAACCTCGAAACGTGTTGAGGAAACAGCTTAGTTCCATGGGGATTCTGACTAGAATTTTATTTAAAAATTAGTGACACCATATCTTAAATTCACATTAATCTTTAAAACATGTCCCCTTTAGTTTGTTACGTTTCTAAAATCTAAGTAGGCCGTGAAACAGGAATAAACATAGTAGTCTGGGGATTACATTTCAGTATCATTCAGGCCATAAGGGTACCTCATCTCTACGACGATTCATTATCCATTTTCATTCGGTCAAATCTAGGTGAATCTTATAAAGGCGAGCTAGCTAGGCAAAAAGTTCAAAATTCCGTTCGTATGAAATTCAAAATTCATATCGTCTACCGTGTCCGGCAGACAAGGTCCTCGTTGGGATACGATATCTAGCAATACCATTGCACTTTCACTGCCGACTCTGGTAATCTTTGAGAACTGGCTGGAGTTTCACCCAAAACGGTATTGTTGTACAACTGGTGTCCGTGGAAAGGTAATCAAATTGGAACCCCACAGAAAACACACGGAACCACTAAAAAGGCTACAAGCTAACCCCCATCGAGGCTTCCGGCGACATTCGGGCGGGATTTTTTAGCAGTAAAGTAAAAAACATACTAGGGATTAGCGTCGACATCAAACATGTCGGGATCGAATCACCAGCACCAGCACCATCGTCAGATTGGAATCTACGAGTATCTGATGCCCGGGATCTACGACTACCCGGTAACCCACAGTGCAGCGGCCACAATGACTGCGTACACCCTGCAGCCCATTCTGGGCTTGAGATTGCCAGCCTGGACTATTCCGGCCCAGAATCCGGCCACCTATGTAGCCGGGCCCTTCGGTGTGATCAACTATGTGTCCGACATGGAGTCCCACATGGCCCTACCCACGGTCCACACCCTAGTCAGTGGCATTATTTATGAAGGCATTAGCCCAAATCCGGAGACTTTCTATCCGCATCAAATGCTCTGTGATTTTGGACAAATAGAGACAGAGAATCGGGAACACTACGGATATATGGGATATGGAGAGGCGGCAATCAATCTCTGCTTTAGCCAAGGTCAGCAAGTTTCAGAGGAGGATCAGGACAGGCTAGAGACGACCAGAGATGCGCAGAGAGATGTCGTGGAGGAGCCAGTAGGTATAGAACCGGTAGCAGTTGAAGAGACGGGTGACGTGCGGCGTTCGTCCAAACGGTAAGGATCTTTCTCTAACCCTATAGAACACTCATTATTTTTCCTGAAATCCCCCAGAGGACGCCAGGAGAACGCCCGAGGTTCCGGTAACGGAGGAGAAGGTCACCGCAGCCGCCGAAAGCAGAAGTCGAACCGCAAGCGGGTCTATGAGGCCGAGCAGGGCTACCTAGTCGAGGAGCCCACTAGCGACACTTCCGAGGAGGAGGATTCCCGAGAGCCACCACAAGATTCCCCGATGGAGAATCCAGAAATGTAGAATCGGTTTTGGATATTCGAGATCTTGTCCCAGAAATCGCCCAACAACGGTTCGCGTTCATTCTCAAAATTGATTTGCATGCCAATGCGATGTGTTAAGATTCGAAACAACCGTGATCGAGCCTGGTCCGCATCCGGATTGTTTCGACGTGCATACTACTGTGTGAGGTTTTGTACCGAATGTTGAAATTTCCTCTCCGATTGTTGAGAATATATTTTATATGCAAGTTGGAAAACATCGTCTTGGAGCTTACTTATTTACACTATTTGGGTTCTAGCCTACGGACAGTCTTTACTCTTAAACATAATAAGCGTATGACGCGTGGATTGTCAGCTACTTTCAGTTCCCGCCGAGGACACACCGTTCGGTGTCCAGGTCTTCGTCGGAATCTATCCTTTGGCAGTCGCCGTGACCCACCGAGCAGCGTTTGTACACCACATAGGTGATCCAAACGGTCAGAGGGAGGAGCGCCAGCCCCAGGGGCATTAGGAATAATAGGAGGAACTCCTTCGGGTCCCTGGTTGGAGGACCATCGTCGCTGTCGTCGTAATCCAGCCAGTACTCCTTCTCCATGTCCGAGTCGGTCTGCACGGGCTGGACTTGGAGAAAGGCTTCTCGGATCTTGTGGCCCCTGTAGCTGATGGCCACGCAGGCATAGTGCCCGGCATCCCTCAGACGCACTCCGTCCAGAATTAGCTTGCTGAGATACAGCTGCGGTCCCATCAACTTCTCGGATGCCGTGGACAGCAGCTCGTAGGTCCGGCCATTATAGCGCACGATGTGTGTGCTGAAGTTGGAGGCACTAGCTCCGCCTGAGGAGCCTTCTCCTGCTGCCTGGGTTCCCACGTAGCTATGCCGCCGGAACCACTTGATTGTGGGATGCTCCTCGCTGTGGACTCGGCACTGGAACACCACCTGACCGCCCAGGAGCACCGTTTGGTTGCTAGGATACGAGTCCACAAATTCAGGAGCCGCCAGGGAGGTGTCTAAAATTTAGTTTTAAATTAAATGGTTATGGATTCATTACGGATTCCAACAACTCACTCTTTACATCCAGTTGGTAAGTGCGAACCAGCTGCACATCCACGGATTGAGTTTTGTCCAAAATGTAAGGGTTTATGCTGCATTTGTAGAGGCCCGAGTATCGCTCCGTGACGTTTCTTAGCCACAGTTCCGGCCGGCACAGACTTGGCTCACAGGGCAGAGCCGTCCAGTCATCAACTGACTCCAGCTTGTGGCAATTATTGTCGCTGCATTGCTGAAGAAAATTGAATCTCGAATAATTTGCAAGTGATTTCTGAAGAATGAAGCCATACCTTGAAGTACCAATGTATCTTGATGTCCGCGAGCTTACTGTCGTCCACCAATCCCTTCAGATTGCACTGCAGCTTGACGTCGAAGCCGGCCCTTTGTTGTATCAGTTCCGTGTTTTCTGCAAAAAAAAAAAGACAAAACCATTCAATCAGGGCCATGCCAGCACCATTGTTTACCATTTTCAGGGGTGGTGATAGCCAAATGACAGTATCTTATCAAACGGTGTACTACCCGAAATTGCGATTAACCTTCCGAGTACTTTTTTGTATTTTTTGACGAAAAGTAGCGGAAATGTGGCGTTACATAGAGCTTTCTAGGTGAATTGATGGATATAATTGGGCTTAATTCTAATCAAACATCGGCGAGAGTTTAATGTCATTGGGTTAATCGTGTTCCTCAATTAAAGATGATTGAGAAGAAACCTTACCTGTATAGTCAACGAAGAAGCCACTGGATAGTTCCAAGCCGCAGAAACAAATGAGAATCAATAGCCAGATGAGGCCAGAAACAGACCGCAAATCGCAAGGCATCGGATCCATTTCCAGTTAAGGTATCGGCCGCATTGTCACCACTTGTTAACACCGTAGGAACCTGTTGGACACACATTGATTGGTTACATTTCGGCCACACAAAATAGATTCCCCAAGAGAAGCTATTTATTTATTTGGATTCCCGTCCGCCCGTTGGCGGACCGGCCATTCATTTTCGTTGCCCAAATGATCGATTTTCATTTAATTTCTTAGCAAACAGGCAGCGAGGCTCTTCCAAGTTTCTATTTATTTATTTATTTATTTGGTCTAGGCGATTGCATTTCCACTGGTTCGGGGGTATTTTTCACACATTTTATTGTGCGCTGTCGGCGATGAGTGTAAAAATCCACTTTTGTTTATTTACTTGGCCATTGGAAGCGAACGGGTGCTCCACATTGGCACACACAAGTCCCAACACACACTCGCACCCATACCCACCCCGTGGGCCACAAATCCTTGGTGGCTCGTATATATAAATTATCGGAAATTCGCCTCTCATTTATTAATAAATAGTGAGTGCCATTTATGCAACAATAAATCATTGCCACCGCGATAATGCTCGTTTATCAATTGTCTGGGGCTGCTTCCATGGTAGCTCCCCGGTATATAGGAAGCCCCCGATAGACCGAAAGGGCCATAACCGTAAACGGAACTGTATATATACTTTTCAGTCAGAAATTAATGTTTCATTCAAAAATTATGCGATGCGAACGATCCTTTGTTGTTTGGGCTTTTGGGGTAATATTTATGATCTCCTGATGGGGGTATCGAATATCCGAAATTGGCTTTTAAATAGAACCCGATCAGAGCTGTGTTTCACGAATTTATTGATTCGAACGTCGTGATTTGCCTGCTAATATAATAAATAAATTGGTATTGTTTCTGTGTCGCGAAGAGACCATTTCCAAACCGGCCGATCGAAAAACTGAAAACTCATAAAACACTTGATTGGCATCGGACTCAATTGATTTATACGATATCATTTATTAGGTGAAAAGTTGATTGTTTAATAGACAATTTGTTTACCGACCTGGCCGGCCGGAGAGTGGGGATATCGCTAGGAGGAGCACTCACACTTGGCTAAGAGCGACTGGACAACTGACACGAAGGCTTCATATTTTCCGGGCTTTGACGGTTCTGCTGATACGGCGCGTTTTTGATTAGAGCCAGTCCGGCTGTGATGTATCTGGTTACCTAATGCCGCACAACTCGGAGACCGTGCAATCTGAATTTGTGGTTGGCTCAGCAGAAAGTCTATTTCCTCTGTCTATTGCTCCAATTGCTTTTATTTGGCACCCATCCGTACCATATATATTATGTTCACATCGATCTTCCGCCGATCGTTTGCTTTACTTTCCGTTCCGTAGCGATTCGATTCGATCCGATCCGTCCGTGTGCGTTCCGTTCACGGGCCGGGCTATCAACAAACTACTGTAATACACGAATCGAACAAGTGTTACCCCTCGGCAGCAGGCCATCGTGTATCGTTAGCTGTGCACAGAGATAAAATTCTGGGTGCTTTATTAAATTGGCAAATAACTAAGAACTTATATGGATCACCCTTTGGATCCCCATCCAAAAAATGTACTATCTTCTTGTCGACCTTTGGGAAGAATTAAGAGAAGTTTCTGCCAGTGTACTAATGCTGTTGGCATTGCTGGCATTACTGGAAACAACAAAATAAATGTGTTTTATAAGCAGTTTTGCTTATCGCATATCAATATCGGTGCGTAAATATACAGTAGTCGATGGAGTGGACCGATACGGGCCTAGCCACAAACACACAAGCCCTAGCCCACACTCGCCACCTAAGTACATATCCCGTATCCGAGGAGCCAGGGACCACAGAGATTAGACTGCATTGCGGTACTAAACTTTATCGGGCGATCCGAAAATTTGTCTAACCCGAGAGATAGAAATAGAGTGGCGGGTTGGAATCCGCAGCGGAGGAGGTCATGTAAATTGAGAGTCCTATTTATATAGCTCTTGTGCGGCTCATCGGAATAGGGTTTTATCATATCGGACACGGCCACCGTTCAATTGCCGGGGTGCCGGGGTTGGGTTATCGGAAGGCGATCGGCTTATCAAGCGGGCCAATAAATGGGGCAGGAGCGGGTGGTCGATGGGGGATCGGAAGCCGAGCGGCAGCTCGTCGGCAGACCCCGGTGCCCGCTGCGATGGCGTCTATAGATTGCCTCCAATGGCGACAACAATGCCACCAATTCGACCAGCAACATGCCATACCAATTCGATTTCCATTTCCATTCATCGGGCGCCTCGAGCCACAAATCCAAGTTAATGCCGAATGGGCTGGTCAACAAAAACCCCCAGGCCAGACCTCTATTGATAACTCCACAGCCCACGATGGGCATGTGAGACTGATTAAAGTGGCATTATAAATAGATCTCGAGTATGTGGTTGGGTCTTAATCGAAATTGGGTAACATTGGGTCAAGCAATATTTATGGTATTTACGATAAATAAACAAATTTAACTCCATCATTGGTTTGATTTCTTTTCAGGGGGCCTTTAAAGTTAAAAAAAATATTTTAGATCTTAAGATCAGATCTTGCTCGGATTTATGAAGGATCTATAGAGAAAATATCCGGATAACTTTGCTTGTTACATCATTGATGAATCTCTAAAAATTTGTCGCTCCTTTGGCTTTAATTTCAACAATATTCTAAAATACTAAGAGCAAGTCCTCATTGGAAAATCATGAACCCCCATCCAAACGAAAACTTCGAAGAAGCTAGCATGGATAGCGTGGATAGCATTATGAAAGAAGCCTCCAACATCATAGACTCCCAAATGGATCGAATGAGGAACGACTTTAAAGCTAAAGAGTCCCTTATTCAATCCATGAGAGAGCAGGTAGGATGGGAAGATACCTCTAACCTACCTACCTAAGTTCTCATATCCTTATAGATTTTTAAGAGACTTCCAGACCCGGAACCACAACCGAGCCTAGAGAAGGTGCCTCTGGAAACTGCCAACAAGCGCCTGAAACAAAAGCTCCAGGAGGTCCTCAAAATTGATGAAAAGCTGGAGGCCGAGGCAGAAAGATCCATCGCCGAGATCAACCTCGATCTAGAGAAACACCAGGCAGACCTGTATGGAATATAAAGGTTTACCTTCAGCTTTGAATATTAATGTCCTACTTTTCGCAGCAAGAAGTTGCATGAAAGCCAAGTCGAAGACTATTTGGTGGTCCAGGAGGAAATCAAGAACAGTTTCTTCAAGGACATGGACAAACTGATGGAGAGATTCGATGAGGAAATGTCTCGTTTTCGAAAGGACAATGCCGAACTCTTGGCAGACCATCAACTGAAGTGTAACAAGGACTCCCAGGGAGTAGCCAGCACACATCAGCCATAAACATGTTTTAAATTCTATTTGTAAATCTTAAAAAAAAGTTGTATTTTTATTTTAAAAAATTATTTCAAGGTTCTTTCACTTCTCCTTGGGCTTCAGTTCATTGAGTTCCGTGGCATGCTCGGCTAGCAAATCGAGCATCACCTCTATTTTCAGGTTGCACATGTTGTTCTCCTCCTCGAGGGCTCGGAACTTCTTGTTGAGCCTCACCATGTCCTCCACGTCACCCTTTCGGGCGGAGTGCATCCAAATGCCGTCCGCGAAGCGCAGCTCCTTGTTGCCCAGCGTCAGGGATATCTGGCGGAAGTCGTCGAGATCCTCGGTGACCACCGGATGTCCAATGTTGCATCGGCCCTGGCGCACTGGAATCGGCTTGGACTCGAACTTTTTGTTGAAAAGCGGCATAGCAAGGGACTGAAATGGAAGGCTGACCATGATGTGGCAAGTGTCCTACTACGTGTTTTGTTTTGGTTGGTTTTTGTCCTGTTGCCAGGACAACCGACACCTGCCGGGGTCGGCGGACTCGTGACAGGACTCGTGCCCGATTGGACTACGTACCTGCTTAAAGGGTGGGTCACAGATTGACAGCGGACAGAAAACGCCCGCCAGTGGCATAGAACCGGCACAATATCATATATTTCAACCCGTACGGACCAGTCCGCGGCGTATATTGTTAAATTTAAGAACGAGAGAGCTTTAATTAGTACCAGTTTGGATTGCAGCTAAGTGACACCCAAGAAAATCAGTAAAAATAGATGGAAAAGCATGCTTTGGTCGGCACATAGGAGGCCAACCAGTCTAGTACAGCACTTTTGATATGAATCACATGTTCATTAGATACAACATTTACACCTCACCGGGTTAGGCCCGGACAAAATATAAAAACCCGTCAAAAAAGAATCATGACACAGGCGGTCAACCAGAACTATGCGTTTCCCAGGTAGGCAAGCACACTCCCAAGAAAATCTCACCTAACGGCAGCTCCTCCGACAGCAACAGCGTCCAGGATGTGGCCCGGGGAGTGGAGCAGCTGGTGGCGGACACCAACCACGATCTGCGCAACTTCCGGAAGGAGCAGGCGCACATACGAGCCCACGTCAACGGTGTCCTGGAGGAGAACCAGCGCCTGTCCGAGGAGCTGGGCCGATACAAGAGCACATTTGCCGCCCGCGACTACAAGGAGCTCAAGGATCGGCTGCAGTTGACCAATGAAGCGCTAGAGAAGTCCAGGCAGCAGGTGGAGGAGCTGCGTAAGGAGCGCAGGAGCCTGCAGCTGATGCAGGAGTGCTCCCAGAGAACCATCGAGAATATGGAACTGGAGCTGAAGAACTATCGCGCCCAGCTCCTTGAGTCGGGTGAGGAGCAAAAGGTAGGTAAACCTTCAAGGGGATTGTGAACATTCTGATTTTTCAGATCTAGTTTTTTTAAAATTTTAAAATAAAGTAGGCGGGTTTTGAATCATAACTTCTCGTCGGACATATTTCATTCATTTGTTTTTCGGCCGTCACCTAGCCAGCATTAAGAGTGCTTTGCTTTTTATTTTATACAATTTTTCAATATTTTAGCAATATTTGAATACAAATTCTAAATTTACCATTTTGTGCCCTTTTTCGGTATTTGACTCTATTAGATCTCACAGCGCTACGTACGGGCCGTGAAGATGCTGGAGGCGAAAGTGGCCGCTCAACAGGAGGAGCTGCTCACCCAAGCGGAGACGATCAAGGCCCTCCACGAGCACAAGCAACGGAGCGGGGAGCAGCTGCAGCAGCTCCTGGCAATGCTGAAAGACCAGGCCGAGGAGCAGGCAAAGCTGGCCAGCCTACAGAAGCAGGTGAAGGAGTACGATCTCTCCCTCAGCCACACCCGCAACCTTCTGGTGGAGAGTACGCGCCGCGAGACCGCCGCCGTGCGGAAGGCCCAAGAAGCTATGGCCATGAGCGAGGCGGCCACCAGGGAGAAGGCTGAGGCCGAGAAGCGGGCCGAGAACTACAAGGATGAGGTGACCCAGTTGGCCACTAATATAGGTGGCATCATGCAGGAGGCCGCTAATCAGGTGGACGCCGAGGTGGCTCAGCTGAGGAGCAAGCTAAGCGATAAAGACAAGCTCATAGCCAGTATAAAGGATAAGGTAATTGGTGATAAAGAAAAGTGGTATTCGAATACAAGTGGTTCCTCCATTTCAGCTGAAAAAGGATGCCGAGGAGCACAAAAGCTTGGTCCATCTTTTGGAGACTCGCAATAACCGCCTCGAGCACAAGTACAAGGAGGCTCTCAAGCAAAACGACAAGCTGGAGGCGGAAGTGGATGTCACCTACCGCCGACTATGTGAACTGGAACAGGCTCTCAACGATTCCAACAACGAGTCTCGAGACTGCAAGGCGTAAGCACCAAATAATTCCATTTTTTTAAACACATATTTCATAAAAAATACTTAGCAAAAAGCACTATGAGGAGCAAATGGCTCGGTACCACCAGGCACACAAACAGATGAAGACCAACTACCATGCGGCCATGGACGACATCACACAGAAGTTCGAGGCGGAGATCTACCTCCTGCGCAAGCAGAACTCCGAGCTGGAGGCAGACAACTATTTGCTAAAGAGCGGCGCCGCCGGAGACTTTTCCACCAGTAGAATCTAGTCCCCAGAGGATCTAATTGTACAGTATTATAAATAAGAATATTATATTAAATAAAAATATATTTTTTGCCAAAATTTGTAATGGAAATCCGTTCTACGAGGTGGCTGTTGCCGCAGATGAGTTGCGGCCGGGAAACAAACTGGGGAACCAGTAGGTTGGCTCATCCTCCGACTGCTTATCGATCCAGCAGAGTCCTTCGCCAAGGACCTTGTCTAGAGATTGTTGAGCTCGGTATTCGGTCCAACTAGGATTGGAGGTCATGTAGTGCAGTGTAGCCATGATGCTTTATTATTGGCAACTTACCCCAAGTCCTTTATGAGTTGACTTTGTGAAACACAGCCCTGCTCCGTGTTGGAGGCGGTATTTAGAATGTTGGTCTCCTCCATGCTCAGTTCACCAGGAATGGACTGGACGATGTACTTTCCTTTGCCCAGTTTGTGCACCACAAACCTAAAAAGGAGAAATCTTAGATGAAAGCTCTGGCAAGGGGATGAATCATACCCATTGCCAAAAATGGTCAGTTTCTTGGCCGCTATCAGGATGTCCTCCTTGGTGATCTCCTGGTGCAGGGCACTCTGACCCCGGGCGGCAATCAGACGGCGCCGCAACTCGTCGAGCTCCATCAATCCTCCAGTTTTGTGGTTGAGCGCCAAGCAAACCTCTACCACCTGGACCCCCAGCTCGTAGTAAAAGTCGCCCATGCCCAGGACACTCCAGAAGCCTTTGGCCGTGGCCAGGGGGTCCACACCGATGGCGGCGCACATGTCCTGGAACTGTTTGCGGAACTGGGCGTTTTTTCGAATGTCATCCTTGTGTTTCATCGCGAACTCCTCGAGCTTGATGCGAAAGACTTCCATCTGCTTGGTCATTTGCTCTAGCTGTGATTCCTGTAGATCGGTGCCCTTGTCCTTGTACTTTTCCGCAGCCAGCTTCTGCTGCTGGATGGCTCCGAGTCCTACCCGACGACGCATTTTCGCGTAAATAATTTATTTTCACAACAAACTGGAGTTTCCAAAGTGTAAACAAAGATCAGCTGTCGATGAAAATGAATAACAGTGGTCGTAAGACATTAACCAATACTGGACTGTGCTGTAAAGCGCAATGTTAAAGCGATTATCTGTTAACTGCAGTGCAAGGCAGTTAGAATTTGGAAATTTAAAATGAAAATGCTGTTATTTATAATATTAACTTTATTAAAATACTAATCCAATTGTATTTCAGTTTAAGTTAACTTTAAATTTTTAATAGATTAAAACGTTTCTATTTAATCTTCCTCTTGTGTGGAGCTTAAGAAAAATAACTATAAATTTTAGTAGACATTCTGGCGGCAGATAAAATAAAGCGTTTTATCAGCTTAATGTTTGATTAAATTGTTATCTCAAGAGTGGGTATTGAAAAATGCAATTATGTGGGAAAAAATAAAATAAGTTTTTGTTCAGCGACATAGTACGACCTTGCATTTGGTTATTTTTGTGAAAAATTTAAATCCATTTGTAACGATGTCCATTCAATTACATTTAATAGACCGTTCGCCCACATGAATATATCAATCAATAGGTTTTCCAATTCGGAGGGTAAAAAAATAACCCCCTCGCAATATGACGAAAGGCCATGACAAGGCGATCTTACCCGAGGAGCCCGCATATTTGGGAAATCGTCACCAGATCAGCTGCTAATTTGACGTTCAACAAAACCTTCATTTGGAATCGAGGCATTGAAATTTTAATGTTTATGATGCCAGCGGAAATCGAACCCGCTCTACGCTGATTGCTCCTCTCATCTGCCACTCCCCCATCCTAGCCCCGATTTCCATGTGAATCATTTCCAGCGAAGTCAGCACATCGATATCTTTGCTGATTAATTATGCGAACAGTCCAAGAGCGTCTCAAGCGAAACAGACAAAAACACACAGAAATCCAAGCTCATTAATAAGCCAACAATTTGTTTTTGGACTCCGGTTTGGGACTCGAGGTGGCAGCACTTAGCACCACTTAACGGTAGGAGAATCACTCGATTAGCGGAGTTGGGACTCCAGCCGTCCAAAGAAGCCTCCGGGCCGAAACACTCGACATCATTACGCCCAGTAGTCGGAATGGGTGGGGAGGGACTGGAGCGTGGACCCTGGTTATGGTTATGGATATGGATATGTGTTTGCCCACAGCAGCCACGTTCCAGAGACCATCAAGTGTTTGTACACCGAAAGAAAAATTTTAACTTAAATAGGAAAGGACTTTAGTAAGAGTTATACTAGTTTTTAAGGTTTCTTAGACCTTCTTTATGATTATGATTGCTTTTTAAATTTATTTATTATTTTTATGGTATTTCTTGCAGTGTAAATATAAATGATGTGTTCATATGAACCAGCCATATGTCCAGCAAACTAGGGCAAGCGTCGAACTCGGATATAACTCAATGCATTGCATAATGGCTTGCTAATTGAAAAATCTTGGCATGTCTATTAATAATCTATATATATGTATATATAGTAAGAGAAGAAGAATTCTTGGAGAATTTGTAAATATGCGAAAATGTAATGGAGAAATTCCAATCAAAATATGGATATAACATATTTTTCCTTGGCAATATCTTATATAGAATATCTCTAGAGAATAACTTGCTTTAAGAACTTCTCTCGATTTTCCTTCAGCTGCACTTTATTTTTGGATTTTTATCGCCCTATGTGCATTTCCATTTCCATCTGCTGGATGCGCAATTATTTAGACAGGAAGCCGGCCGTATCCCTGATCGGTGCCAGAGATGCTATATGTCTGGTAAATATTTATTTATGCTTCACCGTAGTCGCCTCACTTGCAAATGCAAGCCGAGCCAAGCCAAATATGTATAAAGAAAAATAATTAATGGAAATGCAAGAGGAAAACTGACTGAAACTGAAAATAGCGGCGGATAAAAATAAACAAAATGCCGCTGACAGACAAAGGGCCCGAGCCACAAGCCAAAGAGGGTGGCATTCGAGATATTAATATCATTTTACGCAAAAGAGTGAAAAACATGAAAAAAATTCCACCAAAGTGATCATTCTTTAGCTACTAAATTTTTCTACTAAAATGTGTATCTGAAAGATAGTTTGTAATGCGGGATGTTTGACACTCGGGGGGAGAAATATTTGGGCAGCTGACAAACACGGCATGATGGTGTAATGATCTAAATTAAACACGAAATGCAATATGCCAGAAATAGTTTCGCCCCGGCCGGTTCAGGTCTTGACCAGATGCTGTCGGCTTAGTGCGCCGCGCCGTCAGATACGTAGATACAAAGATACATCAGCGTCAGGGCCTCTGACAGGCGAAGTAAAACTGACCAGCTCATTTGATTTTTCATGCATCGCATATCGCATTACATTAATAGAGTCCATTCACATTAACTTGAACATAAAATGCACAAGAAATGCATATGAAGCCACAGAAACACAGAACCACCGAGGAACCACCAACCCCCGACAGGGCGAGGTCACCACTCCCCGGATCATAATTCATCCAAGCCTCGCGAGGGCCAGGGCCGGGGGGAAATGGAAAACTTTCAGCTTACTTACCGAACTCCTTTGTTGGACTACAATAAAAAATTCAAGACGAAACGAGAGGAAATCTCAGACAATAAAAACTGGATAAAACTGGTGGGAAATTAGGGAAAACCTTTGATAGTGTCTTTGGGCTGGAAACCAGACCAGAAACCAGTTGGGAAAGCTGCTCTCCACAGCGATCAATTATTATGCTGGCGGGTCGCCTCCGTAGGCTATTGTTTGGCATTTTCCGAGTGGTTGCACAAAGGAAAAAACACAACATTTATGCATTTTTAGGCATTAAGTGTAAGATATATTATACTCCACAAAGACGTACGATTTTTTCGACGGTGTACCCCCACCTCCCTCCTTGTGGTGGCGACAATTGTCGCTAGTTTTCGCGTTTCCCAACCAGTTTCGGTGTGAAAAGTAACGGCCCGAGATCGCCGAGAGAGACTAGTTGGCCGCAAGTGGGTCATCTTGCAACTACTGCGTGCTGCATGCAACACAGCCATCGACCCATCGAGGCATAGCCAAAGTGACCCACAGCACGTTTAGAACCCAAAGCAGCGGATTTGATTTATGCCGTCCTGGCGACCCACTTCCAGGGCCACTTACACATGCGATTTGTCTTAGGTTACCCCCTTTTGGGAAGGTGTGCCCTCCGTGAATTATGAGCTCGGCCAGTGGTCAGGGCAGATAGACACACGATCCCGTACAGCTGTCTCCCAGAGGGAGATAGGGCTGAGATTTGAGATCTCTGGCACGGAAAACAAATTATATAAAAGATTATAAAAGGGTTGGGATTATATTAGAAAGCATAGACTCTTAAACATAACTCGAGAGATTTGATTTGAAGCCTTGTGACTACCAATATCTCATAGATACTTTTAGTTATAGCTCAAGTAGAGCCTGTAGTATTCAGTTTAATTTTTTCCCTGTACATCTATGACGAGAGCACCTAATTGCTCCCGAAAGTGTTATCATCTATTTTTCCCAGCTCTTGGAACTGGACACCCTGCAATCGGAGGCGCGTGAGATTTATGGGGCAGCAGACTCTACTCCGAAAGCCAGGGGACCAGGGACCAGAACCCGAACCATCTGCAATTAAGCGCCCAGAAGAGTCACGTAGAGTAATTGTAATGCCCAGGGAGGGAGGGAGGCAGGCAGGCAGGCAGACCGACAGACTGTCCGTCCGAAACCAGGAAAGATAAATGAGGCAAATTAGCACTCGGCGGTCTCGGGGCAGGAGAAGAATTAAGCAGCAGGGGCAGCGGGGCAAAAGGCCATAGTCCGCAGGGGAGAAGGTCAAGCTGCAAGTTGCCCTGGAATCGGATGACCAGAGAGCATATGAATCACTGTATTTCGGGCAGATAAGATATAATTTTCAAAGTTCGTAAAGGCTTATCAGACCAACTTTCTCTTTGAAATCACTGGCCATTAATAACCGGCTCCTTGACTACAAAACCTCCATAAGCTTCCTGGCAGGGAAACGTGTAATTCTATCTCCCGAGTGTCCAATTGATACTCATTTATCGCCTCACCGAAGGCGATCTCACCGAAGTGCTTTATTTTTATTTTCGTTTCGTGGGCAAGGCCATAATAACATAAAAGCCAAAAAACATAAAAAAGCAAGACCAGACAGCGACAATTCCTGGAGTGTCTATGCTTTTTGGGGAGCAGATGTTACTTTTGGCGGCTCAAAACGAGAATTCTTTGAGCCGGCTCCCCATCCTGCAATCCTTCCCAGGTCTGGACTTCCCTATCTCCGGCTGCTGCTCAAGAATGGAAATAAAACCAGAAAAGGTAAAGCGACCGGGTCAGGGGAGTGGCTGGAGAAAAGAAAAAGCAAAGCACTTGTTCCACGTTGAGCGGCTCAACAAGATGTGCACTGAGAGAAATGGTTTTTATAGAGGTATACATATATAGCCATTGGTATGAGGAAGGCCCTAATTTCTCACCGTGATCGTGGAAGTGCGGAAGCGGGAACAGGGCAGGGGAGAGGCGATTGCACCGGGCTGTGTCAGATTCAGGTTTTGGTTTTTGGCGCAAAAAATATGTGAGCTCAAAATGACTGGCAGAGCAGCAGGTATTCACCTTCGTATGTCCCGGATGATGAGGGCAGAAAAGGAAACAGCAGCCGCAGCCGCAGAAATTGGCGCAAAAATTTACAGATGCCTAAAAAAAAAATAAAAAAATAAACATAAATAAATAATAATAAAGCCGATAAACGGGTACGGGCTCAAATGTGAAATAACTCTTAATCCAGCCACCTGCAGTCCAAAGTTCAGTGAAAATCTGTTAGATACTCGGCACAGGCACGTTCCCAGCCTCGTGCAGAAATAGACAGTGAGCTCTCCTTAATGAGGTCATTTATTAATTAGAGAACGTGACGTCAGTCCCTCCACTTCCGACGCCACTAAAGACAGCAGTTAACCTCAACCTCAGTTCGGCGCGTGCGATCGGTTCCGTTTCCAGACCCTCTTTCAGAGTCGTATCTTTTGGGTTGCATGGTACGTGGGCCGTAAACTAATTTCGGAAGGAAAAACAGCTTGAGATTTTCCGCAGACAAGCTGCTTTGGACGGAAGTGACGGCGGAAAGTAGCCCCTCAGTAGACCCGGACACGTAGCCAGAAAACATCTAAGAGATAAAAATACACCCATGCAGATACAGATACACATGCATTCAAACAAAAAATCTGCGTGGCACGAAATCGAAGCATTTGGTGGCGAAGCTGAAACGCATTTCAGAGAAATGACGCAGCAACTGGAGGAGTTTCGAGGGAAAAGGGAAAGGCAGCCGGGGAGGTGGGGGTCTGCAACTTTCACACATTTCCAACTGCATTGTTTTCCCCAGAAGTGGCTGGTTTTTTTGGCGCGAGGGTTGGTTTTTGCATAGTTCGTCCTCGGCACCACTCCAGACCTGTGCCACCGATCCGATTCAACCCCCGACCCGCAACCCTTGTTCACCTTAGGGTCAGGTAGTTGCCAATCCGAATTGGGATCACCAGAATAGAGATTTCTTGTATAAGACGAGTCTTCTGGCTCCACTTGGAGAAGAAAGAAGAGAATACCCTTTTGGATGAGCCGGCACCTTTGTCTGGGCCACTCTTTGAGATGACTAATCGGTTCGGCGTGGGGATCGGTAGACCCAATGACCAAACCAGCTGTTTCCCCAGTACATACAGATATATCGGTTTCCAGCTAAGGCTGACTCAGCATTATTCAAAACGCCTCTTGGCCCACATTAGCACGAATAGGAATTTCCTATCCTCCGTTTCTATGCGGTTTTAGCCTCATTTCACTTTCGTTTGGGCCAACTGTTGTTACCACGCTTGAATTGGCGCCTCCAGCGCGAAAGTGTTTTCGTATTTTTTCAGATTTTTTTTTGTTTTCGCCCCCAAAGAATAGTAATTTGCTGTCGTCGCGACAATTAGGCCGTTTAATGCCGCATGAAGCCGCAGTTGTGACCTTGAATTAGGGCCAAAGTGCGTAAACACATTAGTTAGTATTTGCCTGGTTAGGGGCCTGGTGTTTTTGTAGGGCCAACATAAACAAGTGGCGGGATCTAGCATAACTAATTGTATTTGCGCGGTTAGTAATTGGAAATTTGTAGAAAAAAAAAACAGATTCACTTTCTAGAGTGAATCATCAACGTCATCGTAGACGGTAAATAGAAACGATTTAATGGAAATCTTTTCCTTTTCTTTAAAAGCAAATAGAATATGATTGCATTTTTATAATGCTTATTTTAGAACTCTAGTTACTTATTTTATAAGAAACACCCCAAAGATTTAAAAATTCTGTTAACATCTCTGTTAACTTTGTGCAGCGACTGTGAAGTGTTGCCACATCTCACATAGACAGATAGGTACACTTTTTCCCCGTAGAAAAAAAACTGTTCCCCCCCACCGTCAACAGTCTGGCCACTTTATTCAAAATGGCAGCGCCACCCGAAGCAAGCAGCTGATAGCTTCGGGTCCCACAAAGACAGCCGAAGCAGGAAGAGGGCTGTCTGAAGAGGAAGAGAACACATTAAAAACCAGATTCACTGATACCCTGTTATCATATCGATTTTGGAACTCATCGCGTGCGGACGTGCGGCTCTCCCAGGGAAGAGCTCTCTTGCGTGAAAGTCGTAAGGGGCTGGAACAGTACAAAATACAAACAGTACGGCAGTGAACACACGGTCCAGTACAAAAACCAATTGAATACCACAATTGCAATTGCAATGTCTCTCTTACCTGCGTGACGTGACATTCTCGCAGTGTGTGTGCCTGTGTGTGTGTGTGTGCTGTGAAAAAATAAAATAAAATAGTCGAGTAAAAGTAGTACAAAGAAAAGCTCGAGTGAAAGCAGCGAAACAGAAACAAAGGAGAGAAAATCACGGAAAAAGAAACAGAAATAGCAAACAAAAAAGTACAGACATGTCCATTTTGTGTCAGAAGATCGGGCTAACCCACCTGGTGGCCCACCCCGTCGCCCCCCGCGTCGATCCGCCCCGGTCGGTGGTGAACGGCGCTAAACGAAACTTGTTCGGCACCACACCGGAGGAGTGCAACATCGACGGTGTGCTGGCCCGGATGCAGCGGGAGGATCTGCGTCGCGTTAAGGAGATCTACAACTTCAACATCCTCGACATGGAGCGCCGGGAACAGGAGGAGGCGGAAGTGCGGGGCGTGCGCTACCCGTACGCCGACTCCTCGCCAGCGGCGGACCAGTCGCATCACAAAGTTCACCGCCCCACCATGGGCGCCGGTGTTTCGATCTCCAGCCACCAAATCTCAAACAGCATTCGGAAAATCACCCAAAAGGGCAGTTCGGACTCGGCCGACAAGAGACATGGCCAGAAGCCATATGCTGTCCCGCAACCGCAGGGCCTAAAACGTAAGCTTTTATTTATTTTTCTTAATTTTATGGATCTACGAAATGGCCCTACAAGTGTGTATCTTGTAGCTGCGAGTATCTTGTATCTGAAAGTTTAGTTTTCCGAATCTGAATCTGAGTAATATCCACCTGATTTCGTTTCTCTTTTTTCCTTCCTTCCGTTATTCGGTTTTTTGTTTCCCTTGTTTTCTGTGTTCTTCCCTCTTCCCTTCAAGTAACTGAACTTCAACCCCCTGATTTTTGTTTGCCAGAACCACCCTCGTCCGAGGGGACTGTTAACCACCATTTCTATTCTATTTTTGTGGCGCTCTGTTACCTAACAGTGGCCAAGGGCTCCTACAATGCACTCTGCTTTCAGTTGGTTTGAGTGCCGTTAGTCCCCACCCCCCAAACTTTCGCATTCGACTCGCGTGTCTTCGCGTATTTCCAACCCAAATGTGAATCTTTTGGAGAGCTTGTTTTTGTAGCTTTTTGTTTTGATAGCCGTTTGTTATTTTGCGTCGTTTCCTAACCGACTTTACTCGGTGGGGTGAGGTGGGGAGAGGAGGGCGACGATTCGCTTTCATTGTGATGGCTCTGACTTTCTTATCATTCCTTATCCATTCATTTAAACTTTAAATGCAGATTGTTTTTAAAATAAAACGTAATTCCAACTAATGGTAGTTAGGTTAGGTAGTCTAGTTTGTTAGTAATTTTAATGGCATTCCCCTGATATCGCTGGTGTCGCCAGGTTGTCTTTGGCAGTGTGTCAAAGCGAAAAAAAAGCTAAACAACAAACTGTACGCCAAAATAAATACTCAACTGTTGAATAACATCGCCCGCCAAAAGTGTTTCGGGGCGAGATTGGGGCCTGCAGCGGCGAGTAGCAAGACCAGTTGTTGGCAATTAATTGAGAGGCCTCAATTAAATTTAAATCAGCGCCAACGCCTTCTGGTTGTTGTTGTTGCTAGCTGCTGCAACTTGCAGAGGAGGAACAACAAAAAAAACTACATACTTGGCACACGCCTGCGACTGTACACCGTTTTTTGTTTTTTTCGCGTTGTTGTTTTTCCTAAAGCCGCACCCACAACGACAAACGCAACCTCCTCCAGGCAGCGTCACTCTTATACGACGACGTCAGCCCCCATTCGCACCAACACACACACAAGCGGAAGGGGAGCAAGTAGGAAAGAGTGGGAGACAGAGAGCGCGAGTGGGCAAGATCCAGTGTTGGCTAGCACGGCTCTTTCCCAGCCAGATTTAGCTTTTCTCTGGCTATTCTGTCGCTCAAAGTTCACAGCGAGTTCATAAGCTCCATGGAACTACTGGTCGGGTCACCGTAGGGCCCATGTTCATAAATTCCTACTGAATGCAACCCATTTTCAGACCAAAAACTATAATTAGCTTCATAGCCGCCAAAGCTTTCTCTTCTTCATATTTTTTTTGGCTCCTTTCTGTTATCAGAAGAGTGTCAACACTGCGGGGATCTCCTGCTCTCTGTCTGTGCTCGCCTTGTTGTTGTTTGTTTTTCTTCTCCCAGAGCCTGCTGATGATGTTTTTGCGATTTTGGCGCGAAATCGTATGTCGTGTTTATTTTTAGGGTCCCACTGATAAGCGCTCTCCCCGTGTGTGTGTTTGTGTGTGGGTCTGTTATTGTGCGTAATACTACGCACGCACGTTGTTGATGTTTTTCAAAACTCGTCGTGAAGGTCACACAAACATACATATGTGTATGTATGTACATGCTATGTCTATACTTGTGGCTTGCTCTGCGGATGCTATGGGGTCTCCTTTGTCGCTCCAGTGCTGTCAGATCGGGATCAGCTGGGGGATTCGTTGAATGTATCTTACAAGAATGTATCTTTGATTTATTTTTTATTGTAAATATTAATAGCATGCTAAATAGTTTATTTTGCGGCAGGTCCGAAACAGGGCCAGTAGCAGAACAAAAACGTAATCAATTAGACAAGTACTGTTATCTCGCACAGTCGCGCCATCTCGTTCCTTCTATCGACGTTTTGTCCACCACTGTACTTTGAAATATTTTGTTTTGAGCTTTCTGTTTTGCTTCGGCTTTCTACCACGCCCCAAAAACAACAAAAAAAAGAGATTTATTTTGTTTTTTTTTTGTTTTTTAGATTTATGTTGTTAATTATGTATGCAGAAACTCTCTCGCGGCTCCCATATAAATATTTATAATGGGAATTCTCTGAAGCTCCTCTGTTCCTGTTTTCATTGTCGGCACTCTCCACCCAATTTCGTAAACAAACCGCGTTTGGTTGTTGCTCCATGGTGGAGTATGTGGGGAGAGGTCGAGAAAGCTGCGTGCTCATAATGATAACGGTAAACCCCAATGCGAACACGCATTCTCCCCCGAGTAGGGAGAGCGCCCCGCACGAGAGTGTATTACAGAATTTCTAACCTCCTCCGCTTATTACAATAGGCAATCGTTTTGCAGAAGCTCCCCTTCTCCCCACCGCCCGCCGCCAGTCGACTGTATCTTTCTCTTCACCCGTTTCGCTTGACGTTCTTTGTCGCTGGCTTATAAATTTCTATAACTGTACTTTTGATTATATCGCCGGCAGCGCGACTGCCTGGCTGCCAATTCTTCATTTCCCTTCTCTTTCTGTAGGTTTTCACGATTCTTCGAAAAAGCTTGTAACGCCCCCCAGTAAAAATTAGTAACTTGACGTTTCAGTGATCGGAATCTTTCCAAATAAATGTTTTAATTGGCAACCTGTCATGGTAGGAAATCATATGTATCTCAGCCCATTGTCTTCTATCTGAGAAAAAAGATAGAAGCTTTGTGGGAAAAATTTAAATTTTTGTTGGAAAAGAGGCAAGTGTATGAACGCATTCGGTTTCCTCAGCTGGCCTTGGGGCTGATTCTTGTTTTTGTAGCTTCTCAGCTTTTAGGTCACTGCGCAGTGGCAGTCGTCCCCGATCCAAGCCGCTCGTCTAAGTCTAAGCTCTAGCGGTTTACGTGATGAGGCAACCGCAGCTGCCAGCTGTAAAGGTACAGTCGGCCTTCTCTAAAGAGTACATTGACGTGTTTGTGCTTTTGTGGATTGGAAAACCGCATTTGTGAGGTTGCTGTGCCGTTCGGTTATCTATCAGAACGCATTTGCCTAGCCCCTAGAATGCACTTATCGCTGTGGCCATGACATTTATTTATCGGCCAGCCACTGACCAGGTATAGCCACATCGGTGCTTGTTTACACAAGTGTGCATAATTCCAGCGATAAGAAAGCTCTCCACAAGAAATCGAAACTCACAGATACAGATATAGCGCACTCGTGCAGTTAGACACGCCGCACTTTGCATTGCCATTGCTTTCCCTTTTGCCTTCTGAAGGTCAAAAGTGACGCTTGCACTTTTCAGTTGCCATTTTTCCCTGTGACTAATCACAGCGATCGTAATACTTGCCTTTTCGTAATACTACAATAAACCGTTTTTTTCTACCGTTATCTCGACAGGATCCTATCGCGTTCGCAAGGCCAACAAACCCATTACGTCGAGTGGGTCAAAAAGCCATACCCAGAGCGACGTCATCAACAACAACAATGTGGATCAACGTCCAAGCGAGCTGAAGGAGCAGGATCAGCAGTGAGGTGGAAGAGTCGAGGAGGAGCAGCCCCTGGCGGAGCAACAATTGCAATATATGATATTTATTGTAAACGTAATCTTAATATTCTAAACTAATTTTATATTTTTTTTGTTTAAACTTTAAACCAAGACTTGATGGTCCCAAATGTTGTTGCAAAAAAAAAAAAGAAAAAAAAAGAAAGAGAAACGAGAAAGCCAACCAGAAACAACAGCAAACAACCAGAAATGATTGGCACGCGTGCACAGCCAAAAACAGGCAAAAAATATTATTATATAATAGCTATAATCGGGATGGATGCACGGCGACTGACGACTAATGAAATTACTAAGCTATAGTTGTACTTTATATACTAAATATTTATGCGAGTCAAAAAGGGATGTATCTGTATCTGTATCTGTACATTGGCAATATGTAGCTACGCAGCAGCCGCAGCTGTAGTGAATGAATCGAAAGACTTAAGTTCGTACGTGTAGATTAAATTGTAATTACTAATTAGGCAAAATGATATGTGTAACTTTAGAAGCCAAGACCGATCGGCGCCGTGCATCCATTATTATATAGACTCTTACCCCAATCCAAAAAACCAATTCAAGCGTTCTCAGCGTGTTTTCGGGTCCTGATGTACGCGTGTGCCAAAAGTATTTACAATTTACTTTGTGTCATGATCTCAATCATTAAATACAATTTATTTTGTTGTTGTTGTGTAATTAATATTGAAATTATTTAAAATTCTTCTTAGCCCACAAAAAAAAAAAAAAAAAAACACATTACAAAAAAAAACCCTCATACAACTCACTCATACACACCTCAACACTCACAAATATCTATACCTATTCTATGTCAAATTTTTAAATTGTGTTTACTGTACAAGTTTAAATTATTTCGCATCTATGGCAAACTATTTCCTCCCTCTCTCTCTCTCTGAACCCTTTTAAAACCCCTTTGAACAACCAAACTGTGAATATTGTATGGAGACCTCAGAACTCCAAGCAGCTAATTAAAAAATACAAAACCCAAAAAAAAAAATAAATAAAAATAAAAATTAAAACAACAAAATACAAAGTATGTATATTTCCTTAAAGAAAACTAAAAAATAAATTTTGTAAGTCCACGCAAACATGATGTACTTTTCAAGCAGAAAAGAGCACCAAGAAAAAACTAAAAAGAAAAAAAATCTTAAAATACAAAGTAAAAAAAATAATCTAAAAGCTTTTTATTTGCCTACGTTGGGTCGGTGGTTGGGGGCCCTTTTTGGAGGAGATGGCGTGATTCTCGATTTTTCGAGTCTCAAGAAAAGTCGGAAAGTGGAGAAAGATAAAAATATAAATAGATGGAATGACTCAGCTGGGGCCTGGAGCTACGGATGCAACCGTTGCCCCATTAGACAAGGGGCCGGCTTACAGCGATCCCTCGATTTGGAGAACATGATCGTTCGATTGGTTTCCAGAGAGGTAAGTACATACCTGCTACCTGGTACCCACTGTAGCAATTACCTATGCACTGTGCACCGGCCGAGTATGCAATCTTAATTTTATGGAGAAAGGAAGTCGAAACCTTCTCCAATTAGTGGGTTCTCTCCTTCTCGTTTTCATCGCCAGCGATCGAAAGGCTCCACTGTGGCACTGATGGGCGCAACATGGCTGGCGGTCATTGGGGAAAATGCTTTCTAGTCGCAACGAGTGGATGTGTCTAGCTGGGGCACTGGAGTGGGCACTTAACATTAGATTGGCTGCGACTTCCGGCAAACAAATGAGCGTTTGGCGGCCCGTTGATGATGATTGATGCTGGTAGCGGTTGGCCATCGCCCCCAAAAAATTCCTCGATATCGTTTCCTGTAGAAACCCTCTTTTTGGGAGGCACTCGGATTAGATATGTGGCAAGTTATATGTATGTATGTGGAAAAGCTAAAAAGATATGCCAGACATTTGGCAGTGCTCTGCTGAGCGAATCAAGAATGCAACTTGTAATAACAATGGCACTGCCAGGGAGGCGAGGAGAGCCAAATTACATGCTCTGTATTTAGTAACAAGCATGTACAACATATTTGCCCACTTAACTAGCGGCCTGGTACGGTTATTAGCATGCAATTTCAAGATTTTAATGGCTCGGCACTCGCATTGCAGTCACAACTGCACACACATACCCATGAAGACGCATCCACGCAATGGAACAAGTACAGGTTCGGGTGAAATAATAGATACAGGTTCCCTATTTACTTAATTTTAAATGAAACTATAGTTATACACTAGCCTCTATCCTCTATATTTATCTGAAGGATTCAAAATTAAAGATAGACTTTAAATAGATATTTATTCTGCTGCTAGTATCTTATCCTCAAATGTGAAACTGCATCTGCCGAGGTGTTTTTACTCTTGGCCGCAATCGCAATTCCCATTTTACAATGGCCTCACTACAATTCCAAAGCTAAAACATATATATTTACGACTTTAACGGTACAGCTAAGCCAATGCCATTAAACAAAAAAAAGAAATATAAAAAAATTCCGATTTGTTCGAAATCACAATATAATTTATAGCCCGGGCGAAGAGCGAATTTTAATTGCATTCCATTTTCACATTTATCACCATTAATGTCAGCGGCTGCATTCGAGTGGGGTGCAATGGCTGGAAAAGCGTGAAAAGCGAGCCAAGGCCATCCGATCCATTCTAAGTACATACAAAAAAAATCTTAAGCAAGCATTGTATAAGATTGCCAGTTTGCGAGATACCCGATTTCTCCCGGTGCAGACTGCAATTGAAATCAATCAGCCTTCTCGTTGCATACCCGTATGACGTGAGGTCATCGGGGATTACAAATGGTGGAGGGAGGGATACGGCATAGTAAGAGGGGCTGATCCCTCGGACAGTGCTCTAATCTCCTGACCAAGTTGTGGCTTTGCGTTATTTCCTTGGCCCGACTCGACTCGACTCGACTCGACTCGACTCGGATCATTTGCGATACCCTCACAAAGTGGAGTATTATCTTGCAAGAGACCCATGCTTGGGGAATGATTTTGGTACAACATCTGCCTTATTGAGTTAAGGTATCAAGAGGTGCGACATGGAGAGAGCCATTATTCCTTACTGCTGTTGGCAGCGCAATTTCAGTTGGCCAAGTCCAGAGCAATTTGCAACACAAATCAACGGCATGCAAAGCACTTTTTGTTTATTTCGTTGATTGTTCCCACAATTTTCGTACAAAGCCGGAAAATGTACGTGCCCGAGCGTTGTTACTGTAATTGGCCTAAAAAAAACCTAAAAAAAAGAACAGATAATAAAGATGAGGGAAAAAATAAATCATACAACGTGGAAATTCTTTCAAATGTTGAGACAAAGGCCAGGCATGTGGGTGGGTGAAGGGGAATTCCCTGCTTGACAGACTCGAAAGATCTCCCAGATGCTCACCCACTGTAGCTCGGATAGGAGAAGGTGTAGAAGATGTAGCTGAAAGATACATGCTCGTTCCGGGCCGGGTATGGGAAGATCACGTACAGCATAAAATGGGGGCGTCATTTACATTGGCTTCAAAGGGAGCTTAGAGCCCAGGATCTCGGCTCGGATCGTGAGCGTGTGAATCGAAAGCAAAAGTACGAAGGGCCAAGGCTCGTAGATCGGAGAAACGTGATCCCAGAATGGGAACGTGAAGCCATGCCATGGAGATGTCTTGGGCTTATAACAAGCAACACCACTTGAAAGACTCACAAAAGACAGCATTTAAGGCGCTAATCTATATATAAGAGGTTAGAAAGTGCAGAACAGGCATTAAACTGCTTACCAGTTATGGATTATCTGTCAGTGATTGGGAGGCTACTATATATAGCCTACGGAGCCACACACCCCCGATTTCTAGCAGGAGTTCCATTTCCATTAACTAAATGCATTTAAAAGGTCTACGGAACCAAAGTCAAGGTTTCAGTCTAGGTCTGCAAATATTCTGGACAGCCAAGTCTTTTAAGATAGAAAGTTGGCGCTCTAATAATATTACAAATCGGGTGACCACCCAAATGTCACCTGTCACGTTCCGTCTACTTTGTGTCAGTTTCTGATCTTATCGTCTTACTGCCGTAAAGTCTGTTATATGACTGTACTTGGCCAACAAAACAGTTTGTACTTTATCCTCAATCGAAGTGCTAACAGTCCTTTGCCGGATGACAATTGCCAAGTTAACCGCCGTAATCCTTCGTGGGTTATTAAAATATGGGCAAATCATGGGAGTGGTATTTTTTCGAATTAAAAATAATGATGTCCTTAATGTCAAATGGCTGAAATGGATTTCTGTGATTATTCGCTTGGTCACTATGTCTTCATTTGTGTACAACTATTTTCTACTAATTCTGGGCCTTAGGTGGTTTATTTTAAAAGCCATACTTGGAATTCGTCTTTTTTCATGCATACCCTCCAGCTGCTTTATAATGGGGTTACAGATCTTCCGGGGTTCGGAAATCATACAGTTGGTACAACAATTTTTGGAGCTATTCCGAAAGGTAAAGCACCTATGCAGGCGACCAAAGATAGGCTTCAGACGAAAAAGGGAGCTGTTTCTAATTTTGACCACTGCCTGCATCATGCCACATGAAGTACTATATATCTTGACCTTACAAATCTCGATCGAATGGAATTTTAAAGGAATTTTGAAAGTTTACAACAATGGATACGTTACTGTGGGTACAAATGTCTTTCTGCATATCAACTTTCTGGCCTATCTGAGTTTCGGATTTCTATATTCGGAGCTAAATAAATACATCGCCAACAGTCTGATGCCCCAACTTCAGGACAATGATCTTCAATCCGATCCGCGTCAGCTGAGAAAACTGAGACGTAAACTCAAAAGGTGTTTGGATCTATACAGAGACATCTTCGCAGTGAACACTGTGTATCAACGAATTTTCGAATGGCCCCTGGCCCTTGGACTGGTTCATAAAATCATGTTAACAGGCTCTGTGTCTTATGTATTGGTTATTGAATTGAAGTTCCGTAGCTTTTGGCTGATCATCATGATCTTCAAGCACATTTATGACCTTCTATTGCTAACATATTCGGTTCATGGGGCAGTGACTGAGAGTGCCATCATTAGATCGATGAATTTCGAAACCTCTGAGGTCTCTAATCTCAAGGAGTTTCGCATCCTGGTGAGTTGACATAATGGTCCTTTTTTCTTGGATATTTAATATTTTATTTCCTTAGCTGGATAATTTTTACACTTACCTCAATCTCAACAAGTTTCGAGTGTGCATTCTGGGTCTCTTTGATGTCTCGAATAAACTTTTCTTGTTGGCCCTGTCGGCCATCGTCAGCTGGCTGGTCTTTGTAACACAATATGGACTAAGAATGGGAGCCTCGTGGAAGTATAAATAGGCTTGTACCCCACAAATGGGGCTAAAGAAAATACCTTTAATAAAGTGTCCTTTAAGAAACCATAAAAACGCAAAAAGAAAATCTCACCAAGTAAATAAACAATCACATAAGTACTGAATCCAATTAAAAATCAAATGGGGGGAATCATTTTTCTATTATTCTTCAAATCGGTTTGCTTGGCTTATGAGCTTACGTGTCACCTCGTCCAGTTTGCCAATCCTCCCGACTGGCTGCCCACCGACAGCATACTTGGAGATGGTAATCGAGATTGGTTCATTGAGGATCCTACACGTTGGCTTTCTGGACTAAATGAGCATAGCCGCCCTCTATTCTGAAGTGAATGGAGCTGCGGCGTCATCTAAGGACGTTGGAGCGTCCTGCCGGAGGATTTGTGACCCGACGTCACCTCAGGATAGTGGGAAACCGGCTAGACGACTGCACCGAAGTCTATGATGAAACTGAGAGTGTGGGAAAATCCCTCCATCGCCTTTTCGAGCTGCCTGATTTCTATCAGGAGTTCCATTTCCATTAACTAATCCATTTAACAGGTCTGTGGAACTTTGGTCAAGATTTTAATCCAGGTCTGGAACTATTTTAGAAATCAATGTCCTTTAAGACAGGAAAGCTGGCGCTCTAATAATATTACAAATCGGTTAACCTCTAAATGGCACCTGTCACGTTCCGTGTACTTTGTGTCAGGTTATGATCTTATCGTCTTACTGCCCTAAAGTCTGTTATATGAATGTACATGGCCAACAAAGCAGTTTGTACTTTATCCTCAATTGAAGTGCTAACAGTCCTTTGCCGGATGACAATTGCCAAGTTAACCGCCGTAATCCTTCGTGGGTTATTAAAATATGGGCAAATCATGGGAGTGGTATTTTTCCGAATTAAAAATAATGATGTCCTTAATGTCAAATGGCTGAAATGGATTTGTGTGATTGTTCGCTTGGTGACTGTGTCTTCATTTGTGTACAACTTCATCGTAGCAATCCAGAGACTTAGGTGGTTCATTTTGAAAGCCATATTCGTAATACGTCTTTTTTCATGCATACCCTCCAGTTGCTTTATAATGGGGTTCCAGATCTTCCGGGGCTCGGAAATCATGGCGTTGGTACAACAATTGTTGGAGCTATTCCGAAAGGTAAAGCACCTACGCAGGCGACCAAAGATGGGCTTCAGAGGAAAAAGGGAGCTGTTTCTAATTTTGACCACTGCCTGCATCATGCCACATGAAGTACTATATATCTTGACCTTTCGAACCTCGATTCAATGGAATTTTAAAGGAGTTTTGACAGTTTACAACAATGGCTACGTTAATGTGGGTACAAACGTCTTTCTGCATATCAACTTTCTGGTATATCTGAGTTTCGGATTTCTATACTCGGAGCTTAATAAATACATTGGCAAGAGTCTGATGCCCCAAATTCAGAGTAACGATCTTCAATCCGATCCGCGACAGCTGAGAAAACTGAGACGTAAACTGGCAAAGTGCTTAGATCTATACAGGGACATCTTGACAGTGAACACTGTGTATCAACGAATTTTCGAATGGCCCCTGGCCCTAGGACTGGTTCATAAAATCATGTTGACGGGCTCTGTGGCTTACATATTGGTTATTGAAAGGAAGTTTCACAGCTTTTGGTTGATCATCATGATCTTCAAGCACATTTATGAACTTCTATTGCTAACATATTCGGTTCATGGGGCAGTGGCTGAGAGTTCCATCATTCGATCGATGAACTTCGAAACTTCTGAGGTCTCTAATCTCAAGGAGTTTCGCATCCTGGTGAGTTGACATAATTGCCCTTTTTTCTTGGATATTTATTATTTTAATTCCTTAGCTGGATAATTTTTACACTTACCTCAATCTCAACAAGTTTCGAGTGTGCATTCTGGGTCTCGTTGATGTCTCGAATAAGCTTTTCTTGTTGGCCCTGTCGGCAATAATCAGCTGGCTGGTCTTTGTAACACAATATGGACTAAGAATGGGAACCTCTTGGAAGTATAAATAGGCTTATGCACCACAAATGGGGCTAAAGAAAATACCTTTAATAAAGTGTCCTTTAAGAAACCATAAAAACACAATAAGTAACCTAACCAAGTAAATAAACAATCACATATAGTAAGTGATTGTTGCTATATAAGCTAAGTGAATCAAATAAGCTTGTTTCTTAGTGAGGCGCAGCCTGACCTCAGTCATGATTCAGCTTCTGAGAAAGGTGCGTCTTCCGGTTATATCGGCCGGAATCCTGCGTTTTTGTTACTACTATGGCCGGGTTCTGGGTGTGGTTTCCTTTGGCATTGAAAGGAGAGTATCCGATGGATCCTGGGCAGGTCGCAAGCAGCACCGCTTCAAGTGGTACTGCCTAAGCTTGCGAGTTCTGTGCACCATACTGGTCTGCTTATTTTGTGCTCCTTACGTGTTGGAAATCGAGGATCCTTACGACCTCACCGTACAAAGCATCCGCTTGATGTCCTGCTTTCTGTGTTCTATTTGCATCTTGGTCCTTCAAACAGTCTACGAGCATGAGCTCCTCCGGATGATAAACGGCTTGCTGCGACTTTTCCGACGCGTTCGTTGTTTGTGGTCCCAGAAAAAGTTCGGGTTTGGGGGCAAGCGGGAGTTCTTCCTATTGTTCTTCAAATCGATTTGCTTGGCTTATGAGTTTAAGTGTCACGTCGCCCAGTTGGCAAATCCGCCCGACTGGCTGCCCACCGCCACCATACTTGGAGAGACAGTAATCGAGATTGGTTCCTTGATGATCATACACATTGGCTTTCTGGGCTACATGAGCATAGCCGCCCTCTATTCCGAAGTGAATGGCTTTGTGCGCCTGGAGCTGCGGCGTCATCTGAGGTCCCTGGAGCGTCCAGGCGGAGGATTTGTGATCCGACGACACCTCAGGATCGTGGGCAACCGCCTGGACGAGTGCATCGAAGTCTATGATGAAATTGAGAGGGTGGGAAGTTCCTTCCATCGCCTTTTCGAGCTGCCCGTTTCCATGATCCTAATGTTCAAAATATTCGCCACCGCGGTACTATCCTTTGAAGTGATTATAGACAACGACTCCTATCCCAGCAAGGTCGGCATGTGGGGTCTTGTGCTGAAGAGCTTTGCTGACGTGATACTACTGACCTTGGCTGTGCACGAGGCGGTGGGCGGTTCGCGGGTGGTTCGCCGACTGAGCCTAGAAAATTGTCCCCTCAGCGAGGACAAGGAGTGGAATATGAAGGTAGTACTACATATTGGTTTAAATAAACTACACTCTTTAATGTATAACTTTTACAGTGGGAGATGTTCTTGAGTCGCCTTAACCTCTTTGAGTTTCGAGTTAGGCCTTTGGGTTTGTTCGAAGTCTCCAACGAAGTCATTTTATTCTTTTTTTCCGGAATGATTACCTATTTCACTTATGTAGTCCAGTATGGCATGCAAACTAATCGCTTGAAAATGTAAACATATTAAAATAAAGAAATGAACTTTATCAGAAAATCTTTATTGCCTTTTTTTACCCTTGAAGAGGAAATTATAATTTTCCAAGGGATCCCACCACAAAAAATGGACAAAAAATCTAAAAAATATTTCGTCTCAGGATTTTTATGCAGAATGGTGGAGAATCGATCTAGAAATCGTTTAAGGTACTCCGCTTGAGAATCGGATGAGAATTGGGGAAGATATAACCATCCCTGTGGGCCATATAGGTAAAAACCCCATTTTCAAGGGATCCCATCACGAAAAATGGACAAAAAATCTAAAAAATATTTCGTGTCAGGATTTTGATGCAGAATGGTGGAGAATCGATCTAGAAATCGTTTAAGGTACTCCGCTTGAGAATCGGATGAGAATTGGGGAAGATATAACCATCCCTGTGGGCCATATAGAGAAAACCCCCATTTTCAAGGGATCCCATCACGAAAAATGGACAAAAAATCTAAAAAATATTTCGTCTCAGGATTTTGATGCAGAATGGTGGAGAATCGATCTAGAAATCGTTTAAGGTACTCCGCTTGAGAATCGGATGAGAATTGGGGAAGATATAACCATCCCTGTGGGCCATATGGGGAAAAACCCCATTTTCAAGGGATCCCATCACGAAAAATGGACAAAAAATTTAAAAAATATTTCGTCTCAGGATTTTGATGCAGAATGGTGGAGAATCGATCTAGAAATCGTTTAAGGTACTCCGCTTGAGAATCGGATGAGAATTGGGGAAGATATAACCATCCCTGTGGGCCATATAGGGAAAACCCCCATTTTCAAGGGATCCCATCACGAAAAATGGACAAAAAATTTAAAAAATATTTCGTCTCAGGATTTTGATGCAGAATGGTGGAGAATCGATCTAGAAATCGTTTAAGGTACTCCGCTTGAGAATCGGATGAGAATTGGGGAAGATATAACCATCCCTGTGGGCCATATAGAGAAAACCCCCATTTTCAAGGGATCCCATCACGAAAAATGGACAAAAAATTTAAAAAATATTTCGTCTCAGGATTTTGATGCAGAATGGTGGAGAATCGATCTAGAAATCGTTTAAGGTACTCCGCTTGAGAATCGGATGAGAATTGGGGAAGATATAACTATCCCTGTGGGCCATATAGGGAAAAACCCCATTTTCAAGGGATCCCATCACGAAAAATGGACAAAAAATTTAAAAAATATTTCGTCTCAGGATTTTGATGCAGAATGGTGGAGAATCGATCTAAAAATCGTTTAAGGTACTCCGCTTGAGAATCGGATGAGAATTGGGGAAGATATAACCATCCCTGTGGGCCATATAAAGAAAACCCCCATTTTCAAGGGATCCCATCACGAAAAATGGACAAAAAATCTAAAAAATATTTCGTCTCAGGATTATGATGCAGAATGGTGGAGAATCGATCTAAAAATCGTTTAAGGTACTCCGCTGGAGAATCGGATGAGAATTGGGGAAGATATAACCATCCCTGTGGGCCATATAGAGAAAACCCCCATTTTCAAGGGATCCCATCACGAAAAATGGACAAAAAATCTAAAAAATATTTCGTCTCAGGATTTTGATGCAGAATGGTGGAGAATCGATCTAGAAATCGTTTAAGGTACTCCGCTTGAGAATCGGATGAGAATTGGGGAAGATATAACCATCCCTGTGGGCCATATAGGGAAAAACCCCATTTTCAAGGGATCCCATCACGAAAAATGGACAAAAAATCCAAAAAATATTTCGTCTCAGGATTTTGATGCAGAATGGTGGAGAATCGATTTAGAAATCGTTTAAGGTACTCCGCTTGAGAATCGGATGAGAATTGGGGAAGATATAACCATCCCTGTGGGCCATATAGGGAAAAACCCCATTTTCAAGGGATCCCATCACGAAAAATGGACAAAAAATCCAAAAAATATTTCGTCTCAGGATTTTGATGCAGAATGGTGGAGAATCGATTTAGAAATCGTTTAAGGTACTCCGCTTGAGAATCGGATGAGAATTGGGGAAGATATAACCATCCCTGTGAGCCATATAGAGAAAACCCCCATTTTCAAGGGATCCCATCACGAAAAATGGACAAAAAATTTAAAAAATATTTCGTCTCAGGATTTTGATGCAGAATGGTGGAGAATCGATCTAAAAATCGTTTAAGGTACTCCGCTTGAGAATCGGATGAGAATTGGGGAAGATATAACCATCCCTGTGGGCCATATAGGGAAAAACCCCATTTTCAAGGGATCCCATCACGAAAAATGGACAAAAAATCTAAAAAATATTTCGTCTCAGGATTTTGATGCAGAATGGTGGAGAATCGATCTAGAAATCGTTTAAGGTACTCCGCTTGAGAATCGGATGAGAATTGGGGAAGATATAACCATCCCTGTGGGCCATATAAAGAAAACCCCCATTTTCAAGGGATCCCATCACGAAAAATGGACAAAAAATCTAAAAAATATTTCGTCTCAGGATTATGATGCAGAATGGTGGAGAATCGATCTAGAAATCGTTTAAGGTACTCCGCTTGAGAATCGGATGAGAATTGGGGAAGATATAACCATCCCTGTGGGCCATATAGGGTAAAACCCCATTTTCAAGGTTCCATCCCATCACGAAAAATGGACAAAAAATCTAAAAAATATTTCGTCTCAGGATTTTGATGCAGAATGGTGGAGAATCGATCTAGAAATCGTTTAAGGTACTCCGCTTGAGAATCGGATGAGAATTGGGGAAGATATAACCATCCCTGTGGGCCATATAGGGAAAAACCCCATTTTCAAGGGATCCCATCACGAAAAATGGACAAAAAATCTAAAAAATATTTAATCTCAGGATTTTGATGCAGAATGGTGGAGAATCGATCTAGAAATCGTTTAAGGCACTCCGCTTGAGAATCGGATGAGAATTGGGGAAGATATAACCATCCCTGTGGGCCATATAGGGAAAAACCCCATTTTCAAGGGATCCCATCACGAAAAATGGACAAAAAATCTAAAAAATATTTCGTCTCAGGATTTTGATGCAGAATGGTGGAGAATCGATCTAGAAATCGTTTAAGGTACTCTGCTTGAGAATCGGATGAGAATTGGGGAAGATATAACCATCCCTGTGGGCCATATAAAGAAAACCCCCATTTTCAAGGGATCCCATCACGAAAAATGGACAAAAAATCTAAAAAATATTTCGTCTCAGGATTTTGATGCAGAATGGTGGAGAATCGATCTAGAAATCGTTTAAGGTACTCCGCTTGAGAATCGGATGAGAATTGGGGAAGATATAACCATCCCTGTGGGCCATATAGGAAAACCCCATTTTCAAGGGATCCCATCACGAAAAATGGACAAAAAATCTAAAAAATATTTCGTGTCAGGATTTTGATGCAGAATGGTGGAGAATCGATCTAGAAATCGTTTAAGGTACTCCGCTTGAGAATCGGATGAGAATTGGGGAAGATATACCATCCCTGTGGGCCATATAGGGAAAAATCCCTTTAAATTTGGTAAAAATAGCAACTTTTGTTATTTTTGAAGATACCATAGATGATCGGCCTGCTTTATGCGATATTTGCGATAAATATTCAATCCTAACCACACGGGTATATTGGACTTCGGCTCCGCCCCTAATTTGCTTTATTGATTTTTATATATCCACTCGATGCTACTATAGTATTGACAAATATTTATGGACTGATTTTAATTAGATTAATTGAATACCTTGTTTGTCGAGCCAATTACCTAATGGCTTATTAATAGGAATATGACTCTCAAAAGCATTCAGTCATGTCGCGAACTGCAAGGATAACCCGGTGGTTGCTCCGCATTTTTCTCCTCCATGCCACAGTTTTTGGAGTAGTCATATATCGAATAGAAAGGAAGGAGTCCCGGCTGGTGGCCAGGAATAGCAAGAACTATCGGTGGATGTGCATAGTGTTCCGACTGATCATTGGCGGATTTTATGGCTATAGTTTCAGTAACTGGGCAGCTCAGCTTAGGGACTGGCTACTCATACTCTTCTTCACCCTTCGAATGACCGGGTGTCTGATATCCGCGGTTTTTTTGATTGTTCTTCAAATATGGTTCAACCAGGAGTTGCTCACATTGGTCAACAGATTCCTGGAGCTCTTTGGGAGAGTCAGGACGTTAGGGCGTGCTAAGGAACAGGGCTTTGGAGGATCTCATGAGCTCGTCCTCATGTCCATAAAGCTGCTATCCGTGCTCTATGTGATCTTTACATATGATTGGACGTTTTCCTCGCCCAGGCTCATGCTGACCATTTTCTGCGATTTGTACACCTCCACGGGTGCCGGCATAGTAATGCACCTGTGCTTTGTTGGTTACCTTAGCCTGGCCCTACTGTACCAGGACCTCAACAACTACGTGGACTGCCATTTGAGAGCCCAACTGGGTTCCTTAAGGGACGAGGATGCGGCTGAAAACGAGCAACCATCCAGGGAGGCCATTCACAATTTGGACCAGTGCTTGGCCCTTTACGAGGACATCTACCAGGTAGACAAGGAATTTCAGAGGATCTTCAATCTGCCCCTATTCTTCAACTTGACCCAAAGCCTTCTGGCCATGGCCATGGTGTCCACCCATGCCATCTTGCGGCGGCAGTACATCGTCTATCTATGGGGTCTGGTATTCAAGCTACTGGTAGATGTCTTACTACTAACCCTAGCGGTTCACAGGGCCCAGAGGAACTCCCGTTTAATAAGGAGACTCAGCCTGGAAAACTTTTACGTTACGGAAAGCAAAAGTCACCACATGAAGGTAGGCGGATGCCGTCTATCCCGTAGCTCTATTCTAAACTGTTATATTATTTATAGATGGATCTGTTTCTGGGGCGATTGCTCCATCAGGAGCTTCGCGTTTACCCCCTGGGCCTCTTTGAGGTCTCCAACGAGCTAACCTTGTTCTTTCTATCGGCCATGATCACCTTTGTGACCTTCCTGATCCAAACACAGTGGCAGAAAGTTTGATTCGCCGTCACGGCTTGGTTGCGGCATTGCACCCTCCCGAATCTCGAGGAGCGAGACCACACCTGTCGACCCACCACCTGCGCCCACCTGTCCTGCGGTTGCACGCAACTCTCGAGAACGGAGGTTACAAGCTTAAATCGGTTGCCGGCAGGACCCGATTCCCAATTTCCGCCTAACCGTTTGTTCCGCTGCAATTTTTCCCACGAAACCTGGTCGCGGCATTAATTAAACATTCATGCTGACGTCGAGCAGAAAATTTATGCACCAGCCCAAGGAAAAGAAATGCCGAGACAGAAATACACGTTAAAAGCCGCATAAAAACAAGGCCGAGGCCGTCGCTCTAATTAGCATAGGTTAGGGTACAAAGCCCCGTTCCACAAAAAAGGGCCCATAAAGGTGCAGTTGCCACTGATGCGGCTGCTACTGCTGCACTTGTTCTCCGGAGGCAGGAGAAAATAATAACAATAAAAAAGGGCCAAGGACCGGCAGCGGTGATAAAAAGTCAAATTACCCTGCAGATAAGTGCCAGGGAACCGAGATGAGATGAGCATTATTATCTTGAAAGGGAATGAAGACTGGATGCGGAATAATGACACGATTTGTTCTGGTTTAGCTGCAGATTCGAAGCCATTTCTTGCAGGAAGTACTGGATTTTGGAGGGCGTTACCCAACTATTAAGTACAGAGATAGTCACTTAATAAATCACTCAAACTAGTCTTGGTTTTGGAATAACACCCTGGTTGCCCAAGGACAGGTTGCAATAGTAGATCTTCTGAGTATTTTGTGTAAAATGTATACTTAGCATCCGAATAAATTAACAACTATAAGCCACTATCTAGGAGATATGAAAATAAGTTCTGAGTCCGTGGAAAGGTCTCTGAAAATAAACGCTGGACTTTTATTACAGCTCCCTTCAATTTTATTGTGCGTGCTGTGTGTAAACGGCAAGAGATAATCATAAAACATGGCATTGCTTAAATAATTGTACTTCATAAGAGACATAACCGAAGAGTTGGTGAGAGAGGTCCCGGGTTGGGGCCATTTTTCCCATGATTGTTCTGCTGCCGGCTGGGTAATTATGGGTCACTTTTTTACCGAATCTCTTTCTTTCCTTTCATTCCGCAATTATCATACTTACCTGCAACTATGTTCCCTACATACATCAAACACATAAAGGTGGAATCAGGAGGAACGAAAAAAAATTAATGATGCTTTCAACATTTCACTAGACCCAGAACAACATGAACTTGGAGTGGCTGTTGAGTTGCAGGTAGCGGTGTTTGCTTTTGGCCAAAACCACCCGGCCCAGTCAGAGCCCGGCTAAAAGTACAGCTAGCTAGCAAGCGGATGGAGGAAGTTTCATAATAATCATTATGATGACGATTATGCCGATGAAAGCCACCGATTTCAATCAAGAATCAGAACGGTAGAACGGTAGCAACTTGGAAATCAGCAGGGAACCGGGCAGAAATCCCCATCGAGACTCATTAGCCCTAAAAGCTTTGGGGCCCCGGAAACCCGACGAGAACTGCTAAAATGCCAGATATCGTGGCGTGATTGCTATAATTCTGGCATCCAAATTGAGTGCCTTAAACTCCCCCAAAAGTGATCAAGAAAGCCCTTTTCATGATCGACAATGGGCGGACGTAATTAGCCCTAATTTATTTATGGCTTAATCACACAAAGGGCCTTTTGACATTGGGATGGTTATATAAGCCTTTGAGTCAGATAATGGCTGCGGTTTTATTTTATCTAATCAGACTTTTGTGGACTATTCCCGAGGATGGTTTTCCTTGGGCTTGAATTTTGCAAGCTTTAGTCATTTACTTAGTAAGGCTTGAAAAGTACCTACCAATAGTCACCAAATTGGCTATCTAATCTGTGTGTTTATCGTTTTATTAGCCATAATTCACGTCTCTGGCCTGACAGGAATCGGAAGCTAGTGGCTTGTTACTGTGACACATCACAATCAATCATCAATCAATTTAGGTCATATTCAATCAAGCTGCCAGCACGAATCGCATTGGAATTTTCCATCTAAGGAATGCATGTCTAAAATCAACTTTATGGCCTTGCGAGCTGCATACGCAGAGGCAGCTGCCCCGTTCCCTTGAGCTCTTTCTGAGCCCCACAGCTCCCACTCGGTTGTCAATTTTATGCACGAGGCTAATTAAAAATGGCACATTAATGCAATTGCCGGCCCAACCTTTTCTAGACGCGTTGCCATCTAAACATATACTCGTGCATACAGACGTTCGTACTATATATGTCTATATATAAACATAATGATTAAGGTGAGCCTATGACACAAAAATTGTTTGTTTTTCAAATATTTATATTTTCTAAAAAAATTAGTATATATTAGTATTATCTTGACAAAAACCTTTATTCGAAAATCAAAATGTTTGACATAACAAATAGCTCTGGTTTGCCTCTGAGGGCTTTGACTAATTAGTAATACCCCCGGGATTGGAAATGTGGGACTTAATCGATTCACCCTATCCAGTAAAGGCTTTTATTTGTGTGTGAATATTCGTATTTGTATGCAGAAACCAAGTAAAGACAAAACGTTTCGCAGGCGACTGTAAAAGTTGGAGCCCCCAAAGAAATTGGCACGAGCTGAGCACACGTCTCCAACTGGGAAGTTCGGAGTCGGAGATGGAGTTGGGTTTTTGGGTCGGGGGCCATCGTCGCGGATCTGGTTGGAGCTGCTGCTGCTGCCGCTGCTGCTGGTAGCAAAGGCGTACAGTTTCTGGTTCGGCATTTTACGAGCACAACACATATGGCGGCGGGAATCTGGGAATATGCCAGTTCGCGGATCCGCGAAGGGGAACTCGTTTTGTGGGCCTTCTCAGCTTTTGGGGCCGCGTAGGCGCTCGACACACGCCCAGTTGGTTGCCTGGATGGATGTTGAAAGACGAAAAGGCAGCGCAGCGCGTGTGCAACGTGCCAGGCAGCAGCATCTGGAGATCTACTCAGATCCAGTTTGCCAGATCCACAGCCCAAAGAACAGACAACTGGCAAATCTCGGCAGCAGAGCGAAACACAGTAGCTGCAGGCCAGGTCGGAATGACTCGACTCGAATGGCGCAAGATAATCGATGTATACTAATTATTTGCTTTGCCTGCAACTGTTTGTCATGCTCCGCTCAGTGGCTGTACATCTGTGGGTACAGCAAAAACAAAAAGCGTCCGGCAGAGGGCCAGAAGTCCAGGAGTCCAGGAGTCCGGCTAAAAGGCAGGAGTCCCCACAACTCAGCCAAAACCTAACCGAGCCGGCCGACGGTAGCCAACACCCCAAAGAAAACAGTCAGGGATCTGCACTGAAATAAATTATAAAGAAATATCTATAAAGAAATACAAAGATATATGTATATAGGCATGGCATTCTATGATTTTAGCCTAATCCTCTAATAATGGCATTATTTTAAAGCTCTATAATACTAGAGAATTTTGATAGATACAATGTATGTTATGGATAGTTATGAGCGAGAGATTGGAGAGCCAAATATTATCGAGCATACCTCATACCCCATACCCCATCACATATACATATTTCAAACTCAGCATTTCTCTAAGTGCATGAACTCGGACAGACGCACAGATGCGAGTCCCTGAGTGGAAGCTGTAGCTGAGCAAATATATCGCCGTCAGCTAAAATAATGGTCATCGACAGCAGCAACAACAGCAACTGGCTTGTTGTTGTTGCAGACGATCTTGGGCAAGGTTGCGGACGATTTTGAGTCTTGGAATGGGTGAGGTGAGGGTTCTGGGTATCTGGGATGGTATTGGAGGAATAGTGGCATAGGGGAGAACCGAACGAACTCCGCACGGTAGTCAAGTTTAGACACCTTAAGTACACAGGAAAGCGTCATTTATGCGCTCGTTTTCAAAAACGACAAGCACTAGGCGTGGCACGAGGGGCAGGGCGGACGGTGGGGGAGGGGTGCCGGAGAGTTGGCTGGCCCCGGGGTTCGGGGGCACGATTAATTGCACACACCCGGTGAAGATCACTTTAAAACGCAGCCAAATTATAGATATCCAGCAGCCTAGATTCAAGGCCAAAATATTGCATATTGCATATTGCATGTTGCATGTTGCTGACTCCCCCTCCCCGAAAATCGATTTCAATCAGCCCCAATGAGATTCAAACAAAAACAAAAACAAAAAGCACAACAAAAAGTACAGTCCACAGAGATGAGCGAGCAACAGCAACATCAGTGGAAGAGAGACGGCCCCGGGCCAGAGGGAGATGGAGATGGAGCGCTTTACGTCAAGTTTTCGTTTGGCTTTGGCCAGCTTTTTTGATTTGGCCGAGACGTGTGGCAAGCCCAGGTCTCGTCTCGAAAACAGGTTTCTCTGATTTCAGATTTGGGAGCTGCAAAAAGTTCAACAACTGCTGCAGATGTTGTTGATCTCTGTTGTTGCTGCTGCTGATGTTGTTGCCTCCAAGTTGTTGGTGTTGCAAAGACAAGTAGCCGAGAGACAACGACAAACGAGCGAACGTTGCGTAAATTACACGAAAGAATAAGAAAACGCACAGCCCAAGAAAAATAAAAAAACATATTAAGGGAAGGAGAACTAAACTAAAAAAAAAAACAAGAATAGAAGACACTGAAAGTTTAGTTTTTTTTTAAATTAAAACTACAAATACTTGGCTTTAATGGGAAATCTTTTATACGACTTCGGAAAGGCCGATATAACCGCAAACCAATATACCTTTATGATCAGTTATTAAATGGCAATACGTTTGGGGTTCGCTCTCTATTTCTCAGGTCTCTCCATCTCTTTCTCAAGCTCTTAGCCTCGCTCTTTCTAACGCTTCGGCTGTTGAATTCCATATGCCCCAAAGTGCGTTAATTTGTGGGAAAGTGGGTCAGATACACACGCACACACACACCGAATTTTGGACGCGGTTCATCGAACACACGAATAACGAAATGTCAGAGTTTGCCGGTGTATTGGTGAGTGGGTGAGGATCACCGCCCCCAGCCCGGGGCCTCAGACCCCCAAAAATGACGCTTTAAATCGCATATCTTGTGGATACGCCATCGTATGGGTGTAGGGTATTGGGGTTTGTTTATTTTTTGGCTGGGGTCTTAATTCGACTTTCGAATTGTGTCGCAACGCAACTGCAACCGCAACCGCAAGATAGATAAGATAGCGGAGCCTCGGTGGCCCGGTGCCCCGGGGGCTCTTGACCCCATTTCGGCATTCCGTTTTGTAATATTCAAATTGTTTGCCAAGTCGTAATGTCAATGTGGCCCTAATAAAGATAGACACGAGTGTGTCAAGAGATTCACCTCGAAACCCGTCTAAATATTTGAAGAGATTAGAGCCGTAATACTCTCCCGGATCAAGGAAGCATTTCTATCATTTTCAGTAGCACTTTGTGGCTTAAAAGTGTCAAGAGAATTAAGATACTACCTCAATGTGAAACCCAAAAACCCAGCCCAAATCCCAGAATCTGTTCCCGAGACTCGAGTTTATCTCAGATTTCTCAGTAGGGCATTCGCAAATTCGTGGAAGTCGGTTCTGCGAGGTGGGGCAACTTGTTGTTTTGGCTTTGTAGGTTTTTAGGCCAAAAACGGGTATTTGGCATTTGCTGTTTTTGGCATCGGAGTGCGAGCGAGCCGCCGAACGAAGCGTAGTACGCAGCTGGACTCCCCCGCTCCTCGTATCCGCCAGATACTCGCTCTCGTACGCCGCCAACCTTTGAGATACAACACAGCCCACAGATGTTTTCTTCGGCTGATTGTGTTGTTTGTGTGTCGCCCACTTAATTTACTATGCATTCTGATCGTATGTAGTATGCGGAGAATATGTAGTGGCAATAACAACAGAAACACAATCAAAGAATTTATCGTTCTCATTCTCGTTCTCGGGTCCCGGGTCTAGACGGCCCCCTCCTCCTGGGCCTGGGGACTGCTCCACAAATGAAGTTCAAACAGCGTTTGGGCACGCTTGTTTGCTAGACTCCTACCCCGGTTTAGGGCTCTTATGACAAATGAAGTTGTTATTTCGTATGTGTCACGTTTGTGGGCACACGATCTGCCTCATGCCACTGCCACCGCCACCGCCACTGCCCCCCACTTTGAATCACGTTCCCCCCGTTGATTGCGATTGTGGTTTCTATTTTGTTTCCGCCGATTCGTAAGTGAAAGTAAGTATCTAAAACATGACGTAGCGCCCCCTCCGATTGTTTGGCTTGTGCGGCGGCTTCTGTGGATTCCAGAGGTCAAAGCGTTGCCGCATTATTTACCCACCGGCTTGATAGGCTACTACCAGAGGGTTCCGGGGGTTCTAAGAGTGGGGTTTCCAGTAATATTAGGGGGCTTTCCAGCTACTGATAAAAGGGTGACTTATCCCAAGTAATCCAAGTTTGAGAATATTTAATTCTATAAACATTTCTTCGAATTCATGGCATGTTTAGAAACTCCCTCTCCAAAAACACATGCCACGGCACTGCAGCTCTTTAAAGGCGGCATCTTTCAACTGATTGTGGCATCCCGGCAATGCAGCAGCTTCGGATCCCACCTGGGTCTTCAAGTCCCCATCCAAAGTCCGAACCCAAGCCCTGTACAGGGCAAACATCCGAACTAATTACATTACGGAATACCTGAAATGTTGCAAACGGCAGGAAATCAGCGAAATGGGAATGAGCCTCCTCCTCAACCCATTGTTTGTGGTGTGGAATGGTCTCGGTTCTGGATCCCCGCTGGTGATCCGATCTAACTTGGCCGGAAATATGCATGGCTTGTTGGCGCAGCTTTTGGCCAGCTCCAAATGGGCGCAAAAAACAGCGAACAGCTCTCGAATTTGAATGTGCTCTCGTCAGTGTCAGGAATTGGAAGATCCCCGCCTCCCGGCTAGTACTCATCCCTCCCGCCCTGGAAGCACTCCCCCTCCCAAATAAAACAACTACAGTCGTGTTCAGCGAAGCAAAGAGCTCGAAAATTAATTCTGTTGCAGGCCAAGGCGCGTACTTTTGCCGTTTTGTTTGTTTTGTTTCCATTTCGCCAGGTCAGTTGTGATCGAATCCCGGGACCAGATGACTCCACTATAACCTCTCCACGTACTTATTATATACTGTGCGAGGGAATACATATATAATAGGCGTGACAAGCGCGCTACGGTTCGCTGACGCCCAAAAATAATCAAAGACAAAGGCTTGAGTTCAGTCGAGACGATGGCGATGACTATAATGTGATGGAGCTAAGTGGGGGTGGGGCACACTCAACAAAAAACTCTTAAAAAATTTAAATAACTATATTATAGAAGTTCTAATAGAAAGAAGGAGATAAAGTCACAAAACCCACTAGTTTTCCGAGTGTAATGGAAGTAATAAAGGTGGGCTTGAGTAGCGGGCGTTCAGGAGTCGGAGGAGCCATCATAATTACACCGTGTCAGACGTGAAATTTCAATTTTTTGTTACTCATTCGCATTTCTTTTAAATATTTCTGTGGCTCGCTTAACGAGCTCATCTCGGAGGCACTCCGAAAATTGTACCAGAATGTCTTGTGGCATGAGGAAGGTATAATGAACGATAATGAACTTTGGGAGGTTCCAGGTGAACTCTGCGGTTGAGGTTAACGCATCCGATGGCCATAGACGGAGATTTCATATAGTGTGGGTGCTGAGAAAGTCTAGGAGTTGGTAATTAAAATAAAGACCAGAATTCTAATGCTAGGTTATATATTTAATAAAGATATACAGTCATTACTGCGCCTGGAACTGCTTTCGTATCTCATCCGATGCCTCGAATCCACCAGTAATGCCGAACTGAATCATTATGAAGAGGTATGACACCACGGCCGACAAAATAACCAGGATGAACTCATTGTTCAAATGAAAGAAGCCCAAGACCTTAATCTCGAGCTGCTGTGTTTGCAGCTGACAGAGGAAAGTTTCTACCTGTGGACATCGAAAAAATGTAAACAAAACACATTCATTTCAGATGAGAAGTAAGCTCACACTCTTGTCCCACCGCTGATCGATATCAGTGCAAACCACGTCCAGAGGAAATGCCTTGGGCTTCTGCGATTCCCTCACGACATAGTCCGCGCACATGATCAGCAGGACGAGGTTGGCCATTTTCAAGAAGGCCATGGCCAGGGAAATCAGGGCCGACTCGTCGTCCTTCAGGTACCGGAAAATGCACTGATAGAGCATCAGGCAGATGTTGATAAAGTTGTAGTAGATGCAGAACAGTATCTGCCACTGGAGCTTGCGCCTGAAGGCGATCGTCAGGGCGTAGAGCTCACTGTAGATCATTGCCACCTCGTCCAGCTCGTCGGCGTAGTCGCACAGGAGTCTCATTTTGCGGTACCTGCTCATGCGGTCCTTCTCCTCCTGGGAGTCTATTATCTGCATGCGCTGCAGCATGACTGAGATGTTGTTGGCCATGTGCTCGTAGAGGATGCCGGAAACCAGGAAGCCCAGGAAGCAGACGTCCAGGACGAAGATCGTGCCCAGCCACATGTAGATGCCAAAGATGACGGCTACGGCGGGCATGATGCCCGAAAAATGCTCGGCGCTCAGCAGGGGAAACAATTCGTGGCAACAGGCGACCATGGTCACCAGCGCCTTCAGGAGGAAGAAAACCACAAACTTTGTCGGGAACAGGTGCGGCAGTCGGGTCGCCGAGCATATCCTTTTATAGAGGCTTAGGTATCGATTGAGCACCTCCCGGAACTCGGCCTCGCCACTGGCCTGGATGATGAAGGAGACCACGGCCAAGACGGAAACTGATGCAGCCTGGATGGCGGCGAATAGTTCGGCATAGCTCTTCGGTGTCGATTCCACAAGATGGGCGGACAGTGCCGGCCACACGGTGGCGTAGATGAGAACTACCAGACATCGCCAGATGATGCTGAAGAGCTTGATGGAGCTGCCGCTCCTCGGGCGCTTCAACTGCAGCTTTTCCCTGTCCAAGGTCGAGGACAACAGTGACAGGAGTCGGGCTGCCCGATAAAGCAGGAGCAGCAGGAGTCGCGACCAGTTCTCACTGCTGGTTGGAGCCATAACGAAACGCCAACTGAAGTGGAGCAAATGGCATGTCCTGGCGACGGCGATAAGAATCCCGATTGGGAGTCGATTTTATTAATTTAATGTGTGGATATCGGCAATTGCCATTCACGCTCCGCTGAGTGGCGCGTTGACTGATTGGCCCCAGTCCTTCAGGTCCGGGAAATAAATAAAAACAACAAGGAGTAGTTTCGTTTGAGTTTGTCGACTATATGATACCCGGTACTGACACAGATCTTTCAATGGTAGCCCCAGGTTAGACATTGGCAAGATTGGCTTCTTTATATTAAAGTTTATTTATATTCTACGTCATGACTGATATTCATCCCCTTCAACACAACATACCCTTGGACTCCACAAGTACCGGGTATGCTAAACAACAATCGGGAATCGATGATGATGGACAGGCCTGCCCCGGACCTACACATATAATATCATCCAATTGGCTGGGCTCTTCGACAGGGTCTGGCTCTGGGCTCTTAGTTCTGGGCATCGCCCTTCTGGGCATCGGGCCCAGGCCTCGCAACAGATGGTGCTCGAGAAATAAAACCATCATCGGCACAAAAACGAACAAAAAAATGGGCGTAAATTGATATTTATGAACGTGTCAATGAAGTTGTTTCGGGGTTGAGTAGGATCAACAACAGAAATCTCCAAAATTCCCATTGGAATTTTGTAATGAGGTGAATGGACCTCATAGACTGGATTTCATACTGTATTCTATTGTTTCATATACAATATCTTCAGAATAAAACTAAATACATCTTGCTAACACTAAATATCTAATTTGTCATGTATTGTAAAGCTAATTGTTTTTATTTATCAACCAAAAACAAGTGTATAATCGATCTTTTCGGCTGCATCTTGTGTGGCATGTTATTTAGACCGATTAGTTACGTTAATTCTACTCATTATCTTGATTCTCCTAACTCGAATGTTAACACCCAACTCAAAACGCAAACAATTAAGCTTCCATTAACCTACATAAGTACTAAATTAAATAGAGATAGTGGGCATTACAAACATTGTGGGGAGGGCCTCCAAAAATGTCTCCTAGATTACGTTCCAATTAATAACAAAATTTATTTCGATATGGACTTTAGATACTTTTCCCAAGTGTCTTAAGATAGTACTTGAAAGGGAATTGCTTGTTTATTTTTCCAACTGTATGCCTTTTGCGATTCTTATCAGCCGTTTTGCTCGTTCGTTTTCATTTAAATAGTATTTTGAAACACGCTTGAATGCGAATTTCATTTCCATTTCAATTTCAATTCACTCGCGGCCAATTAGTGAGCCGATGACTCCGTCGGAATGGGGTCTTGGAGGAGTAGGAGCAAATGGGGCCCTCACCGATTTCCCACTCCCATTCCAATTTTCCGACTTCCCACTCCCACTGGGGACTGCAAGTTGCCAAACACGTTTGCCGGGGCATTAGAATAGCTCCACTTGGAGTCAACGAACTCGCAGCTGCGCAGAGTAGTGGCTTTCATCCAATCCAGCCAAAGTCACAAGAGTCGTACAGCAAGAAGGAAGTCCAGTCTCGAGGAGCTCTACAACTGGTAACTGGCAATAGAAAAACAACAGAGTCAACAGCCTTCGGCAAATCCAGTTGGGGCTGGAGCTGGGGCTGGGGCTGGTGCTGGGGCTGGGGCGTTGCAAGTTGCTATTGCGAGTTGCAGACAGCAAAGCAAAACACACGATCGGCGATCAGCAAGCAGCAACCAGCAACAGGTCTAGTCCTGCTCCGATCAACAACTTGGATGTGGATGTGGATGCAGCCGAGGATGGAGATGAGGATGTGGATGCGGATGGAGTTGAGGTTGATGTAGCAGCAGCCACGGCTCAAAATGGGCGTGCAACAAGCCTGGGCCCCCAATAACTGGTTTTCCTAGATAGATATAGACAGATAACGCTGCTGCTCGACTAGAAAGTCGCTGCTCTGCTTGGCTCCAACTAGCCAACTGAACTTGCAACAACAGCCCCCCATCCAGCGACAGAAGCAGCAGCACTAGCAACTGCAACAGCCACAGCATCCTGCAACCAGTTTACGTACAGTTCGCCTCCGTGTTATTACGATCCAAAGTACATGGGGTAATTGCATGGAGCAGGCCTGACCCCAGTCTCCTGGGCCCCAAAGATGACCAGGCTGATGAGTCCAGGGGATAGGGCTTCGGTTGTCAGATGCACAGGGAGAAGTTAAAAGTAGTTATGAATATACATTCACTTAGAATATGTTAATATAGTTATTAAAGATGATAGTGTTTAGGGTCATTTAAAGATCAGTCTGTTAACTTAACTCTTAACTATTTTTAGCTATACAGATCTGAAGATCAGGACTTCTTTCTATCCTATTAAGAACTCTAAGACCTATTATGACATAATCATAATTCATTCCCCAATTTCTCACTGTGCCTGAATGTAGTAAGATGCTAGAGCTACTCCATCTGCTGGAGCGGCCAATGAACTGTTGGAAAGACAATAGGAGCAGGTCCAGAGCCAAGCCCTGATCTCGGACAGGGAACGAGCTATACCAATGGATGCATCAAGCTCCAAGCTTCGAGCTGCATGCTCCATGCTGCTGCAGATGTAGCTGCTGTGTTGTTTTGCTAAATTGGAAATAATTGCCCCAGGGGCAGCAGCAAAATGCACGTGTGCCCTTTACAGTGACGAAGGCAAGACATTTTCTAGGGGGGGGGTGTGGGTTTTAAACCCATTAACAGGCAGGTGTTGGGGTCACTTGAAAGAAGGTATACCGTAATCTGCTTTGATCAAAAAATTCAGTTCAATGGGACTATTTTGGCACCGCCACTGGCATCGTGGCTGCGCTGCTGCTGCGCTGTTATCATTGTCATCAGTTGTTGTTGTACTCGGCTATGACATAAAGTGCGCTGGGATGGGGCCGGTGGGCGGGGTGGGGCCCGGCTCAGATCGGCGAGCGAATCTGCGAAAGCAAACACGATGAGGAAAACGCAGAGCGGGCCAGAGCCGAGTGGAGCAGAGTCGTGGGGCAAAATAATAATAACAATAAAGTTGTGTACGGCACAATAAAAAAGTACAGGAAGGTTCAACGACATTAGGAGATTAGAGAGCATTCACATGCGACGACGCAGTGGCGAAAAGAGAGTGTGGATACCACTACCCATACCCATACCCATACCCATATCCACTCGCATGCACATTTAAATACGTAAGTGTAGGAGAGAGTCGTCGGAGATCGAATGCGACGCGACGCATAGAGTAACAACACAAGAGTCATCGACATCACATGGATTTAATGTCGAGGTTCGAGCGGGGGTCGGGCCTGAGGGAGTGGGGGGCCAAGGACAGGGCAAGGGGCAGGGACTGTGCCCCACCAGAAAGAAACAGAACCGAGGCAGGAAAATGTTTTTCATTGTCTATGCCCGTTGGAGAAAAACTAAAGGCGACCAGATGGAGCTCTCCAGAAGATGTCTTCAAGATGCACTGAAAGAAATGCCCCACTCACTATGGATAGTGATTTCCCCTTCGGTACTGAGCGTTTCTTTCAGTGGATGGAGTTGCGGGAGACATGCCCCATGCGTTTGCATAAGCAGCAACAACAAAGTCAGAAATAGAAAATAAAAAAGAACCAGAAGGAGGGGCAGGACCAGGGGCACTGGGGGAAAGTGCACAAAGACAACCCATGCAAATGAAGATGGGGCCCTGCACTCGGCTTTTCGCCACCCCCGCCCCTGGGCACTTGGCATTTTGGCGTGTGTTGCTATTTCCAGCCACTGCCACTGAAGATACAGATACTGGTGCTACAGATACATGCCCAAAGAGCCCTATTCCTGGATCCCCACCCGGGTCCAACCCCTGCATAGCTGGCAGGGCTAGAAGTCGACGGCATTTGCTTCCTCTCGATTTGGATATTTAATTACGAGACGGGGATGGGGAGTCTGTGGCTCAAATAGTCGGCTGGTGGTCGTCAATAAGACAAGTTTGGGAAGAAAACGAGGAAAGAAAAGACCAAACTTTGGATACTTCTTAAAAGTTCTATAGAATCTGAATCTTCCATAAAGATTCCCTTCCATTTGAATGTCAATTTCAAGATACCCCCCGAAGAATTAAAAAAAAAGGGTTAGGGCACAAGTGCACATGGAACTGAGACAGAGGAGGCTGGTGGATTTGATTAGGTTTTCAAAAATCGATTCCCCAAAGAATTTATTTGCTTTGCCGCCTGTGTGAGAAAACAAACATGGGGAGTCTCAGGCCCTGAAGAGTCTAGAGGAGGGGTAGCCTCAGACCAAAGATTCCCGAGACTGGGAATGGGACTTACTTTCTCGTCTTTCTTTCCAGCCATCGATGCGCTTGTCTCGCCTTTGTTTGTTATCACTTGAGGTCTGAGCAGTTTTTTACGAATTGATTAAGGCGGCATTTGTTTACGACCAGCAGGTAAACACCCCAGAAGAAAGGGGAAAACAAAGAAAGAAGGGTCTGTAGCTTTCCGTTTAGAGGCTTTTACAGTTGGATTGTCGATATGTTCGGGACGGAAGTACAAGCCATCAGTGGGGTTTTGTTTGGGCCATTAACCCAGTGGAGTCTATATGCCTAGGCTTAAGATACTGTGTATATCTTGTAGGTACCAGCCTTATAACCTCGTTATGGCCGGGGGTTTCTTGCAAAAAACAATTAAAACCGTTTACCGAAACACGATTAACGGACGTTTACTGCAGATTTTTGGATAAACTTTTCTGTTCTGTTCTGGATTCCTGAAAATTATCTGACGACGTCGTAATCGTCGCGGTTGGGATCGGTTCGGTAACCAAGCCATGACGAATAACTGCGCTGCTGCAGCTCACCGCCCAGCACACCTGACAATTTGTTAATGAGAGCAACATCCCGGCAGCAGCAGGAAGCCAAGCGATAAAACCAAAACCCCAAACCCAAAAAAACAACCAGAACCCCGTCCAGCCACCGACCAGCAAAGCAACCGAAACGGATGACGGATGTCCTGCAGAGGAGCGGCACTGGGGAGTAATGGCCAAAACGAGTCAGAACAAAACGGAGCGGATCGGAGAACATAACTAACTGCAGTAAAAATGTAAATAATGCAAAACATTTTCTCACCGCGTTTCGCTGCGGCGCACTTTTTAGGCTTCCCCCCTTTAGAGGGACTCTCGGACCTCTGGTCTCGGTCTCGGCCTCGAGCCCCTTTCCGCCGGAAGGGAACTTGTTTCATGGGAAATGCAATGCAAGTGTGAACGGTATAAAAAGTACTATATACCATATAAAGCATCAAAAGAACAAATCATGTGAGAGATCTGCAAAGCTTTCTAATTACGATGACAGCTCAGAGATCCAGCAGCTGTGAGATACAAGATACTAAATGGATAGATGGATAGACGGATTGACGGATGACTGGATGGATTGGTGGCAGAAACAACATATGGACACAGAAACTGAGATGACCTTTTTCCAATAATAAATGGATATATGCATATATCCCCAGTGCAGTAGTGTGCGAGTGTGTTTCCCTGCCCCTGCCCAGCCCATTTGTAGTGAAATTTAATCAAGCGTTTAATGCCAAGGTGGAACGGCGAGGGAATATAATACAGGGGCATGGAACAGAGAGGGAGGGCGGGATGCACCTGGAGAAATACATTTTTGTTCACAAGTTATTCACAATAGTTTATCACTTATTCCACCCACTTTTCTCTCAGTGCCTAGAGGGTGGATGAGAGGGGCTTGGCTCGAGCGAGGGCGTTCTTAGTGATGCTGAACCGGGCTCAGGATACACAGGGTTGGGTTTGGTTTTAGTTTGGATGGCTTTCGTGGGCTGGGAGGGATCCTGCTGCTTGATGTGCCTGTCATATGTCAGTCCTTCAGTCTCCTCGTTTTTCTGCTTTTCCTCTCACCTACAACGCTGGTTAATGACATTTTGCAGTTAATTGCCGCCGTTTCTGTTGCGGCCCAGCCATATGGGCCAGTGGATCTGTGGATCTGTGGATCGGTGGATCAGGGCCTGGTAAACGAGCTGGGCCAGCGGAGATGCACTTCCAGGCAACGTAATTTGACTACATTAACTGAGTATGCCATAACATGATCAAGCGAAAAGAGAAAGGCCCTGGATGGGGTGTGGGATGGGTATCGGTGTCTAATGATGCTGCGTCAGGGCCTAAGCCATCCATCAGCGGCAAAGTCAAGTACAGTCCCCAAGACATGTGTTGTTTTAAAGCCAATTTAGTGACAGACACTATTAGTTCAGGGTTCTTATCTTTAATCCATGCATGATTTGCATTATCTTCTCTTTTATTCAAATATTAGCTCTGAAGTACAGTGTTTTGAAATCTTCAATCTTCTGATTGCCCCACAATATCGACTGTCATTATCCGATCGGTTGGACGACAGACCTCTTATTGTTCATCCATCCACCTCTCTCGTTTTTGTTTTTGGCGCGCACTCTTCCCACCGGACCAGGTAATATCCTAGAGACAACAACAAACAGGAATCAGATTCAAGTAGGCAGGTACACCGAAGCCGAAAGAAAGGGAGGAGGGGGCTCGCCCGAGCGTAGGTCGTGGCCGGGAGGGCTGCAGGGAGGAATACGGACATATATATTGGCAGAAACCTGTTTTTATAATGTCAATTCGAATCCTACACGTTCATGTCCATCCACACGCATTAAGCGCGACAGTCGCAAGTCCAAATGACGAGGATCGCTGGCGGGACAGAGACGGGCATACAGGACGGCCGAAAGAGAGGGGGCATATGGTGCCACAGGGAATAAGGAACTCGTCGAGTCGTTGGCGTTGAATTTGATTTTGATTTCACCTGAGTGGCTGGGCCTCTTCGCCCCTGCCTCTTATTTTTGTTTTTCTCTTTTTTCCAGTTTGTTTTTGTTTTTGTTTTGTGTTTTTTTTTATTTTTATTTTTTTAGTTCTGCTTGGCTGCCTTGGCCGTGTTTTTGGATTTTTATTTTGCTTTTGTCAACCAACAAGGCAGCTAACAAATGCAAAGCAACGACCTACGACTTCTTCACGTGATCTCGAGTTGTTGTCCTTTTTGTTTAACAGTACAGTAGGCCCTAAGGAAATGAATCGAGGGGTAGGAGGGGTAATATTTTTGAAAAAGACTGTTATTTAAATAAGAGAAGTACCTTCTGATTGCTTGCTTACTTTGGTAAATATTTCACTTGAAAGTGGGTGTCCTTCGGGTGCATCCTGTACAGTGCTACCTTTTGAGTTTCCCTCCTCATTGCTGCTCATTTACACTTGTTGTTGTTGTGTCGCCTCTGACTGCTATTAACCTTTTGTTGTTGTCTGTCCCTTCCGAGCTCATTTCCATAAGACTGATATTTCATTTTTGAAATCTTGCTCTTCTCTGGCTGATATCCCTAGTTTTGTTGTAACTCCTTATCTTTCTGTATTTTTATTTTTCACTGCTCCTTCGTCGGGGTTTTGTAATTGATGATGTTTATGTTCGAGTATTGGCCCCTGTCGCCAGCCCCGCCCCCGAGATGGCCCAGAGATTGGGCACCTACGTTGCCAAGAGTGTGTGTGGGTTTCCCTCTTCCCGAGCTGAGGCTTCCACTGTGCCTGGCATACTAATGAAAATATCTTAATTTATTCTAATGGGCTTATCAAATTCTGTGGCGTAATAATAATAATAATAGGAAAACTGAATGGCGCGTAAGTGGAAATAATGTAAATTCATGTATGCCATATAGGGAATGTTATAAATCACTGTCAACTGGTAGATCTGCTAGAGCGTATGGTGGAATCGTGGCTTTTAAGGTAATTGATCCGCAATACCGCTATGCACTTGGCCATCAGACAAATATTTACTCGCTTCAGTCAGGCGGAAACCATTGGGTTTGCAATGAATTATCTATATTGTATGAATTTGTTTATTCATGTTTATCCAACAAGATTTCTACTATGAAGTACCTTGAATGAATAACCTTGTCAGTCTATTTCATCACTGCAACAATAACCATTTCATCATAAAATGCAATAAAACATCATAAGAGATGATGATGATTCTTTCCATTTCAGTTCTGGGGGCTTTTAAAAGAAATAAAGTAAGTACTTATCGGTATTTACTCCTTGATATAGAGAAGGTCCTGAAGATTCTTTCCTATCCCAACATATGTATCCCAATATATATACAATAAATGTATCCCAACCGGATTGTTAAATTTTTTTCCTATTTTACAATCTTCCTTTTAAATAATGTACCATATATATGTTTATATACATTTTTATAAATAATTTTTAATAATATAACATTGTTTTGTACTACATAACATTTCTGTCTTTTACATTTTTTTGTTTTTCCTACACAGGTTTTTCTTACTGGCCAGTGCTACCCATTTTGTAGTGGCAGCATTCTTCAGCTCCACAAGGTGGCAATGTTTTTCGTGCTGCCCGTTTCAGGCTATTCTCGAATTCATTATTTTCCATTTCCACTATTAGTAGATTATCTTTGCTATTTATCAATCTTATCTCTAATCAATCTTATCAATTTATCTATTAATTTAATAAGTAAAATATAAACTTAAAATATTTATGTATAATTCATTTTGTTTATTTCACAACCAAGGGAAATTTCTAGGGGACATTTATCTAGTTGGAAATCTATCGATAACAGGAGCGGTCGCCTGGTGGTGAAACCAGCTAAAAGGGAACTTTACAAAGTCTCATCACTAAACTGGTACCCGTCGAGTAAATGAAACTTTTTAATTGAAATGTGAAATAAATCAATATATTTAATAAATAAATAAGCAAATTTAACAATCGACTAAAGATAAACCATTAACTGACTGAAATCGACTGCTTCTGTCCACAAATAACCGTCGGCGACCAATCCCAATCAGAATCGGATCCAATCAGAACGGGTCGTGTTTGTTTTATGCTAAAATCAGTAATTAACGAATTCCAGCAGCTCGGCGGCCGCCCTGGAGTGCCAATTGTGACTTGGGAGTGTTGTGGCAAGCGGTGAAGATAATGGCAAGGCTCAAGCGCTGATTGTGGCAGCGGAAAATTGAAAAATCGGTGGTTTGTACATGAAAATATATGCAAAAAGCTTATGTGTGTGCCTGTGTGTGTGTGTGGGTGTGTGGGTGGGGGCGGTGCTGGTGTACTAGGAGGCGGGGCGGGGCAAGTGGATGCTGGGACACGAGCAATGCAAATCCCTTAGACAAAGAATCAATTTGCCAATTGTGAGGCCACTCGAATCTAGTAAGAATCTTATGAGCAGAACGGGCAAGTGCAACTAATGTACATAGATACTGCCAGTGTGTGTGTGTGTGTGGTGGTGGTGTGCGTGTGTGGTAAGGTCGTGTGTGGAAAGTGTCAAGGAATTTTACAACAGCGGGCGGCACACGAGAGCAAGGTGAATCCTTCGACACCGAGCAGAGCATCCGAGGAACCGAGAAACCGAGAAACCGAGAATCCGAATCGGAGCCAAAACACCGCGCCCCATGCGCAGCTTTGCATTAAACATGACTCTGAATGTCCTGGCCAGGATCTCGACTCCAGCACTCTCTCCTTCCCGCCAGGGCTCTCGCTCTCCCGCTGCCATCACAGAGTGCATCGTAAATTGTTGCACATTTAAATATTCATGCAACCCGGGCAGCAGGCATAGCTTCTAATTTTTACGATTTCCATTTTTTTGGGCAACTTTACACGAATTTGTTTCGGGCGCCTGCGCCCTGAGTGCCACTCTCTGAGTGTCCTGGGCGCCCCTCCTCTCCCTCCCGCTTTTCCTGCTTTTCGGACTTTTTGGAGTGCCATCAAAGTTTTCGAAAGTGTGTTCAAGAGCTGGTCCAAAAGGCATAATAATACATAGTGCTGCCCAGAAAAACATGACAAAGGCACCTCCCTGGTACACCACCCCCCCTCACTGAGCTAAGCCCCCGGAGGCCACACTTTGGACTTTGGCTTGTTTACCTTTTTTGCTGGCCATCATTTCCGTTGCAAAATTCAGTCCGGCCGTGTCGAAAGTTCGAAGCTTCCTTCCTATCCGTCGATGTGATTTCGACACTTTGTCGTCATTGTCGTGCCATTGCAGTTGATTTGGGTTTACACCTGATTTCGAGTGTGATTGACGTATCAAAAAGCTATTTTGTGATAAAACCAGCTCCCCCACTCGATACTCGTGTAACTGTCGCCCCCACTGAGGACTCTGCAAATATTTCGGTTTTAAATGAAATATATATCAATCATTGCATTGTGACATTGACAGCAAACTTTGGAGAGATGTGGCTGTGGAATAGTTGACATAAATGTATTACCTTTGTGGCTTAATTGTTAGTATGATATGGGGCCATGATACAAGACTTACTTATAAGGTAGTCTCGTGGTAATGTCAGATTCTGAGGAAAACAGTGTTGACTAGCGAATGTGGTGTTAACCCTTAAACGGTGACTAAGGTTTAATTTCCCCTCCCATAATAAATACACATATTGTTAGTTACAATTGTTTCTTTTATGCTTTTATATCTACATTTTAAATTCTGTTTGATTAAAAGTTTAATCTAAAATAGTTGTTCTGTTATTTAGAAAGTTTGGTAGGTGATATCTGGTAGGTAGGTGGGTGGTATCTTTTATTCATAAATTTATTTCCTTTAATGAGCTTGCAACATAATCGGAAAAATAAATATATTTTGTTTACCCACCAAATAGAAGCCAGAATATAAATATATTTAAAAATCACTTTACGCTTTCCAACACTGCTCTGTATAACGAGACTACTTTATTATTGAAATATGGCATAGAGCTTCTGTACTTTCGACATTCCTTAAAAGGCTTATAGAGTTTAAAGCTTCATATTTTGAATATTATTTCCAATTTGTTTGTTCACTAATTTTGTAGCACCTTCAGCCTGTTGAATCAGAGCTAAAAATAATGCCAAAAACCTGCTCACCAGCCTAAAGCTAATGAAAAAAACTCACCTTTACCATTTCTGAATTCTTACAGCTTGCAAAATGCATCTCTAACAACAACAAAACAAGCTATATTCAACACCAAACAACAACCACAGCGAAGTAGCAACTGCAACAGAGGCAACACCAACATCTGACTAAAAAAAAAACCAAAAAAAGCGAAAACTTTTTGGAGTTGTTCACTGGCCGGCTGTTTTTTTGTTTGTTTTTTATGTTCGTTTTTGGAGGGCAGTAGGCGAAGGCGAAAAAAACAAGAAGCAGCAGAAACAGAAACAGGACACAACTCATCAATATTCGAAAAAGCAATTGAGTCGAGGCATCAATTCATCAATTATTCAAAATGACCGAAGACGAAATTCTCTTTGACGACGTCTACGAGCTGTGCGAGGTCATTGGCAAGTAAGTTTTCGCCCAACACCCACACATCCCGCGCCGATCCTTGTCGATTCTGCCGCTGACAGCTGGCATCCATAGCCATTATCTCATTATGTATTATGTATCCGCCCCGTAAGCCCGTACGCCCGACACCCACGGGCAGTAAATCATCCAACTATTCGCCGGCAAGGGCGCTGCTCCTCAATAAAAAAAGAATAACTTTCCAAACTCCCCGAACTTTTGCATTATTCAAAAATATGTGCCACTGTGTTGGTCACTTGGCCCCCGATCATCCTAGTTTACGTTTGAACTTCACTCACAAAAGTTGTTGCAATTTAAGGTCCAACTTTGTTTGGCAAAAGTGTGGATTTTATTGACAGCGTTTTCCAAAAATCATAAAATCCCATTAACGATGAATTTTAAGCTAAATTCCATGAAGGGTAAACTTAAAATGTAACTACTTTGTGAAAAGCTCAACTACACACTTTCATTTTACTTTTTTTCGAGGAAAATAAAATTTTATTTGGCCCTGCTTCCATTTAGACACAATCAACTTCCAATTGAAGTTTAATCCAAACCCACTACCTCCCACTACCCACTTTTGCTCTTTTTCAGAGGTCCTTTCTCCATCGTGAGGCGATGCATACACAGGGAGTCCAATCAGCAGTTTGCTGTCAAAATCGTTGATGTGGCCAAGTTCACAGCGAGTCCGGGCCTGAGCACAGCGGGTGAGTGTGTATTTCTCGGATATCGATGGGAGGAGGAGCATCCGGTGACCTTCTTCGATTTGGGCTCCAGGCTATGCAGACTTCCAGCTCCCGGCTCCCTACTCCAGCGCTGTGTGAATAAATTATAATTAAGCTGCTCAATTATTCAAAATTATGCCGCTGCCACACGTGTAGCACGGTCCCAGGGTCGTCAGTTTGTCAGATACCAAGTTTCCCAGACAGCCAACGAGCCAGCCCAAGATGCCAATTAAAAAGAAATTGCTCAAGTGCAAGGGCGCCGGGCCGCAGGACTGGAGACCTCGTGTGTCCTGCGAAACGGCTCCGACCATTGACTAAATGATACATGGCAGGCACATAAGTCAGCGCTAAGTCCATTAGTGCCACAGCCAGCTGGTGATGTGAGTGGGTGGAGGCGGGGACATGGCCCCACCCTCGGCTCCCCCTGCTCCTGCCTAATGTCAACTAATTGCCGCTGTTTTGCCGCCCCCCACTTGCCCATCCCCTCTTCTCACAGCGCCAATTCTTTTCATTCCTTTTCCAGATCTGAAGCGCGAGGCCACAATATGCCACATGTTGAAGCATCCGCACATCGTGGAGCTTCTGGAGACCTACAGCTCCGAGGGAATGCTCTACATGGTCTTCGAGTTGTAAGTTGTCACTCCGGTGGTGTGCCAGGACATTGCTAAATTCATTTTCTTTTCTTGTATCCGCAGCATGGAGGGCTCCGACTTGTGCTTCGAGGTTGTGCGACGGGCAGTTGCAGGATTCGTCTACAGCGAGGCAGTTGCCTGGTGAGGATGAATGAAATTGTTGAGATCTGTGCTGGTTTTAGATAAAAGGAATAGGATTTTTAGGAAAGAAAGGATGCCTATCCATAGTCTAGCCTTGTTTGTGGCTTAATTTTAAAAGAGTTAATACTAGAAATTAGGGATAATATTATAACTAAATAGGTATCAGAAAGCCCATTATTATGGCTTCATTTAGCCATCAAACAACCTCCAAAACTAGCGCACTTCCTAACTAAACTATCCTCAGCTATGCAACTCACATTCTTGAACCTTTTCCAGCCACTATATGCGGCAGATCTTGGAGGCGCTCCGCTATTGCCACGAAAACGATATCCTGCACAGGGACGTGCGGCCCGCCTGCGCCCTTCTCGCCACCGTCGACAACTCGGCGCCAGTGAAGCTGGGCGGCTTCGGGTCCGCCATCCAGCTGCCCGGAACGCGGGAAACCATAGAAACACACGGACGCGTCGGCTGTCCGCACTATATGGCGCCGGAGGTGGTTACCAGGCGGCTGTACGGAAAAGGATGCGACGTGTGGGGCGCCGGGGTGATGCTGCACGTTCTACTTTCCGGCAGGCTACCCTTTCTGGGATCTGGAGTGCGATTGCAGCAATCGATAGCACGTGGTCGGTTATCGGTGGGTTCTAATCGCAGCATTGAAGTTAAAGCATAATAATCTATGATTTGCAATCCTTAGTTTGAAGCGCCAGAGTGGAAGTCAATATCGGCAAATGCCAAGGATCTAGTCATGAAAATGCTGGCAGCCAATCCACATCACAGGCTCTCCATCACCGAGGTGCTAGATCATCCCTGGATACGGGACCGGGACAAACTGCAGCGCACCCACTTGGCGGACACGGTGGAGGAATTGAAGCGATACAATGCCCGGCGCAAGCTCAAGGGCGCCGTTCAGGCCATAGCAGGCGGCACCAACATGGATCCCCTTTACGCCACTGATGCTGACAGTTAGTGTCTTGAAAATATTCCTATATAGAATCTAGAGCTATATGGAATCTCTATTAATAATCTAAAATCCTTTCAGTGCCCATTGCCGCAGCCACGGAAGAGTGGGCCGACGAGGAGGCTGGCATTGAGGCAGTGCAGCGCATCTTGGATTGCTTGGACGACATATATTCGCTGCAGGACGCCCATGTGGACGCCGATGTGCTGAGGGACATGCTGCGCGACAGTCGGCTGCACCAGTTTCTGCAACTATTCGACAGGATCGCCGCCTCCGTGGTGACCAGCAACGGCAGGGCGCCGGCAGCCGAGGCTGTGGGACGCAGTCGCGATGTCCTGGAACTGCTGTCATCGAACGCCGGCGGCAATTCACTGGCTGGCAAGTATGCCAAGGACGAGCTGCTCCAGCTCCTGGCCGCCCCCCACATGCAGGTGAGTCTGGCAGGCTGTGCACTTCACTCTGTTTACTCTTACTCTGTCAGGCATTTTGTGGCAAGCTTTATTTTGCAATAATCCGGCAATCTCAGGGCTTGGCCACTCCATGTGGTCATATCAATCTGCGGCAGTCCACCCGTCCGAGTGGCCAATTCGCTTTGGCTTAAGCTTAAACAAATTTGAAATGTATTTAGTGCGGGCAAACAAGGCCGAGAAGGAGAAGGAGCTCCGGGCAGGACTCAGGCGCAGACAGAGTCACTAATCCTTTGCCTAAACAGAGACTCATTCAGACACAAAATGCTGTACAGGCACATGGCTACACTGGGGGAAATATAAACTGATTTCCAAACTTAATCCACAAGACAGTCTTTATTTGGGAATGAACTGAAGTATATTGATCTTGGAATTAAATGTCCTTAAATGTAGTATAATCTTTAAGCATAGGCATATGTTAATTTGGGAGTTAAATGTATTTCTTTAAGTGTATATACATAACAGCTAATGCAACCAAATACAAACAATTTAATCAGAATAAACCGAAATGAATTTCGGACGTAGACCAGTCACAACAACAGCCAAAGCAGGATCTGAGGTTGGAGCAGGAGCGCCAGTCCACAGAAGCTAGTATAACTAAAGCGACAACAACAACATCCGCGCCCCAGGCCCCCGGACTCAGAGTCCTTTTTCCTTCCCGAGGGCTTTTTGCGCTGAAAAGTATGCTACGAGTACACGGCTCAAGTGCCATCGTTGTTCCGACTACGTCGGCATATGGCCATCCTTTTTCGTTCTACGGCCTCCACTCCACCCCCTTCTTGGACCAGAAGCAGGACTAGCACCACTAGCAAAACGAAAGGGGCACAAAAACATTTAACGATAGCGAACAAAAAATAAATAAGCAAAAACAGGCAAGGAGGCAAGGAGGCATGGAGGCTTGGTGGCAAGGCTTGGGGATGGGAAACTTTTTGTTTCCACGAAACATCAAATATCCTTACGGCGGGGGTCGGGAAGGCCACATAAAAAATTATTGGAGAATTCTGTGGGGAATCAAATTGATTTCACTTGCTGTGTTATTGGATATGGCTAATGGATAATGGTTATCCACAACATTCCGGGCTCTAAAACGGGCCTGGGGAACCCGGCCAGAGAGAGAGACCTGAAACCGTAGATGTGCCTCGTCTATTAAAATTAAAAGCCAGTCATCCATTCGAAGGCCATGATAATAATTTGTTCCATGGTTAGGTGGAATATTTATTAAATATGCTTGCCAGTCGGTAGCTTTAAAATGGAACACTTCTTACAAATCATTTCGTGTAATCAATTTTATGGGCCTTTGTTCGCAAAAAGTGGTTCTGCTGGAAATGCAAATCATCTCTCACACCACTTGGTAATTGAAAAAGATTCTTTTGGACCTGAACGCCGCTCTGAAACAATAATAATGACTTTTCAGTTATTTGCGCTAAAAATTGTGAATTTTAAAGGCTTTGTCCGGCAGGTTCTGCTAACATAATGTTGACAGATCTGAAAAGCTGGAAGGGTCGTACCCTCTTCAATGGCGGGGTGCACTCTTCAAAGCGAAGCTTTAATGTGGTCCAATGAGGAAACTCGAAAAAGGACAACTCTGAGGAGTATTTATGTACGCAAGGATTCATCCTCCCACGAGTATCCAATTATTTGCCAGACTCGGCCTAAGCTCCTCATTGGTTTACTCCCCCCATGTACCCCGACCTATAGCTAGGGTATACTATAAAGAATACTTTTTCCCCGACTCGCTGGCTGATGGGTTGAGTGGGTCTGGTCTGGTCTGGTGGCGGTAGTGGGTGGTTTTGGTGGTATTTGGCGGAGTGGACTGGCAGAGTGTGATATGGACGCAATGCTATAACATAACTCTGTGTCATCCACTGTCGTTAATTGCTCCTTGAAGCAGACTACACTTTTTGCGGCTGCCTGCGACTGGTTTTCCCAGATTTTCCTCTTTTATTTATTTTTGCGTCTCTCGTGGCCCTCGGACCGCTGTCTGTCTTTGGGTGTGACGCAAGCCCACCAGCCCCCCACCCCAACCCACTCAGTCTCATTTTCATAAATCCAAGCAGCTAGCTGGAAAGAAAAAAAATCCAGCCAGAGCCCCAAAGAATAAAAGAAATATGGCGGGGAAGGGCGAAAAAAGATGAACAACTGCAGGGAAACGCAGGAGGCCCAGCGCTGAAAGCCATGAACGAATGTGTTAATGCTATATACACAGCTCGTCGGGGGTGGCAGGGGGCTGGGATAGTGCTGTCCACCAGGGCTGCACTACCCACCAGTCCAACTACAACCACACAACCAAAGCCAATGTCCAAGTGAAAGCTGCAAAGCTCTCGCAGTCTCTGCAAAGTGCAGCCAACTGCAGTCGGGCCTCTCTTTCTGGGGACTGTAGGCCCTCTCTTTCCTGCCACCGGCCCCTCTCGCTGGCCCTCTCCCTCTAGCCCTGCACTTAACCCGGGTTGCAACACAACGGAGCACTCGTGATTGACTTAAACAAAAAGCGCGCACCCGAGATTTCAGTTTAGTTTGCGGCGCAGTCGCCGCTGGGGAACGTCAGGTTCGGATTCGGAAAACGGATACGGATGCGAATTTATTTGCCGCCTGTTTGCTGATGTGTGAAAATGGCGCCGAATTTGGGGCGGCATCCGTATGCCGCCCCTGCTCCTGCTCCGGCTTCGACTCCTCGGTGAATTGTGGCCACCGAAACCTTCGTCAAGTTGAGAGTTCAGTTTGAGTTTCAGTTCGAGTTCTAGTTCGAGTCGTGAGTCTATTTCTCAAGTGGCAGCCCCGCACCGCTCGTTTGACCCAATTAACAGGACGCTTACCCGGACAGGGACCCGAGTCCGTGCCCATTTCCCTACCCGGTGCCCACTACCCAGTCCCGTCTCTTTTAGTTTCTGGCCGTGCTGAAACTGAGTGTGCCAATTACGCGCGCGAGTTTCCGCCGTAACCTCCGTCAAAAAGCAAAAAAACGGCCCACGTGTTTGGCGGCAAAATCCACATGGGAGCAATTGACAAAATGGCAACCAGCAGGAGCAGGATCCGAGGCAGGACCAGCAATAGCAGCAGCTCCATCCGGAATCTCGGGGATGCGCCATGGCGCTGGGGACACGCCGTTGCCGTGCTCATAAATTGGCAGCACAAGAAGATACTCCACCACCTCCTCCGCCTCCGCCTCCGCCTCTGCCTCCAGTCGCTGTCAAGCCGCCATAACTCAATTTAAATTCAAATGTGTTACGCCAACGCAACAACAACAACAACAAGAACATAGGGGAAAACCAGCCAGGATAACAACTACAAAGGACTAGAGCGACTAGCGCAGGGAAGGGAGAATTAAATGTTTTGTTCGAGGAACAAATAATCAAATTATAAATTGATAAAAGCCGGAAAGTTTTCGGGCCGCTTTCTTTTGAATGGAGGAGGAGGAGGTGAACGCGGAGGTGTGCTGTTGTTGCCGCTGCTGCGACAACCTATCCACCGGAACGGCAACGGGTACGGGTACGGGCACCACCTGCACCGCCACGGAGCCACCGCCACTGGAGCTGTTTCAGTGGATTGGGCTGGAGACGGCCGAGCTCCTGCCCGCATATATAACCCGCTACTACAACAACTTGCACTACCAGGTAAATCGCCGTTTTAGATGAACTCTCTCTGGGTGGGAAGTGGCAAGTGGTGGTCTGCCATGCCGCGCGAATGCACAGTGGAGTTGCCCGGGTCTGTGATTCGAGTTTCGTCCAAACTTTGATTAAATTTTGTTTACTGTTTTTGTTTTTTGTTTCTGTGAGCTATGCCATCGAGTGAGGAGTCGAGTAGCTTCCCGCATCAAGCTTTTCAGGAAAACAACTCCACAGCTAAAATACTTAATTAGTTTTGGGTTTAAATCAAATCTAATCTCTGATGTGTAGCTCATAGTTGGCAAACATGCATGCTTATGGGAGGGTTATTTGATTTAATCAAGGGTATAACATTAAAATGGCCTTTTAACACTTCATACTAGAGAAATAGACCAGAACTTAAAGCCACATCCTGATAGAAATGATCTGGACCATTTACCTTATTGAAATCCAATTCCCCCATCGGGAAACGCTCTCATCTTTAAGTAAGACTTGTAGGGGACTTGGGCAGGCTATCATTTGTTTATTGTCCCTTGGCCCGGTGGACACTCATTGAATATTGGCCAATTGCAATGGCAAAATCAATTTGCCAAATGGCCAACGAATTTGCATTTTTGTGTGCCACATACTCACAGAGTCGTTTCTGGCTCTGGGATGCCATCAGCATTATTACAAGGGTCGTTTTACCTTTGACTTGTTCCTGATTTGCACGGCATACGGATACGGATGTACACACTGCGGATGTGTGCGGTGTGTGTGTGCTTCCCCCGAGTGTGTGTGTGGGTGTGTAGGTTAGTTGACAACTAAACGTGTCAACGAGGCTAAGCAAGCAAACTGTCAGGAGCAGCAGTAGTTCTCCAGTCTCACCAGCATGGGGCGAAGGGAAGCCCCGCCACCTGCCCCACTGACACATTAGGGTTACTCTTTTGGCTGCACAACACACATAAATGTCCTTCTGCGCCCCCTCTTCGCTCTCCCCGCCCATCGGTATGTTGCCCAGAAATTGCAGCTGGCTCGGCGACTGCCATCATCCTTGTTATTGTCATTGTTGCCACTGCCATTGTGTTGCAGCCAAATTTGTTGCCACTTCGATGAGATGACAAATTCGTGCCAAATTGTTTTCACTCTCTTGCTGCACTGCGAGAAATGGTTGCAGTTTCTATTTCAAGTTATCGTTTCTAATCGGACTTTGTTAAAAAATTTAAAATTTAAAGAATCACCATATTTGGTTCACGGCGATGTCTGTATCTCTGTTCATTTTTATTCAATCCTTGAGAGAAATTTCTTAAAACATTCGTAGATTAATTCGCTAGATGTAAGCCGTAAAACCGCTAATCAAATTTTAAATTAAATTTTTTGTTTTAATAGTTTTAATAAGTTAATATTAGTTAATTAATAAGTTAATAAGTGTGAAAGCCATATATGGCCCAGGGCGGTAGCTGTATTTTTGCCAATTTTTACTCGATCCTTAAGAGGAATATCTTAAAAGATTTGTGGATCCATTCTTTATAAATCTGCATTTAAACCTCCTCAACAATTTTTGGATCCATTTTTTGTCCATTTTCCCCATCGGCAACCTAAATATTTGGAAAATGCTTAGGTACGTCCTATGTGGCACATGGAGATCTGTGTATCTTAACCAATTTTCACGGGATACCTTAAAAGATTTTTAGATCGATTCCCTATAAGAGTGCATTAAGACCTTATATAAAATTTTCTATTTTTTGGTGAATTTTTCCATATACTCCTTTTAAAATTGGGATTGTCATACAATGTATGGCATACATATGGCCTACAATGTTCCTTGAATCTTTCCCAATTTTCACCCGATCCTGAAACGGAATACATCTAATGATTAGTGGATTTTCCAACCATCTTCAGCAAACCCTACTATTAAATTGTGAATTTCAATGCCCCATGACCCTCTTTTGAAAAATATGAGAAAACTTAGGTTTGACCTTTTATGTAAAAAGTGCATTTATCGCAGTGTACTGCGGCCCCGTATTTATGCACTCTCCCTTTGCGTGTTGCAGCACACAAAACAAAACGCTGGTGACAGCAGCAAGTTAATAGTTTATGGCCAGGATGCGATTACACGAGCTCCGTTTTCCAAAGGGCCTTGACCTACACTCCGGCTGCCAAAGTGGATCCTTCGGCCGGAATAAATTCGGATTTTTATTCAGTTTCGCAGATTCACTTGACACACCGCTCGAGGCGGGGCCGGTGGGTGGCGGGTTGAGGTGTTGCAGAGTGGGTGCTTTTTTGTGCATTAATTAAAAGCCTGTTATCCTGCGCATTAAACTGATGAACAGTGGCAGTCCTTTGGTGTGTTCTTGTCCTTGCAATTCAATCGATTGTGTGGATGGCTTTTGTTTGCTTAGCTCGAGGTTAAAAAGATGCTGCCATAGGCCTAATTTTCATTTTTTTTGCACATCCTTGCAAAGGGTATTGTCGAATAAAGACGGCGTTGGGTAATATCCTTTCTTATTATTAATAAAAAATAATGTAAGATCCTGTCTACATTATTGTTTCAAAAGGATTATTTGTATTTAATTAATTTCCCCTACAAGTCCAGTCATAAATTGCTCCACTAGAGCATTGCGGATTCCCCCAAATGGCAACATGAATTATATCCTTTCCATCTCATTTTCACCGACTTTTCCCCCTCGATTCCCCTTCTCTCTCTCTCTCCGTCTCTCTCTATCTCTGCCCCTTTTTTCTGTTGGCCTGCCATTCACAACAAGCGCTCCATAAATATTTGCTGTGCCTCAGCACAGATTCATAACTCATAAAGGGGCCTTCTCTCCGACTGTCTGTCCTTTCGGGCCGCCCCTCCTGCCCCACTCCCGCCCCAGCCTCCTCTGTTTGCCTGGCCCCAATGGATAGCTGGTGCGGCCGTACCACATGTAATTAGGTTGCGGCTTCCACCTTCTGCCGCCGCATCTTGCCTTGCGCTTCCCCTTTTGGCAATGAATCCTTTTGCCGCACGCCCGCATCCTCTTTGGCAAGTGTCTGAGTGCCTAAGTGGGTGTAAGTGTGGACATTAGGGTGGCCCTCCAACTAAGTCAACTGTACTGCAGCCGAACTTTTCACTCGCAACTTGATTACTTTGCCAGCATAAGTATTATGAGTTTAAATGAAGTAATAAATTAGAAAATTACCCAAAAGTTTTTTTTAACCAAAAAGCGAATGAAGGACTCGTCAAGCATTGCCTGATGAAATGATTCAGACCAGAGCCATTACTCATACGCCCCGAAGACCCCGAAACATGTTCAAGGCCACATAAGCGATGAATAATTAATTTATATATTTTATGTCACTATGTGTGACCTTTGAGCTTTGCATGCAAATAGGGGCCACCCTGTTTCGCATAAGTCACCTACTTTGCTTCGCTTTTTGGCCACCTTTCCTTCTCACTCCCACTCTCTCTCTCTCTCGCTTCATCTCTGAGAAGTGCAGTTGCAGCTGCTGCTCCTGCTCGCTGATGAAACGTTGATGATGTCTGATGCTAGAATGATGATAATGACGATTCTGATTCCGTTGATTTTGATGATGACGCCAGCGCTGCTGCTGCTGCTGCTACTAACAATAACGGGAACGGTAACGGTGACGGCGGCAATGATTGGGTTAACGACTACGTGGCGCAGACGTTGCGCCATAAATTACGAATATTTGCACGCTCGCCACGTTAGGCGCTCCCGCTCCCGCTCCCGTTTGTACCGTTAGACAAACACTACCAGCAGAAGCAGTGGGGCAGCATCGGAGTTGGAGTAGGTGGCAATGAAGCTTGCACCAGGTCACACTGTCACAAAAAATTAACAAAAATAAACAATATTGGAATCACATGGCGTATACGTAATATTAATTTTTTCTATAATAAATAGGATTACATCTATATTATAAGTTATAACTTAAGATAATCCTAAAATACTTGAAATACCTGATTATCTTAAATGCATAGATGTCCGGTGGGCCTTAATTTATACGAAAAATATTTAAAATTTAAAAAATCAAGATAAAAAAATCCTTAAATAAAAAAATATTTAAAACATCATTCATAAAAAATATCCTGTGAGCAACCACTGTGCCAAGGATTCCAGCAGCGATACAGCGTCTGCGATTGCGATTGCCAATGAGTGAAAAATGTGGCAGCAACAGAGCCGACCAGTGCGCATGTCCGCAGTCGCTGTCGCTGTCGCGGTCCTGGCGCTGCCAGCGTCGTTCAGCATCCTGCATCCTGCGGCAGATTCAGCGGGCAGCACAGAAGTCAGGCCACCGAAAAGGAGTAGAAATAGCAGTCGTCCTGCTCGCACTCGTCGGGCGGCCGCAGGAAATTGATTGGAGGAAGCAGCAGATTGGAGGAAGCTGCATTCAGCAGAGAGCAAGGACATAGTTCGGGGGAGAGCCGGAGAGCAAGGCCACCGCTCTTTGGGGCTTCAGCTGGATGCTGCGGGAGCTCGAAGGCTCAGTCTTACATTGTGCACCTTGCTAGCTGGTCCTGTGCCAGTTTCAAGCGAGTCCTTGCCTGGAACGCACGGGTATAAAGAAACAGCAGGAGCTGAGTGGCAGTGGCAGTAGCAGTAACAGGAGCAGCGCACACACACACACACTCGCCCGCTGACACCCGCACACATCCTGCTGCACACGCAGGCACGCACACACGCCAGCAACCCAACCGAAGTGAGTCTGCCATACGGCGCAGCAAAATGCAAAAGAAAAACGCAAACGTCGAGGAAAACCCTGGGGAAAACTAATGTACAGGAAAAACTTTTTAATTTACAAAAAACAAGAAGGAGCCGAGAGAGAGGCCAAAACTTTTTCGAGAGTTGGCAATTAAAAAAGTTCCGTTACTTAACAGCTTGAGCGCGAAAAAAAAAAAAAAATGAAATGATGGCCGACATCCTTGATCCCCACGAAAAAAATGGCGAAAAATGGGAGAAACTTTCAATTGATTTTTGTTCGCGAGTGAAAAATGCCACACACACACACACACACGTCAAACAGGAAAAAGAGTGCGTGGTCGTTTTGGCGACTTTTTCGCAGCCTCTCTTGTTTCCCATTATTCCTTCATTTTTTTTTTTTTTGCATATTGTCCGATCCGGTCAGTTTCCCGCACCCCCTCTCTCCGCCACTGCGTGTGTATGTGTGGGAGTTGCTTCTCTCGAGAGAAAGCCATCTCTCCGTTTCTCTCCATCGCCTCCCATCTCTCTGGCCTTTCTCGCGAGAAGCAACAACCGCAATAACGTAGGCAGCGACAGCGACGCGACCGAGGAGCGAGTTCGACCGCATTGCTAAATCGATTTGCCAAAAATGATTATCAATGATTTCACAAACGCCATTAAATTGAATTAAATTAACGCGTGTGTGCGTGTCCTCAGTGTGGGTGTGTGTGCGTGAGTGTGTCTGCGAGCCAAATCGAATCGGTGAAAGCCAGAAACTCGTCTAACTTATTTAATCCAAAAATATAAAAAAACAGCCAGTGCATCAACAATATCTATATGTATGAACCATAAAATAGAGAAAAATAGAAAATCATGTACTCTGAAAATCATTAAGCCAGAAAACAACAACAAACACCACACAACGAGTTAGATACGCACAGAAACAACAACATTACGTTGCAGTAAGTAAAAAATAAAAGCTACCCCAAGTTACACCTAAAAAAAAACAAAAAAAAAATATAAACGAGACACAACACCACCCACACTCCACCACCCACCACCCATCACTGAACACCCGCCACCCACCTGCAAACTTGGAATTCCTCAACAAACTGAAGTTCGCTTCACTTCACTTCACCACTCGGTGGCACAGCTCCAGCACCGCCCCCTGGGTGGAACCTTTACCGCCCACCTAACGCCCCCACTCCCCCCAGTCCCCTGGCGAAGCCAACAAACGTTTCCTATGCCATTTCCGTTTGCCTTATCAAAAATGTGTATATATACACAAGATATAGGGAAGATTCGGGGGCGCATCCCAGGTACAGTGGCAGCCAGCTAAAGCCGACATCTGCAGATATTTGCATATTTAATGAGAGCCGGAAAGCTTAAGACTTTTTATTAAATAATATTCACTATAGAGGGTAATTTTAGAGGAGTGTCCTGATTCTCCAGTTAAGACTTTAATGACAGGAATATAAACTTTCCTCTTTGAGTCGGAAGTTTATTCAATTTGGCAATTGAATTGGTGGTTTTTAGTAAACTCGTTAGTCTCTTGAAACTAAACTGATTTTTTTCCCAACGACCACTGTACATGAAAAATTGGTTGGGTTTCGTTTACTCTGTTTTTGCAGTTGCTTTTCTTTTGCAGTTCCTTGCTACTCCCGGCCCAGCAAGGAGCAAGTGCAGCTCAGTGGCTATGCTTGGACCGGGGAGTCCTTCAGGCCCCAGTGGCCCTTCAGAGGATTCGTATCCTGCCATAGATAGACTGCCATCAGGCTAAAGCCTCACTTTACCTCAACTGAGTAGTTGAGATGGGTTTTCGGCTAGCGGCTGGCGGCTGCGGTTCTGGTGCTTTTCTGCTTTCTGGTTCTGCTTTCGTGCTTTCCTGCCATACTTTCTTTGTTGGTTTTTGAATCTTTTATGAATTGAATTTGGTTATTTTGAACGCGTATGTTCCGCTGCAAAGTTTCTGGCTTCCACGTCCTTGGGTGACTTCCTGGCCCCGCTTTTCTTTTACTTTTCCTTTTTTTTTTTGTGTGCCTTTCTTGCCCCCCGGATAAAGCCGAAACCGAAAAGAAACCCAAGCCGAGTCGAGACGAGCACGTTCCCATTCAATTATGGGCGGCATGTGGCACATTAGCATTCAGCGGAAGCTGCGCCAAAAGCAAACATTTCAACATTTCAACGCCTCTTCTCGGGTCGCCATTCCTTTATTATGCGAATATTATTTAAGCATTCACAATTCCGTTTTAATTTAATTCGATGGCAGCTAAAGCTGCCAAAAGGACCCGAGACTAGGGCAGGAATTTGTTGAAAACTATTTAGCATAAATAGTCCCCGCCTGCGGTCCCGATAGTCGCCAGGGAATTGCCTGGCAATGGAGTCCTTTGGCTCTCTTTATCTCTCCGCCCGAAACCTCCTGGTATCCTACCAGGATACTCCTCCGGCCTTTATTAGCGCATATAATTTCCTCAGTTCCATGTTCTTCGCATCGTTCTTTTTTTTATATTTTTGTTTTTGTTAAGCAGACTTGTTTTCTACTCCTGCCCCGCCGTTTATTTTATTTTTATTTTTAAGGCTTTCTCCCCAAACGATTGCCTTTTGGAACCGTTTAGATAAAAAGCGCTCTGGTCTGGCCGCGCCGCTGACTCCCCGAAGGTTTTCTGTTTTTTCCCCCGGGACAACACAGGTTTTTATATTGTAAATTTTTATTTTTATCTTTTAGGCATATAAAATACACATTTTCAGTTGCCTAGACAGTGAGTTTAATTAAAACGGGGTCTAGAACAGAGCACTGTGTACACGGAAACAAAAGAGTCATTTTCGAATCGATAGTCGAGATTACAGGATGATAAAATGCTGAAAGTCCATTGAAAGGAGAACTAACTCGAAGGTTCAGGATGCTAGGATAGTCCTTTATTAAAATTTGATTGGTTTTTTTCCTCTCTAGCTTATTTTTTGTTAGATTATTCTCACAGTGCATATTATGCTCCATTTGGTTCCCATCTGTTTCGTTGATTGCTTTCGGGGGCGGAGATTTGGCGCCAAGGAGAGCGAGGCGGTGTTTCACTAATTTCAATTGTTCAGGTGTGTGTCTAAGGGATTAAATATCTAATTTATTTGTAATAAATGCGAGAACTGAGTTTTCCAACCAAAGCCCTCAAAGGTATGCTACATAAAATTGAAATTCCTTAAACCAGAAAATTCCGCACCCGTCTCATGCTGGGGCTGTGCTGTGCCGAGTCTTGTATATAGTTACACCCCTTAAGCCTACACATACACACCACCCACCACCCCCACCGCACACACACTCCCCTCCTCATCCAGTCGAATGAAATTTCGTTAAATTTTGGGCTTTTCAACGATTTTCCTTTGCAGAACTCGCATGCTAGAAAAATTACAAAACAAAAAACAAAAAATTAAAAACAAAATCCAAAAATCGTTAAATAAACAAAAAGAAAAACCAAATCGATTCAAAATTAAACAAAATTAAAGTTACATCAAATTAAAGCACTCACATCTCTGTAGAGAACCCAATATTAAACAAGTAAACAAAATCGTTAAACCACAAAAATTAATTACAATTGTGATGAACAAGTTAATTGCAGAAATTGCAGCCCGTAACCCAAAATAGAGCATTTAAAAATAGCTTAAACCGAAACCAAATATTTGCTCAATTAAAAAAAGGAAACAATAATTTTGCCAATTCGAATTCAGCGCGGGATAAACACTCACACGTACACACACAATTTACCAGTGATAGCAACAGAATTTACGTAACAATTAAAGCAAAAACCAAAAAATTACCTAAAAAAGTAACCATCAGCGACAACAATAAGCAACCGCCAAAACTAATAGAAGAAAATTGTTGAAAACTTTGAAGACGAGCGCCCCCCAGTTAGTTGTTGTTGATTAATCCTAGTTGTTTGGAAGGAAATGCTGTGATCACAGGACACGCAAGGACACTCCAGTCGATAGAGTCCATGATTTGAAGTTGAAATTGAAAGTTTGAATTGCTGAAATCCAAGAGATATGCCTGTCTTCCGACGACTGCCGCACATATCACAGAGCTAAGCCCAGAGAGAAAGAGAGCCTTCCACGAGGAGCAGCGGGCGGCACGGAACAGGACGCCAAGGACACAACAACATTTACCCACGCCACTCGTCGCCACCGCCCCCGCATCGCCTGCAATGCTCTGGTAGCCAGGACAGTTTTACGGTGGATCACTACTGTGCCGGCGACCCACAGTCAGGAGCAGCTGGCACTGGAGCGGGTGCGGGAGCGGGATCCGGAGCGGGAGCGGGAGTGGGACCTGGAGCTGGCGGAGGAGCGGGAGCGGGCTCGGGCGCGGGCCAATGGTCCGGCGGTGGCGGAGGAGGCGTTGGCGTCGGGGGCGTGACGATCGGCATGTGCCAGCATCACGGCCTGACCTCCCAGTCACTGATGTCCGGTGGCTCGCACATGTCCCTGCTGGGAAGTAGTGGCAGCAGTGGTATGAGCGGCAGCGGCGTAGGCAGCAGCGGCCAGGGGGTACCGGTGCCCCAGTGCCCCGCTGCTGCTGCCGCCGCCGAAGCGGCTCTGGGAGGCCATTGCCGCAGCTTAAGCGGCCTCAGCTCCATCAGTATCCCGCCCCCGCCGGCGCTCTTCAATCCCTGCAGCTCGGCGCTATCCTTGCAACAGGCCGCCGCAGCAGCCGCCTCGCGCTGGGGGCCGCGCACCTCCTGCCCGGTGCACAGTCCGTTCCGGGTGCGCGTGCCCAACGGATCCATCTGCTCCGGACACCAGGTGAGATCCATCTCGAGATCAGGTGATCAAGTCAAAGAAATCAGAGAGATAATGTCAGGTTACCCTCCCCCAATCAATCAATCAGTCGCCTAAAATCCGTTGACTAATTATTCAGCTTGCCACAAAATGTTTTTTGCTTTATTTCTGTGCTTCAGTTTCGCTAGTTAGTTAGCATTGTGTCCAGGTATCCCTTGGATACGAGACATCTTGTAAATATTAATTAACCCATAAGTAGCCCAATTTAGTAATTAACCTGATGGTGACCTCTGACTTATGCATAACTCTCTTCTCTTCTCTTTTCGTCTCTGGCCGCGTCTCTCCAATCGCCGTGTTGTGTGTTTTTTGATTTGATTTTGGCCCGCCAGGTAAGCATCCAGAAGAAGAAAGCCAGCTTTTTGGCAGAGCTCTCTGAAATGTGTCAACGACATGTAAGATTATTTTCATTTGGGTTGCCCCAAAAAAACATACGCATGCCGCACACACAGACTCACGCACAAAACAAAACACATAAATACTTATATAATTCAACAACGTGGGGGGTTTTGCGAGTTTTTATTTAAGGGATTTTTAAAGGATTTAATTTATTTTGAAATTTATTTAAATGCTATCCATTCTGTTCATTATATTATTTTATATTATATTCTAGGGAGGGGTTTAAGAGACATACATATATGCTTTGTTTCTTAACAATATTTGTTTCAAAAATTCTTATTTTGTTCAAAAAATACATACCCTTGTCTTAAGCTTAAAGAATTTGTCAAAATAGAACTTGGACATCCAAAGTCACAATATTATGTACAACATGGGTGTTGTTTTCTTCACTCTCGGATTTTATCGAAGCTTTTGTAAACAATATCACAAAGGACAGAAAAGGGAACATCTATAGCCACTCTCGCTGAGTGAGCTCACATAGTTTCGCAAATTATAAAGAGCTCGATTCACATGATTGCCCAAGCGGTGACCCGGTTGAGTTTTTTGCCTGGTTCGGGTCTATGACTATGACTATGACTGGGACCCTTCTGGTATTCTCATGCACTGGGGCAGGGCTCGGATTTGGGCCTTGGCTTTGGGCCGGTTCGGGTCGGGTCGCTTTTCCTAAATCAGCGACAGGCGCAGGTTTTTGCTTGACTGCCCCGACGGGGCCCAAACAGCCAAACAGGCCGGGAGTAAATAGGAATAAACTAAAATGTGGCATCAGAGTGAGATGGTGATGAGATGGGAAACTAGAGCACCGACCATGGCCGGGGCCGGGCCCGGGGATCGACTATCAAAAATCCCTGCCTTTTTGTGACAATTGCCATTTAACGTCGTTTTCCCAGCTCCCTTTTGGCCGTGTTGTTTTTGGATTTGCTCCTTTTGTGTTCTCCCCTGCATCAAATTGAATGTCACTAATGCAATTAGTTCGCACAAAATAATTCTCTTCCACTCGATTATAGAGCATAATATGCTCGTTGTCATTTATTATGAGAAGCCAACCGAAACACGCACAAGGACGCCGACTCAGAATCCTATGCAAAGTGTGCTGCGATGGGGTGGTAGTGGGCTGTAGGCTGCGGGATGTCCTTTTTCCCTACGCAAGACCATTACGCCTTTCAATTCTGGCGCTAGGGAAAAATTTACATAAATATTACACAAGAACACAGGGCAATGATGTCGCAAAGGCAGCGAAGGCCTCTCCTCTTTTTTTTCCAATTTTTCCGAGGGTATGAGGCATAGCAAATAGGCTCGTTATGAGGCTGTGACACAGTTTTCCGTAAGATCATCCCGCCAAACCGAAAAACCAGCAAAAGGTGTGGTCACCACCGCCCAAAGTTCAGTTTCAGGCCAATGATGGCCAACTTTTTTGGATACCGCGGAAAAAACGGAACAATATTGCAACACATCTGCACTGCATAAGGCTTAGGACAAGATTTAATTTAATGGAGTTACCCGAAAGTTGAGGACTCTTAAAGGTCTTATTGGGAGAAACTTTTTGTCTCCAGGCTGGGCTGGGAAATCTGATATTTTTTAGGCAATTTATGTGTGTAGTTCGCCTGTCAGTGCCGTGACAACCAATCAAAGGTAAATGAGGCCTCAAAGAACTTTTCAACTTTCGGCGGAAACTTTGTGGAACATAAAAGGGGATTTTCAGCGAAAAATTCAGACTCATAAGCTTGTCAGACACGAGCTGATAACAGACTACGGCAAACAGAATAAAATAAATTGCTATTTAAACTTAATAACCTCAACAAACCTTCTCGGAATATGTCTAAAATTCAAGAACATCCTATTGATTGATCCATCTCGATTATGAACCGTACAAAGTATGGTAAATACTTGGCAGAAAGCTTCCCTTTTGATTATCTCCATGTCCCAGCCAGTGGAATAAAAACGTGTTGTTTGTCCTTTATCTAAAGTATCCGACAAATGATTCCAAAAATTTCTCCCGGCTCGAACATTAGCTGGCTAAGTACCCCAAGTTTGACGGCACAATGCATGAGAGAATTTGTAATTTTCGGGGAACGCCTCCGCCCCCCAGAAGCTGTGAGACTAACTAACTTACACCTGGAGGATGCCTGATGAGCCGCCCAAAGTTGGCCATCTTGGCGTGGCACATGCCACATGCCACACCCACACCCAGAGAGGCAGACATACACGAAAGTGTTCTCGTACATTTGGCATTCCCTCTGGCAGGCAGGAAAGAACTTTTATCTTGATGGAAGGACTTGAGCAGCGCTTTTTTCGGGGGACATCGCCAACACAAACACAAAAAACTGTACAGAGAAAGGAAGGCCAGGAAATGGAAAGGCGAAAAACTGCCTAACTGACAAACTGACTGAAGACAGGGGCCAGAGGACCCGAGGACCAAAGGATCCTCTGCCCAACCGACTGGCTACAGCCTTGACACTCTTCATTTGTGAATGCGTTAATTGCGACACGAAGTGTGTCTACATTTTGGGGTGGCTTGCCAACTTTTTATTTGGCCAAGACAATTGACATTTCAATGGGAATACAGGGCGTATGAGTAATAGGGCTGAGCTACAAGATTTTCTGACAAGATTTTGCCAAATAAGTGACTTTCTCTTCGAAATAATAATATTAGCTTTCACAAAAGCATTCCAATTAAAGTTATTAAAGCCCCACCATAGCCCGAAACCCTTGAAGGTAATACGAGTTAGATTTTGGTCCACCCTGGGAGCAAGCACACACACACATACACTCACACACACATGCTTCGAAACCAAAAGCTGTTGCTGATGATGATGAACAAGCACAATGGCCTGAACAAGCAGTTAGAGGCTGTCAGGACAGCAACAACACAGCGATTACAAGCAGCAAGTGTGTACATTATTTTGTAATTTAACAATCCCCCCCTCACACACCTCCCCCGCACCGGCACTCTCACTGTTTCAAGGCGAGCTTAAAACAACAACAGCAACTTGAGGAAAACGAAAAAAACAAGTATTAGGGTGAAAAAAAAGTGAAGAAATAATTAGTTTACTTGTTACGAAAGTGAGTTATCGCCCTTTGTGCCGCTGCAGCCGTTGCGGCGTTGTTTGCCTAGTTGAAATTGAATAAAAAAATTTTACATGCCGCACACACACACACACAGGCAGGAATATACGCATACAGACTCATATATTACGTATACGCATCCTCATATGACACATAAACACGCACACACGAATAGACAATGTGTCGAGTGTGCAAAAATAATAATGTGTATTCTTACACAAAGAACAGCTCAGCAAAGAGAAAGAAAGCGGAGAGTGGGTATAGGGTAGTGGGTGTGAGACACGCAGGGCTATAAAATTACATTTACATATGCAGATGTGCATGTAAAAGTGCCGTTGAGTCGTAGGCGGAGGCGGAGGCGGCTGAAAGTGTTGCCTACCTAACGGCGTCATTAGTCACACACAGGCTCAAGAAAATCGAGTGAGAAATGGCACACTTTCAGAAATATACTTCCTGCATTTGATAAAGCCAAGACGCTTCGAATCGAAATAATTATGGTTCCGATTATTATATTTTGCAAAATAGACTTGGCCTTGGCCAGATTTTCTGCCAAATTAATCTTGCCTTTTGGAATTTCAATATACAGGTTTCATTGCTATAAAAACCTTCATAAATATTTGTTAAAAACCATTACCTTTGGGGGAGTTATTGTTTTTAAAACTCGGAAAAACAGATTTCCGCAGATTTATTTTTATGAAAAAACTTTTCTGCAGAATTAAGCAGCACTTGGTGAGACGGATTGGGGGCAAAAACGAAAGCTGCCAGAGCGTGGAAAGCCATATGTTGAATATTTTAAAAAGCCACACAAAAAACGGGCAACTTAAAAATACAAAGAATATGTGTGCGATATGTTTTTTGTGAAAGACAGGGAGGGGCGGTGATGATAAAGAGAGACAGATAGGGTAGAAAGTCAGCCAGAAAGGTGGGAGTTCCGTCCGTCGGAAAAGAGTTTTCCCAGCGCTGATAGATGGCGGTGATAAATGCATAATATGCACGCACCCACCGGAAATTTGTGGCTGTTTGCTGCCTGCCAAACAAAAATATAAAAATAAAACCAAACCCAAAACACCACACCGAAAAGCAAGCAGATGCCTTTTGTTGCGAAAATATCAATACATATACTCATTTCTCTGCGGGATACGGCCTCTCGTAAATTGAATGATGAGCAGGAGGGGGCTTTGGTGGGTGGACGGTCTGGCATGACAATGATGTCGCCTGCCATTGTTTGGGAGATAAGGGACCCAGGGGCTGGGAACTATTACCTGGTCGGGCGGGAGAAACGGGATCCTGGCGGAGTCGGGAGCCTGTCAATCAATAGGATGCCACCGCCACCGTCACCGCCATCGCCACTGCCACAACATCATCATCCTCATAATCATACATCACGACAGCGCTCAGGGGGACACTGTCTGTCAATAATAATGCCAACTAATAGGCAGGAAGTGTTAGCCGCCGTCGTTGTCGTTGTCGTTGCCGTTGCCAAAGGACCAAAAAAGGATGCCGCTCAATTACCCCGACATAGTCGTACGGTGAATGTTGTGTATTGGAAAGCAATGTTAACTGTAAGACTGTGTCTCGGTGGTTGCCAGCTAGCCTACCATCCCACTATCCTGCCAGCCAGCCCCACCAAATAATCGCATCGAAACCCAACCGGATACGAGCATGTGGAAGTGAAGACGGGCGGACCGCAACAATAAGTTCGTCCAAGTGATAAGTCCCGATAGCAAGTTGCCGGGAAAGTTTCATGGGGTTACTCTTCCATACGGCGGGGATTCCAGGGGCAGAGTGGAACGAGGGAAATCGAAAAATCGGGAACGCGGCAAAGCGGCTGCTTATCGCCTAACCTGCGACATAAACAGACAGGCCAGTCAGCCCACAAATATCCCCAAGTTCTCAAAGCTCTGAACCGTGAGTCCTGGTAGTCCTGGGAGCGACGGGGCTGGGTGGCCATGAGATGTGAGCCAGACTTGACAGCTTGACAGGCGCCTGCTGCATTCACATATCACCTTAAACTTTAAACAGCTTTTATTTTGTGGCTCCCAAACATGGCAAATACTCTTTGCGTTTTATGGCCAGGTTTTGTGGTATACCTGGTGGTTAAGGTTTGGGTTTATTTTTAAAAAGGTATGAGTGTTAAGACTATTAGTCTAATGTCTATTTTTGGAAAACTTAATTTCTTAGTTTATCATTGATTAGAATACCTCTTTTTTATTGTTAAGGTATCTAAAAGTCCATAAACTCTTCGGGCCACCTGTTCTAAAGTGAAAAGTTGCCGCTGAGTCGGCATTAATTAAGCCCGAGAAGATTCATTTTGCGGTCTCGGCTCCCATATGGGGCGCACTTAATCTGGGCGCCCGACTCTTTGGAGCCGTGGTCGCTGCTCCGATCCCGATAAGGTGGCAAATGTCAGAACTATCCTGGCGGGTCCTGCACAGCACAGCAGTACGGGATTAACAAATGAAGCCCGGCCGGGTAATGGAGAACTGAGATCTGCAAAATGGGAAAAGGCCTGCCAGGCGACTGGCAACCGGCGACTGGCGAGTACCGTCGTTGTACTAATTAAAATTCGGCATTAATCCAGATGATTCAGCTGTCAACGGCTCACCGCCACCTCCGCCCACATTTTCCTGTACTCCATTTTTTGGCCGAGAGTGCTGTCTGTTTTTCCGGCCCGCCTCCTGCCGCCGCCTACGAAACGGTGCGGAAGCCATTCGCAGTCGCGCGTACGTGTGTAATTGACGTGTGGCCTGGAATATTAAAGAGAGTAAAATCCTAGAGCACTTCCCCAGCCCCTGCCCAGCCTTCCCTTCGTGTCCAAGCCCAATTCCAATCCCAGAGCCATTCTCATTCCCGTCTTCCTTTTGGCCATGCTGTGTAATTATTAAAACCAACAAATAACGTTCGTGTGGTCTGTGGCGGGGATGACTGGCCTGGGGATGGGGAGTGAGGGAGTGAGGGATGGATGGACTGTGGTTAGTGGCTTAGCATAAAGCTGGAAAAATGACCAGCTCCCTGGATGGACTGGCGGCTAAACAATGGACCTGACTCAGCAGGCGCTGAAGGCAAGTCAGCCAGAAAATGGCTAAAAAGCTGCACTTAGCCTAATGGGCTTCAGAACTCTCTCTAAGCTGTTGCAGAAACCATTTCCGGCCGCAGATAATACTTTTGGTAAATAATTTAAATATATTAGTTTAATAACAAGCCTAAAACTAAAAGCATAATTCTCAAAAATCACTTTGGAATTCCCTTTTTAAAGGTAGTTCCTTTGGCCTGGCCCTTGTTAATTCTTAAGTGACATGAACTGCAATTAGTGACCCAGCGCTACAAGCCAATTCCATTAATACTTTAAAACTTACTTGAATATACCTTCTGGCCGTACTTGTCATACCTTTTTAGCTTATTTTAAGAGTGCCGGAGACTTACTTTGAAAAGTTTTTCGGCTGCATGTCAAAGATTTGTGCAAACTTAATGGCTAACTTTGTCGCTTGAATTATTTAAAAGCGAGTCATGCTCGAGTTCTTCCCGAGCAGTTAGCCAAATTCTCCCAAAAAAATAGTGAAAATATCAAACTTTTCCTCTCCACACTGCGACTGGCTAAAGGGATGTGCGAGTTTTCTGCGAGTGTTGGCTTATTCCGGCGGATTCCGACTCTGATGTGGCTGCTGCCTCAGCAGCAAACAAATGGATAGGCCTTCGGGTTGGGTTCAGGCCCGGGTTTCATCACAACTGATTGTTTAGGATAGGACATTGGACATGGGACATGGGTGATGGGAGATGGATACAGAGGACTCGGGGCAAACAACAGGCATCTGCATATAAAGGATGCCTCCTCCAGGCTCTTGGCTTGGGGCGAAACTTTAACAAGCACTTAAGTATTAATCATGGAAATCAGAGGCAGCTGCGGGCTGAAATCGGGGCGTGGAAGGGGCCCCGGGTGCCCGGGAAGGACCTGTGTGGTCCGAAAGTTTGCCATAGCTATCAATGTCACAAGGACCCCCGAGCTTCCAGCTCCCTGCTCCTGGTTCCCAGCTGCCAGCTCCGAAAGCCTAATGAGGCATTAAACCTAACTGCTCAACTTTGCGCCTGTCAAGCGCTTATTAAATTTACCGTTTTATTGGTCCAACAACTTGGTGTTAAATATGGAACTCCCGCCCTCCCCCTCTCATTCCGAGTGGTCAGTGGGCGTGGTCGGAGGGCTGGTGGGCTGGCGGGCTGGATCCTGGGCTGGGCTTTAAGTGAAATCAGATTACGTTGTTTATCGCTCAGTGCCGTCTGGCTAACCAGGCGAGGCGAGCGTCCTTCGCAGGACCTCCTCCAAGCTTCCTCCTCCTGCCTTGACACATTTAAATAGTTGCCAAGTTCAGCAAATTTTATTCGATGTAGTTAATTTTGTTCCTCGCCAACAAAATTGTATTAGCCATTTATTTAGTCAAATTCTTGCTGTTGCTTCTCTACTGTGGTGGTGGTGGGGAGCGCCTGCCTTGTGCGTGCCTGCCACTCCCATTAATGGGTAGTTGAAAGTTTTTCGATGTAATTGGATTGCAAACTTCTGCCAAAATGGCCAAATGGGCAAACACAATAAATTCAAGACGCTAGACGGACAGTCAGGCAGACAGGCAGCCAGCAGGCCAAAGAATCTGATTTGTCTGCTCAGTTGGATGCGCTTCGCATTTAAAGGCATTTTCCATCCAACATCCAGACGGATACTTTTTGCTAAACTCGGCTCGGTTTCTGTGGCTGGTCCTTTGATGAATTATTAATGAAGCGGCAGCTTGATTAAGGAGCAAATTTTCATAATTTGTTGGCTAACAAAAATGTTGTAAGACTTTTAAATTTTAAATATAGAAGATATGCTTTAGAATGTTGTTTGGAAATCATAAACTAGGTAAGACCTATTGAATCCCCACAAGTATCCCTGCACAAAGTAAACATTCCTATAAAATCCATCCTTATCCGTTCATGGGTTACTATTTCACAATCCGTTCAAAAAATCCCAACCTATTTGGGCTATCCCTTTTCTGAATTGGAAACGCCTCGGAATTGAATGGAATCGGTTGCCATGTTTACTGCGGGGATCAAAAGACCATCTCAAGGATACTCCACTTCGCTCGATTCGATTCGACTCGTCGGAGATATTTCCATTTGGCAATCGCAAATCAAGGCGCACTAAATTTGATATCCTTTCCCCCGAAAATGAAAATGACTCGAATGGAACACGTCGAATTATTGAATTGATGCTGCCCGATAAGCCCAAACTCGATTACCACCTGTCAGTCCCCAAGCCCAAGCCCAATCATCATTCTCATCGTCTTGTTTACCCAGCTAACTGGATGTTTTGGGGCCAGAGGCAGGGGTGTGCGCTTTGGTGGCTTATACGGGGGATAGCCTTCTGCCAGGCTTCAAAGTATTATGAAATATTTATGCACACGCCACTGCGGATATTCACTCAAAAGTGGTGAGCGGCGAACGGAGGGTCCTGCCGTGCTCCTGTGTTGAGTGGCGACTGGCGAGTGCTGAATTCTGAATTTCGAATTCTGAATTCCGAGTGGAGTGTGTGACTGAAAGCTCTCAAAATAGTTGCAGGAACGGCGGCGGAGTGTGGGTGGGGGGCGGCCTGGGCATCCCTGGATGTTTATCCTGTGTGGTGGCGAGAGCGAGAGGTCCTTGAAAGAGAGCTGCTCAGTTGAGTTTTGCTTTGCGGTCGATGTCTGTGGCGGAAATGAAACGTGCTTTCTCCCTTAACTGTGTGTATGTGTGATGGGGAGAGCGGGTGTATAGGTGTGTGGGTTGAAGCGTATGGGTGTGTGCGTTTGTGGGGTCTCTGGTACGTGCCCGTGTTTGTGGCATTGAGTAATCATCAGCGTTGAAAATTGCGTTTTTTATGGGGCCAGTGGATTGGGGATGAATGGTTCTAGGGGATGAACTTGATGGGCCCAGACGGCTGAGGGGCTCTAAGCTGGTCCTGGCAGGGGTGGGGCAAGGTGTTACGGCAGAAGTGCTGGCGATGCGTTAGCTGTACTTAGATTATATGGCGTATGTAAATTTACAGTGGAATAAAGGAGCTAAACTCCAAAGAACCTTATGAAATCAAAACATAAATTTAGACAGGCAGGAATATCTGAAAAAGTTAGATACAACTAATTCCAGTCATGTAATAATATCAAAAGACAATCTATAATTGGGATTTTGAATCTCACATTTTACAACTCAAAGGGGCAACTTCTTCTCCATCTGAGAGCTTCATCTTGATGGCCTCCAAGATATCCTTCTTTCAGTGTACTTTGTATAACCTGCATTCCGGACTCTCCATTATCCTGCTGTGCGTCGCCCGTATGCGTGTGAGTGGCACAAGTGTCACGGCATGGCATCGCAGTAAAATCCTTTTTTATGGCCTAGCCCAATGCCTCAGCATCGCCTTTCTTTCTGGCATTCCTCCGCAAGTATATTGTTTCCCCTGCCCTCTTCCTCAGCAATCTTTTCCAGCCAAAGGGCAAGGGCAGGAAAAATTAATTTCGCAACATATTCAAAGTGTTATTAAACATAATTTATTAAAACCGAAATTGTATAAAGTCGGGTTGTTTCGGCGGTAAGGCGGGGGGTGGGCTCACTCCCATAAATTGTTCAGATTTTTGTCGTTCGCCGGCTCGGGTTATCCCTGGTTATTCCTGGTTATCCGGAGGGGTCACGGGGTCATGTGCGTGCCCTCGTTTGTGGCTGACGCCGCTTTTAACGGCTTTTCGCAAATGGGCGTTTCATCCATGCCATCTTGCCATCCTGCCATGTGTTTTTTATCCAGCTCGTTTGTGTTTTTTTTGGGGCTTTTTGTGCTCTCTGCTCGAGCAACAAATGTCGCACAGTTAATGTTGTAAACAAGTTGTGCGATGCTGTGCGGTTCCGGCCCGGCCCGGCTCCCCTTCGGGTTATGATGTATGTGGCAGGCGTGGCAAATCGGAAATTTAATTTCCCAGCCAACGAGCCGTTCGACCGCATTGCTTTTTGGGCCAGCTCATAACGGCCGGCTTAATTGCTGGCCATAATTTAAGCTAACCCGAAACCAAATATAGTGCACTAGGAAACCATTCTAAAGTCGGCAGTGGGTAGGGGTTCAGAGTGCTATTCTATCTTATTTGCTTTAAATGACACAATAAATATGGTCCTTAAAAGCGGTCTCATAAATGGGATTTAAAAAAAGACGTTATAAACACGATGGTTTTGTAAAAGAAAAGCTATGAGAGTTGTTTAACTTACAGTCTTAAAATCATAGGCTTTAAAATTATTATATTCTCTAGAATTTGTGATTAATCTGTGCTGTTTTTTCAATTTTCCAGGCCCTGCTCCATAGCCACGATGTGGTGGCCCGGGACGTGTACGGGGAGGAGGCGCTGCGCGTCACCCCGCCCCCGATGGTGCCGTACCTCAATGGGGACGAGCTGGACAACGTCGAGGGTGGAGAACTGCAGCATGTGACCCGAGTGCGGTTGGTGCAGTTCCAGAAGAACACGGACGAGCCAATGGTAAGCCGGTCATTCGAAGGAGTCCCTGGAGAGAAATATCCTCTGACCTAACCCAAATCCTTGCAGGGCATCACGCTGAAGATGACCGAGGACGGGCGGTGCATTGTGGCCAGGATTATGCACGGCGGGATGATTCATCGCCAGGCCACGCTCCACGTGGGCGACGAGATTCGGGAGATCAACGGCCAGCCGGTGCAGCACCAGTCGGTGGGGCAACTGCAACGAATGCTGGTGAGTGCTCAGCCCCCAAAATCCCCTTCAATCATCTGCTCCGGCCTGCTAATTGAAAACGTTCAACTTTTAATCCTTCTTTTGCAGCGCGAGGCACGCGGTTCTGTTACCTTCAAGATAGTTCCTTCGTACCGCAGCGCTCCGCCCCCCTGCGAGGTGAGTTACCTGTGTTAATTGGTTTCCTAGGGTTTGTTAGGAGACTGGTCTCCCAGAGACTGGCCCACCCGCTTACTAATCATACAACAAGCTATAAACTAACCACAATGTTGACTCCACATTTCATTAGAAGTACGGCATCATTATCCTCTGGTTTCACTAGATTTGTTCTCGAGAAGCAAAGGATTAGAGAAGGGAGATTTTTATTAAAATCCAAGACACAAACACCCCCTTTTAATAAAGAACACAAGCTATAATCTGATTTAATAACAGAGAGGAATTCGAAACTCCCAGCCATAGACTTCGTGTCATCCGCTTTGTCGCAGTTGTTTAATTATTCTATTAAGGACATCATCGGCTTTCGATAGATATACCCTTTAATTCCTGATGTAAATGCTGCCGTCAACCTCTGAGCTCGATAATCCAAATACCTGGGCATTAGGTTATTAAATTCAATGAAGTGGAAGGCTTTGATTATTTGCCAATTTGGCGTAATCAAAATATCAATAAGGATTAATTAGGGGACAGCGTAGGCTCAGAGTGCGGCCTTCCTGGAGCTTTAGTTTCTGTAAAATCGAAGGCCCAGGCAGTCGAGTGCATTATGCAAATTATAAACTAACGAGCCTGCCGAGAGAGAGGGCGGTGGCATAAATACCCTTGTGTTCGCAGGGATGTAATATTTATGGGCGTGTTAGTTATGTATATATATGGGGTATATCCTTGCAACCCACATCCGTATGTGGGCGTAGTCGTAGTTATAATCCATTATGCAATTATTGCGCTGAACGTTAACACAACTCCACATTTCTGTTCGTTCCTTCCGCCTTGTATTTCCCCTTCCCTCATGCAACCATATGCAGCTTTTCAGGATCAGACCCGCTCCGGTGCTTGTAAGTATCACAACGCTCCCAAACAATAGACACGTAATCACACCCAGCACACAAGGAATTTTCCAACCGCAACTCTTGCCCACAGCCTCCAAAAACCCATCCATCCCATCCATTCCCATTCCCCCTCTCCGAGTAGATGTGCATATTCATTAACCGACAACTCAGACAAGTCAAAAGGCACAACTCGCAACTCACAGCTCACACAAGAACCCCAAATTTGTCTAATTTATGCTCATCAGTTGGCCAAAAACAAAGCCAGCAAGCAGGCTCTTTGATGTCCTGCCGAAGGATGTTAGAATTGTGACTAATATGCTAAAGGCTTAACCGTTGCGGTGGAAAGAAAAACACTTTCATTACCAAGCACTTAAAGTAAACCAAGAAAGGGTATCCAGTATTTGGATTCTGCTTGCTGGACTTGTTTGTTGTTAACGAATTTGTTACCGTGGCTGCTTTTGACATGCAAATGGGTTTCCCACACCATTCGGCAAACCGAAACCCACTTCGCTGAGGCAGCCTCGAATTCTGGCCGGTTGCAGGCTCAGCAAAAAATAAATGAAACCGAGAGGAAAGGCAACTCATCGGCCTGCAACCAGCCCCGCTCACTATCCGCTGATTTCTTGATGCTCATCTGGTTCATTTCTGTGGTCTTTGCCTTTTTTCCAAATGCAGATTTTCGTGCGCGCACAATTCGATTATAATCCGCTGGATGATGAGCTTATACCCTGTGCCCAGGCGGGCATATCGTTCCAAGTGGGCGACATACTGCAGGTAGAACTCGACAGACTCGGCACTTGGCTGTCCTAAATGTACTTTAATTCGATCTCTAAACATTCCCAGATCATTAGCAAGGACGATCATCACTGGTGGCAGGCGCGACTGGACACGGTGGGCGGATCGGCAGGCCTGATACCGTCGCCGGAGCTGCAGGAGTGGCGGATCGCCTGTCAGACGGTCGACAAGACCAAGCAGGAGCAGGGTGAGTCCCAGGGCGGATCCGACCTCGGAAGCCCGACATCTCGAACTCGAACTATCCGTGTTCTCTATGTGTAATTGGATGCTCGATATAATCAAATCAAATCGTATGCTATATGAATAATTGTACTTATATTGGAAGTGTATGACGAACTCGTAGTTAACCGAAAGGGAAAGCGCTCTCTACTCTACTCCTCCAAACTCTCAGCCACACAGCCCACCCACATTAAACACCCACAAGCCACCCACAATCACACGCCACAGTCTGTACACAAACACTCAGAGAGTTGCATGCCCCGTTTCAAAAGTAGTCAAAGAAAAACCTTTTCAAATTAACCAAAAAATGAAAGCGAGGCCCCCAAGTGCTGCCAAAATTCAAGCCAAACTAAATATTTAGCCTACACTTTACATGAGCACACCTGTACAATACTCTAATATCTAGTTAAAGCATCTCGAATCAAAACGAAAGATATCGCTATATAAACTGTATGTATAATAATATAATGCAGGAGAGCCGGGTGCTGGATGTTCCGCTCACGCAGATGGGTGTGATGGATCAGCAGGTAGTTACCATATAACCAAAAACCAAACCACCAACCCACCACCCAACAAAACCAAACACACACCTCAAAACTAAATAAATCTCCCGCCAGGAGAGCTGTCAAGACTTGACTTTTAAACGTTTCTTCTTGAGTTCTGTTATGCCACAAATACAACATAGACACAGACACCTATTTACAACAGAATTTGTATTGATAGAAAATCGTTTGTACAAAGAACTCACCCACTCTAACCACTCAGACCACCCAAAAAACCCAACGTTGTAGCTTCTGTAGACGGCACCACCGAACCCCACCCTAGCCCCGAAGAATCGTGTAGAAAGCATACCTCCCATGATCACGATCGCCATCTGTAAACAGTAGACACGACCACAGCACCAGTCATCGTTGAGCCCCGCTTCAATCCCGAAACGATATAACCAGCCTTCCCAAAAAATTAGTTAGCCACCACAGCAACCCTAAGCTCACACCACTGCACGCTAGGCTGGCTTAAAGATCATCCACACATCTTAAAGCATACTCTAAAGAATATCCAGATCAGGAAGCAGCTAGTTTCAATAAATCAATTAAATTGCCCTTAAAATATCTATAAAATCAAGCCAGGAGCATTTGTAACTCAATCATTGCAATAGTTATATCATCCATCCATCTGAGGCCAAGCAAACGCAGCTTGACTCTTTGCTCGATGATTTTTGTAAGCATGCCTTTTTGTCTGCTCTCAAGCATGCTGCTCGACTCTACTCTCTTCTTTGCCTTTTAGCCATAAGTTTGTACAGTTTGTTAACACCCGCTCTCCATTATTGCCAACAGTTAACTGCTCCATCTTCGGGCGCAAGAAGAAGCAATGCCGGGACAAGTATCTGGCCAAGCACAATGCCATCTTCGACACGCTCGACGTGGTCACGTACGAAGAGGTTGTCAAGGTGCCAGGTGGGTCTCAGCCTCAGCCCCCTTCGGATGAACTTACCTTAATATTTGTTCTTTTATTTCACCAGTTGGAGACCCGAACTTCCAGCGAAAGACATTGGTGCTATTGGGTGCCCATGGAGTGGGCAGGCGGCACATCAAGAACACCTTGATTTCCAAGTACCCGGACAAGTACGCCTATCCCATTCCACGTAAGTTCATGGCCTTCTGCCCTCTCATTTGCCAAATACTCTATAAGAAAGTAGCCATTATATTTTGTCGACGATTTAAAGCTTCTAATATTTCACACGCTTTGAATGTGGGCTTATCTTTTTATCGTTGACAAAATATCACTCCATTAGACGAGTTAATGATGCAGAACAATTGACTGCTTACTTCGCAAATAAGCTATCATTCGACTTTAAAATTATTTATAGAGTTTTTGTAATATTTTAAAGCCAGGCTATGGTTAGTCAACTTTAAACTGAATGGCTTTTGAATACACTCATAAATATCATTGCAGATACAACGAGACCTGCTAAGCCCGAGGAGGAGAATGGACGCAGCTATTACTTTGTTTCGCACGACGAGATGATGGCCGATATCGGCGCGAATGAGTACTTGGAATACGGTAATGAAACATCCTCCTGGACCTTGTCCCTGTGACTTATTCGTATCCCTATAGGCACCCACGAGGATGCCATGTACGGCACCAAGCTGGATACCATCCGGCGCATCCACACCGAGGGAAAGATGGCCATATTGGATGTCGAGCCGCAGGCGCTGAAGATTCTCCGCACCGCGGAGTTCACCCCTTATGTAGTCTTTATAGCCGCACCTTCGCTGCAGAACATAGCAGACGTGAGTGGGGACCTCTGTCGGGATAGCATTCCTCTCCTAATCTTAATTTTGTCTTTAAATCCTTCTACGCAGTACGATGGCAGCCTGGAGCGACTGGCGAAGGAGTCGGACATGTTGCGGCAGTTGTACGGCCATTTCTTCGACCTGACCATTGTGAACAACGACATCAGCGAGACGATTGCTACCCTGGAGACGGCCATCGAAAGGGTGCACACCACCCCGCAGTGGGTGCCCGTGTCCTGGCTCTACTGACAAGACAGCGAGCTTGAATGCCCCGACTGCCTCGAGGGCTGTGACTGCGAGTGGGACGCCTACACGCAGGCCTCCAATGTGGCGCTCTACTGAGGCACAAACGCACCACATCACCACAAGACACACTAGGACACCACAGCACACCACACCACACCACACACCACGACACCGTGAAGTATTACCAAGGCACAAACAACAGCAACAGATGCAACATCAACAACTACGAGATGACAGTGAGGATAGGAGGCGCCTGGCGCCGAGCTATATAATTTAAGAATGGAAGGGTATTATGGGAACTGCGGTCGCAACGCAAGACACAAAGGTGTTGATTGTCAAACAACCAATTGTATTTGCCTCTATATGGTTTACGTTTAATTGTAATTATTTTAAAGTGTTTTCCATCCCAGATAGGGCGAGATACAGAGGTCTCTACCTATAAGGGACTGAGAAAGATTGTATTGCCAATTGTATTGCCATTCCAAGTGGCCTTAGAAGGCCTCCGTTCATTGTGTTATTTTACCACTATTATATTGTTTTGTTGTATTTATGTTTTAATTGACATTTAGTCAGAACAGCATTAAACGCTTATGTAAATCTTGCACTTGTTAGTGTCTAAGTTAACTGTGGAGGCTGACGAATCGAAGGCCCAGACGAAACCGAAGCACTCCACTCCAATTGTTTTTAAATCGAGGATTATTTATGGAGGGAATCTTGTGAGCGAGGAGAGCGGCGTTGAACGAGTTAGTAAATTATAGAGAAAACTACGTAATTAAATATAATTAAAATAGACACAGGAGACATAACATAACAGCAACCAGAAAGAGTTAGGATGTGAGCAATTTCAAGTGTTTCAAGCCAAGTAATACATAATTAATTACTTACGGAGGGAGGAGCAGCGTAAGGTGCACATTTTAAATGCAATAAACATAACGAATAGTACAGAAAACAAAAGGGATTCCAGTCACCACACTTACACTCGAAGAAGCCGAGCAGCATATACACGAAACTAATTACCAGATTGTTGACGTTTAATTGAATCCAATGAGAAATGAGTAAGATAACGAAAAACATAAGAAATGCAATCAAACATAATAAAATGATAAATTGCAGCAGCGTTTAATTCAAGCAAAAAATAAAAACCAAATAAAAAGCAAAAGCAAAGTAAACAAATGGAAAAACATAGAGTGAGCACTAAACACACACATACTAACAGCAATTACGAATTAAAATAATTAGCAAAGGTCGCGAAGAGATTGCGGGTCAACGCAACACTCACACACCCAGTACACACATATACACAAATATATAAAAAAAAATAAAAAAAAAAAAAAATCAAGTAGGAAAATGAGAAAATATGTATACACACACATATATATTTTTCGAACAACTCAAACTCAGGTTGGATACATTGAAAATCAGTCAAGTTCAATAAGAATAAATATAGCGGAGCGCTTCCTTTTAACCCACAGCCAAAGCAGAGACCGACTTACCAAGGTAGCCCCCAAAGGGGTTAAGGAGAAATTGCGGACGGAAAATCGGAAAATCGATTCCAATCCAATCCAGAGAGTGTGCCGGAGGAAGATGATGTTAGATCGCTTTGAATTCGACTTGAATTGAAATATTACACCCACAGCAGGCCCAGTACCACCCAAGACAAGCAGCAGCTTCAAGTTTTCGAGATACTTTACACGTGACAATGTCTTAGCAATCAGCAGCAAACCACCCTGTTTTTTTTTTTGGTGCAGCTTAAACCGCAGCCTTGAGACTCTTTAGCGTTTTCCCTTGCTGTAGGTATCCGACAGATACATTCCCCCAATCCCCCAATGCCCCGACCCCTTTAACGAAACGATGGAAAACTGAATTTAGATTACGAAGAGCACATGCAATCACTTATCAAAGTTGAAAAATTGAACTTAGTATTTAACTAAAAAGAAACCGCTTGGTTCGAGCCCAAAACCACAACCACACAGCCCACTTGAATTTCCCAACCACACAACAACCACAACGTACGTATATCCAGAACAATTCTATGGTTTCAAAATGGTTGAACAATTTTGCATAGAGTATTATCGTTAGACACGCTGGGCAACGTTTTTTTAGTTCAGAGAAGAAGGCAATGCAAATCATAGAAGTGTATCCCAAAATCTAACAACCGATCCTACCCAAAAACCAAACAAAAAAAAAAAACAAATGAAAAGAAAAGAACTAACTACCTACCCACAACCGCAAAAGCAGCCGAGTGGCCAAATTAACTAAGAGTATTATTAATTATACCTTAAAGATCGGGGCTGGAGCAATGGGCTCCCCAGACGAAGCAACAGGCTGGGTGTGCCAAAGAACACCAATTAAGAGGAAATCAGTAGAGGAGGAGAATTGGAGAGTGGAGAGGTCAGGAGAAATGATTAGGAGAATGCTCAAATCAAAATCTAATGTTTTACGATATAGGAAAGATTGAAAAGTAATGAATGGTAAGAAGCGGACAAGAAGCTAGGATTTCGAAGGACTCGTTTCGTATTTTTAATTGATCCTTTTTCTTAGCCGATGCGAGCAGATTGTAGCTGTACTCTAAGAATAATTTCACCCTAAGATTAAGTAAAAATTTATTGTTGATATTACATAAAGAAAGGGAATGATGAACATGATGGCGGAAACCAAATGAATTAGAATTTTTCTCTAATTTCATAAGTTAACGAAGGGCAATGATAACGGTAAAGATAACGATGATGCTGAGTTGATGATGCTTATGATCTCCAATGTCAATATATGTAGATTGACGCGATTTGAGCTAATTGAGTGAATTGTTGTTAAAATAAATGAAATGAAATGAAATGAAATGAGTGGAGTCGTTCGATCGATTCGGGGCGCACAGAGGCCGGTTAGCAAATATCATTTAAAGTAAATGATAAAAATGTCATTATATATACATAGTTTAAACATGGGATTAAATAATAAAATTCAAAATGAAACAGAACAAACTGAACCGAATGAATGAGAGGTGAAGACGAGGTGGAAATGCGAATTAAATAAAAGCGAGTAAACACTGAAATACCGAATTTTAAATACACAACTTTTCAATTGTGCATGCAGCAAAGACAAACTTAATAACATCTACATATATACATATATAAAAACAGAAAACTGAAAACAAAAAATATACTTGAGCTTTTGTGTGGCGGAAGTTCCCTCCTCCATCCCGGCCCGGCCCCCAAACTTTTGGTTTTCTTCGAAAGCCATCGGTCAGAAGCCAGAATTCCGTGGAAATCCCCAATGGAGAGCCGCACAGCCAAGGCAACGTGACAAGCGGATGCCCTGCAGCCATGGCTACCTCCGAGATTCTTTGCATCTGTATCTTCTAATTGAAACACTAAACACGAACATTAAACTTCAAACGCTGTCACAGTCTGCCCAGAAGCTTGACCCAAATTTGTTTGCTTATTTTCAAGGCAATGCGAATTTGATACTTTCGTTTTTATTTCGGCTATCACTTTTTGTGTTTCTGGTGTTTGGCTTTTGGACCAAATACCCGGTACCAAGTACCAAAAGTTTTTCATTACAACATTCTGGGCTTTGTTCAGGTCTTGCGCAAACTACGAACTGCAATCACTTCGTGGAGCCGCCTCCAGAAACGTGCCGGGAAATTTTAATAAGCGGAAGAACAGAGTCGCCCCGGGGCGGCAGATGTCAACAATAGGTATTGGTGCCAGGCTGTCGGACATTAGCATTGGCCCTAGCCATAACCGTTTGAGTTGGAGGAGTAGAACCACTTCCATTTCCGGTCATTGAACTGCGCTTTGACGGCAGCAACATTTCAGCAGCAACAGCTGCAGCAGCAGCAACATGTTGCCGGCCGACTGCAACACTAGTTGCTGGTGGATCGCTGATCGGCTGGCTCTCCGGCGATCGAGTTTTGATAGCCACAGCCAGTTTTCTCTCCGAACCGGTAATGCACGAACGAACCGGGCCATGGATAACGGATAACTGAGCGCGACTTCGAGCCCACCGACTTATACTCGAATCGTATCTTGCCGCATCGCCAGATACAAGTATCTGAAGCTATAAGTATAAGTATGTATGGTCGGCTGTGGTCACAGCAAAGTCGAGCTCCCGGAGGTTAAGTTGTGCTGTTCGAGCTGCTCGCGTTTCGTGGAGCGTAAGGTGCTTTAGATGCGGTTGCGTTTTGGGACTCGGATTCCGGCTTTTTGATTGCAATTGATTGCAAGTGTGTGTGCGGTGTGTTTTGGTGCTAGTTTGGGCACTTGACAGTGTGAGAGTGTCTGGTGTTTCGGAAACCCAATAGCGGAGCACAATCGCAACTCGATACCCAGTCTAAATTTAGCCATTCTCTTATCACTCGAGGGCGCCATGCGGCGACCTCTGACCCACAAGCTTCGCGGCTACGAAATATAATTTACATTTCCATAACAAGTGCCACCGACCAAGTGATAAGGCATCGTTCCAGAGCTGCTTTAGAAACCCGAGTCTCAGTCTTGGCGCATCTCGCAGATACGTCTGTGAGCTTCTGCCGATCCGATCGTGGATTTTTCGGTTACGTCAATTTCAATTCGAGTTCTCGACCAGGTAAATAAGAAATAACTAAGCAAACCGAAAATAGCAGCAGCCGCAGTCTCAGTCTCGGCCGCAGTCAGACAACTTTTGTTTAACGCCGCTCAAGGAAACCCAAGAGGCTACACCAGCGGGGCAAGCATAAAATTAAGCGCGGCTTATAAACTGCAGACCTTATGCCCCTTCTGTCCGACATACCCACTAAAGTGGTGTGCCCTTCGTCCAGAAGCCACCGGACCACAGAAGGCTCATAAAATGCGCATAAAGAATCTCCAATTGGCTGAGCTTCGGTCTAGCAGTCTACAAGTGCACAGAGAGAAAATGTCTTGTAAAAAGGAAATAAGATTAGTACTGGATACTTAAGATTTAAGAGGCAGCTCTTTCACGAAATTCCCATAATCTTATGCTGATATCCTGACTATCCAAATCAAACCACTTTTCTCTCTGTGCAGTGGGAGTCACAGTTGAACGAGCTGATTTAAGTTGCCTTTGGTTTTGGAGTCCGAGTGCGCACATTGAATTTTTGATTCAATCCGTCTTCTTCATCTCGAACTCCGGTTTGCGGCTTTTATTTTTGTTTTGGGTCTTTTGCACAAGGTTATGCGTCCGCTATTGTAAATACCCCCAATACTAACTATCATTATGTCACATAACATGTGCCTCTCAAGGGGCGCTCTGGCTTTACGGCTGAAGTTTGGAAATTGGGGCCCTCACTTGCCATGGATCGCTCTAAGCTCATTAGAGTTCATAAATGTTTGCTAGAATTTTGAATGCTATGGGCTGCCTTGAGAGTGGGATTTAAGCGCGGCTCTATTATCTGTAAGGTCCAGCGCTTGGGGCCAAGTGTGATGCCATCATAACTGCTGATAGTGGAACACTATATATAGTATACAGTTTCTATAAAATATGCAATGACTGCCGCATTCCTGGAATCCAAGCATCCAATGCCTTTATTAATTGTCATATAATCGCTTATCGCGATAAAGGGAGATGAATGGGATTCATTCTTTCAACCTTTGTTCTATTCAGGGTTTCACTTCCTGTCGCACATTTAGTTTTTTTCCCGCCAGACAGGTTAGACGTCGCCCAGATATTATGGTTCACTTAAATTGTTAACAATTGGAGTGTCATCATGGCTGTTTTTCGACGGCTGCCGTTTGGCTACCGTTGCGCTCGACTGCCTCGAATTAGTGCGACAGGTGTGACTCACGAACGTGGCTAACACCCGGCTAACCTTTGTGTACATTTTGTTATTTTTTCTCTGTTTTTGTATCTATTTATTCGTATTTATTTTTTGGTCGGCCAAACACGTCGCTGGGGCTGATAACGGCTCGAATTAAAAGTTGCCTCGCAATGTTGTTAGAATGTATACTGGCCCGGGCTAATTTCTGACTTGCATTCGGCCAGTGCTGGCCGTGTGTTGTGTTTTGTGTGTTTGCGGCTTCCTCGCTTGGCCATAATCTCTGGTGAAAAATTGGCGAACGGATAAACCGGTCTGCAGCCGAGTGGGCCAGCAAGAAAAAAAACGGTTACGAGGCATGCAAAATGCTTTTTTTCGTTTATGTTTAGGAAATAATTTGCAAGTCAAACTTCAAGACAACCGAACCAATTTTGATGGCTTTACTTTGTAGCGCTGTTTATGATCCAAGCCTCTTTGGGGGATAATTGCAGCCACTTAAGGCGATCGTAGAATGAGCTGCTCATCGTCAGCCAGCCAGCTGGCCTTTACTGAACCCAACTCGGCTCAGCTCGGATTTACTCGCAGCTCAACGGTTCAAGTTCAGCACTACCGAAGGTTCAGGGTCAATTAGAGCCCGCATAAATTATCACCCGGCTTATAGGCTACGGAGTTAAAAGGCAAACTCGACGGCCCTGCAATTATAGCTGAATAGTAAAATCTTCGATATATGTAGTTGGACGATCGCTATTTTAAGTTAATCTCTTGAGTAGAGTCTAGACCAAATAATTTGGAAATTGGTCCAAATGGTAGGTTTACACGTTAATTGTTGAATGGAAAATGGCTTGTTATGACGTCCGGAAAAGTTTCTTTTAACTTGTTTTGTCACGCGTTTTAGTGCATAGCAATTATTTTTTGTTTATTGTAGTCATTGTCGGGCTTTAACCCTTTTTTATGAATTTTGTATTATAACATATTTACTTTTAAATTGTTGCTAAATTTTACTCCAATGTGCACATGTAACAATTTAATTTTAAGCGATCAACACAAATAGGAATCTATTTAATTCTAAATACCACTTTGCTCGTGCACATTGTGTTTGTTACAAACTAGTTTTTTCTGCAGCTTGTTACTTAATGGAAATTATATTAATTTTACTATTTTATTGAAGTAGACATCTTCAATGTTTACGAAATGATCAGAAGAATAATTAGCTGTATGATTTTTATTCCATTTTGGCAAAAATTTAAGCTTATCTTGTGGCTGTATTTTACTCGCATTTGCAATGACAAAATACAATATTTTATTTCTTAAGGTAATATTTTATTTTATTTTAGTTTCCCCTTGCATGCTAAACAACTATGAGCCCGCGCCCGAGCCCCAGCCCGCGGCCGGGTCTGTTCTGGCTTGTCACACTGGTGCTCTTGGCCAGTGGCTCTCCCGGCAGTCGCGAGTCCCAGCTAAGGATCGGCAAGGCCATCAATATATTCCTGCGATACGGCTACCTCAGCATCTCGATGAGGGTGATACCCTTAAGCGACATGGCGGAGACTGAACGTTGGGTCTTTAAGGAGCCCACAAAAAATGTATACAAGGTAAGGTTCTGGAATAAAACTAATTCTCTTTTAAAATAAACCAATGATCTTTCTTGTAGAACCTCAGCGGCCTTGCGGAAAGTCACGAGGATACTACGCCTGGAATCTTCCATGGCGACTTCCACATGGAGTTCTGTGAGAATCGACGGCAGTTGTTTCAGGCCTATTTTCGGGACTTTTCCATTGAGAGAATGGACAAACCCTGGGAGGCATTTACGGGTGGTTGGTTCCCGGAGAACGCAGCCAAAAAGCTGGGCATTAACACCTCCTTCATTCAAGGAGACTACTCCTACGTTCTGGTCAGAGTAGTGCGTTTCCGAGAAACTGGTCGTCTGAAGTCAGCGATTCCCGTGCACCAGGATATGGTACCCGAAGTGCAGACTCAAATAGATAAGCTAGAGATAGGCAACGTTACCTCTGCAATGACCTTCATGGAAAATATTGGCACCCACTACGTGAATTCCTACACGACAGGGAACTCACTGTACCAGGTCTTCGTGTTCAGCCGCAAAAATTACCGCATGATTAAGGAGCGGATTAAGAGCAAGGGCCTGAACGCCCTATCCAAGCTGGACCTATACAACTACTTTGCCCCATGGTTTGCTGAGCATCTGGGGCAGATTCGATCTGCCAGCGGCAACGCCACCGTGGAGCGCTGGGCCAAGAGGAAGCTGCAGTACGAGTACTACGTCATCAAGTACCAAACGCTTCTAAAGATCCACGGAAACAGCACCCTACTTCGATCGCTGGACCAGCTACTGGGCAACGACGCTATCCTGCAGCTTGACCTCAAGGCGCTGAATCCCGTTTTCCGGGAGCAGCCGCAGAAGGAGAGCTGGTTCCACGAAGTCCTTGACAACAACATGAAACTCTGGGAGCTCAACATGCCGCAGAGCCACCCCATCCGGTGATAAAATCGTACAGAAAAAAAAGTCCCATCAAGGAAAGCTTCAAGAAAAGTTCTTGCAGGCCACAGATCTTAAATTTCCTAAAATCTTAGTTAAATTCGAGGAGCAGTTCCCAAAAATACGAAGGGAAATGCATACGGTAAACACTTAAATTGGCGTAAAATGATGAAGATCGGTTTTCACTTAACACTTAATTTGCTTTTCTGTGCGGTTTTACTGTAGCCAAGGATCAATAGTTCCTAGAAGCATAGTTGTAGTCGTAGTCTTCTAGAGCGTAGTTAATGTTTTGCCTGTGATAGTTTTAGGTAGTTTAATTCATTATGGCCTTCTTGGACACAGACTTGCATTTAAGCCAACTAGCTCATAAGATCGCCTTAATACTATACTAGATAACATGAAATGATTAAAAATATCAAAATTGAAGTACGCCATTTTATTTATACCTCTTTTACTTAAAGCTTGGTAACTTTTGAGACAGTGCACGGTGGTAAGTATTCATATTTCTAAATAAGGACTTCTATGATAGATATTCTTTTCAAAACGCCAAGTTTTTATATTTTTCTTCCTAGGGGTACCCCCTACAAAATTGTGGGTTTTCCCGATTTCCCAACTTTTGCTCCTTCCGATGGCCATAGCTCTGCCATTTTTTATCCGATCAGGAAATAAAGTACCATTTTGTAATCAGCAAACCCAAAAGCGACTTTCCTCATTCGTTAAATATCGTTTTCAAATTTTTCGAATTTTTTTCTAGGGCTACCCCTATAAAATTGTGGGTTTTCCCGATTTCCCCACTTTTGCTCCTTCCGATGGCCATAGCTCTGCCATTTTGTATCCGATCAGGAAATAAAGTACCATTTTGTAATCAGCCAACCCAGAAGCGACTTTCCTCATTCAAATCAAGCGACTTTCCTCATTCAAAACATGACTTAAATATCGTGTTCAAATTTTTCGAATTTTTTTCTAGCCCTATTTTATACCCCTATAAAATTGTGGGTTTTCCCGATTTTCCCACTTTTACTCCTTCCGATGGCCATAGCTCTGCCATTTTTTATCCGATCAGGAAATAAAGTACCATTTTGTAATCAGCAAACCCAAAAGCGACTTTCCTCATTCAAAACATGAGTTAAATATCGTTTTCAAATTTTTCGAATTTTTTTCTAGGGCTACCCCTATAAAATTGTGGGTTTTCCCGATTTCCCCACTTTTGCTCCTTCCGATGGCCATAGCTCTGCCATTTTGTATCCGATCAGGAAATAAAGTACCATTTTGTAATCAGCCAACCCAGAAGCGACTTTCCTCATTCAAATCAAGCGACTTTCCTCATTCAAAACATGACTTAAATATCGTGTTCAAATTTTTCGAATTTTTTTCTAGCCCTATTTTATACCCCTATAAAATTGTGGGTTTTCCCGATTTTCCCACTTTTACTCCTTCCGATGGCCATTGCTCTGCCATTTTTTATCCGATCAGGAAATAAAGTACCATTTTGTAATCAGCAAACCCAAAAGCGACTTTCCTCATTTAAAACATGACTTAAATATCGTTTTCAAATTTTTCGAATTTTTTCCTAGGGGTACCTATATAAAATTGTGGGTTTTCCCGATTTCCCCACTTTTGTTCCTTCCGATGGCCATAGCTCTGCCATTTTGTATCCGATCAGGAAATAAAGTACCATTTTGTAATCAGCCAACCCAGAAGCGACTTTCCTCATTCAAAACATGACTTAAATATCGTGTTCAAATTTTTCGAATTTTTTTCTAGGGATACCCCTATAAAATTGTGGGTTTTCCCGATTTTCCCACTTTTACTCCTTCCGATGGCCATTGCTCTGCCATTTTTTATCCGATCAGGAAATAAAGTACCATTTTGTAATCAGCAAACCCAAAAGCGACTTTCCTCATTCAAAACATGACTTAAATATCGTTTTCAAATTTTTCGAATTTTTTCGTAGGGGTACCCCTATAAAATTGTGGGTTTTCCCGATTTCCCCACTTTTGCTTCTTCCGATGGCCATAGCTCTGCCATTTTGTATCCGATCAGGAAATAAAGTACCATTTTGTAATCAGCAAACCCAAAAGCGACTTTCCTCATTCAAAACATGACTTAAATATCGTTTTCAAATTTTTCGAATTTTTTCGTAGGGGTACCCCTATAAAATTGTTGGTTTTCCCAATTTTCCCACTTTTGCTCCTTCCGATGGCCATAGCTCTGCCATTTTGTATCCGATCAGGAATCAGTACCATTTTGTAATCAGCAAACCCAAAAGCGACTTTCCTCATTCAGAACATGACTTAAATATCGTTTTCAAATTTTTCGAATTTTTTCCTAGGGATACACCTATAAAATTGTGGGTTTTCCCGATTTCCCCACTTTTGTTCCTTCCGATGGCCATAGCTCTGCCATTTTGTATCCGATCAGGAAATAAAGTACCATTTTGTAATCAGCAAACCCAAAAGCGACTTTTCTTATTCAAAACATGACTTAAATATCGTTTTCAAATTTTTCGAATTTTTTCGTAGGGGTATACCTATAAAATTGTGGGTTTTCCCGATTTCCCCACATTTGCTCCTTCCGATGGCCATAGCTCTGCCATTTTGTATCCGATCAGGAAATAAAGTACCATTTTGTAATCAGCAAACCCAAAAGCGACTTTCCTCATTCAAAACATGACTTAAATATCGTTTTCAACTTTTTCGAATTTTTTCCTAGGGGTACCCCTATAAATTTGTGGGTTTTCCCGATTTCCCCACATTTGCTCCTTCCGATGGCCATAGCTCTGCCATTTTGTATCCGATCAGGAAATAAAGTACCATTTTGTAATCAGCAAACCCAAAAGCGACTTTCCTCATTCAAAACATGACTTAAATATCGTTTTCAACTTTTTCGAATTTTTTCCTAGGGGTACCCCTATAAATTTGTGGGTTTTCCCGATTTCCCCACTTTTGCTCCTTCCGATGGCCATAGCTCTGCCATTTTGTATCCGATCAGGAAATAAAGTACCATTTTGTAATCGCAAACCCAAAAGCGACTTTCCTAATTTAAAACATGACTTAAATATCGTTTTAAAATTTTTCGAATTTTTTCCTAGGGGTACCCCTATAAATTTGTGGGTTTTCCCGATTTCCCCACATTTGCTCCTTCCGATGGCCATAGCTCTGCCATTTTGTATCCGATCAGGAAATAAAGTACCATTTTGTAATCAGCAAACCCAAAAGCGACTTTCCTCATTCAAAACATGACTTAAATATCGTTTTCAAATTTTTCGAAATTTTTCATAGGGGTACCCCTATAAAATTGTGGGTTTTCCCGATTTCCCCACTTATGCTCCTTCCGATGGCCATAGATCTGCCATTTTGTATCCGATCAGGAAATAAAGTACCATTTTGTAATCAGCAAACCCAAAAGCGACTTTCCTCATTTAAAACATGACTTAAATATCGTTTTCAAATTTTTCGAATTTTTTCCTAGGGGTACCTATATAAAATTGTGGGTTTTCCCGATTTCCCCACTTTTGCTTCTTCCGATGGCCATAGCTCTGCCATTTTGTATCCGATCACGAAATAAAGTACCATTTTGTAATCAGCAAACCCAAAAGCGACTTTTCTCATTCAAAACATGACTTAAATATCGTTTTCAAATTTTTCGAATTTTTTCCTAGGGGTACCCCTATAAAATTGTGGGTTTTCCCAATTTTCCCAATTTTCCCACTTTTGCTCCTTCCGATGGCCATAGCTCTGCCATTTTGTATCCGATCAGGAAATATAGTACCATTTTGTAATCAGCCAACCCAGAAGCGACTTTCCTCATTCAAAACATGACTTAAATATCGTTTTCAAGTTTTTGGAATTTTTTCGTAGGGGTACCCTTATAAAATTGTGGGTTTTCCCGATTTCCCCACTTTTGCTCCTTCCGATGGCCATAGCTCTGCCATTTTGTATCCGATCAGGAAATAAAGTACCATTTTGTAATCAGCAAACCCAAAAGCGACTTTCCTCATTTAAAACATGACTTAAATATCGTTTTCAAATTTTTCGAATTTTTTCCTAGGGGTACCTATATAAAATTGTGGGTTTTCCCGATTTCCCCACTTTTGCTTCTTCCGATGGCCATAGCTCTGCCATTTTGTATCCGATCACGAAATAAAGTACCATTTTGTAATCAGCCAACCCAGAAGCGACTTTCCTCATTCAAAACATGACTTAAATATCGTTTTCAAATTTTTCGAATTTTTTCCTAGGGGTACCCCTATAAAATTGTGGGTTTTCCCAATTTTCCCACTTTTGCTTCTTCCGATGGCAATAGCTCTGCCATTTTGTATCCGATCAGGAAATAAAGTACCATTTTGTAATCAGCAAACCCAAAAGCGACTTTCCTCATTTAAAACATGACTTAAATATCGTTTTCAAATTTTTCGAATTTTTTCCTAGGGGTACCTATATAAAATTGTGGGTTTTCCCGATTTCCCCACTTTTGCTTCTTCCGATGGCCATAGCTCTGCCATTTTGTATCCGATCAGGAAATAAAGTACCATTTTGTAATCAGCAAACCCAAAAGCGACTTTCCTCATTCAAAACATGACTTAAATATCGTTTTCAAATTTTTCGAATTTTTTCCTAGGGGTACCTATATAAAATTGTGGGTTTTCCCGATTTCCCCACTTTTGCTCCTTCCGATGGCCATAGCTCTGCCATTTTGTATCCGATCAGGAAATAAAGTACCATTTTGTAATCAGCAAACCCAGAAGCGACTTTCCTCATTCAAAACATGACTTGAATATCGTTTTCAAATTTTTCGAATTTTTTCATAGGGGTACCCCTATAAAATTGTGGGTTTTCCCAATTTTCCCAATTTTCCCACTTTTGCTCCTTCCGATGGCCATAGCTCTGCCATTTTCTATCCGATCAGGAAATAAAGTACCATTTTGTAATCAGCAAACCCATAAGCGACTTTCCTCATTCAAAACATGACTTAAATATCGTTTTCAAATTTTTCGAATTTTTTCCTAGGGGTACCCCTATAAAATTGTGGGTTTTCCCAATTTTCCCACTTTTGCCCCTTCCGATGGCCATAGCTCTGCCATTTTGTATCCGATCAGGAAATAAAGTACCATTTTGTAATCAGCAAACCCAGAAGCGACTTTCCTCATTCAAAACATGACTTGAATATCGTTTTCAAATTTTTCGAATTTTTTCATAGGGGTACCCCTATAAATTTGTGGGTTTTCGCGATTTCCCCACTTTTGCTCCTTCCGATGGCCATAGCTCTGCCATTTTGTATCCGATCAGGAAATAAAGTCCCATTTTGTAATCAGCAAACCCATAAGCGACTTTCCTCATTCAAAACATGACTTAAATATCGTTTTAAAATTTTTCGAATTTTTTCCTAGGGGTACCCCTATAAAATTGTGGGTTTTCGCGATTTCCCCACTTTTGCTCCTTCCCATGGCCATAGCTCTGCCATTTTCTATCTGATCAGGAAATAAAGTAACATTTTGTAATCAGCAAACCCAGAAGCGACTTTCCTCATTCAAAACATGACTTGAATATCGTTTTCAAATTTTTCGAATTTTTTCATAGGGGTACCCCTATAAATTTGTGGGTTTTCGCGATTTCCCCACTTTTGCTCCTTCCGATGGCCATAGCTCTGCCATTTTCTATCTGATCAGGAAATAAAGTAACATTTTGTAATCAGCCAACCCAGAAGCGACTTTCCTCATTCAAAACATGACTTAAATATCGTTTTCAAATTTTTCGAATTTTTTTCTAGGGATACCCCTATAAATTTGTGGGTTTTCGCGATTTCCCCACTTTTGCTCCTTCCGATGGCCATAGCTCTGCCATTTTCTATCTGATCAGGAAATAAAGTAACATTTTGTAATCAGCCAACCCAGAAGCGACTTTCCTCATTCAAAACATGACTTAAATATCGTTTTCAAATTTTTCGAATTTTTTCTCAGGGTTACCCCTATAAAATTGTGGGTTTTCCCGATTTCCCCACTTTTGCTTCTTCCGATGGCCATAGCTCTGCCATTTTGTATCCGATCAGGAAATAAAGTACCATTTTGTAATCAGCAAACCCAAAAGCGACTTTCCCCATTCAAATTTCGAATTTTTTCCTAGGGGTACCCCTATAAATTTGTGGGTTTTCGCGATTTCCCCACTTTTGCTCCTTCCCATGGCCATAGCTCTGCCATTTTCTATCTGATCAGGAAATAAAGTAACATTTTGTAATCAGCCAACCCAGAAGCGACTTTCCTTATTCAAAACATGACTTAAATATCGTTTTCAAATTTTTCGAATTTTTTTCTAGGGATACCCCTATAAAATTGTGGGTTTTCCCGATTTTCCCACTTTTGCTCCTTCCGATGGCCATAGCTCTGCCATTTTGTATCCGATCAGGAAATAAAGTACCATTTTGTAATCAGCCAACCCAGAAGCGACTTTCCTCATTCAAAACATGACTTAAATATCGTTTCAAATTTTTCGAATTTTTTCCTAGGGGTACCTATATAAAATTGTGGGTTTTCCCGATAGCTATGCCATTTTGTATCCGATCAGGAAATAAAGTACCATTTTGTAATCAGCCAACCCAGAAGCGACTTTCCTCATTCAAAACATGACTTGAATATCGTTTTCAAATTTTTCGAATTTTTTCATAGGGGTACCCCTATAAAATTGTGGGTTTTCCCGATTTCCCCACTTTTGCTCCTTCCGATGGCCATAGCTCTGCCATTTTGTATCCGATCAGGAAATAAAGTACCATTTTGTAATCAGCAAACCCAAAAGCGACTTTCCTCATTCAAAACATGACTTAAATATCGTTTTCAAATTTTTCGAATTTTTTCCTAGGGGTACCCCTATAAAATTGTGGGTTTTCCCGATTTCCCCACTTTTGCTCCTTCCGATGGCCATAGCTCTGCCATTGTGTATCCGATCAGGAAATAAAGTACCATTTTGTAATCGGCAAACCCAAAAGCGACTTTCCTCATTCAAAACATGACTTAAATATCGTTTTCAAATTTTTCGAATTTTTTCCTAGGGGTACCCCTATAAAATTGTGGGTTTTCCAAAATGTATATTAAGTTAAAAAAAAACTGAAATAGAATGCCTGACATAGAGATAAGAGAAATTGGTTAGTGGTTCAGTCGGAACTAGTTCTGTTTTTATAGGGTGGAAATAATTTTACTTGAACAGATGGCAACTCAGTGATGCCACTCTAAGAAATATTCAAACTAGGGCGGCCATAAAAGTGACCAAAGAAAGCATTTCTTTATAAGTCGTTTATTAAAAACCTACTGAAAGTAATCGTGTTCCACTGCCTGCAAAAAAGAACAACATTATATCAGCACTTTACAATGATGTGTACACTAACCTCACTGGCCTTTAATCTGTTTTTTGGATTGTATACCACAAGATTGGACACGAGATTTATTTCTACGGCGTGGGTGCAGCTGGGGAACAGGTTGTCCCAGTGGATTCCCACGGAGTTTGGAAATCTAACGGGATGAAGATATGAAAAACGCATGATGACGTAGTTTACTTGTTATTACTCACCGTATTTTACTGTAGTCTGGCAGTGAAGTTAACTCTGGCCACTGATTCAGTCGCGGACTTCCCAAGGTCCGAATAATGATGGCCAACTGCTCGATGTCGGTTGTCCCCGCAAACAAGGGAACTCCTCGAAGCATCTCCGCCACAACGCAACCTCAAAACAGGATGTTAAAATATGTATCTTTACAGAAAAACCCATTCACTCACCAGCTGCCCACATGTCAACGGCTGTGCCATATTTCTGGCTACCCCATAGGATCTCTGGAGCTCGATACCACCTGGTCGACACTTGTGGAGAATACAACCGCGATTCTTCGTCGGGAAAGTACAAACGAGCCAGACCAAAATCGGCTATCTTCAACGTATCCGCCTCGGAAATTAATAAGTTAGCCGGCTTTATGTCTCTATGCATGAGGCCGGCTTCATGGAGATAGGCGATACCCTTGAACATTTGGTGGGCGAATTTTCGGACCTGCTGGCGGCTCAACGGATTCACCTCGCTTTTCAAACGACTGTACAGGGTGTCTGGTTGATACTCCAACACCAGGGACAGTCCAGTCAGATCCGGGTATATGTCAATAATATCCAGGATCTAGTAGAGAACTATGACTGTAATTTATGTATCGAGTGAAAGCCCAACTTACGTATTCCGACTTGCACAGCTGCAGAGTCTTAATTTCCCTGAGTGTATTCAAGGCTATGTTTCCGAATTTGTTTTTCAGTGCAACCTTTTTGATGGCCACCTCCTTGTTGCGCTGCAAATCGATGGCCTTAAACACGCATCCATGGACTCCCTCGCCGATTTTCTCGAGCATTTTATAACGACTTGGTGCATAGTCCTCCATTCTGTATACTGAAAATTTTCTTTCCCTCAATTGGATAATGGCCACGGGGCTCTGAGCCATGGCAACGGTCAAAACAAACGCCAACTATTGAGCAGCTGATTTATCCACCTGTTGCCTGCTGCTCCGGGTTGTTTGTGCATTTACCCACCCCTTCCGAGGGGGTGGATGTCCTAGGCCAAGGGAGCTGTCAAGCTTTCGGTTCGGGGACATGCGCACTTCCGCCCTCGGATTCCTCCTGTCAGCCAAGTGTCAAGTCGGGGGGATACATAATTTTTCGGACCCTCGCAACTGCAAAAGTATCGCTCGGAGAATAAAATTAATAAAACCGTTAAAAAATGGCAGCGGTTGTTAAATAATTTCCACCGAGTAGGATACACTTAGCTGGTGGGTTATTCCAAGTGTCGAAAGTGGAGATTCTAGTGAAAAGTATGTGGTTGTTTGGTAAAAAGGTTGGAGAGCCTGATAAATTATGTATGGCGGCGTTGAAGCATAGAAAATTACTTTCTAATGACCAAATGCGACTGTAATTTGAAGCAATTTCGCTGCAACTGGCCTCAGCCTTGTTCCTTTTCAAATTGCATGCAAACTTTCAACAAAATACACGCCTCCATGGACGTAGCCTTGTCAGCGAAGGCCTAGGGCACCACCGCACATTTAGAGCCACCACCCACACAAGCCACCCTCTCACCCAGTGCTGCAACTCCAAGTTCACGTCCTCGAATTGCCTTATATACGTCCATATACGTTCAGACTTGTTTTGCAGGCCACGCGGTCAACATGCATCGACCGAATTGGATGCCCCTCGTCAGCCAGATCCTCCTCGTTCTGCTGATTTTCGGGAGCGGCCGGAGCGCCTGGGCCAGGACTGCCAAGCGATCAGACGTCTATATTGCGGGCTTCTTTCCGTATGGGGACGGCGTGGAGAACTCGTATACTGGCCGCGGGGTTATGCCCAGCGTAAAGCTGGCCCTGGGCCATGTCAATGAGCACGCCAAGATATTGGCCAACTACAGGCTGCACATGTGGTGGAACGACACGCAGGTGAGTGGTAACTAGGGGATGTAATCGCTCTAAGATAGTAATCTACAATGTATTCTCTACATCTCTTCCAGTGCAATGCCGCCGTGGGTGTAAAGTCCTTCTTTGACATGATGCACTCTGGTCCCAACAAGGTAATGCTCTTCGGAGCAGCCTGCACCCACGTCACTGATCCGATTGCCAAGGCCAGCAAGCACTGGCATCTCACCCAGCTCAGCTACGCTGACACCCATCCTATGTTCACCAAGGATGCGTTTCCGAACTTTTTTCGGGTGGTCCCTTCCGAGAATGCCTTCAATGCGCCACGCCTGGCTCTCCTCAAGGAATTCAACTGGACCCGAGTAGGCACTGTGTACCAGAATGAGCCACGGTATTCCCTGCCACACAATCACATGGTGGCCGACTTGGATTCCATGGAGGTGGAGGTGGTGGAGACCCAGAGCTTTGTCAACGATGTAGCCGAGTCCTTGAAGAAATTAAGGGAAAAAGATGTGCGGATCATTATGGGTAACTTCAACGAGCACTTTGCAAGGAAAGCCTTCTGTGAGGCCTACAAGTGAGTTGGTTTTTCTTGGAGGGAAGTAAGAAATTTGAATTAATTATGGCCCATTACCAGACTGGACATGTATGGTCGGGCCTATCAGTGGCTAATCATGGCAACGTACTCCACCGAATGGTGGAATGTGACCCAGGACAGCGAATGCACCGTAGAAGAGATATCCACGGCGCTGGAGGGCGCTATTCTGGTGGATCTACTGCCACTGTCCACGAGTGGCGACATCACAGTGGCTGGAATTGTACGTATATAAAATGTTCCTATTGAAATTGGTCTTGAAATATCTTTGGGCAGACTGCAGATGAATACCTTGTGGAGTACGACCGTCTAAGAGGCACTGAGTACTCCCGGTTTCACGGATATACCTACGATGGAATCTGGGCAGCCGCCTTGGCTATACAATATGTGGCCGAGAAACGGGAAGATCTTCTGAGTCATTTCGACTACCGCGTCAAGGACTGGGAGAGTGTGTTTCTGGAGGCGCTGCGGAATACCTCCTTCGAGGGAGTGACGGTATGTTTGCTATATAAAGTTCAATAAACGATATTAACTAAATCATTATTAGGGACCTGTTCGGTTTTACAACAACGAGCGAAAGGCAAACATTTTAATAAATCAATTTCAATTGGGCCAAATGGAGAAAATTGGTGAATACCACTCGCAGAAATCGCATTTGGATCTGAGTCTTGGCAAACCTGTTCGATGGGTGGGCAAGACCCCTCCCAAGGACAGAACTCTGATTTATATAGAACACAGCCAGGTTAATCCCACCATTTACATAGTATCGGCCAGTGCTTCGGTTATTGGCGTAATTATAGCCACTGTGTTTCTGGCATTTAACATCAAATACCGAAACCAAAGGTGACATATTCTTCCATGGTTATAAAAAAAATATTAATTTTTTGTTCTTTTTTTAGGTATATAAAAATGTCTAGCCCGCATCTGAACAACCTGATTATAGTGGGCTGCATGCTGACCTATTTGAGCATTATTTTCCTGGGTCTGGACACCACCTTAAGTAGTTTGGCTGCTTTTCCGTACATTTGCACGGCCAGAGCCTGGATATTGATGGCAGGCTTCAGCCTTAGTTTTGGTGCCATGTTCTCGAAAACCTGGAGAGTCCACTCCATCTTCACCGACCTGAAGTTGAACAAGAAAGTGATAAAGGACTATCAGCTTTTTATGGTTGTGGGTGTCCTGCTGGCCATAGACATAGCCATAATAACCACCTGGCAGATAGCAGATCCTTTCTACAGAGAAACGAAGCAGTTGGAGCCGAGGGTAAATGCTTGCATTTCATGATGATACATATGTAATATATATATGCGTGTAATTTGTAGCACCATGAGAACATTGATGACGTTTTGGTGATTCCCGAAAACGAATACTGCCAATCCGAGCACATGACCATTTTCGTGAGCATTATCTATGCCTACAAGGGCCTCCTACTGGTGGGTAGCTCATAATTTAAACTTTATGTTAGGTTCTTATACTATATAATTAACCTATTCTTCTAGGTCTTTGGTGCATTTTTGGCCTGGGAAACACGCCACGTTTCCATACCCGCCCTCAACGATTCCAAGCACATTGGTTTCTCGGTTTACAATGTTTTCATCACCTGCTTGGCTGGAGCGGCTATATCATTGGTTCTTTCGGATCGCAAGGATTTAGTTTTTGTCTTACTCTCGTTTTTTATCATTTTTTGTACGACAGCCACTTTGTGTTTGGTGTTCGTACCGAAAGTAAGACTGGTAGTAAGGAAGTTTTGTAGTTTTTGTAGCTGTTATACATTGTAAACTCGTTGTTGTTGTTTTGCAGTCTGGTGAGGATCCGATCGGCTTGATTATTAATATATCACACCGATCGGAGCTCATTGTCGTTACTTTTCATCACATTTGTTACATTTAATACAGAAACAACAAGTACTCGATAATTCAAAACAGTTCTCCAAACACTACAGACTAACTATAACCTATAGAAATTCCAAAAAACCTTTTTATCCTCAAACAGTGGCAAGTTTCTAGAAAGATTTCTGTATGCTTGCTGCTTCCTACTTTCCCCATCTGTTCTATCCGTAGATTTGCTTTCCTATGTGTATCCAAATTGCTGAAACGATTCAGTTAAAAAATTCAAAAATGTAAAATTTTTCAGCTGGTGGAGCTGAAAAGGAACCCCCAGGGCGTGGTGGACAAAAGGGTGCGGGCCACTCTGAGGCCCATGTCCAAGAATCGGCGGGACTCTTCCGTTTGCGAGCTAGAGCAGCGCCTTCGGGATGTGAAGAACACGAACTGCCGCTTCCGCAAGGCTCTAATGGAAAAAGAGAACGAGCTGCAGGCCCTGATTCGAAAAATAGGGCCAGAGGCTCGGAAGTGGATTGACGGCGTAACCTGTACCGGAGGTGGTGGCTCCAACGGGGCCAGTGAGCTAGAGCCCATCCTAAGCGATGACATAGCCAGATTGTCGGCTCCGCCGGTGAGGAGGGAAATGCCAAGCACTACAGGTAAGCTATGAACGAAGGAGGTTTCCCTACAGATGTGTTCATGTTATTTGTCATAGAAGTTACTGAACTGACCTCCGTGGATAGCGTAACCTCCACCCACGTGGAGATGGACAACTCCTTCGTATCCGTGCAATCGACTGCCGTTGCTCCTTCCTTGCCTCCGTAGGTTCCTCGATTTCATCGGATTTGCCAGATCTAATATCCATCTTTTCTGTAGGAAAAAGAAAAAGCAGTCTATTGTAGAACACCATTCCCACGGCCCAGCTGCCACCATGATGCAACCCATTCAGCAGCAGCTGCAACAGCATCTGCAGCAGCAGCAGCAAATGCAACAGCAACACCAGCAGCAGCAACACCAACAACTGCAGCAACAGCAACACCAGCAGCAGCATCACCGCCATTTGGAGAAACGAAACTCGGTGTCGGCCCAAACGGATGACAATATTGGAAGCATAACCAGCACTGCCGGAAAGAGGAGTACCAGCGGGGACTGTCCCAATCTCCGGGAGCGGCGCCAGTCCACCGCTTCACGGCACTACGACAGTGGCAGTCAAACACCAACGGCCAGGCCCAAGTACAGTAGTTCGCACCGCAACTCCTCCACGAACATTTCAACCTCCCAGTCCGAGCTGAGCAACATGTGCCCGCATGTGTCCAAGCCCAGTACTCCGGGGGTGATGAAGAGTAAGTTTTTAAAACTACCTTGAGAGACTTTTAACTCAGCGACATTCTATTGTACCTTTAGCTCCCACTACTTCCGACCATCGTCGCACCAGCATGGGCTCCGCTCTAAAGTCCAACTTCGTGGTCTCCCAGAGCGATCTCTGGGACACGCACACGCTCTCACACGCCAAGCAGCGCCAATCGCCACGGAACTATGCCAGTCCCCAGCGCTGTACGGAGCACCATGGTCACAGCATTGGCATGGCCTACGACCCCAACACCACCTCGCCCATCCAGCGGTCCGTGTCTGAGAAGAATCGGAACAAGCACCGGCCGAAGCCGCAGAAGGGCACCGTCTGCCAGAGCGAGACAGACAGCGAGCGCGAGCGGGACCCGCCGCCGCAGATCATCAGGGCGGAGCAGTGTGCTGTGCCCCGGAAGCTAAGCCGCAACTCGAACATTCAGTACGCTGCCCACCACCACAGCTCGCCGAACGTGGCGCCGGCGGAGAAGCAGAGGGGCAAGCAGCGCGGGGCCAAGCACGAGAGCAGCAGCATCTTTGGGGCCAGTAGCGAGACCGAGCTCCTCGAGGGCGAGACTGCAATACTGCCCATCTTCCGGAAATTGCTCACCGAGAAGAGCCCCAACTATCGAGGCCGCAGTGTGGTGGGCCAGAGCTGTCCGAATATATCCATAAAATGCGATATCGTCGAGTACTTGTAAGGGGATTGATTATGTAATAGCCGAGAAACTCCTATTCGTTAGATCCAGTTAAAGTGTAAAGACTATCCTTGTTTTTCGCTCGTTATGCATCTACATTTCTAGGTGAGGTGTCGACACACCGTTTTAGAGAACTAGTAGCAAATGACATGAGATTTGTTAGTTGACAAATAAATTTAAATCCTATGACATTAGTTTTACTTTTCAGAGGTATAAGATGGTCTTTCAGGGCTAAGGAAGTCAAAAATTAATAGATTACTTACTTTCCATCAAGATATAACAAACATTTTGATTCTCACTGTGCACAAGCAAAAACGGCAAATTTAATTTATTTCAAAGTTTAGAGGTATGTGAACGAGACTTGTGATCTATTGCAGGGCAATACGCCGGAAATGATTGTTCAGGGGACCCTCGTCCGAGTAGCCAGCGATTTCCTGGGGCACAATTCCAGACTCCTCGATGGAGGTGCAGGGTCGGCACATACACTCCAGGGGCGCCTTGGTCAGGACCTTCTTGAACTTCCGCTCGCCGGGCTTCACCTTGGGGCAGAAAAGCGAGACGGCGGCCTCACGTTCGCCGGACTCCTGGCAGCACATGCACGAGCGCTCCATCTGCCAGATTTTGCTGCCGGAGACCTGAAAGATTCGATTAAAATAAAATGGTACCCAGCAGAAACATCTAGACTCTACCTGAATGTAACTGGCACAGCGCCCCACGCAGGCGAAAGAGGGTATGGGCTTGGGCACGCAGCCAGGATACTGGAGGACATGTATCACGGGTGTCACCTGGCAGTCGTCACCCAGATGGGTGATATCTAGAATGAAGAAAGGACTCTAATCACCCTCCGGATCCCAATGCAACAAGACTTTACCATTGTCAGACGAGGAGACCGCATTATCCGCCTGGGCGGAGCAAAGCTTCAGCAGACTGACCAGGACGCAGTAGAGCAGGATCAGGACGAAGAGCTTGTTGTTCTCGTGGCGGAGCAGGTGGCGCAGCATCGTGGAATGGAAGTCGCCGGCAGCAGCCTCCGGACCTTTATACCAACGAACCGCGCCGGAGGACGCCGCAGAAATGGCTCGCTCCTCGGCTGCGTGAATTATGGCCTAATAAAGCTCGCAGCCGGCCAAAACCTTTTTGCCGTTTTGCCTAGTAATTGCGAACACGAAAAGGGCATTTCCCCCGCGGCGCAATCTTTCTTTATTTCTTCATGCACAAGCTTAATAACTAACAGCAATCAGAGCCAGGCTGGCCAAAAGCAGCAGCAGTAAGGAAGTGGCCTGAACGGCACTGGAGCTGTTTCGCTTCGCCAGGAAGTTCACCAGACGACCGAGTCGTTGCTCGGCCCACTGCAGATTGGCCTCCACCGAATCCAAGGACTTCGACAGCACCGTGGCCGACTGGCCGAAAAGCTGCTGGCTATTTTGGTAGAATTCCTTAAAGACCTGCTGCTGTTCTCGGGTGGTAAAGTACTCTGCCATGTCGCTGATAACTTCGGCTGTATCCGACCAACTGCTTAGGCTGCAATATAAAACTGTTTGTTAAAAACATTTCTTTTCTTTAGCGAAACTCTCTAACGTACCTTAAAGCCAACTCAGTAATATTCGCGGTGATCATTTTAAAGATAGGTTCAACCAAATCCGGATTCTCCTCGTATAAAGTGGATATGCCTATCTTCTTCATCTCCACAGTGGTGGAATTTTCCAGGATAAATTTGTAGTAGAGCGTTTCATAGTCCCTGGTGCAGCTCATGGCAGTCCATAGAAGTTGCTTCTCACTGGGACGGGTTTCCTCCAACAATAACTTCCAAACCTGCATTAAACCGGAAAACTGGCTACTTCCGGCACAGTAAAAGGTCTGTCTGTAGTCCGGGGTAGGTTTCTTTGGTTCGGAGGCAGTGATCATCTGGTGGATCTGGTCCCTGCACCCTCTGGCCTGATACCGGCATAGCCATGCAACCACCTTGTTTCGATTGGCCACGTCCAAGGGAGTGTCTTCCTCTTCGTTCCAATCCACACCCAAATTCTCAAAAACAGCCTCTGCGTTATCCTCGAGATAGCTTCGGAAACTGGGCAACTGCTCAGGTGTAAGTCGCTTGGCCACCAATTGGAGGTTCTCGAAGAAGGCATACCAAGGGACGTAGTGCACTTCGCCACTCAAGTATTCCAGAAACTCAAACACCTCGGAGTAATCCAGATAGCCTACTCGGGCGAAGTTAAAGAAATCATCGATTATCTGGGCGCGGTTCTCGACGGGAATTCCGCTATGATTCCGGGCACTGAGAGCCACCTGGAGATTGGCCATCAGGGTTGTGTCGTAGAGGACCCTTTGGTAGTTGGACTGACGCAGATTTAGCACAATCCAGTCGATCGGATCTTTAAACTCCAACTGGAGTATGTCTACCAATTTGTGCAAGTAAGAAGAGGGAGTAAGGTTTTCAAAATTTGGGTCCAGGTTGGTAGTATAGGTAATGGGCACTGTGTACTTGAGGGTTGCATTGCTGCCATCCCCCGGGCTCAGGAGGAATCTCATCTGCCCGATATGAACTATATGATTCTGACGGGTCACGTTCACGATCAACATGGGGTAACCAACTTGCTCCGTGTAATCAGCAAAGAAGTGCTCCAGATTAACTTCCGGGGTACCAGGCCAGTTCGCATACAAAAAGAAAAACAAGTTTCTAGGCTCTGTGTTGGACGATTGGCTGAAATAAAAGTGCTTTTAAAGTCATGAACCAACCCTTCAGCCACCAATCACAAACTAACTATTGTCTTAAATAATCCCGGACAGCAGCGTTGAAGTTTTCCTCTCCCATGCAATTCCTCCACATCCTGACAATGCTGGCTCCCTTAGCGTAGGCGATGGCACTGAATTTAGAGGCAATCTGGGAGGGGGTTTGTATTTCTGATTCGGGACTCGTCATGGGTTGGGTACTGTTCCTGGAGTCCGTCACGAAGATCAATTGCATTTGTCGCACTACAAACTGTTCGTCCAGGTGGTACTCCGGATAAAGCTACACGAATTCTGTTATAAGATTCGAAGCCAAATTTTTTCAAAAGCATCTCACCTGATGGGCCATAAAGTACTCGTAGTAACGGGCGAAGGCTTCGTTTAGCCAAAAGTAACTCCACCAGGAGAAGGTTACGCTGTCCCCAAACCACATGTGGGACGTCTCATGGGCAATGATCCGTATGGCGAACTCTTTGTCAGACCAGTCATCAGTGTAACCGGGAATCCGTACCAGAACATCATCACTATCAGGGAAGAAAATGTACTCATATATGATGCCTTTATTTTTGTAGTTGGCGGACAAACCTGTATATAATGAGACCCCAGTTTTCCATTCCATTGTGAGGAAACCGAGGAGAACTGGCATATTGCAGAACCTCGTTTCCCAGCTCGGTATAAGGAAGAGGAAACAATGCGTTGTAGGCCTGAATAACCCTTTGGCCTACCTCATAGCTGAACTCCGTATTGTTGTAGAACTCAGGGCGGGAAAGAACTGAGAAATCACTTGTATTTCCTCGGGCTTTATAGCCGGCAACCATGAAAGCCAGAAGATAGGTGGACATCGCCGGAGTTTCTGCAAAACTATCTATAAACCGATCTGATCTGAAAAAAAGAATTGACACTCTCTTTCATAACGCACAAGGGATTGACTGCTCACCCCGACATAGTCGTTTTCGTCACTTTGGTATTAGCAATAGCCTGGTAACCATTCGGCCTGTCTATCTGAAGCTGGAACTTGGCCTTTAGAGCGGGCTCGTCGAAGCAGGGAAACACGTATCGAGCATTGATTCGCTGCATCTGGGTGAGAGCCAGCCACCTGGTGGCGTTCGTCTCCGCCTCCGCATAGCTGGCAGAGAACAATCCGGCCATGTCTGATCGAATTCGCCCGGTGTACTTAAACTCCAGGGCATAGTCCCTGCCCACCTCGAGGGGTTGCGTCAGTGGAACTGTCATCTGTTGGGTGACAGCCTCGTAAATCATCCGGCTGATATCAACGGCCTCCACTGGCGAGCCACCTGTGGGGTCTTCGCCGACGTCCACCAAGCGGCATGACGATATCTCGAGCGTATCTGCGTGCAAGGTGATATTTTGGATTGGCGTGGGTCCGACCCCCTGCACAGTTATGCTGACTTCACCGTCGAAAAGAGTTGGGTCGCTGGAGTCTCTGAGCAACCCAATGGTCAGGTTATAGTGGGATGGCACAACACTACCATCCAGCCTGTAGTCCAAGCCCAAAACAGAGCCAATCAACAAAACAACCAGTGGCCAAACGGCCACAGAACGGGATGGCAAACTGGTCATGCCGGCGGTGTTTCTAGAACTGGACAGATCGGCAAAATCGGAGGCGTAAAAAAAAAATCGCTACTGATGATTAGATTATATATTCAGCTTGCGATTAAAGCGGGAATCACACCTCGCTCCGGTCGCTCTCTTTTATTTGTTATCAACAAATGTTTACCAACTTATCTCCGTGTGAAATAAAGTGGTGGGGTAGAGATATAATGGCGCTCCAAGAAATACTTCTGAAAATTCGAATTAAGAGGGCTTTTGAAGCATATGATTAAATATCGAAAACTTGTAACGCTTTTGGAATTGTCTTAACTTTGTCTCAGTTCAACTAAACTCCTTTGGAGAAGTGATAATTTGATCCTTGTGAGTTTCTTCACAAGTGAAAAAAAACTTAGTCACCATGCCAAAATAAAATAATCGCCATTTATGATTATAGCCCACAATAAATCATTATACAAAATATATCGCCTGTTAGGCGATCAAAAAAAAAATCAAGTTCATCAAAAAGTATAAAGTCCACTGGGGTAAAAACTTGGAAGAAGAAAATTTGTTTTTGGCGGTGATAAACCTTTCAGTGCTATGCGAGTAGGAATCCATTTTGAACCTAATAAGCCAGGTGAATCGCCCGGATTCCCAGAAATTTGTTGTGATAAATGGTTGGTTTATAAATAAAGTAATAAAATTAGTGTTGATGTTTATGGCATTCTAGGCTGATCAATTATTTCTGAATTCACAGAATGACCTCACATGATCCTGATATCTTGATAAGTTATAGTTATAGTTCTGTTAACTTATTTCAAACAATAGTTTTCAACTATGATACGAATCGATGGCTTTACGGCGATTATATGATTGATTGGGAAATACGCACTTCAGCTCAATGAAATCTAGTAAAGATTGTGAACTGAATCATCCCCAAAGGTAATAGGACTAATCAGATTGTAAAAGTTGTTGGCAAGAAGGCTATTTAGGCTTAGGCATGATCGATTCGGCCAATATACTGAATATACGACACCGTGCTTATCTACGTTTTTATAGTTTTTATTTTACGAGGTACAAATACTTTATGGGCTTCAGGGCCCGCGTGACCCGCTTGCACCTGCTCTTTAGTTCTGCTTAATGGCGCAGGATGGTAGCCAGGGCCACCAGGACAAGGCTCAGAGCGCTCAGGGCACTGGCCATGGTACCTCCGTTGCGTCCAGCCAGGTAGCTGCGGAACACACCCAACTTGGCTTGTGCCCACTCCAAGTTCTCAGCCACGGTAGTTTCCGCCGCAGTGAGGGTGGCCTGGGAGGTTCCGAACTTGGAACCACTGTTCTTGTTGAACGTCTGGAGATCCGCGTACTGCTGTTCGGTGGTAAAGCGGGCGGCGATGTTTGAGATGACAGTGGCCACTGCGGAGTAGCCGCCCATTCTGTTTTTAAAAAATAGACAAATAACAAATCAATAAACTGAACCAAATTACTGAATCCAAGATAACTTACGCTTCAGCCAGTTCCTCGAACTTCTGAGTGACCAAGGTAAACACTGGTCCCACGTTCTCGTTATTCTCAGTGTAGAGAGTGGCCAGCACTGAGGACTTGTCTTGGCGTCGGATCTCATCGCTGAGGATTAGGTTGAACACTCGCTCAATGAGGGCCTGAGTCTTCACGCAGCCGAAGGAGTTCTGCAGCAGAGTCTCCTCCGTGGCCACAGTTTCGACCTTAAACTTATTGTAGAGGGCCTCGAACTCAGTGGAACCGCCCTCGCGCAGACCCACACAGTAGACTGTGGCGCGGATGTTCTTGGGGACGGTGGACAGGGACTGGAAGTAGGTCTTGGCACGGTTGATGCAGTCGGCACTGCCGTAGCGACAGGCCCAGGACAGGACCTTGGTGCGCAGGTAGATGTCCAAGGCAGTGTCCGTCTCAGTCTCATTGAACCCAAGTTTGTTGTAGGCCTTCTGGGTAAGGGATTGGATGTAGCTGTTGAAGTTGGCGGTGTCGTTGCCCAGACGGATGGTCAGGAAGCTGAAGCCGTTGAACGCGGATGTCCAGGGAATGTAATGGGTCTCCGTCTCCAGGTATTCGATTATGTTCAGAGTGATGTTGTAGGGCAGGAGTCCAGCCCTGGCTATATTGAAGAGATCGTCCACCACTTGGGCTCGGTTGTTCTCGTGAATTTTGCCCCAGTTCTCGGTAAACAACTGTTCACGAATAGCTTGCCAAAGGGAATAAGTGTAGTTGACTCGGTAATAACCTGTTTGCTGAAGGTTCACAATAATCCATTTAGGGGCCTGAGTAAAGCCCACAGTCAAAGGAGTGGTGGGTCCCAGGATAAACTTTGGAGTGACATTAGTGAATTGGGCCTCCAAATCTGTCGTGTAAGAAATGGGCACAGTGTATGTCAGACTGGCGTTTGACTGGCTGTCGTTTTGCTTCAGGAGGAATCGCTGCTGGGTGAAGCGGATGCCGGTTCCATTCTCCTCCACATTGATCAGGGGATAGCCCACCTGGGTGGTGAAGCTTTCGAATATATCTTTGGAGCTGGCATTATAGCTAGAATTGGGCCAGGTGTTTTGCCATTCCGCCAGAAGGTACTCGGGACGCGATGGCTTATAAGAGCTAAATAATTAAAATAATGAAATATTTATATTTACAACAAATTATAATAATTGGATAAGACCAATGGAGAAAGCAACTTACTGCTTGACAAGATAGTTCTGCAGAGCCAATTGGAACTCAGCCTCGCCCATGGTGTGTTTAATCATTCGAATGAATGTGGCGCCCTTGTTGTAGGAGATGCTGTTAAACATGCGGCTGAGGTGGGCAGGGGTGTATGTGTTTGGATCGGTCAGCGGATTGGTGGCATTCGTAGAGTCCATGGCCATCACCGACTGGATTTGGTCTACAACGAATTGGTTCTCCAGATCCCACTTGTCCTCCGCCATGGCGGTGCCGAAGTACTGGAAGTATCGCGCGAATCCCTCATTCAGCCAGGTGTAGCTCCACCACTCACAGGTAACCAGGTCGCCAAACCACATGTGGGCCTGTTCGTGGGCCACAACTGCGGCGATAGCCTGGCGGGAGGCCAGGGTAGTGGCGGACTCGTCCACCAACAGACTGCGTTCCCTGTAGGTCAGAAGACCCCAGTTCTCCATGGCACCGGCCGAGAAGTCGGGGATAGCCGCCATGTCCATCTTGTCGTTTCCGAGGGTGTAGTAGTCCAACTTCAGGTACTCGCCCATCTTCTGCAGGATCTCAATACCAACATTGTAGGGGTACTGCGTCTGGGCATAGTACTCGGGGCGGGCCAGGACGCGGAACTTGTCGTCAGTGCGGGCGGCGAACTCGGAGATGATGAAGGCCACCAGGTAAGTGGACATAATCGGCGTGGTCGCAAACACATCCTCAAAATAGCCACTGTTCAGGATAGGGATAATGATAATGTTGCTGGCTTGAAAGACAATGTAAGTTTCAAAACTTACGCTTCAGTACTTGGGTAGGATCCAATGAGACGGGTGTTACTGACCGAGTTGAAGGTCCTGTAGCGCTTCAGCGTGATGTTGAAGGTGGCCTTGAACTTGGGCTCATCGAAGCTGGGAAAGGCGCGGCGGGCGTGGTTGGTCTGGAACTGGGTGGATCCCAGCCATCTGGAAAGGGATTATTCATGAAGGAATTCTTTTAGAACCAATTTGGATCTACGCACTTGGTAACATTGTTGTCATCTACGTAGTAGCTCTTGTAGAACCCGTGCATGTCGTCCTCCATAAGACCCGTGTAAACGAAGTGGAGGATGTACGGAGTGTTCGCTGTCAAAGTAGCCGCAGTGGTCAACTTCACAATATCCGTGTCCGAGTTGGTCTCGTTGACGGAATTGAAGTTCGTTCCGGCCGGAGCAGCCACTCCCTGAGCGGGTTTGGCCCAGAACTCGCTCACCGAGAAGGTGAGGTTCTTCGCGTGAAGGTGTACCGAGGTGGTGCTCTCCGTCGGGACCACTTCGATGTGCACCTCACCGTCGAAGGTGAAGCGCTTGACGCCATCGGACTCCAGCAGGTACGGGCGCAGAGTGATGTTGTAGCTCACGGGGAGGATGTGGCTGGCCAGACGGTAGTCTTCCAGCTCGGTTGCCAGGGTTGCAGGCGGCTGGACTTCATCCAGAACCAACGGGCGGGTGTCTGCTGCCGCTAAGGACAGGCAGGCTGCCAAAAGGAATGCCACTCGCAGAGAAAACATTTTTACTGGAAAAATTATGGTTTTTAAGAAAATTATAACAATGTTTAACCCCGTTTTGTGAACATTTTGTGGCACCTTTGTAGTTTTAATTATTATATACTTATATAGATAATAATTATATTTAAATGGTTATGATAATTTTAAACAATTAAAATCACGAAAACGTCTTTAAGAACTTCAAGCTGGCAAATATTAAAAAATAGTTTGTCCATCAATTCAAAATTATTTTACATTTTTTAGGATCTGGGAGTTTTTTTTAGAAATCGAATTTCATCAGAACAATAAATCTTATGTAACTTCCGAAGCACTCACTTTTCCAAGGGTTTCACGACGGCCCCGGAACTAGAAATTGGTTTAAGTCTTTCGCAGGCCACTTGGGTCGCGATTCGGTTCGACAACTAATCGCGGTCTGGTCCGAGACCCAGTATATATGGGGATCCGGGCAGCTGATGGGGACTTTCTTTATCAATGGTCTATCTACAGCCTTAACCGTTTTATTTCGTCCAGATAAAGTTTCGGCCTGGCCTACAGATTAAACGGCGATAATGGTGCGGCGCGATAATAGTTTGTGGCGGTGATTTACGCACTCCGTCATCCGCCAATCGATGACTCTGGGGCTTTTATTTTATATTCAATAGTAGTGTCTTGGGAGAGTGTGATATTTTTGCGATTCATTGCCATTAGCCATGTTTGCAATTAGGTTCAGCCTCTTCAGATAAATAAATCTGGATCTAGAGATCTTTGGCTTTATATATTTATTGAACTTTTTTAGTTATTCAATATTTTGTTTATTTTCAATTGGACACTATTTGTGTCCAGCCATAAAGAACAAAGAAACTGCTATCTTTCTAGCTGTAAATATAAGTTACAGAACGATTAATGTTCTGATCCCAAGTTATTTGGTACATTCTGAATGTTCTTTAAAGAACTTAATGGATTTTGTTAAAATTTATTTAATAATACGTACATAAATAGTAACATTTAAAAGTTCAACCCATTTATCACATACTCTAGTGGCGAAGGACGGTAGCCAGAGCCACCAGGATTAAGCTCAGGGCGCTAAGGGAACTGGCCATGGTGCCTCCGTTGCGTCCAGCCAGGTAGCTGCGGAACACACCCAACTTGGCTTGTGCCCACTCCAAGTTCTCGGCCACGGTAGTTTCCGCCGCAGTGAGGGTGGCCTGGGAGGTTCCGAACTTGGAACCACTGTTCTTGTTGAACGTCTGGAGATCCGCGTACTGCTGTTCGGTGGTAAAGCGGGCGGCGATGTTTGAGATGACAGTGGCCACTGCGGAGTAGCCGCCCATTCTGTTTTTAAAAAAATAGACAAATCAATAAACTGAACCAAATTACTGAAACCAAGATAACTTACGCTTCAGCCAGTTCCTCGAACTTCTGAGTGACCAAGGTAAACACTGGTCCCACATTCTCGTTATTCTCAGTGTAGAGAGTGGCCAGCACTGAGGACTTGTCTTGGCGTCGGATCTCATCGCTGAGGATTAAGTTGAACACTCGCTCAATGAGGGCCTGAGTCTTCACGCAGCCGAAGGAGTTCTGCAGCAGAGTCTCCTCCGTGGCCACAGTCTCGACCTTAAACTTATTGTAGAGGGCCTCGAACTCAGTGGAACCGCCCTCGCGCAGACCCACACAGTAGACTGTGGCGCGGATGTTCTTGGGGACGGTGGACAGGGACTGGAAGTAGGTCTTGGCACGGTTGATGCAGTCGGCACTGCCGTAGCGACAGGCCCAGGACAGGACCTTGGTGCGCAGGTAGATGTCCAAGGCAGTGTCCGTCCCAGTCTCATTGAACCCAAGTTTGTTGTAGGCCTTCTGGGTAAGGGATTGGATGTAGCTGTTGAAGTTGGCGGTGTCGTTGCCCAGACGGATGGCCAGGAAGCTGAAGCCGTTGAATGCGGATGTCCAGGGGATGTAATGCGTCTCCGTCTCTAGGTACTCTATTACATCCAGAGTCAGGGTGTACGTGATGAGTCCAGCACGAGCCAAGTTGAAAAGATCGTCCACTATCTGGGCTCGGTTGTTCTCATGTACCCCACCCCAGCTGTTATTGGCAAGAAGAGTTTGGATGGATCGCCAGTTGTTTTCAGTGTAATTAACGCGATAGTATCCACACTGTTGGACGTTCACTATAATCCAATCGAGAGCATGATGGAAGTTCCAAGTTTCTGCAGTGCCGTTAAGAATAAAGTTTGTCGTGGTGTTGTAAAATTTAGGACTGATGCTGTTGGTGAACGTAATAGGTACGGAGTACACTAGACTGGCATTGGATCCATCGTTCTCCTTCAGAAGGAATCGCTGCTGAGTGAAGCGGACCGACATGCGATCGTTAGAAAGCTCGGCATTTACTAGCGGATAGCCCACTTGGGTGGTGAAGCTTTCAAAGATTTCCTGGGAGCTGTTTTTAAAACGATCTGGCCATGTGTTTTGCCATTCCGCTAGCAGGTCCTCGGGACGCGATGATTTATAAGAGCTTAAATGGAGATAAATGAAAATATTAAAAAAGAAACATCAGAGTAATTGTTCACATGCTAAAGTTAAAAGTAAAAAAGGTATTAAGTAACAAACACTCACTACTTGACAAGATAGTTCTGCAGCGCCAATTGGAACTCAGCCTCGCCCATGGTGTGCTTGATCATCCGGATGAAGGAGGCCCCTTTGTTGTAGGAAATGCTGTTGAACATGCGGCTCAGGTGGGCGGGGGTGTATGTGTTTGGATCGGACAGTGGATTGGTGGCATTCGTGGAGTCCATGGCCATCACTGATTGGACCTGATCTACAACGAATTGGTTCTCCAGATCCCACTTGTCCTCCGCCATGGCGGTGCCGAAGTACTGGAAGTATCGCGCGAATCCCTCATTCAGCCAGGTGTAGCTCCACCACTCACAGGTAACCAGGTCGCCGAACCACATGTGGGCCTGTTCGTGGGCCACGACTGCGGCGATCGCCTGGCGGGAGGCCAGGGTAGTGGCGGACTCGTCCACCAACAGACTGCGTTCCCTGTAGGTCAGAAGACCCCAGTTCTCCATGGCACCGGCCGAGAAGTCGGGGATAGCCGCCATGTCCATCTTGTCGTTTCCGAGGGTGTAGTAGTCCAACTTCAGGTACTCGCCCATCTTCTGCAGGATCTCGATTCCAACATTGTAGGGGTACTGCGTCTGGGCATAGTACTCGGGGCGGGCCAGGACGCGGAACTTGTCGTCAGTGCGGGCGGCGAACTCGGAGATGATGAAAGCCACCAGGTAAGTGGACATAATCGGCGTGGTCGCAAACACATCCTCAAAATAGCCACTGTTCAGGATAGGGACAATGAAAATGTTTCTGGCTTAAAAGACAATGTAAGTTTCAAAACTTACGCTTCAGTGCTTGGGTAGGATCCAATGAGACGGGTGTTACTGACCGAGTTGAAGGTCCTGTAGCGCTTCAGCGTGATGTTGAAAGTGGCCTTGAACTTGGGCTCATCGAAGCTGGGAAAGGCGCGGCGGGCGTGGTTGGTCTGGAACTGGGTGGATCCCAGCCATCTGGAAAGGGATTATTTATGAAGGAGTTCTTTTAGAACCAATTTGGATCTACGCACTTGGTAACATTGTTGTCATCTACGTAGTAGCTCTTGTAGAACCCGTGCATGTCGTCCTCCATAAGACCCGTGTAAACGAAGTGGAGGATGTACGAAGTGTTCGCTGCCAACGTAGCCGCAGTGGTCAGCTTCACAATATCCGTGTCCGAGTTGGTCTCGTTGACGGAATTGAAGTTCGTTCCGGCCGGAGCAGCCACTCCCTGAGCGGGTTTGGCCCAAAACTCGCTCACCGAGAAGGTGAGGTTCTTCGCGTGAAGGTGTACCGAGGTGGTGCTCTCCGTCGGGACCACTTCGATGTGCACCTCACCGTCAAAGGTGAAGCGCTTGACGCCATCGGACTCCAGCAGGTACGGGCGCAGAGTGATATTGTAGCTCACGGGGAGGATGTGGCTGGCCAGACGGTAGTCTTCCAGCTCGGTTGCCAGGGTTGCAGGCGGCTGGACTTCATCCAGAACCAACGGGCGGGTGTCTGCTGCCGCTAAGGACAGGCAGGCTACCAAAAGGTATGCGACTTGCAGGGAAAACATTTTTTTCTAAGATAAAATAATACTTTAAGTATTGTGAGGTTTTAATCCTAATCTTGATTATAGCCACTATAACCGTCTATTATAATATATTAACTATTTATAACCCGGAGTTGTGCTAGTTTATAACTTTTGTGAAACTGAAATACTTACTTCTCCAAAGATTTGTTTTCAGCCGTTTCCCTGCGATTCTATTCGTCGACTAAAGTTCTATGGACATGCACCTGTATATATGGAGATTCTGGGTGGAAATTTGTTCTTTTTTGCATTATCAGAGGCTTATCTGTACTCTTAAATGCTTTATTCTCCCTAGATTAAGTGATTTGGCGATAATCACGATAAGGATTCGCCTCGTGATTTACGCCAGACTGCCATCGGCAACGATCCACTTCGTCTAGAGGGTAGACCATGGTGCACATTGTTGTGCATTTCCAGGTGCACTCTTTTGCGATATACCGGCTCCAATCTTATCGACCATGAGTTGCTATCTCCGAAAATAACTTTTAACGGTCCGTTGTCAAATTGGATTGTGTTGTCTGTAATCGTGAGGCTTTATCACCAATAAGATTATGCGGTAAAAATTTTAGTTTTTAGAAACTTTGTAAATATTTTTACATCATAGTTCCTTTAACATTACATGCTCTATACTTTTTATCATACCAGGGATATTTTGTTGTTTTATTAATTTTAGTTAATGATTATTGCTGACATATTTCTGCTGATTATTTAATTATATAAAATAATAAATAATGCTTTGGTAATCATTGTTCTTCAATTTTGGTAAATTGTCAAGAAGTGGTTTTAGGTTGCCAAGGTTGATTACGCACGTATTTATGGTTCTCTAATGGGCGGAGGACTGCTCTTGGGAAAAGACCGGAGATTGGAAAATTTATGAGATCAGCACTCTTATCCGGCAAATACCTTGGCAGTTTTTGCCTCGTAGTTCACGGCCATAAAACCAAGAAGGCGATTGTAAATTTAAAAGGTATTAAATATTTTGTTTTGGAATTTATTGTGGCACAAGAGCAAATAACTATGACTAACTTAGGGGACGCTATGGATCTAGAAGAGCTTGGCTGCCAGGAAGCACAGGACGGTCGCCAGCAAGGAGGCACTAAGAGCGGAGCTGCCGCCGGTGCGGAATCCAGTCATCCAGGACACCAGGGGCTCCTTGTTGGCGGCGAGCCAGTCGTTGTTGGCCTTGAAGTTGGCATCTACGCTGGTCTGCAGCGTGCTCGGAACGTACTCGCTGTCCTTGACCTTTTCGACTAGATTCTGCAGAGCCTGCTGCTGCTCGGTGGACACCGCATAGGCAGAGATACCAAGGATGTCACTGTACAGAGGGTTTACTCCGCCAAATCCGGAGTTAAGATCGCCGTATTTCTCCCAGTTCTTGTCCAGGAAGTCGATGGCGGCCAGGAGACCCACCTCGCCGCGGGAGTACACCGAGCTCAGCACGGTGATACTTTCTTGGCCCCGCAGGCTACTGTCAATACTGGTGTTCAGGAACTTTTCCAGTTGGGTGGTGCTCTGAGAGCAGCCAAGGGAGGAGATCAAGAGGCGACGCTCGGCCTGGTCGGAGGAGTCGATCAGCTTATTAAAGACAAAGTTGAATACCCTGTCGTCGGCCTTCTTCAAGCCGTTGCAGTATACCTGCGACTGCAGGTTCGGTTCGATGACTGTACCCTGATCCACCAGTGCTTCCAGCTTGGCAGTGGTTTCTGACAGGCAGCTCTCCACTCCAGCCAGGCAGGCAATGTTGATCAGGATGTTGCGGGTGTACTTAACCAGGTGCTGCTCTCCGGACAGATCTAGCACTCCGAATTTGTCGAACTGATCGCTGACCAGCTGGCTCACGTAGAACTGGAAGTTGGAGTACGCGGCGTCGCCGCTCAGGTAGCGGTTGAAGAGGGTGATCACGGTGTTGGCCGCCGACCAGGGTGAGTATTGATCCTCCTTGGGCAGATAGGTCAGCAGCTGCAGCAGCGTGGAATGGGACACGCGGCCGCTGGTGGCGAAACGGTACAGGTCGTTGATCAACTGGGCGCGGTTCTCGGGAGCGATCTTGTGTGGGCGAGCCAGCAAGAAGTCGATCAGCAGCTGCCAGTTGGTCTCGTCGTAGTTGACACGGTAGTAGAAGACTTGCTTCTTGTTCAGCAGAAGCCAGTTCGCGTTGTCCAGGCTGGCGTTGATGGTGATCTCTCTCTGATTCAGCAGGTATTCGGTGGCTTCGGTTTTGCGGAAGTCGGGGTTTGAGGCATCGGCATAGTTCACCGGCACGTACCACAGCTTATCGTTGGTGTAGTCCTTGTCGTTGGTGTAGGTGTCCTGGCGAATGGTGAATGATCCATTCTGGTAATTACGTGTGACAGTCAGCACGGGAACTCCCCCCTGGTTGGTCCAGCTGCCCATCATCTCGGCAATGGTGGCCGGAACGGCGTAGTTCTCCTCAACAGCTGCCTTGGCGATGCCATCGAAGAGCTTGGTGGGATTGGCCGCAGTGTATTTGCTGAAGGATAATGCAGCGATAAGTATCCAGACACTGTATATAGTATATAGACTTACTTGTCCACCAGGTAGTTGTGGAGACCACGCTGGAACACCTTGTTGGTGATGGCATGACGCCACATGTTCAACACAGATCCTGCCTTGGCATAGGACACGGAGTCATACAGCAGAGCGATTTCGGAAGGCTTCTGGATGAAGTAGCTCATGGGACGGGCAGTGGCACTAGCATCATAGACTAGGGCACTCTGGTAGGAACCGGCATGGAAGGTCTGGAAGATGTCCCACTCGGGATAGGCCTACGAAACAAACGAATGGTTGTCGAGGCTGTTTGAAAGCTCAGAGATCAAATAAACTAACCAGATCCACAGCCAGGTTCTCGAACAGGGTGGCGAAGCCCTCCTTTAGCCACAGGTAGCTCCACCACTCGATGGCCACCAGATCACCGAACCACATGTGGGCGTCCTCGTGGGCCTCTATGGTGGCAATGTTGGTTTGAGTGTTGATAGTCGAGTTCTCGGTGTTGTAAAGCAGGTACTCCTCACGGTAAGTGGCCAGACCCCAGTTCTCCATGGCGCCGGCGGCGAAGTCGGGAATGCCAGCCTGGTCCAGCTTGGGTAGCTGGAAGGGCACACCAAAGTAGTCGGAGAGTCGCTTCTCCACGAGCATGCCGTTTGTCAGGGCCCACTCCTGGTCTCCCAGAGTTCCCTCCCTGGAGTAGACGCGCTGGGTCAGCTGATTGAATTCGCCCTCGGTGTAGACGAACTGGGAGACGATGAAGGCCACCAGGTAGGTGGGCATGTTTACGGTCTTCTGGAAGGAGGTTATTCCAGAGCTGGTGGAAAATATTAAAATAAACATATTGTTACTTACACATTCAATATTAAATATAAAATATTACTTTACTAAAGCCTGGCAGTGCCCATTTCGTAATTAATACTATAAATTGATTTAAAGACCCCATATTTTTATTAAGAGCTTATGTCGGAAATATAAAACAAACTATAACCTTCCTTGTTTTCAATGACTAAGGAATACTCCATATAATAACACTCCAATTTAAAAAGTGATACGTAATGGCTATAAAGTGTTTTGGAGGGTCAATGGGAAATACCAGTAAAATTTATTAGACCCGATAGGAATACTCGTAAGATATTAGGTAATTTTTTTAAAGTGACTTTAGGGTGAGATATAGAGGACTATGAGTTACATATCACTCATACGCAGTGTAGCCTGGTGGACATTACATACCTGGATGTAGTTTCGTTTACGGGCATGTTGCTGATGGCATTGTAGGAGGGATCGTGCTTGATGGTGATGGTGAAGTTGGCCCGCTTGGAGGGCTCATCGTAGCAGGGGAAGGCGTGACGAGCGTCGGTGCTCTCGAACTGGGTGGTGGCCAGGTACTTGGTTTCGCCTTCGTCGGTTTCGTATGTGGACAGGTAGAAACCCCCATTGTCCGTGCGTAGGTTGCCCTCGTAATTGATGGTCACCAACCAGGTGGTATCTGCTGCGAAAGTTAGACCGTCCTTGGAGAGAGTAAGGAACTCCCGTTCGTTTTCGTAATTGGTTTCTAAAGTGTGCACTTCGGCATTATCCACATTCAGCTGCTGGGCGGTGACCGTAAAGTTCTCCAGCTGGCGGGCATGAACCACAATGTTGGGAGTACTGGCCAGGACACTCACGGTGATAGCAACAACGCCAGTGAAATGGGTGTCGCCGGTGTGGACATTGGTGGTCAGGGTAATATCGTACTCCACGGGAATAGTTTCGTTGGGCAGCCGGTAGTTGACTTCGTCGGCGAGAGGAACCACTCGCTGGTTAGGATTTTCCAGGCGCTGGAATTGCTCGAGAGGCGGGAACTCACGGACGACGGCTGCCTGGATCGAGGTGGCCACCAGGAGGACCAAACACAGGGACAAGCCCCCGAAAAGAACGCGACCCATGGCGAAAACGCGGAAAACTGAGTCCCAAAATCTTTTTACCGCCACTTTTAAGCGAGACCAGGCATCTTATCACTGGACACGGGACATAAAGATTAGGCCAATCTTGGCGAGCCATAAACCGCCGTTTGGCCGTAAATAATCGCTTCGATGGCTCCATATCGCGAACTGGTCCGAGAGCAAGCACAGGCTCATCAAGTTGGTAACAAGTTCCCGGCTAAGATAATGTCGAATAAGTGTGGGCTTTTCGAGATACCCACGCTGATAACAAGTCTCGAGTGGCTGGACTGCCCTTGATCTGATAAATTTGGCAGTAAGCCTCCTTAAAAACCTCCCCCAGGGGTAATTCGGAAGTATTATTGCCTAATAACTCTTTGAATAACCATTGAGAAATGCTACTATTCTCGCTAATGCTGGGGATTTTTCTGAAATAATCTTTATCGAGAGACGCGGTTCAGGGAAACTTGGGATACTCGAAAGTAACGATTATCACGTAAATTGGACTCTTGAAAGTTCGGTTCTCCAGATAAGTAGTCAGTCCATTAATCCATTGAGAATTACTCAGCATAACGTCAAACTCGAAGTGGTAACTCATATTTTCAGACCTTAGATTAATCGAATAAATCAACTGGCGCCACAACAGAAAAGGGCATTGTGGGATTCAAAGGTTTTAAATTCCTACCTCCGATGTGGCCACGTGAGCTCCATAAACCGATTCGGCTGTTGTAAATATCCACTTGATAATTGAATTGCGGCCTAAGCCCAATTATCTATTATCGGTACTCCATCGGTACTGCCGATAATGGAAGTAATTCCTAGAACTCTGATAAGATGGATCAGTTTAAAAATCATCTAAAGCCATAAATATATAATATAACATCATTAATCAGGGACTTTGCACAAAGTGCGGGGATTCCTTAATGCATCGCCATTTTGTGGCAAAATCTATTTCAGTTTTTGTTGAGTCATATTAATTTATTTAATTTTTGGCTTTCACTTGACCATAGGACTTTCTCTAAACAAAAGAGGCTAACAGTGCAAACAGAGCACTTACAAATACAATGGCTAGGGAAGATACGAAACTGGCACTGGAACTTGATTCATCATATACATAATCCGCTGCCCAGTTGATTATGGGATCGCGATTGGCCGAAAGCCATTCGTAATTCGTCTGAATTCTGGATTCAATGACGGTGGATAGATCATTCTCGAGGTACTCGGGTCCCTTAACTTTTATATCCTCCACCAGATCGAGAAGCTGAAAAGAGTTCAAAAATGGTTATATTTTACGGAGGAAAGGTTACTGTTTCGAACCTACCCTCTTCTCTTCCGCCTCGTCTACCACATAGTTGGCCATCTCCCGCAGATCGACGTCTAGAGGCTTTTCTGTTCCATTTAGGTTTGCAGCATAAGTATTCCAGTTGTTTTCCAGGTACGACAGGCTTTCTCTGAGGCCTTCGTTGCTCTTCGTGTAGGCCGACTTGAGTAGGGAAGTGCTCTCCGAATAGCTCAACGAGTTGGTCGTGGACAGACTGAAGAGTTTGTCGAGTTGATCCGATTTCGTCGAGCAACCCAGGGAGGAAATGAAAAGACTGCGATCTGTGGCATCCGCAGATGTCAACAAGTCCGACAGAACTCTGTCGTAGACAGTATCGGGAGGACTTCGCAGTCCCGAACAGTATGTTTGTGTTTTCAAACTGGGCTCAATGGCAGTTCCGTTGAAAACAAACTCTGACAGCTTATTGGACGCTTGGAGAAGGCACTCTTCACTCTTCACTTGACAGGCCAAACTAACGATTACATTCCGCAGATAGTTGCTCAGGTAGTGCTCCCCAGGAATCTCGTTAACTCCGATTCTATCTAAGACAGGTTCAACAAGATTCCTCACAAATTGCCGAAAAGGATTGGGATCCTGTCCTCTTAAGTACCGATCGTAAGCGGTAAGGATAGTGTTGGCGTTGTCCCAAGGAGCATACTGGTCCTCGTACCTCAGGTACGTGAGCAATCTCAGTAGGACGCTGTGGTTAAGGCGACCCGTGGTGACAAAGACGTACGCATCATTCAACAACTGAGCCCGGTTTCGGACGTGAATCTTGTGGTAATTATTGTTCAGGGCCTCGACAATGCGGTCGTAGTTATCCAAATCATATAGGGAGCGATAGAAAAACGAGCTCTTCTTGTTGATGATGATCCAATCATCCCGAGCTATTGCGACGTCAGAAACTTCCACCTCCGTCGTGTTGAGGAGGTAGTGCGAGGCACTAGTGTTCCGGTAATCCGGACTGGAGGCGGTGGCAAAATTTATAGGCACGTACCAGGTTTTCTGGTTAGAGTCGTCATCCGCCAGATATCTCTGCTGCTTTACGGTGAAGGTTCCAGACGCATAGTTTCGGGTTACAGTCAGCAGAGGATAGCCAGCCTGCTGTGACCAGCTGCTGAAGATGTTATTCACCGTGGTGGGCAGAGAGAGACCGTGCTCGTCCGCCGACTCCTGCAAGGAGGAAAATAGATCCCACTCATCGCAGGATGTGTACTGGCTGCCGATGAACAAATTGTTAAGTAGTTAGGATTTCGTATAATTCTAGTGACTTACTTCTTGGTCAGATACTTGTTCAGGCCCGCACGGAAGACTCGATCCGACCAGGCATTCTTAAACATGTACAGCACCGCGGATGGCTTGGCATAGGAGAAAGTATTATAACGTCCGGAGATCTCAGCGGGAGTCTGTACGTAGTGGGTCATGGGAACTGCAGAGGTGAGGGCGTCGTTAATAAGAGCGCTATTATAGTCGCTGACATGGTAGATCTGGTAGGTGTCCCACTCGGGGAACGCAATGTCATTGGACTCGTAGGAGAATAGGGTGGCGAAGCCCTCCTTCAGCCAGAGGTAGGTCCACCATTGGATGGAAACGAGGTCTCCGAACCACATGTGGGCGTACTCGTGACCAATGATGTTCGCAATGCTGGTTTTCAAGTCAATGGTGGAGTTCTCCTTGGACCAAACCATGTATTGCTCCCCATAGGTGGCCAGACCCCAGTTTTCCATTGCTCCTCCTTTGCCAGGAACGCCGGCTTGGTCAAGTTTTGGAAGAGGGAAGGGGACTCCGAAGTAGCCGGCCAGGCTGGACTCCACCACCAAACCGGACCACAGGGCCCACTCCTGTTGGCCCACTTTTCCATTCTGGGTAAAAACGCGCTGCGGAAGATCATTCAACTGACCGGCTGTGTTCCCAAAATCGGACACCACGAAGGCGACGAGGTAGGTGGACATTTTGGGGGTCGTTTGGAAGGATGTGACTCCGGAGCTGAAAACAAACAAATAGAGAATGGCGAATGTACAGAGACAAATAATAGTCCAACCTGCTAGCAGACTCATTCACAGGCATATTGCTGATTGTCGAGTAGGAAGGGTCATGGTGGATGGTGATGGTAAAATTGGCTCTCCTTGCGGGCTCATCGTATCCGGGAAAGGCATGCCGGGCATTGGTGCTCTCGAATTGGGTGGCGGCCAAGTAACTGGCGGAAGATAGCCATAATTAATTACCTAATTAACAGACTCTTGTCAACAAAGCAAAACCAAAATTAAGATAGCGGGAAATCATATGCTGATAAGAAATAAAATAACCGTATACCACCTAATCACAACCGGTTTTTATGGTTGTTCGATAAGAAATTGCAACTCATTAACTCTGTAATAAAATATTAATTACGTCTGGCTGCAGGATCTACTTACTGTTCTGTCCCGCTGTCGTCTGTATAGCTGGTCCTGTGGAATCCTGCCATGTCGCTTCTTAGGGTGCCGTTGTAGTTCACAGTTAGGGTCCACTTCGTGTTCGCCGCATAGGTCACGTTGCTCTCCACGGGTGTGAGGACGAGGAACTCCCTTTGTGGATCAAGAGTGACATTCAGGGGAATCTCCGTGGAATTGTCCTGATCCCGACTGACTATGGAGGCCGAAAATCCCTCTGTCTGGCGGTAGTGCAACTTGATCTCCGATGATTCTTCCAAGACCTCAATGTCGATCTGAACCGTGCCGTAGAACTCCCTGTCTCCATTGTGAACATCCGTCCAGAGTTCTATTCTGTAGGCCTCCGGAGCCGTATTATTTGGCAGACGGTAGTTTTCCTCACTGTTGTCGTCCAATCGGGAGGAGGTGGATTCTAGACCCACTGCCTTCAACTGATCGCTCTCTAGAAGTGTTGGCCTTGGAGGGATCAATCGCGCCTCCAGGCTACTCACTGCCAGGAGTAGCAAGATCCACGATTTTTGTGTCCACATTGCCGTTCTAAGTCTCTTCGCTGATTGAAAGCCCACCTCTCTTTGGTGCCTTATTTATGGGTATACAGCACTAACGTGCTATCTTAGTACTAACATATCTAATCCTCGCGGACCTTATTGATGAATTACTAGTTTTATGAGCCAATTATGACTAGACAAGCCAAAACTGAAAAAACCTATAGCATCATAGCTTTTGTTTTGAGTGCAAAATAAACGCTATTTTCAGTATCAGTTGATTTCAATAAATGGATAAATCAAGTTTAAGATTAAACTTCTTAGCTCCATTTAAGAAAATTGGCTAACAAAGCCAAATTGTATACCCTTTCACTAAAGATTGTTATCAACGGAAATTGTCGCATCAAAGCAACAATCGTATAACATTACCGCATGTCATGGAAGTTCGAAATTTAGTCTATTTTAGTTCTCCAGGACTGATTAGAAAATTTGAAAACATGGCGTATTAAATGGAAAAACCACAGCAGATTCTACTCTCCTTTCCTATTGGTCACAAAAATGTATAAAATAAAAAAAACCTCATTTGGTACAAGGATATTATATTTATGTATTGAATCGTTTAGCTATTGGTTTGTTTATCAGAAATAATAACAATTACTTAATCTAATACAGCTTCGAAAGCAGCAAGGCCACGGCACTGATCAAAACAGTGGCGAGGGATGCCGTCAGACCCGAGGTGCCACTGCCCGAAAGGTGGCTGTTAACCCAGGAGATCACAGGGTCGCGGTTGGTGTCCAGCCAATCGAAGTTTGACTGAATTCTAGAGTTCACGGTGGCGTATAAATCGTCTTGCAGATAACCGGACTCCTGAGACTGAATTTCTTCTACCAAGGCATTGAGCTAAAAAATAAAATAAATTTTAATACTCTAAAGGTTAGAAAAGAAAATAACATTAGATCTTACCCTGGTCTTCTGCTTCTCGCTGACCACGTAAGTGGCAACGCCGCGCAGAGCCGAATCCAAGGGCTTGGCGCTATCTGACGATGATAGGTCTGCATATTCCTTCCAGTTGGACTCGAGGAACTCCAGACTGGCGGTGACACCGTCCTCGCTCTGGGAATAGGCTGCGTTCAACAGGGAAGTGCGCTGCGAGTAGCTCAATCCATTGGTCTCGTCCAAGGAGAGTTTCAGGAAAGTACCCAGTTGGGAGGCTTGAAGGGAGCAGCCCAGTGAGGAGATGAACAGGCTGCGGTCAGTGGCATCCGTGGTGGCCAGCAGATCCGAAATCACCCTTTGGTAAACCTCGTCGGTGGGATTGCGGAGACCGGCACAGTATGCTTGTGTTCTCAAGGTGGGCTCAATAACGATTCCATCGAACAAAAACTCGGAGAGCTTCTTGGCCGACGCCGTGTGGCACTCGACGCTGCCCACCTGGCAGGCAAGGCTAACCAGGACAATGCGCAGGTAGTTGTTCAGATAGTGCTCCCCAGGAATTTCATTCACTCCCAGCTTTTCAAAAACAGGGTTGATCAGTTCCTGTACGAATGTCTGGAAATTGCTGTAGGAATCATCGCCTCGCAAGTAGCGATTGTAGACGGTCAGAATAGAGTTGGCGTTGGACCAGGGGGCATACTGCTCTTCGTACTTCAGGTAAGTTAGTAGCCTCAGCAGAATGCTGTGGCTCAGGCGACCAGTGGTGACGAAGATGTAGGCATCGTACAACAACTGGGCCCGATTGCGAACGTGAATCTTGTGATGGTGATCGTTCAGGCCGTCGATAATAAGACCGTAGTTATCCAGATCGTACAGGGTACGATAGTAGAAGGCATTCTGCTTATTTAAGACTATCCATTTGTCACTAGCGACCGTTACGTCAGAAATCTCGACCTCTGTCGTGTTTAGGAGGTAGTGCGAAGCACTAGTGTTCCTGTAATCCGGACTGGAGGCGGTGGCAAAATTGATGGGCACGTACCAGGTGATCTGGTTGGTGTCGTCATATGCCAGGTATCTTTGCTGCTTTACAGTAAAGGTTCCAGACGCGTAGTTTCGGGTCACGGTCAGCAGAGGATAGCCAGCCTTCTGGGACCAGCTGCTGAAGATGTTGTCCACCGTGGTGGGCAGAGATAGACCGTGCTCGTCCGCCGACTCCTGGAGGGCGGCGAATAGGTCCCACTCGTCACAGGATGTGTACTGGCTGGAGATCGACTGTTTGTTAGACTATATGATTTCTTTAAGTTTTGGGTACTTACTTTTTGGTCAGGTACTTGTTCAGACCCGCTCGGAAGACTCGATCCGACCAGGCATTCTTGAACATGTAAAGCACAGCCGAAGGCTTGGCGTATGAGAAGGTATTGTATCTTCCGGAGATCTCACTGGGAGTCTGTACGTAGTGGGTCATGGGAACTGCAGAGGTGAGCGCATCATTTATAAGGGCGCTGTTGTAATCGTTGACATGGTAGATCTGGTAGGTGTCCCACTCGGGGAAGGCAATGTCATTGGACTCGTAGGAGAACAGAGTTGCGAAGCCCTCCTTCAGCCAGAGGTAGGTCCACCATTGGATGGAAACGAGGTCTCCGAACCACATGTGGGCGTACTCGTGACCAATGATGTTCGCAATGTTGGTCTTCAGGTTGATCGTCGAGTTCTCCTTGGTCCACCACATGTACTGCTCTCGGTAGGTGGCCAAGCCCCAGTTCTCCATCGCTCCGGCAGAGAAGTCAGGAATGCCAGCCTGATCCAGCTTTGGCAGAGGGAAGGGCACTCCAAAGTAGCCAGCCAGGCTAGACTCCACAACCAATCCCGACCACAAGGCCCACTCCTGCTGATCCTGCTTGCCCTTCTGCGAGAAGACCCGCTGGGGAAGATTATTCAGTTCGCCACCGGTGGACTCAAAATCGGTGACGATGAAGGCCACGAGGTAGGTGGACATCTTAGGGCTTGTGTTGAAGGAGGTAACTCCGGAGCTAACGAACATACAAAATAAATACAAGCTTCACACAGTATTGGCCCAGAAACCTACCTGCTAGCAGCCGCGTTCACGGGCATGTTGCTAATGGCCGTGAAGGAGGGGTCGTGGTGCAGAGTGATGGTGAAGTTGGCCCTCCTGGCGGGTTCGTCGTAGCAGGGAAAAGCGTGCCGGGCATTGGTGCTCTCAAACTGGGTGGTGGCCAGATAGCTGAAAAAAATAGATTCAATAGCCTATTAGTTGCGGTTGACTCAATCGATCAAATCTAAAAGGCAGGCGAGATAGGCGAAACTATGTTGACCGATATGAAATCTACAGGTTGTAATCCAGCTTATCAAGTTCTATAGTCCGCAATGTGAAATTTGAAAGGTCATATAACCTAAGAATTTACAAATAATATTCAATAGGCTTCACTTACTGGACTTGATTGTCCACTCCCGTGTAGCTGGACATGTAAAAGCCACCCATATCCGATCGCAGAGTTCCGTTGTAATTGATGATCAGGGTCCAGTTAGTATCTTTCGCAAAGGATACTGTTGTATCCGCAGGCGTAAGGATCAGGAACTGGCGCAGGGTCTCGTTGGCGACTGTCAGTGGGATCGCCGTGGGGTCGGTCTGATCTCGACTGATAATGGTGGCCTCGTGGTTGGACGTCTGTAGGAAGTGCAGCTTGATCTCTGAGGATTGCTCCAGAACCTGGATATCAATCTGAACACTTCCGTTGAACGCACTGGTTCCATTATGCACGTTTGTCCAGAGCTCGACTCGATAGGCTTCTGGGGCAGTGTTGTTCGGCAGTCGATAGTTGCCCTCGCTGTTGTCGTCTACCCGAGGACTGATCAGCGAGTAGGTGCCTTTCGTCTCTAGCTGGACATCCTCCAAGTCCAAGGACAACGGAGGGATCAGACGGGCATGCAAACTGGCAACTGCCAGGAGCAGGATACAGGATTTCAGCAGCCACATCGCCATGTCGGCTGCTTCGGGAAAAGTCACTTGATTAGTGTGAGGCGGCCGGCCGCTTGGGTCGTATTTATGGAATCGGCCGTAATCTAATCCTGACCGCCGATCGCCATAAAGATTGTTGCGCAACACTCGATAAAACGGACAAGAGTGCACTTAGCCAAGACATGCGGAACAGTCCAATAAAAGGACAATAAAAAGCTCAATCACCAGATAGTAAACCCTGTTAAAAAATCTTACGTCTTAATTTCAAAATATAAGTTCTATCTAAAAATTCCCCGGGTTTTATCCATTAGCTCATTCTAATACATGACTTTGAAGTTCTTGGTGAATTCTAAAATTGTCGGCTAGTCAAATAACAACTTTTGTCTGAGAGGCCTAAACATACAGTTTAGCTAATAAGTGGATCATAAATGTTTCAGTTATCGGTTCGTCTGCGTTGTGTATGGCTTCGATAGGCTAGTAGACTGAAAAGTGCAAGTTGGCTAAAAAGATACGCAAGCACTGGTATAAATACACTTGAGAATCGTTCAAGTGCTTCTACAATGTGTGTCAAGAATGGAGGGCTTATAATTCGTAAAGTCTTTTACGAGCTTACGAAGTGTTCACAACATGTAGGAATATTGCCACAGTCTTTTCCTTCAAAAAAACCACACAAATAGAGTAGCTGTTCTTTATCCATAAGTATGAACCGCCAACAACTGATTGAAGAGTAATCGAGACCCTAAAGATAACCATTTATGATCATCGACATAAAAATCCCATTAAAATTCGCTTATCATTCCATCCAAAAAGAAAAAGAAATCGTGGTGAAAAGCTCTGGGCTTTTAATCACATTCTTCGGAACGATCGTTGGAAGTACTATGGGAATTAATTTATTTTTAATTAAGCTTGTACTTATGTATTTTCTAGGCTTAAATGCGAGGAATGGCAATCATCTGTAAAACGAAGGATCTATCGAACTCAACGCTCTTCGCACCACCCGGGTGGCATCCTTCAGGATACCCTGGGGTCTACTGGAGCCATTGGAGACTGAGCTAAGGGAGGCGGCCAGTAGGGCGTCGCTCTTGCCGGGAGCTGACGGCACTTCGCTCAGCAGCCAGCTATGGATCTGCTGCTCGAATTTGTCCAGAAATGATTCGCTGAGCTGGGCCTTCTTCCCCACCAGAGGGGAGTTCACTTCGATCAGCTCCTCGCTGGGATTCAAGCTCTCCAGAGCCATATGGCTAGCTATGCTCTGGCGGAGTCGCATAAACTGAAAGTGATTATCTTTAGATCATAAATGCTCCTATTATTACTGACTTTCCAACTTACATGAGGCCTTTGTTGCCGGGGCAGGAACTCTGCAATCTGGTTAAAATGCTCCACGAAGCTCGGCGACCGGCAGAGGAGCTTGTAGTTGCGGTCGATGTACTGCCAAATCACGGGGCGAGCTGCCTGATTGGACTTGTAGACATAGAACAGATACATCATTGCCTCCGGTTCGCTAAGGATCAGGTGCGTGGAGTTCTCGCCCAGCAGTAACTCCAGGTACGACAACAGGTGCCTGTGGCTCTGGGTGCACCTCAGGGAGTAAATCATGTCGTCGTAGTACACCGAGCTTCGATCTGCCGCCTGCAGCATATCGATGACCCCGAGAAAGTCGTTGTCGCTCAGGTAGCGGACTCCCAGGCACAGGACCGTATCGTACATGGCATAGTATTCCGAGTCGTTGGTCAAGTTCACTCTATTGAAGATGTACTCCTTGGTAAGGCGGCGGGTGTAGTCCAGGCACTCGGTCAGGTCGGCCACGCAGGCCATTTGCAGGATCTCCTGGCCGGCGTTCAGGGCGCTGTTCGATATCTGGCCGCCCTGAGGGTCGAGAAAGAGCCGCCGGAAAATAGGAGTGACCAGGCGGCGCACAAAAGCATTAAACATATCCTGGGAGGAAGTGGCAAACAAGTTTCTTCTCAGGAAGTCTATGGTGTCAGCCACCTGGTTCCACGGCAGCATGTCCTCTTCAAACTCCATGTACTTGAGCATCTCGAACAGGACGTCCACATGCTCGATCTCGTTGTGCTCGATCAGGGGCTTTAGGTCACGGAAGAGGGCCGCTCGGTTAACGGGATGGATAAGGGAGTGATTGACCTGCAGCTGTCGGGCAATGGCTCTCAGATTGTCGGTGTCGTAATGGACGTGGTAGAATCCCGTTTGCTGCTTGTTCACAATAATCCAATCTCTGCCGTTGAGCTGGAGGCCCAAGTCCTCCAAACTCACCGAGTAGTGGGCCTGGGGTGGCATGAACAGATCTGCTTGGGTGTCCTGAAAACTGGGCGCCTGGGCAGTGGCAAAATTCAATGGTATCCACCAAAGCTCGTCCTTGGCGTGTAAGGATCGCTGGCTAAAGGTAATGGAATTGTTCTCGTAATTCCTGGACACCAAGACAATGGGCATCCACTCGCTGTGCGTCCAGGAGAGCATAATATCTCTAACCTGAGACGTCCATGGCTGCTGGGAGAAGTACTCGTCCTCCCGGAGCTCTGTCTGGAGGGCATCAAAGAGATTCAGCTCGTTGGCGGTGCTGTAACGACTGAAGAAACCTTTCACATGAGTTCCAAATGGACCAGTTCCACCATTAACATGTCCCACTCACTATTTTTCCAGGAAGTGGCCGATCGCTTTAACGAAAAGCTTTTGGCGAAAGGCGTGATGGAACATCTTGATCACACAGGCCGCTCTCTTGTACGTGATGATGTCGAAGGTGGCCATGACGTCCTTCTCCTTTTCCACATATGAGGTCATTGGCCGGACGTCGAAAAAGCTGTTGTAGCTATATGCCCGATCCGCCTCGTCGGCCACGAACATGTCCATCACCTTGTCCTCGGGATAAAGCTGAAGAACAGTTTGAACTTAAAAAGGCTTCATAAGGGATAAAAGATCATTTAACCCACCACATCCGTAATCACATATCCAAAGTAGGTGGCAAAGCCTTCGTTCATCCAAGCATAGGTCCACCATTCAGGCGACACCAGGTTCCCGAACCACTGGTGGGCAATCTCGTGGTTCTGAGTTATCTTGTCCTTCACCCTCTTGTGAACATCTTCCGAGTCCTGTTGCAGCAAATTGGCCTCCTTGTAGGTGATGAGTCCCCAGTTCTCCATGGCAGCTCCGTAGTTCTTTTTCAGGGCTACGTGATCCAACTTTTCTAGGGGATAGCTGACCCCGAAGTAGTCCTCCATGGCAGCCACCGTTCGTACGGCGTTTTTCAGTGCACTTTGACCCTTTTCCCTGGAGCTGGGCGAGGAGTATATGCTTTGGGTGACACCGCGATATGTTTCTGAAATCTTCTCGAAGTTTGAAATGACAAAGGCAACCAGGTAGGTGGACATGGGTGGCGTTATATGGAAGTGCGTTGTCGTCAGATCTCTAAAAGTAAACTTGTGCATTAGTTGAGTTTGGTAAGCAAGGCATGAAGTGACTTACCCATGAGGAATTGTTTTCTCGACCGGCATATTAGAAATAGCCGAGTGGGTACTACCATGGGTTACCGTTATGCTGAAATTTGACTTAAAGCCAGGTTCATCGTAGCAGGGAAAGATCAGACGAGCATAAGTTGGCTCCGACTGCGTGGCGGCAACATATCTACAGTTTCGAAGTAAAGTAAAGATATTACTATAAATTCAAGGCTCCCTCTTAGCAATAATTCGTATGTTACCTAATATTCTAGGAATGATAATTAAAAAAAAACAATTTGGGGCCGCAAAAAATCCCATTCCCATTTCCAGATCGTTGAACGTAAAACACTTTAACAAAACCCAAAAAACCAGCTGCAGCCTGCGGCCACCGGAATGATCAATCAAATTGAGAACCTGATCTCACTTCCAGGGAACAAGCGCGCTTCGTTATTCAGCGAAAACATGACTCTCCTCCGAATCATGCCAAAATGATTGCTCAATTGAAACCAAAACAAACTCTCGGACTCGCACCCAAACACAAACAATAATTAAATCAAAGTTATCGGCGGATGGGAGAGTTTCTGTTCTGCCCTCATTATCTACCGGGAACTGATAAGTCCAGCTGCTTGCTTAATTGTGGTCACAGTCATTCCCCTTTATGAAGAATTCCCCATCAAGTATCCGCTCCCCACTATGTTATACCGCGCATAGTATTGGTGCCCCTGAGGGCCATTGTTTACATCGTCAGCTTGGTGACGCGGTGAACCGATTTCGAGTCCGATTCCACCATATAGTATATGGCCGACTGATAAGCAGCTCTCCGGCTGTCTACGCCAGCAACAGTAGGTAATTAAAATTCAAAGCCAAACAAATGGAAATAATAACAAAGTAAAAGTGAGAGCTAAGTAGCCACTGTGAAGTGACCAATTCCAAGTGCACAATGAACCTATCTGAGGGTTATGTAAGGGCAAACCCGCCGGGAGAATCTATTCAATATATAATCAGCTAAAAGCGCGTGCCAGCCATATGGGCATTTCCTAAACCCCAGAACAAGTAGCTTCTCAGAGGAAACTTGGGACAGATGAGGGTTATTTTTAGCCAACTTTATTATTCATAAAATAATTTGGCTTTATCTTTAATTACCACTATCTTTAATACTCACACAGTGCGGTTAGTTTTTTCGTCGTGGTAATCCATATAGTAGAGACCCATGGCGCGGTTCCTCATGATCGCCGTGTAGAGGATCTCCAGCCGGTACCGCTGACCTGCCTCGAAGGCCAGGTTGTTCTCCTGCGGATGGATGATCACAAACGCGGCCCTCTCGTCGATGGTGTGGGTGAGGTCGTCCACAAGCACGGAGGTCTCCGGTCCCGAGTCCGAATCCACCAGCCGGTGAACCGTTATCTGAATATCCGTGAGATTTTTGGCGTGCAACACAATCTCGTTCGTCGACTGCCGGATGAGTACGTCAATGGTGGCATTTCCGCTAAACAGCAACGTGCCTTTGTGTATGTTGCTGGATATGTGCAGCTGGTAGTGGAGCGGATAGGTGTCGTTTGGCAGACGGAGCGGACGGTCGCCTGGGAGCACGTTTGCGCCGACCTCCGCCATCCCGAGGATCATCAGGGCAAGCCCTGCGACCCAGTGGGCCAAGCCAGACGACGGCGTGATCATGGCGATACGGGATATACACGCGAACCGGGTCGGACCTGTCTTTCTCACAGTATCAGTATCTTAGAAGTGTGCGCCCTGGCAACCGAAACTCGACTGACTGAGCGGCGACGAGCTCGCCGGCGGTTATAGCCAAAGCCTCCCTGTCCCGGTCCGATAAGATAAGCCTGGCGGCTGATCGATGAGCTCGAGTGCTTGTATAAGAGTCTTTAGCTTATTAGTGCACCGGACGAAAACTTTGTTTAATTGAGAAGTTGAGTGTATTTTGGTATAAATACTTCTTCTGGTCACCATTACTTACCATTACTTTGTATAATTTATAATGCTTGAAAGAGAATAAAACTTTAAATTAAGTGACCTATTTTTCCCTGTGCATAACCCACTCATAATGGGTCGAGTTGGTACTCAAAACATTGAGCAGGTCACGGTGCAGTCCTTGGCACGAAAACCCCGAATGCGGGTTTTTCTTTTGGGCTCTACTCTCCCCTATTTTCGGATAACAGGTGGTACTATCAATAAGGGTATAAACGCACCCCATTAGTCATTTGTTGTTCGAGACGGAAAACAAAAACACCCCTTTAAACAAATACCTTGAATATTCTATTCTTGAAAACCTGTTTACCAAAAATTAAGTACACTTTTATTTTATTGAAAATTTTTTTATCTTTATAGTAAATTTTAAGCTAAATTGGTTTACATATTTGGGCTTCTGAAAGAGTCACACCTTTAACTTAATGGTTGTCGGAAGTCAATACTATCGTAAATTTTCAACTGTAGGCTTAAACATACATTGATTATACACAGTTACGCATATTTTTTTCGACTCATAAAAATTCAAGGTAATACTTGTGAACAAATAGACTGGAGTACTCACCACTGTTAGTCATTTTAGGGCCATCTCTTCTTTTATTTCTGTAGTATGATATAAGTATGTTAGGAGTATGATAGTATGATAGGATTATAAGTATGATAGGATATCCTTCGCCTGATAAGTAGTCAGCAAATAAATATTAAACAGTATCAAATAGCCGCCACTCAGAAACTTAAAGTAATTCTCTCATCGCATTGTTCTCATCGATGAGCTTATAAATTGCGATCCACAACTTAAATTTCTCAGTCGAAGCTTTACTTTCTAAGAGGAAAGATGATTTCCAGTTCGTTCGTCCGCCTGGGACTTCTGCTTTTCATCCTGAGCTTCGCGGCAGGCAGTCAGGATACTAAAGGAAATACTTGCATGAAAAATGGAGGATACGTAAGTTAACTAGACTTCCCTAGAAAAATGTGTAATTTCCCGGCTTTCCGTTTTCAGTGCCAGACACATTGGGAGTGCTGCTCCCGAAAATGTATGACCTATCTCAACCAGTGCGCCAAGCGGATCGGTTCGTCCTATCCCTATCCTTATGGCCACGATGTGCCCCATCCAAATGGGCTAGAAATTAGTGGACCCAATAAACCAGCTAACAACTACGATGACAGTTTGCAAATTGTGGGTCTTCCCAATGAGTCGAGGCCCTCGGGTAACACTTTCGACATTGTGCGCCAGAATGAAATTTCTGGGTCAACGGTGCCCTATAAGTGCCGCAATGTCGGCGAAACGGTAAGATCGCTTACGTCATTCCATTTTACCTCAGCCACCTCATATAATTATTATTAAATCTTTCTTTGTTATTTTCAGTGCTACCGGGGTGAGGAATGCTGTACAATGCGCTGTCACTTCTACATGCACAAGTGTGTCACATGAGAATATATATTTCAATAATTAAAATATTATATAACTTTATAATAAGCTCCTTCCCAAAATTATACTATCCTCTATCCTCGTAGGAAAATGAAAGAGCATAATAGAGTGAAATAAAGTATGCAGAGATGTACCACAGAGTCTAAAGTATTATTCTTACTGTTTTTAATATCTAAGCACCTTCAGTTCTTCATTTTTTCTGTGTAAAATAGATTTGAAATATTTTAATATCTTTCTTTGTGCGAAAAGTTTTGTTTTAATTTAATTTTTTTATTTCTGCTGAAAATTTAATATATTTTTAATAAAATCAAAAAAAAAGAAACTCGTTATCCAACAAGAAACGCAAAAAAATAAAGCCTATAAAGAAGCTGGACTTAAAAAAGTATAATATCAATATCAAAGATGATGTTATGGTGTTGTGCTTGCATCTGTGGCAAAAAATGCATTTTTGCAGCAAAAATAAGCAATATAAAAACCCCTCGATAGCAAAAACTTTTCCTTTTAATGGTTGGTATACAACTGATAGCACAAAAAAAACCAGTATGAATTATGTGGGTATACATATTAAGTATATGTGGTAGGGATTTTCCAAAACACATACAAGAAGTCTATTGTAAAAAAAAGAAGCTTTGGGTTTAATTTGTTATTTTCTAGCAGCCAATGATGGCTGATAACCCCGACAGTAAAGACAATAACAAATATTTTTATTAATTTCTGTATATAATGTAAAAACAAATCATGGGCCCATAGCTACGCCACAAAGATACTAGCCCCACTAATCAGAAAGATGACATCTTTTATACAGAAGCCAATATAGTATAAAAATAATAATGAATAAATAAAAACATGTTTAAAACATAATTCCTGTGATTTATATAAGAAAGTCATTTTAATCCCAGAAGAATAATTCAGGAATGGCCCTGATCCACCACACTCAACCCACCAAGATAATGGCAAGGTATTATGAGTCACAAGCTCCGGCGAATATGTTTCTACTTCTGAGCCGTATCTGATTTATCAATACCAAATATTGACAATGACAATTTTCAATTATCTCGAGCAGCTTGACACAAATGTAACCCGACCTCTTGACTCGGCAAACAGCAGAGCATGTCCGACCAGATGGAATCGTTGCAATTAATTAAGGCCGCAGGGTCACTTATTGGCATATTCCCTTAAAAGCCAAGTGGTGAGCTGCGTGGGGAGCAGTTCGCTTTGGAAGGGCCACCATTTGAAATCAAAATGCTGACTATTGTATTGATATTTCTGGGGGTCGTAAGTTTTATTTAAAATACCTTTGTTGAAACGAAACCACAATTAAACATTGCTTAAATTTACTTACATTTTAAGCTGCAAGTTCAAGCTCTGCCCGCTGGCAAGGTGTCTCCTCCGATTGATGCCAAACTGCCCATACTATCCCCACCCGTTGTCCAGAAGCCTGCGAATCCTCTAAATCCCGACGAAGTCACCCTCTTTACCAACATGTTTCTGAGCTTGCTCCGGGGAGTAGCCGACTATCGGAATCTGGTGGCCGCCGACTCGGTACAGAGTGTGTGGCAGAGCCCGGCGGTTGTCGACTTCAGTCACAGACTCTTCGCCAACTAGATATCTTTTGTTATTCGATTCTGAAAATCTGTTTTTGCAAAACATGCTGTAATAATAATTCAACACTTTATGAGTCTTTGCTTCTTATTTGAATAGTATATAAGTTCTGGGCTTTTTGTTCTTTATTCACTTTCGAGTTCGACTGGAAACGGAAACAACAATTAATTAATCCAAGATGAAGCTAGCTCCGGTTATCCTGAATATTATCCTGGTCATCTGTGGTCTGTCAGTGGCTGATTGTTTTAAGAGTGAACTTTCTTTCGAAGAAAGCGCATTGAGAGATTCAAGGGGCATGGAGAATTCTCACCCTCGTCGTGGTAGTCCACCTTACTCCATAATGCCTCCTTCAAAAAATCTTACTCAGGTAAAAAATAACTAAGTCCGTTCAAATGTTTTCTGGACAATAGCTAATTATGATTTTTAGATCGAACGTCTCAACTGGGCGGAAAACTGCAGACAATTCAGGCAAAAATGCAAGTTCTCAGAGCAATGTTGCAGCAATAGGTGCTTGAAGCATATAAAACGATGCACTACCTTGTAAATTTGAAACGCTTTATTATAAATAAAATCATGTGTCGTAGTATATCAGAGCTCATTACAAGTTTTTCTAGCTTGATAAACAATGATTGACTAATGCGGTAGGTCCTTATCCTCTATGTTCTTTTGAACCTGACTGTCTGATAATGAGCCTGGTGCCTGAAGGCTGAAGGATGGAGGCCGGAGCTCATCCTTGTCATCTGGTTAGACACTCACTCGGCTGGCAATAATAAACTGTATCAACTGACAAACCCGTCAGTTGACACACAAACACTGCGGCGCTGGTAATGCGAAGTGAATTGTTTGGCTGCTCACAATCAACTTACATCGGTTTGTGTTTGTCACCGTTTACCAGCAAACAATATTTCCGCTCGCACATCTGAATACCCGGCCAGACAATGCGACAAAGCGCCATCAATGTGAATTTTTACATTCATAGACATTTGCATTGACACGAGTGCGATACACACTCGTGCCACATGCGATACGTATGTGAGTCTATATGTTCAGAGGAGGGAGTGATCCTTACCCCCTTGTGTGGCACAAAGCGCGCACAATGAATTTAGACAGCGATTGTTTGGCTTTCTTGTCCCGGGCTTGTCCTGGCTTCCTTTGTTGTTGTCACGCCCCATCTTTTTACTTTTTGCTCCTCCAGCCAAGTGCTGCAGTTGGATCAACAATGCCCGCACGGACCTATTAAAATATGGGGAGCATTTCGGGGCGAGTCTTGAATTTTTTATGGGTCTACCGAAAAGTATGCCACACACTCGTAGGTGACCCTTTTCACGCGTTTTTAAACGCACATTAAACGCCAGCAATTGTTGGCCGCAATCTACGATTTTATGTGCTTCCCATATTAAAAATTGATTATTTTTACAGCCCTCGGTTCTCCTGCAAACTGCTGGCAATTGTTGCTGTCTAGTTTTATCCACCTTGCCACCACATAATGGAGCGGTTTTACGTGCCACAGCTTGTGAAATTTACTTGGGTTTCAGCCTTGAATATTCCTCAACAATGTAGTACAGTAAGGAATGTAAATTCCATTTAAACATTAGGAAAACATTAAGAAAATATTTCCCTAAAATTCTTAACTATGCCTTTGAAATTCTCCGATTTGTTTTGACATCACCTGGTTATTTTTTGCCACTTACTGGCTGCAACTTCGGTCGGCGCCTCACTGTCTGCTTTTCGGGCACAGAGGAAGACATCAAAACTGCGGAACCGGAAGATATTCCAGGCATGCAGCCGCAACCACAACACCAACAAAACTCTGAAGCCACCCACCCACCAACGATAAGAGACGGCAGCTTGATGAAGTTTGGCGGCGGTGCCTGGCAGGAAATCACTTTCGTTCCACTCCGTCCCGAAAAAAGAAAATAAACTGGGGGCGCAGGGGCAAGACGAAAATCGATTGGTTTTGGCCATCAGCCATCAGAATTCCATATGCAGATTCATTGGCCCGAAAGTATGCAGCTCGCAGGGAAAGCGGCCAATTTGTCAACTGACGCCAACGAGTTTTTCCAGGGCTCACTTACTCCATTCTGACAGCCAGCACCGGGCTCCTTGAAGCCCGGCTTTATGCCGGTTTCTATAATGTATGCAGGTGTGCGTAAGCGTGTGGCAGCGCGTAAAACTTTTACATTGCACGTGTCGGCAGACACTTAACTGTCGAATGAATAATTCCGCCTGCCACAGCCAGCCGGCAAACTTTTATTGCTCTCGGTTGCTGCTGGAGATGGAACAGGTGCCTCAGGACTGCCAAATAACTTAAAGCAATTCGCGTCTTGCCAACTGTTTAATTGGACTTTACAGTAAGCCAAGTGATGGCGGAAATTCCTTAGCCGAAAGTGCAATGCCCGGCGCCACTCGGGGCGTATACTTGATGCGGGCAGTGGGGTGGCCCAAAACAGACTGTGCCAACTTATCAGTAATGACCTTTCCCCTCCGCCCACAAATACTCACTTACTGCGAGTGGCTGGAGTTTATGAAACCGGCATATAAATTATTCAAGTGTGTGGAACTACTTCGCACCCAGGATACCTTGCAGGCCAGTAATTTTAAAACACCTATACACATGGAGCCTCATATAAAAAGTTTCGTTAGCAACATTGGGAAAATAAAAAAAATAAAGTCAAAATGCCATTTGTCTCATAAAATTTCCCCTTGGTTTTCGCAAACGCTGACACCCAGTTGTTTGACTTTCAGAAGTTAGAGAAATATTTACAGCTTGAAAGGATTTTTTTTTTCATGAAATTGATTTAAAATGTGATGCTGCTGCCTAAAGAGACTGAGAGAACTCTGCCAGCACAGTGTCAAAGGACAGGGCAAACTGTCACGAGGCGATGATGATGATGATACTGATGATCCGTGCGCAGGATGAGGAGGTGGCTAAGGTGGAGGCTGTGAGGTAGAAGCAGGAGGATGGACCAGGACGAGTTGATGCCAGCCAGCGGTGTCGTTGTCCTCGCCAGAAACCGCACGTATGACATCAACTGGCAAGTCGTTAGTGCGGATTTAACTGGCGAAAGGAAAAGCCACACGAGGAGCAGTGGCAGCAGGAGCAAATCAAAGCGAATGTCCATCAACATTATGTGACTCTCAACAGCCTCTACAGTGGGCAAAAAAAGTATTGACAATATAAATAAATTATATGTCTTATATGTAAAAAGAAAATCTTATAATAATCAACAGCCCACATCACTTTATTTTGATAGCAATACTTTGTCCTTAAAACCCACTTTGCCACATGCCGCCGATGGCCACAGGACTTTTTCCCTGTCCATCTGCTTAAGCACACAAAGAGCCTTCAGCCCCATCCCCGTTAGCTTTGGGTGAAAAACATGGAAAAGCGGAAAAGTGTCAGCGCTTGTCAGGAGGACCATGACCAGAGCCAGGCCTGTTTGTGAGGAGCGAGCAAAACTCATTATATTTCTGCTTGCCGCTCTCTTTTTCCGATTGAAAGCGCCGGCCCTTTAATGTTTGTTTCTGTTTCAGTTTCAGTCGCTGTTACTTTTTTAATCGCACACGCTTATTTAAAAAAAAAAATAAAAAAGATAAAGAAAAAATAAAGGCAAGTGTGCTTCTGTCAGGGCGGCGCTTTGATGTGTCAAGCGTTCAATCGGGAGGGTATATGGCATGGGATGCGGCGTGTGGTTAGTGTGGGGCGTTGGGCGTTGAAATAAAACCCATAAACATAAACTCGGCTGGAAATTAATAACAGTGAATGCAAAATTTGCATACAAAGGCGGTCACTGACAGTGTAATCTGAGCTGCCAAAACCCCCGACCTAGCCACGCCCTTTAAAGCCGCGACCTCACCGACGATATTAAAGGCAACGGCGAAATTTGCATTTATCGACAGGCTGCGGACGGGGCAGGGGATCTAATACTCATATTATGAGTGGCAGGGGCACCAGCTCTCATTAAAATGTAATTGCCCATTAAAAGCGAGAGGAGGCTTGGCTTCGCTCCTTGATTTGTCCACTTTGCCGTTTCGAGAGTCGGGTTTTGTCCTCGGTTCCTCTTTGTTTCGAGTTGCGTTGTTTCGTTAATTGAATCGGCGAAATGACAACCAAAACGATTCCTTTGTATGCCCACGGGCTGTCCGGCGATGGCCACTTGTGCGATGGCCACTCGTTACGCATACGCTCCGTGGGCCACACAAAACATGCCCCTTGGCGGACTCCGCACGTCGGGACAAAGGCGGAAGCTCTTACGTGCAGTGAGAGAAAGAATGGATAGCCAAGGCATTTTCTAATTATTCTAATCTTCATTATAAGAAGGCTTTTAACACTTTAAGTACTTAATAATACATTTAACTGAAAGAAGAGTCTCTTGCATAGAAATCTTTATCAAAAAACTGAATTTTTCTGAGGGCACACACGTGTGTAAACGTGACCAACAGATGCGAGTCCTTTTTTGCTCTTTAAATCTTTACCATCGGCAATATCATTATCAGGAGGAACTTTGCTTTTTCATGTTGTCAACAGATTTAATTTTTTTGTGTCTCGTCCTCTCGGTTTGCTGCCCTCTTGCCTTAGGGAATCGAGGAGGTTCTGCTGTGGGATCATCAGACAAGAAACAAAAAATGAAAAACACAACTTTCGTTTTTAGTAGTAGTTTCATTCTCCATTTCCATTTCACTTCGATGCTCTGATTCAATGCTTGACAGTTTGTTTGGCCCACTTTCGGCTTGCTAATTGTTCCGAGAATGGCAACTGAAGGCTACAACATGTCAGAAAAGAAATGAACACATGGAAGCTGTTCTGGTGAAAGAAGGATATCGCTTATGGAAGCACCCTAAGAATTCAAGCGGAATCTGGCTTGAGGTGAAGCCAAAAACTTGTCAATTTCCCCTTTAGCCGCGAAGTTTTTTGCTTTAAAATATTTTATGAAGAGACGCCTAATGAGATGCAAACTGGGCCGACTCCGTATTGACACTGGAAGCGGTGACTTATAAATATTTAAGCCTAATTGCAGCCGCAGAGCGCTTAAATCATTCTCCGCCGTTGTAATGGGGGATGCCACAAGCCGTGGCGACAACAAAACTCAATATGGTGTAAAAGGATTTCCTTGTACAAAGGACATGGAGTAGAGCATAAGCCTAGCCATTGCATATTAAACATGCACACACAAGAACACACACTCGCCTGTTAAAGCCACGTTAAGTCGGATGGAAAAGCATTGCGCATACGCCGTGTGTGCCGTGCTGGCCTGACTGTTTTAATAAAATTATCTGCTACACATGGGGGGGCTCCCAAAAAACCAACTGCCTGTTTGCAGTTATTAATTCAATTCCAAACTCAATTTTGGAGCCACTTTCGAAGCTACAGTTCACAAATTTCAGCTGCCGCGTCCTGCCGCGACTTGGCCCAACTTTGCCTAAAAAAGTTTGCCTTTTAAGAACCAGAACATCATGTGGTATGTTCGCGATTTGTTTGCCGTCCGCACCGGTGGCTGCACTTACGGCTGCTGCAGTTGCAGGTTTAGTAGTTGCCGCGCAACGGCAGCCAATTAACGGCAAATCCCCGACAGATCTCAGCCTTTCCACTGGCCGGTCCTTTCATGTGTGAGTTCCCGACTGTGAGCTGGGGCTGCCAGTTCTAATTACCCGTCTGACTTGTCTAATTTCCAAGAGATTTTTTAATTAACAGCGGTGCAAGCCGCAACCAAAGGTGTGCAAACACAACACTCCACATACACACGTGGTGAGAGCGAGCGGAAAGCCGGGAAACTCTACCTCGACGGCAAGGCCAAATTGAGAGTGACATTTGGCTAAATTTAATCTGGGCTAAGCTGGAAAATCTTCCATTTCCCGTGCCAGGGATAGGGCTAAGCAAATACAGACTTTTCCAATTCATGCCAAGGAAGTGGTATTGTAAAACTTAATATAAGTTTTAACAACTATAATGTGGGTTCCAGGAAATCCCGAAGTTCTTTAAAAATGTACTTTAAAACACAAAACCAAAGGCTCGAAACCAGCAATCAATCAAAGTTAAGCTCAGACCTCCAGCAAACCCATAGAAAAATACATTTTGTCTGAAGAGATACACGTGTTCCTGCTGAAATATCCTGGTGAGGGTTAAATATCCCAAATGCGCTTCCATTTAAGCGCAACCACAACCGCACTGGAAAATGCGCTAGCAAAATGCAAATCGCGTGCATATTATGTATTTGCACATTTGCGGAATGCAAATTGATGAACAATATTTGAGGGTGCTGCTGCTCTGCGGCTGGGCATTTTGGACGTGATTATCATAATCAACCATAAACGACCAAGTAATTCAATTCGATGCGAAATAAAAGCGACTGGCGAGGTCCACGTCCACGCCCACACTCCAGATTTAATTCTATTTTATTTCCCGTCTTCCCAAAAGCGACATCATTAATCACACGGAGAACGGACATATTCATTCATTGTTGGCCAGAGATAACTGTCAAAAACTTTAATTATATTTTCAGCGTGTCAGCGCCAACAAGAACGAGGACGATGATGGGGACGTGGCAGTGTCTGCCTTAGCTTGACAATTTGTCCGGGGCACAAAAAAAAAACGTGGCGAGTACGTGCCGCAGGCGTGAAAAAATGTTGGGGATAAAATGAAAGTTCTGGCTCTGATTTGGCCTGAAATATTATATCCCATGACTGGTGCCACCAGTTGCCGCTTCTCAATAAAATCAAATTGGCATTCAACTTCGGATGCACCAGAGCGTCAGCATACACCTTCCTATGTATGCTCCCGGGCCCGCCATTACCATTCCCCATTGTTATTTTTATTTCTGCAAATTGAAAACGCTCCGCTTAATCCTGGCGCCTGGCAAGGCTGATGGAAAACCAATCACCGCTGAACATCAATTAAAAGAAAAGCGGAGACCGGAGACCGAATGGGAAGAATAGCGTGGGAAAATAAAAAGCATAACGAGAGCCACCAATCTGTTGGGATTTATTCCTGGAAATTTTGCGGGCCTGGGCGCAGGGCCCGAGGCACCTCCCTGGGGCCGGGCTCCGAGCGGCATGTATGGCACTCACGTAGGTTGCTGCCTCGTATCAGTGTCAATAAAGAATCATTTAATCGAGATTAAGAGCGGAAGCTGATTGCATTTTAAGTTGCCAGCGCGTGTTTATCGAGGAGATCGCTTTAGCGTAACGAGCCTAACGAAGTTTTCAATGTAATTCAATTGTAAAGCGAAACAATCGCGGCCATAATTGGCCCGTCAATCTCGTGAGCTTCATTACCCGTAACGGCTTAATGCGCCCCAGCCAACCAATCGACCTGCCGACCTACCGACCAGACGACCCACCTGGCGTAAGCGTAATTCTTGCCACAGGACCTCTTTTTCGTGGGGGCCGAAAGCGAGGCCAATTCAATTAGCAAAGCGCAGAACAAAACTCCCAAAAGTCATCGATGTTCGATGGTCAGGTTCATGGTCGAAATAGAAGGATATTTGATGGATACACCTGCGGGACGGAGTGGGAACGGGTGGGTGGGCAGGCGACAGAAGTAGCAGCAGCAGGCACGTTGATTGAATTGCCAAGTTTGTTCGATGCGCGACAAATTCGATTCGTTGGCTCACACACACACGGGCGAGTATATTTTGGGACACACAGACAGCAACAGGCTGCAGGCTGGCTGTTCGTCTGTGTGTGAGTGGCACGAAGGATGTTGCATCAGGCAGGTGGAGTGTCCTGGTTAATTGCTTTGGAAATTGCATGTGACGAAACATATGGTTTATGTAAGAAGGATGTGGCCGTGACACGGCGCTAGATTCCTGGCTAATTGGATTATGGATAAGCCAATTTAAGCAGGCGACAGCAGGAGGGCTAATGTAGTATACTTTTCAAGGACCTTATACCAAAGTTCCCGAATGTTTATTAATGTAGAACTCAACTGTACGATTTACGAGGATTATAAAATAATAATAGCTTTATAACATAAACGAATTCCGTGGTTGGTATTCCTTTAGGGTAATGAAATGGCTTAAAGCTTTGTGCCGAATAGAAAATCCTTTATGACCAACCATCACAAGATTGATTGGAAATTCAAAATTAAATCTAATTCATAAATCTGGGTGTTTTTTTGCCAAAAAAAGATGAGGAAACACACAGGATTATATAAAATTTTATACAGCCATTCCAGGTCATATATCATTTGGCCAACTTTCATTCATTCTAGTCAGTCGGTAAGGACAATAGCCCCATTGCTGGCCGTGTTTGTTTATGCCTCGTTAAACTTTTCAGCCACACGCATAAAACATAAAGCGCTTTGCTAGGGCAGATCAATGCCTTATGTGCATAGCAAGGATACGCCAGGATGTGGGCACATGGGATGGGGAATGGGCTTACTCTGAAATTGAATTATGGCACAAACACACACACTGCCCCACAAACATATACACACACATACTCACACTTGTGACACATCGAGCGAGACGACATGAAATACAATATCTGACTCTGAAGTCACTAGAACTGCATGGCGCGATTCCGATGGCTTCGTCGCTTTAGACTAACGGTAACGTTGGCTCTAGGCCCTCCCCCTTTATCCTTCGCCCCTTATCCTTGCCACCCCCCCTCTGCACTCTTTATTCATCCATCGAATGCAAAACGGCAGCCTCACGAGCCGGGGCCAGCCACATTGTTAGACTCTTTCATTTTCAGCTTCACATTTCTCTATCTGCCACCTCCCCCACACCTTTCTCCACCCGCCTACCGACCATGTCACGCCCCCCTGTGGCACCTCCCGCTATCGGATTTGTTGTTATTGTAAATTATGGCCGCAGCCGCAGAAAAATAACAGCAAATGAAAAAACCAAAGCGGAGGCTAGGGAAATAGGAAAAGCAATGGCTGCATTGAACGAAATATTTCGGCGTTGTATTCTGTAGAATGGTATGGATAGAGAGGTCTGTGGTACCCAGAATTTCTTGCAGTGTGTGCGGGGGAAGATGGGAAAGGTGAGCGGACAAGATGGAAAATGGGACCAACAACCTGTGTAGGAATCCTGCGCCTGGCATCGGTTTATTGTTTCTGTTTCATTCCATTTTATTGTCGTATGTCATACAATGGCGTAACATTTACATTTCCCATTAAACTTTTCGCTATCAGTGGATGCTGTTGTTGTTGTTGTTGTTATTGCCCTGTAATGCTGGATGTTGTGCAATAAATTCAAAACTCGTCGCGGTAAGCTATTTGGGAAACACGAAAAGCGATGTCTGCCGAAGATTTGAAACCAGCTTCCAGCTGCCAGCTTCCTTCCGTTCGCTTAGACGCTCGAGAGGCGTCTAGGAGTGAAAATAAAAGGATTTGTGAGCCACTCGAAACCATTTTATCCTTTTTGGCAACAAAACGTTCGGGCGGGGAATATTGATTCGGAAATGGAGGAAAAAATGCACACAGGTGAGAGTGGCAGGCAGCAGTTTCTGAGATGCAACAATTTGTCATTGAACTGGTAGTGCAGTGCAAAAGCCCAAACGAAAAGCAGACAAACATTCCCTCGACGGCCCGAAGGATGCGAGCCGAAGGACAACAGGATAAGAGCCGAACAACCGGTGGGAGCCGAAGCGCCAAGCGAATATCGTAAGCGGGATTCGTGCGACCAACAGTTGCTCCTTCAGCTTCTGGCCAAATAATAGAGGCCGTTGGCCGCCGCACTGTCACAGTCCTCGTTCGTCCTTTGGGCTGCCAAGTCGCGTTATCTTAGCTCGCTGGTCGCTCGCAACTCGCTCGGAAGTCGCTGCGTTTTTCGGCAGGTGTAAAGAACTGCAGGTGCATTCTGTGTTGACTTTCAGTGATAAGACGATAAGATTGAAGGAAGCCATCCTTTTCGCGAAAGTTCAAGTTTAATGAGTGCAATTGTTGCTGCAGCCGTGGAGGAAATCGCGAGCATGTAAGTCACACCTCCATCGCGATTGAGATTTATTGTCCTCGTCGAGATTGCGCCATCAATCTTGCCCATTAATTAGATCAATCATACGCCCCGTGAGCTCGATGGGGGTATCGATTGGGAGTATGTGGAATATTGATTGGCAAAAATAAACACACCCCCTTGTGCCGCCACCGCCGCAGCACACCTTGCCACATGCCTGCGAGGCAAGTGTGCCTACAGCCAGACAGTTACACACAATGGGCTAAAAATAATTGCCAACCACCAGCGCGACCAGCTGACTGAGGTTGCCAGCCAAAAGAGCCGTAATCTCACGGCAACTGGAATTGCAAGCCAACTGGAAAATCATCCTGTCCTGTCCTGCCTCGTCCTTTAGCGGAAACTAAGCTAAACTTTTTCGTTTTTAAGCCCACAGGGCCTTGAGACTCAGAAAATTTCCAATGAAAATTTGTCGCCTGACTGGCCCAACGCTGCAATTCGTAAAAATATTCTACTACCTAGTCGGGTTCCTTCACCTTTCTCGGCAGTACAAGACATCGGGGCCTTCCTTCCGGTTCAATTATTCAAACGGCAATCAATTCACAATTGCTTTGGCTGCCAATTTTGAAATATGTACGAGCACGGAATCTAAACTGTTGGTTTTCGTTGGCCATAGAAGCTATTTCTAAAGCTGGTGTAGATTATCATAATAATTTCTTTAGGCTTAAATTCTCAAAAACATCTCATTAAATTAAAATCATTGAAGGCCCATTACAAATAATCGTTATATTTTTAATATGTGAGGCGCAACATTTTCACCGTAAAGTCAATTTGAAAAACTTTTGAAGCAACTATCGCAATGACAGGAAGAGGAAGGACATGGCCCTCCCCAACTCACCTGGGTGGTCCATGTCCCGTCAAAGCCCCCTGCAGCCAATAAGCTCTTTGCTTTCCGCCGGCTTCCGATGGCCTTCCGCCACGCCTACCCCATGCCACGCCTCTACGGCCAACTGGATGTCCAGCTGTGTCCACGCTTAAGCCAAGTCAGTCGCTCGGCGATGTGGCGGACATGTGCCTGACACTCGTCAATGTCAGATGGATATGGGATGCCACTGAATGGAAGGGATAGGGATCAGAGGATGCGGGGAGTCCTTTTCGAGCTTACTCTATGGAATCGAAAGCAAAAATCAAGACGAAACTGAAACTGATTGCTGCACGCAGAAAAATTCCCATAACACTTTTAAAGTGAATAATTAAGAGATGAAAAACGACTTCAAGAAAAATGTACATTTATTAATTGTTTTCAATTTTAAAGAAAAGTATAAATATTTCTCTCTCTCTGGAAAATGAAAAGGAATTTGCTTTAAAGGCATTCGCCGTAGGGAGGGTGAGGAAAATCAATGTCCCCTTCAGCGGCATTTGAAGGCGGCATTTAATGTGTGGTGGGCGTGGCAAGCGGCCCGCCCCCAAACACACTTAAATTACAACTTCACACACTTGTAACGAATAATAAAAGCGCAGGGAGAAAATAAAGACGGAGAGTGCAAAGGAAAATCAAATAGTACACAGCAACGAGGCCAAATAATCTTCTCCCCCACCAGGCAGCCCGTCCGCCAGGCAGGCCGGCAGCCTTTTTCCTTCGGCGGGCGGACCTCGTCATCGCCATCGTCATCATTTTCGGGAGCCCAACATTTCCAGTATTACGCTTAAGGAAATTTGTGTTCCCTGTGTGTTTTCTGTTTCCGTTTCATTTTTTTTCTGGTTTTAGCCGTTTTTTGTTTTTTTTTCCTACTTTGGCGGGCAGCGCCTACATTTCTGCGCTAGCAGCAGGCGGCGGCGCTTTACAGTCCCCAGCGGCCTGATTAAATTCCCATCCTCCCCCTTTTGACCAGCTAGCGACCACCGAGCTGCCGGGCAACGCTCTCGCAGACAGGACACGCAGGACGAGGGAGCCGGGACTCCTCTTACGGCCTGCCGCCAGGATAAGCCCTGCATGCGTTTAGTGAGACGCGCAAATGATGAAATAAATGAAACTAATCCAAGAGAAAGCCCGAATGGCAAAATATTTACATTGCCAACCGCAGTAACCACAGCACAGTGGTTGAAAGAGCAAAATAACAAAAGAAAGTTTTTAAAAAATAATTTACCCATTTTTTAATCACATACCCATTAGGAGATTTGTAAATTTTTGATATAAGAAATTTATATAAATAGATAGAAGTAGAAATAAGCGTTTTATGTAAACTTGTATAAGTTTTTCCCACTTTAAAACGCACTCTTTTATAATTATTTATACCCAACTTATTTCTCCTGATTAAACCAATGTGCAAAAGTCCTTTCTCAGGTCCTTCCCACATTTTCCCATCCAGCCACCCGACGGTGTGATAAACATCTTTGCAAAGTAAGCAACAATTTTTATGCCCCAAATTGGGTTCTTTCTTTCGCCTCTTTTCGTCGGTGGTGGGGATGTGGCGGTGTCGATGTCGGTGGTTCCATGGGTTCCATGGGCTTTGCGATGCTTCTGGTAGTTGGCCTCTCCTGCAATGCCGATGGTTGATTGGATGACGAGGCGGCTCAGCGCGTGCAGGCAAATATTTTTAATGATTTTCTGTTCGACGAGGCAAAGGATTCCGCTTCGATCTGGGAGCGTCCTATTCTGTAATATGTCTGAGTTTCGGTTTCCGCCCCAGTTAGTGCAAAACTAATTATACTTGGAACGCAGGAGAGCGAGAGCTTGGTAGATGGAAGGCTCATGGGTGATGAGAAAGTTGGGTTTTTTTTCCAAAGGCCGCCAAGGGATGAGCCGTTTAAAAAATTCTTATATTATTTTCAAGGACGGAAGTTTAATTAATCAATTTTTTTGAGGCGATGTGCAAAATGTTCTTTCCATGAACCTTATATAACCGCACACCTGTCACCTGCCATTAATTAAGCAATAAAATTTTCTTTGAATTGCTTATTTGATGAGTGATTTCCAAATTACTACAAAATAGGCAAAAATGTACTACACATAAGCTGCTCAAGCGAATTCCCAATTTCCCAACCTGCTCCTCTCAACTTCTAATGCTCATTTGATGAGTGAGCTGCAAACGACGCCGAGCATATTTAATTCCAGCAAGTCCTTCCACCTGTGAATTCTTATCACGTCCGCTCACATGTGAGTGAACTGCCGGCAGTCTGTTATCTGTCAATGTTTGTTTTCGCTCTTCCAGTTGATGTTGCTGTTTCGCTTTCCTTTCTCCGTAGCCGCTAATGCAAAATTACGGGCTTCTGCCCCGACACGCTCCTACATTTCCGTTTCCGCTGCCGCCATTTTTGTCGGTAATTCACATGCCTTTCATGTGTTTTGCTAAAACCAGGCGTAACTCTTTTTGACGCCCCACATTTGAAGTGGACGGATGGGCTGGATGAATGGATTTTTTGGCACGCAGAGTCCTACTTTCTGATTATTATTATTTATTTTTCTTTCAGAGTGGTTTTTGCAGATAAGGCTCACAGTGCCACAACATTTTTAATCTTACCCACCATTGTCAAATGGAAACGGATTCGGGTGATACAAATGCTGCAAATACATATACACATTTCTCTTTAAAAATTATTCCTTACATAAGATTCCACCATGTCGTAAATGGTGCTTAAAGATCCTTGAATATAACTTTTTAAAGGATTTGTGAATCGATTCTACTAATCTGTATTAAAGTCTGTGATCAAATTTCAAAATATATTTTACGTAAATTTTCCATCATGATAATTGGGATCTTATATAAATGGCCTCATCGATGTCCATATTCTTTTAAATTTGAGTTTTTCCGAATATTTATGCACACCCTTCATTTAGGGATGAATTTCCATGAAAGCTTGGGCACTTACAGCACCATATCTGACCACAAGCCAACATGAGAAAGTAAAACTAAATGAGATGTAGTTCCCAATGAGGGAAACCGCATTCAGAGACCTTGTTGCCCTGCGTTTCTTCTTCGAAATAACCATCACTTGGCCAGCCAATTAGGCCAACTCAAGTGGTCAGTTCATGTGGACTTTGGGCGGCCCAACGCCCCCACTGCTTCATCTCTCCTCCTGGCCAGGTCCTTTAACCCGCTTAAGCTCAAGCAGCATCTGCGGCCTACTACACAAATATATATGCACAGAATGTGCCCCCACCTCTCGTAAACCCTTTCGCAGGCAATTAAAAAGCAGTTTTCTCTTGTTGCTCCTCCTTTATGCTGGTTCGTGCTTAGCTGTGAGTGGGAAGCATAACTTATTAATTAAGGATATAACGGACATTCCAATGCAAATGCAGCTTTAATTAAATTTTTAAAAGCAAAATGATTAGTCCGGCACAGCAAGTGGAGAGCTGGAGAGCAGAAGAGCAGATTAAATTTCGAGCTAATTGTCAATGAAAATCCAATAAAAAGCCAAGTGATGCAATTGCAATGAACCCGACCCGAACTGGGGGAGAGTTATGTGTCGGGTCTGGATCTTAATTTGCTTATTAGGGGTACAGACACACGCAGTCACCACATTTTACTGCTGACAGTTTCAATTCACAAATTACAACCTCAAAGCGCAATTACCAACACGGGTCCGAGTCCAAACACACGCACACGAAGAGGCAGGACCCAACTGGAAAACAACAACGAAATCCAATTTGGGGTCTGGCCCCGTCTCCGGCCGCTACAAGAGTCCCCATAGCTCGTTCCTGGGATCCATATTTTGAAGCGCCCAGCCGCAGAAACCCAAAGCACGCCTCAAAACCTGTTACAATGCCGCAACTCAAGCCCAGGCGAAGGATCTGAGACGCAGGATGCGGCCAAGGATGTGGATGAGGCTGATTTCGACTCTGGTTCTGAGGTTGCAAAGGGCCAACAACCACAAAACTGGCCATGACTATGTCCAAGTGTTGTGTCCTATGTCCTGCGTCCCATGTCCTGTGGCTTTCAGAGATGCCCATTAAACGCTTATAAAACATAAAAATATTGCTAAATACGACTTGTTTATAATATGATGGCTTAAAAATAAGTAACCCTTAAATAATTTTATATTTAAATGATTTTAAAAATTTATAAACATTTTTTTAAAACCTTAACAATACACTCCTAAAGCCAACATGTTCAACACTGTCGAACAAGGGCAAGCCGATTATCTTTTCATGCAACATTTGTAAATCTAAAAAGTTAAATGACACTAATCTAAATTCCACAACAACGACAACGACAACTTATGCCCCGAAAATGTTCCGACGAGCCCTCTACGTAGGCCCCAAAATATTGCAGCCTAAGCGCAATCCTTGTGTGTTCGTTAGTGTCTGTGCCTCCGTATCCTTGAGTGCCTGTATGCGTGTGGGAGCTTCAAACATTAATCTGGAATCTTATGATGTTGTCCTTTTTGGGGACCGACATGCAAAAGGAGTTCATGGACTTTAGCAGTCAATTGGACGAGATCGAATGTATGGAAATTGAAAGAAAGATACAAATAAAAGCACTTTCTTTTTTATAAAAGCATTTTTAAAATTAATCTTTTATTTTAATTCTGTTACGGATTTGGGGTGTTCAAGATTATGCAAAAAAATATATATATGTATTTAAAGTCTCTTCGAATTCTTTGGCTAAAATGTTTGGCGTTGAGCTGTTGTAGGATAACGAAATAAAATGTTTTCTTTTGAAATATTTATTTATGTGGTACCATATCCATTATGGCTTAGAGCATTTCCGCATCGTTTAGTTCACTTTTCCGGCCAGAGACTGGTTTCCCTGTTTTTGCTTATTTTTAAAAATATTTTCCCATTGTGGCTGCTGCTTGTGCGGCTGCTGGTGCTGTTGCAGACACACATGAGTGTGCATATGTATGAGCCGAGTTTATCTCAAGAATGTAGATTGCCTGTAAAATATTTAATTACACTCTGCGGCACGACCACAGACGACGGGCAGCCATCACGTATACGCCATGTGCGACACTAAATGAGTGTGGCGGGAAGGCTGTGGCGTGGGTTGGCAGGGGGTATCCTTTTGCCTGCTAAAAACTCGTTTGTAGGTGTTAGCCTGTGTGTGTTCGTGTGCGGCAATTGCCAAGTGCTCTACACACGAGTGACACTTGTATACATATCTGTAAGTGTTGATGTGTCTATGCCATCAGGTACACATAGTATGTAGGGAAGTGTGGGGCACGGATGTGTGTGTGCCTAGTTGTTGTGGCCTTTCCTCTGTTATTTATTTGCCCACAGATGGCGTCGTGCCTGTCAAATAGTGAGCTCTTCCTGAATTTTTAATCAACTTCTTTGCCACATTTTGCATATGAAATTGAAGTTCTTCCAGCCAACCTTGCCTTTTAAAGGACCCTCTCCTTGTTCCTTTGGCTTTTTCTTTGCCACTTTGCTGTTGTTGGCCAAGTTTCCTTTTCGGCCTAGTCATTCATTAGTGAGTGGGCCACGTAAAGTGGCAAAATGCTAATTATGTTTATTGAGCAACGCGCCAAGGCAAATAATTCAAAAGGTGCTTTTCATAAAAAAATGGGAAAAATATAAATATTTACAGAGAGATAAATTTCTTGAGAAAAGAAACTCAAGGTCTTTTTATTTTCGTCAACTAATAAGTATATGAAGCTTTAAAAAGTATTTCTTAATAAGATCAATAAGCACAATTATTTTATATCTAATTTCGAAAAGGTTACATCTGATTTTTTCTCCTGTATGTATTTGTTTTGTGTATTTTTTTGTTTGCATTAGCGTCTGCTATTCCCTCTTCACACAGGACCCAGGACTCGGGACTCGAACACACCTAGGAAAGACACACACCGACATCAGCAACCAAACCAAATCGGCTTTGACCTTTAATGAGCAGCCGAATGCGGACGCGGACGCGTGTCGCTGTCCGCATAAAAGTTTTGCATTTGATTTGCGCCAAGGTCGTTTTATAAATAAGCTACCGACCGCAGCCCCGTTGCGCCCCACCACCCACCGCCTGCCGCCCAAAGGCAGTCATCCTGTCGATCAGAGTATGTCAGTTTAGCCCCCAGCAGGGTTCAACTTGATTCGCTTTTGGCCCACTTTGGTTTAGTAACCAGTTGGCCGGCCATTTCGCCGCAACCTTGAGCACACCTTCTGCTCCCGACCCATTCCTAAGGCCAAGACCCTCAGATATCCTTGGGTGTGGCCAGTGGCGTGCCTCGAGGTGCTAAATGTGAGCCCAAGCCGCAGCTGCTTATTGCACTTGAAAAAATTGTCAAGGCTGTAAAGACATTCTTTGGAACACGAATATTAAATTCCTAGAGAAAATGCACCTTATATTAATATAAAAAGGATATGGCGTTTATTTTAAAATTAATCTTAGCATTCTCAATACTTTTTCTCTCGCTGTATTTCCTTCAAATCCTTCGAAAGAACATAATTAAAAGCGACATTTGTTTTTGGCTTTTGTGCGGCATTAGAAAGCTGTTGCGATTACCAAACTTAAATGGCCCGTATTTTATATATATATGTATGTATGTATAGGTGCGTACCTATAAAAACCCTAGACCAACATTCGATGTGTCTAATTAATGATTAGCGGCTGAGGCGGCTTAATTAGAATACCAGCGATTGCGGCTGACAACGCTGAGCGATTCTGGTTGATGCCGGCTGATGAGTTTGCAAGTGGAGCTTGAAATTGACTGCGGCTTCAGCTGCTTCTGCCACTGCCATTGCCCCTGCCTCTGGTCCTGTTACTGCTCCTGACTTTGTTGCTGTTGCTGAGAATGAGGGCGAGATTAATTTAACAAGTACAGGCAATTTCACTTCGCAAATTGCATTTTATTTCTAGAGCGCTGGTGCCACGTGGCGGATGAGTTATGTGGCCGGCTAATTGCAGGCCTCACTGAGTGAGTGACGCGAGTGAGTGTAATTACAGAGTTAGCTCACTTCAGTTCACTTAGTCCACTTTGGCCCGGCTCAGGTGGTCTCGGTTGCACTTGTGGGCTCTGAACACCCCACAGCACTCTGAATTGTTATCTTTCTGTCGCTATCTAGGAGTCCGCCCCTGATCCAAATGACCTCAGTCAGGGGCTGGCTGCCCTTTCTATGGAGTCCATGACAAATGATGACATTTGGAAAATACAGTTTGCTTGGCTTGATTTTTAAGCTTACTTGACTTTATAGACTTAATAAAGCTTAATGTAAAAACTGATTAGATAGAGAGTATTCATCGGCTCACTTTATAAAATCCTCTTTCCTTGGCTTATTTTCTCGCGTGCTGCTAACGACTCTCATGTTAGACACAAATACCAACATTGGGAATTGATTATAGACCTCTCATAATTTATGCTTATTAAAGCCAATCAACGCCACACCCTCTCTTTAGCCGGCTAATGTTGTTTCCGATTTATAATTTTAATTAACTTTCGAACAAGCGAGTGGTGTAATGCCACTGTGGAAATTGAGTGGACAAAAGTTCCCAGCTCCCAGACAGAGAAAACACAGTTTCGGTTTCTGACCTGTCAAGCCACTAATTAAGTTTCATCGACTGCCAGTTCCCAAGGATCGTTTCCGCAGCCACAGAACACATCGTCAACAGCTTATCCATAATTTATTAATTCAATGCTCTCGGCTGCGTCCTGCGTGTGCTCCTGCCCCTGCATCTGCATCTGCGTTTGTCAGGATATGCACAAATGGATGTAAATTGAGAAATTGAAATGCAATTAAATGCACATTCAGATTCGGTCATACGCACTGTTGCCCCGCAGAGGAAACCGAAGAGTTGATGTAACATTCGAAATTCGAATGGGAATGAAATCCAAATCGCACTTGGCAAAGGCATAAAGTCAGTCGTGCGTGCTTTAGTTCCAGCCAGATTTGTATTGACATCTGTCCGACTGTGGCTAAGTAAATGGCTCACGGGCGAGAAACTTACGGCCAGAACCGAAAGTGTTGCCATGAAACGTGTCAATGGGATTTCGAGCCCGCTTCCCTCTCGGCCAGCCGGCTAAGGCCTTTTGTTATTATTACTTTCAGGCAGCAACTCGACATGTTGCAGGCTCATCAGCATCAGCATGCAAACAGACAAAAACCAGTCAGATAAGAGCCCGTGTGGCTGAAAAGGAAAACACACAAGCCAGCAAACAAGCAAAGAAAAACAGCAAAGCAGACCAGAAAAGCAAAGCACGAAGCATACAGCACACAGCACGGATTATTTGTTTTCGGCAGCTTTTGTTTGTATACTGTAACAGCTCTGCAGAGCATGCTTTCATTGCACACACTCCCTTGCACAGATGGGGCAAAAATAGTAGTGAAGGCCCCTCAGATTTATGGAGGAGCTAAGGAAAACGTTTATACGCAAAGTTTACCATTGAAAAAATAAACTAATATGGCTGCCAGGTTGTAAATTAAACTTTTAACAGGATCAATTGAGGGAAAACCCTTGCACTTTTCAAGAAAAGCTTAGCCCTTATTCGAATCCAAAAAAGGATTCAAAATAATTGAATTATTTTTAAAAAACATACACTCTTCATAGAAAATTTAAAAGGTATTTTGTTTCATCTGCAGCCAGGTCGAGTCACATCCTGCGACTGTCTGCCTTTGAATATACTGAATGGGGTCCTTTGTCCGGTGCTTCAAGAGCCAGAAAGCCAAAGAGTCAGGAAACCCAGAGAAGAAGTCAAGCGATATTAACTCATTTCAGTTCCAGGGCGCAATGCTGGCCATAAATATCCGACTGCCTGCAGCTGGCCCAGTCCGAGGCAATAAATTCACAACTGGCCATGTAAATTAACCGCCATCGAAACTTATGAAATGGACGCCGTTCGCCATTACTATCATCATCATTATGACCATTGTCCCATCGTTGGCCAATGTCAGGCCAAAATTAGTTGCCTTGTGTTGCGCCTCATCAAAAAAGGATGATGATCCTGGGAGGAGGCACAGGCTGGGCAGGAGCAGGGCCACCAAAACATATCCAATATGAGCATGTCGCCCGGCTGAAAAGAGCAGCTGAAGCAAACAAAAAATGTGTCCAACACTTTCGTGCGTGTGTTTGTGTTTGTGTAGGTCTTGCCGTGTTGGTGCTGGCGTGACCCCTGACCCCTGGTCAGAGGTGTGGGCGAGTGCCAGGGTCGAGTGATAATCACAGCCAGGGTCGGTGGCTGCGCACATGTTGACACCATTTCTGTGGCACCCTGACAATGTTATTAAAAATCCATTCAATCCGCACCCGTCACTGTGGGAGGATGCAAAAAAAGAACCGACGGGGTGGGGGTGGTTGGCAGGAGGGATCTATCTGGAAACTGAAATGATTTTTAGCCCCCTCAGTTTTTCAGCTAATCATCAAGGGACTATGAAAAATGGCCATCAGATTCAATATTCAATATTCGAATTCTTGGATGAGTCATATTGTTTTGTGGGACATTTGGGATGTTATGAGGTTTCTATAGAAACTACAAATGTGCTTCTATTTTTAACAGTCACCTAAACTATATAATGTCTTTTAATAATCTCAAATAGAAACTTATAAAGCAACATAGATAATATAAAATTTAAAATAATATAAAATGATCAACCAAATAAACCTTCAAAAACCAATCAAGTCTAAAAAAATTTGAGGAGGAAATCCACTTCTATTTTTGTACTTTAAATCATAATTCTCTCCATCTGCTTATCTTTTTGGCACTCATCGAATAGGCCAGAGACCCCACTATTATTTAGTTGATGGCGTTGGAAATTGTGTTCACTTCATTTCGATAATGGGCCATAATTAGACGGGCATTAGCATAATATCGATTCAAAGGCAGATGATGAAGCGACTTCGCCTGAAAGGAAATGAAAACATTTCCAGATGGCTTTTAATTTCCTGCCGCCGTGAATGCGGCTAATAAAAGCAAAACTAAAGCCAACTTACTGTGTGTCAATAGACCCAGGCAAAAAAATAAACTGCAAGCCCCAAAGGGTGTTAAGGCAAACACACACAGGCAAAGAAATCCTTTGGATTTGCTGCGGCCAGGGCGGCGATGAACTGATTAAATTGTTGACGGGACCGCTCCGAGGGATTCCCCGCAGGAAACTAATTCCGAATCCGTCGGCCAACCGATGGAGCAACTGAGCAAGTTGGCCCAGAAGCTGCCATTGAACTTTATCGATAAGCATCGGGGTAGCCCCGAGCCGCAAACAGAAAAGGAAAGAAACTGCGCTGGAGGGGAGATCCTTGGGAAATACATTTTTATGGACAATTTGGTTTTTATGTCAATTTACTGTTGTTTCCCCACTGAAAACACAGGAAAATTCATGGAGTTAGCAGGACCCGAACCCATACCCGTATCCGTATCCTTACCAGAATGAAGACCCAGACCCAATATCAATTCCATATCCTTCCCCTAAACACGCTTTCGTCCTTCTCCGGCCAAGTCGTGCGCACATTAAAATGGCCGTTGAGGGGCGCATCCTGCTGCTGATGCTGCTGCTCCTTCTGCTGCTGGTGTTTTGTCTGATTGGTTGTGTTTGCCGGAGCATTCGGTCTGGGGGTTATTATTGCCGCCACTGCGACACGATGTGATAATTGCCAACGGCAGAAGCCCGGGGTACATATATTTCGATATAGCCTGGCGTGGCGAAGCCACTGGGGAGCCACATCTGCCTTTAAGATTTCAGCGAGGTTTAAGCTGCAGCTGTCGAGACTCTTTGCGGGATTAGCCATTGAGCTGCTCATAAACCAGCGACATTCCAGAAAGCCCTCTATCCGTAATACAAGTACAACTTAAATTGAAAATGTTTATTGGGGAATTTGTAGCAGACGTTGCGTTAGAAATAGAGATCATTTAAACACGATACTAAAAGATTCCATTAGCTGAGCTGGCATCCGCAGGCGTGGCCATAAACCATGGCAATCAAGAACCATAGTCCTGGCCTAATCCTACGACACATCCTTATCCTGTACAATGTAAATTCTTCGATTAATTTGGGATCTTGTTTCAATTTAAAAGCCATCCTGAAAACATTTTAATTATAGTTTGTTACAGCCTTTTAGCAAATATACCCTAATTCCCCGCACAATGCCTGGGTATAAAAACTTTTGCAGCTTTATTTAGTGCAATTTCACTGGACAAGGATTTCCACTTCCTGCGGCTCCCCTCGATTCCCTGCTCGTTATCCTTTTGCTTTCAGTTTACTTTCCTTTCCTTTCCATTCCTTGCCACTTTCTGCTCTGTTCTGTTGTGCTTTGCACTCAGCTTGTTCAGCATCTGTTTTTGATGCTGCACATAAAGCGACGGAAGAACATTCAACATTTTACTGTTTACATCTGTGGAGAGTTGAGAGGCCTCTCTTCCGGCTCCTGGCAGCCACTTTCTTTGGCCCGTCTCTGCCTGGCACTCGCTTGCGAGTAAGCTTTTTATTAAGGCAGCATTTATAATTCATTTTGCGCTAATTTCGACTATATTGTTGATGGCAATTGTTGAGTCTGTCCACACAGACACTCTCTCTCTGGCGCGCTCCCATCCACCATACCACTGCACTTGCCATCTCGCTCTGTGTCATGGCGGCATCCGAGGGTGTTTGCTTCTGCAGCATGTGTGTCAGCCATTTCTCATTTTTATGTGTGGCCATGTTGTAAACCAAATTAATGCGCTGTAGTCTCCTCCGCAAACAACAAAGGCAACAAAACAACAACAAACAGTGCTGACAACAGTGTTGCATGTTGCTCTATCTCACGCTTCATCGCCCGCCAGTCTCTATCTGTCTCCCTCCCCCTCGGGACTCTATCTCGTTTGTCTAAGCTGAAATATGACTTCCTGGCAACACGTTTTTACATTTCCGTTTCCGCTGATTTAATGCCACAACTGAAATTATTACCATAAAAGTAAGCAACGCTGACAGTGCGCTGGAGGGAGAGGACCAGAAGTGAAAGGCCTGATCTGCACTCTATATGTATATGTACATATGTATAGATATATGTATGTGTGTAGTGTCTGTAGTATGTGGGCTTGTTTGGACAATTACTCGCTGCGGTTTACGGTACCCACTGGAAATTCTAAATAAATCTTTAACGATGCACTGGGACCCAAAACTGGCAGAGGGATTCACGTGTCAGTTCGGAGACAGATCCTCCAGTTACCCATTTTGCCATTTACACTGAGGGAAGTACCCTAATTTTTGATTTTGATCCAATAACTTTCGTATATCTATGTATATAACTGAATTTCTGGGTCTCTAAATCTTATAATAAAAATTTTTCTAAGGATTTTATAAAACAGAGCTCTGTATAGTTTTTTAATGAATGTTTTCTTTTTTTGGTGCACCTATTCCGTCCTCCTATTTTAGCCAACTTTCCGTTGGTTGTCATGTCGAGGTCCATGCTTCTGTTGTCTCTGTGTGGCATTTTCCCCATCTATTTGTACGTCTGCTGTTTACTGAAGCGTTTTTGTCACATAATTCGCCGCGGCAGAGGACGCGGGGGACGACGTTGCCGCAACAGCCATAAAATGTTTCCACAACACGTAACTTGGAGAATACCAAGCACATTTTTCATAATTTGATACATCCATAATTACGTAATGCGTTGACAGCGTTTTGGCGAAACACAAAAAGTACCGGATAGGATGCTGCAAGAAACAATTTATGGTCCTTGCTCTTTAAGAAATGACGGCGAAATTTAATACATATTTTCCTCCGATTTTGGGGTTGAGTGTACGCTCCTTTACTTTTGTTGGCATAGTGACAGCACGTCGGGGCTCGACAACTTTTTTTTAATTAAAAAACCATTTCCCACTATTTCCAAATACATTTTTTTTCCTTTGCTTTTGCATAAATTATACATTTTTCGCAGAAAAAGTATTTTTGTGACAGAACAAATATTGCATTGCGATGCCAAGTCACCAGAGTGTGCTGGCGGGACTGCATATTTTAGCCTCTTAAAGTCAACCACAGCCTAAAACTCAGTTGCCTAAAAATATAAAATTAAACATTTTTCCAATGTTAAATAGAGAAATATTATTGACCCTTTTAAAATAATCTTTTAAGCTTTATGTAAAATATTTATGCAATGATTTATCAATGACCCTTTTAAAGGATTTTCATTAATCCTTAGCCTCACCAATTACAGCATCCAGACAGCTGTTAATTATGAATAATTTATTTAATTGCATTACTATGGTAATTAAATCAATTGATTTTCCAATTATAGACCACTAAAAAACAATCACAATGGTCGATGTCTGGTTTTTAAATAATCACTACAAAAAATGGCCAGCACTTGTTAGAGTATAATCTATCCGCAGGACTCAAGGGGGCGGTGAAGACCCATTTGTCACGACTGCGGCAATTAACATTCTAGCGAGTCCTGTGGCAGGCAACAGCTGCTGCAAACGATTCAGCCAAACGAATGAGTTATGCCCTGAGAGCAGATTGAGTTGCACTTAATTAACAAAAACAAAACTTTGCAACCCCTGGGTGACCCGAGGACAGTAGGACCTTTCCCAGGGATTCTCAGTAGAAGAGTCATAGAGACAACAGTTAGTTGGCTAATGAAGTTGACAATAAGAAGAAAAGTTGAGGCCGTCGGGAGCCCAAGAACTTCAACAGTTTTTGGTGGAAATTCATAAGCTGAGCTATGCTAATACCTGGCACACTGTTCAAAACTTTAGGGTCTTAAAATGATCTATTTTCATATACTATGATATTATTTTATTATCTTTCTTGTTAAAGCCTTCTTCATTATTTATTGTTTTGTATTTAATATTATCCCCAAGATGGTAGTCATTAAAGAGAAAGAACTAATTGATTTTTTATTAAAATGAACTAGAATCACGTGATTTTTTTTGTATAGTTTTTCCATAACAAGTTTTTTGCTACACATTTTCCTTGGGACTGATCTGGGAATACCCTCAGATGCTCCTGCTTCGAGCCACGTAGCTGGGCATTCATAAATCTGTTGCATAAACTTGCCGAGTTGCCGGCTAAAATCAAAGTCAAGCGGAGGCAGAGTGGCAGAGCCTGGCACATTAACATGACCCCATGAAAGATGCATGAGACGCAGAACAATGGGACAACGATGGGACTACCCGCCCCCTCTGGGAGATACCGAGTCTCGTTGCTCGTTTCAGCTGCTCTGGCACGTCAAATATTTTATGCGATTATAATAAACTAAACTCTATAAAGTTGTCATATTCAATTCCCGACCCATGCAACGGCATAAATTAGGCTTATAGAAATTGCGGGGCCCCCTGTCTCTGGGCCTCTGGCTTATGGAGGGGGCGTGGCAGCTGGGCAACGCTGCAGTTGCGTGTCAGGGTAAACACATTCACATCGATTGATCGATCGGTGCCACTGCCACTGTCACTGTCGCATGAAAATGTCAGCACAATTAAGCTCACTGAATCAATTTACGCCTCAGCTGTTTGCCGCCGGAGTGTCCTCTTATGGGGTTGCAGTGGGTGGCGGACGAGGTCGGGAGCCATCCGGCTACACGCAAAATTTTGTGTCGCTGGTAAGCCTTTAAGACCTGTTAATTGAGTGCTTATCGATTAACAAAGCCCCGTGTTAATTTACTAAGCCACAAAGCAATATAAGCCCGGAATTAGAGCCAAAAGTTTTCCTGAGCCTCGTGTTATTATAATGTTAATTATCTTTGTGGAAAGTATAAAAATTTTCTATTTTGTCATCTAATTATGTTGATTAGTATACGCGGAGTAAATAAAAAGGATACACTGTTTGTCAAACTATCGAAGGTAACAGACAACCTTTAAAAATAAAACACCTACTGGTTATTTTGGGCTTTCAGCATATATCGTTTATACAAAATATTTTTTACAAATTTAGAATTTTTTACATATGTTTCCCCATAAAATTGTAAGCTGACCGCCTTCCAATGGCCACAGCTCTGCCAATTGTATCACATCAGGAAACAAAAAACCATTTTTAAAAAACAAAACCCCAAACAACTCTCCCCCTTCAAAAAAAAATTTTTTAAAATTTTTTTTAAATATCATTTTTTAATTTTTCCAATTTTTGACAGGGGTACCCCTTATAAAATTGTAGGTTTTTGTAATTCTTCACTTTTGCTCCTTCCGTTGGCCACAGCTCTGCCAATTTGTATCCGATCAGGAAACAAAGTACCATTTTGTAATCAGCAAACCCAGAAGCGACTTTCCTCATTCAAAACAATGCTTAAATATCATTTTTTAATTTTTCCAATTTTTGACAGGGGTACCCCTTATAAAATTGTAGGTTTTTGTAATTCTTCACTTTTGCTCCTTCCGTTGGCCACAGCTCTGCCAATTTGTATCCGATCAGGAAACAAAGTACCATTTTGTAATCAGCAAACCCAGAAGCGACTTTCCTCATTCAAAACAATGCTTAAATATCATTTTTTAATTTTTCCAATTTTTGACAGGGGTACCCCTTATAAAATTGTAGGTTTTTGTAATTCTTCACTTTTGCTCCTTCCGTTGGCCACAGCTCTGCCAATT